>OX104134.1:51290905-51603315 GCA_944470555.2 Heterobilharzia americana
AAGAGAAAGAATAGCAACTCGAGGCACACCGGCTTCACTTATCAACGTTTCCCTTCGTATAGTGTACTGTCTTGTCTCGGAAAAATATGAATCAAACCAGTTTCCAATCCAGGACTGGATGTAAGTACTAGGAAGCTTGTCTGATAAGAGGGGACTAGGGATGGAGTCAAAGGCAGAAGTGTAATCCAAGAAAGCAGACCTAAAATATTTAGCACCTATATCCAGACTGGCGGTAACATTATAATGTAAAATAACTGCAGTCTATATTGAGTCAGCGTCACATATAAGAAGGTATCTAGGTAGCTTACTGACAACAATCAGCTTATCTTTATCTAGTAGGTTTTTTTAAAAGCAGCAACAGGGTTCAAGTAACCAAACTGATCATATTTACTTCAGAATGTAACTGCTTAAAATCGTAAAAACGTTTGGGTCATTAGTGAAAGCATATCACATATTTTGCATGCGCTGAAAGTAAGACCGAAATCAGAACTACTTTACAATGGTGAAAGAAATGAAGGAAACATAACAAAAGAGCTGTAATTATGCCTCAAAGTTTCCTCATGACAAATAAACAAAGATTTTGGTTATACGTACGTTTCTGTATATGAATCAGTGCAACTAAAGGTTTCTTATTTGGTTTTCTGAGGTTCTCGCTGTAACAGTACCGCCTAAGTTCTAAGGGAAACATGATTTCCAACCTAATATCTTCAAATCTGTGAGTTGTCTCTATCTGAAGTCATTTCTGATCATGTTTACATAATCTTTTAACGGATTAGAAACTCTAAAATCAAATCAAGTTTAGTGATTCGATCACTTCGTTATAGTAGGTAAGCATTGTTTATTAAGATTACTGACTTACAACTAATTGTCACTTAGTAGTAAGTACTTCAGAGGTCAGTATCTCCGTCTTTCTTTCAATCGACCTTATATTTTAGCAACCTGAAAAATTTCTAACTCGTCATGTATAACATTTATTTGATTTTGAGTAGCATCTAGAAGTTTTTGCTTTCTGTATTTTCATAAAAACTTTTCACTGTAGTCATCATATTTGGCTTTTACTTACAAGATACTCACTTTATGCTATATAGTTCTCTATTTCTCATTTATTTCATTGTTAAACATTTTGTATCTTGTGCTGTTGCATCGAGAAATGATTTCACTTTACTCCAAACATACACTGTTTCATACTTTTTCCAAGCAAGAGAAACGTATGCGATCATGTCTATGATGATGAGTACAATAATTAAATGCACAGCACTCATATCAGCGAACTAGTAATTTGAAACAAAATATTGTGAGAATACCAAGTAATGATTATACTTCAGCAGTACATTTTCCAGTCACAGTTAGACCTTAAAGCCGTAAAAATAACAACTAAATAATGTCACAAGGATGAAGTCGCACGCCGAAAGTGATCGGTACTATTAGGTTATTCAGTTATCTCAGTGAAGGAAGGAAGCATCTGAGATTCGAGATGATAATTATCTGCATACCTTATTTACGAAACTTTTCAAAAAATAATAAAGACACCTACTGATTATGAGCGAAACAAACTTATAAGTAGTGATAATAATAAAGGCCGAGATCACTCAGTAGGGTATCTGTAACTACAGGGGAAAACAGCAATTATAACATTGAACATATGATGGCAAAAATTAAATAAACAGATATAATTGTATCATGAAGGAAGAAAAATCATTAGTCTTTATTATAATCTAATAACGTAGACTACTTGCTATTCAGATGATCCGTAGAATGAACTGGCTTTTAGGAAGAATATTTAAATAAACTCAGAAGAAGTGAAAGGCTTTATCACTACTCGATAACAGAATATCTTCTAGTAAAGAAAAAGAAAGAGTTGAAAAATCGCAAGTAAGTGAATTTTGCTGAATAACAGGATATAGCCGGTGTTTGTTTGTGGCGAAAAGGTAACTTTTTTATTACATTTACAAAGTGATAAATTGTAACTGTCGCGCTTCATTTCATGACCAGATAGGAGATGGAGAGAAAAAGAAACATATAAGTTGCTATATAGAGAAATGAGTTCATAAAACTGGAATCATTTTCGGTTGAAATTAATCTTCTTGACTAGAAGGATGAAACTTGTTTGTTAATGTTGATAATACTTTACGAATGTAATATAGTGTTCTGAATTCTATTTCGGTGGATATACGCTTCATAGATGTAGATAAATGTAAGGAAGATCTGGGGAAAGACAAAGCAAAAGCAGCTATATTTGAATGATGAAGGTATATCAGTTGCGCAAAAAGTCAGTTGGTGTTAAGTCATTACTATTCACCGAATAAAGTCAAATATCATTTTCATCAGACTAACAGCGGCTTTCAAATATATCTGGTTAGATTTTAGATCAAGCGTTACTAGTAGAGATTGAACCACTAATAAAAGTGGTATTTATAGCAGATTCTGGCATTAACTGCGTTGGCAGTTAGTTATCCTGTTGATATGCAGTGAACTTTACGGCTTTCTGTACTGTTGTGAAAATCTGTATGGTGTACTGATTCTAAGAGTCTAACATTCCCAATCATTCATCTTGTTTATAGTTTCACTATGATTATTTGTGGTTGCCATCTAAGAATTAGCCAGTAAATTCAGTAAACAAGTTTTCTTGTTAACTGTCAGGCTAATCAAGTAATTTAAGTTATGCTCAGAATTTCGCTAGCTGTTTAGAGGTCCAGCAATTCGGCAGTGTATAACAGCAACTGATACCCATTTGACAAGGGGTGGCTACCTTACCCCACTGGCTTAGCGTATAACTCTGGCTTTCGAAGCAGTGGGTAGTACGTTCGACTCTCAGTGGGAACAACACTCACTGGGGTCCAGGCAAATCCAGCTGATGAGTCAAAACGGGACGAAACATGTGTTTTGGATTCCTCTGCTCTCCAACTTCCGTATATCATCATGAATATCCGGCGGTATCAAGGCATCCACAAACGAGCCCATCTGCAATAGAGACCAGGCAGTTCGGCTGTGCATAGCAATAGGAAATAACAAGTATCGTAACAACAAGACTATAGTCGTTTAAAGCAAAATGGTGGGCAACTGATGTCAAATTACGTTTTTATCTCTTCTCTAGCTATATATCAGTCTGTTGCATAGTTGATGCCTAATGTGGATAATTATTCTGTGAAATGTTGACTGTATAACTGTTCTAATGATACCAATTATTTTGTTACAACTACACTACTTGTTAAGAAAGTTTCGTGATGTACGATATTTTTCAGAGTATTTGACTGACTATAAGCATCTAAGTGCGTTTAAATCTTTTTACGGGTCATTAAAAACAGTGATTATCATGTACGTAAATGAAACAAATTGTACTTTAACCACATACTGTTCTCCTCTTTCTTTTATGTCATTTAGATGCATATAACAAAATTTGACTTTATCAATAAATTTGTGTATATCTCCTTCACTTATTCGTCGTAGGATACTATAATGGTGGTATTTGTCAACTGTGGAAAATTATGGAAAATACTAACATCAGACTGAGTGTAAAATAGACTTTAGGACTGGAATGATGTAGCAGAACAAGTTTCGTGTGACCAATCATAAATCTCAACAAGTATCTTGCTAATGGGATTCTGCGCAGATAACCCTTCAATATTGACTTGTTAGGTAGGTGGAAGAAAATGTTTACATCTCAGCTTTATCATCGCCGTATTCGGTTTGTTTGTCATGATATGAAACTTGCTAGTGAGTTGTTTGACAGGTAAAATGAGGTTTATTCTAACATTAAATTTACTATGGAATTTGAGAGTGAAGGAAACCGCAGTTTTTGTACCTCATGATGAGAATAACAACTGATGGTAAGACTGAAAAGACTATCCATAGAAAAGACACATAGACTGGACATAAGCCAAATCACAACAGTTTATGAAAATAAATTTATAATTATATAATGCAGGATGAATCTATGATAGTCAAAGCCTTAGGATGGCCACAGCAAAGAGAAAAGTTGGACGTAACGTTTTTGGACACAACACTGATTTGAACTTCTGAATGGCTAGTGCTTCATCTATACCTGGATGTCTTGATCCTACTCCCTCTGAGTGGTTTCATCGAACTCTGTAAAGAACTTTGAATGACTTCTCAAAAAGGTGGTTTGAGTTCATAGGGTTTGATCAAACAACTCGAAGGGAGTAGGATCAGACATTTAGACATGGCTGAAGTATTAGTTATTCACAAGTTCAAACCAGGGTTATATGTCCGGAAAAGGTACGTCCAACCTTTATAACAGTTTGTTTCCTGCAGACTTGTATCATATGCTAGACAAAGCAGTCAGAATTGGATAATTACCCTGGTCATGTCACCTTCAACTGTATTCATGAATTAAAAAACACTTCAGGTAGCAATTATATGGGTAGAACTGGAGGTTCAATGAGCATATCACCAAAAATCTGTGCTTGAAAGGAAGTAAAATTCTAACCTGTGCAGTCACCAGACACCTCGTAGATATGGGGTATCATGTTGAAACCATGAATTCTTTCAAGATAATAACGTACACAGAATGTCTAGGTTACTGCTTTTCGTGGAACTGATTGTAATAAAATGCTTCCAACCCGACCTCTGCCTGTGAAAGTAGTCGCTCACTCTCTTGCCGAATATGGTTTGATCCTTTTTCTCTTCCATTTTAATTACATAACTTTTTATTTATTCATTACGATTACATTTCTTACATTTCATGAGCCTGTGCAACTAATACTCCTACATTTTACATGGAATGTCATTGGTTTTGTTGTACAACTTAAGATTATTCATTTCCTGATTTTGGAATATTTTATCTTACACTGTATGCAGCTGAAGGGTAGTCGTGAAATAAAATGATTTAATTTCATTCTGCAAATCCCATGGTTCTTGTTTCGGCTAATTTTGTCAATGGATCTAAATACATGAAATTATCAACAGGCCTAGATTAAGATTTTAATATTAGTTTCGACTTTTATGCATCTCATTTACGCATTCGAAAATGTTTATGGGGTATTACGCAATGAGGATCTTTGGAAAATATCTGTGACGAAACGTAACTCTAGGTGTGTGCAAAAAAGAAGAAACGAAATGTATCAGCGATAAAATACTTGCAAAGAAACTTGATGGGCCTGGCAATGGGTAGTAGGTTCCAGGCCACCGAAAAACGCCTGTCCAGTATTCGCAGATTTCAGTGGTCCTACTGGTGGTATCAAAGTTACTTTCTTTTTGAACCACAAAGTTTTGATCATCAATATATAGGTAAACAGAATTGTTTCATGTGGTATAACAACTTTGACCTTGAAGAAAATCCTTCTTCAATGAAGCAGCAGATACAAACTTATGCTGACAGACAGTTTCCTTCTATTCCCATTCTACTGTATTTCTCCTGTCTTCATTAATGTAGTTGCACAAAATGCAATTAGAAAGTAATAAACAAAGTAGAATTAGTGTGAATTCTTTTCTTCTGTCCATTGATCTGGTTACATGTTGCACTTCATATTTCTGAGTATTAAAATAAGAAAAAATGTGTTGAAATGTCAAACGATTTAAAATAGACAGACCAACTACTTATGTAAGAATAACGATTGTATTGCTAGTCACTTCTAGAATACAAGTTTATTTAGAGTCAAAAGATTTATGAGAAATTATTTAATTTGTCTAAAACAAGGAAGAATTTAAAACATAGAGAAATGTTTTAGGATTTGACACCAGTGTCATCATTATTATTGTTGTCAAACTACGTCAAGACGAAAGTAAAACACACGTGATTACATATATAGTGTATGAATACCTTCGATTTGGTGACGTACTTCACTGATGACTGTATAATATTGATGTATATGTCTGGGATATTCTGATTTCACAGCACATCAATGTTTATCTTTCAGTACTTTTATGTGTGTTAATACAGTTAGACTATAGTTTTGCACACTTGTTCAATACACAGCCTTACTTAGATCACAAAAATAGTATTTAAGCTCAAGTTTAGCGCTTTTGGGAAATCAAAAACAGACTTAATGCATATGTTTTTTGTCCATAATTAATCTATAAGTATTCCATACACTTATTATCCAACTTCAAAAGGCAAATAAAAAATAAGCTTCACTTAATAAGGTGTTATATGCTCATGTCAGCGGTGTCTCTTCATCTGTATACCAGCTAATACGAGTGGATTACTCAATCCTTAGGCTTATTGGCGTACTTCGTGGTCTATTCAGTGATTAGCAAGATGATAGAAGATACAGAATAAATTATTTTTAAACACAAAAAGGATTATAACAGTCAAAATGTTGTTTTTCGAGCAGGATTAGTATTAGGCTCAGAGTTATCACGCATATGTCTGTTGATTACCTGAAAAACACATATTCCAACCATCACCAGAGAAATAGGTCTTCAGTAACACCCTTGCTAGCCTTTCATCTATTCGACTCCAAATTATATCACATAAGCCTAAATATACCTGTAACTCAAAGCCAAAATAATATGAACCAAGCAATTTTGTGTATAAGGGCAGAAAGTGAAGCATATCAGATTGAGCGAATTCTAATCACATTTGTAACGTAGTAGAAGATGAGAGACATAGGGAAGTTCCTTATGAAGAATATGATGCTAAAATACTCGGTTCTTCTGTACACATGAATCTAGATACCCAATACAGACTGAAGTTATATCCGAATTTTAATAAGATTATAAACATCCAGACCATAATTGTTACAAATGTCCTAGAAGAAGTTGAGGACTGAGTCTGAGTGAATCATTATAAGAATATATTTTAGTATAACCGCAGCGTATTTAAAAAATCAAAACAAGATATTTCTGAACGGTTCTCTGTGTATACCAAGCTTCTTCATAAAAACACACGCACACACATTTTAATTATCTTATATATTCGTTGATGAATGACAATAACAACAACCATGAACTTGTAATAACTAATGTTAATTATCCAGTATGGACAGAAGAATAATCCAACCAGTGACCTACGTCCAATAAATATATTTGATGTATCATTTGACTATATTTTTTGATGCTAATAAAACGATTCGTATATTCTCCTGAAGAAGCTGTGACTTTCACAGCGAAACGTTCAGAAATACCTCGTTTTGATTTTCTAAACACGCTAGGATTATATTAGAATACATTCTTATAATGAAGTTATATCCAGTTACTTTATCAGTCTATTATTTTGAAAGTTGATGATCTTTGATTCTTAACAGTGCAGATCTTTTGAGAAATTTTGGAGAAACCTAGTGGTTGTTCTTTTTTTCCTTTCAGATTACCTACTTTGACCGAAATTCATAAGTCAGTAAATTTAGTCCATGCTGAATATTTTTCCTCTTTTGCTTTGCTGAGTTAAATAAAAAAGTGCACTTGCTACTGGGTTTTCGCAAGGCTTTCTGTCTCTCCTTCTGGTGAGAATTCTCAGTCTGACCAGATAACATCTTATATGAACTAGAATAAAACTGTAGTATTTTTATGCATATTACCATTAGTTTGCTCCTTAGAATTTACATATGGTAACCATCATTACGTAACTTGAAATTTCAGTGAGTTCAGAGTTGCTGTCCTAGCTACGGCACCATTTGACACGTTACATTATGTTTAATCTGCATACCGTCCCTATTTTACCTCGGGATCACTGGAGTCTAATGTAAGCAAACAAAAGAAAGTTATTCGATTTTCTCTCAACGGCGATCATAACCACTAGTACTACAGCCCCTTAACATATAGGATAACGATTTATATCTTGATGCTAATTGGTGGATGAATGGTAACCAAATACATTTGTAATTTCTTTGGGGTTGAACAAACTCTGTCGGTCAGCAATGCATTATGGCTATTGAAGTTAGAGACACCAAATAGCACTTCAGTATATTTTTCAATGAAGGAAATTATTGGTTTATCTGCAATATGTTGTGGATTTCGACTCGTTACTTATGGACAAACGTCACAGAAACTTTACAAGGCGTATATCTAATTTTCAAGATAAAAGGATGACACGCAAATGAAAACTGTAATTACTACTTTGCAACTGACTGTCGTTTAAAGTTTCAATGGCTTGATTCTTTTTTATTGTTGGATTCAGTGGAACCAGTTAACTTTTGGCATAAATTTGTTATTCAATTAAAGTCTTGTTGGTATCACTTGGAGAAACCTAGACAACTAGGAGCATTGAACACCTATTTCTTCCTGGTGTGAGGCTTCTCAGCAGTACTCATCAATGGCCCCAACAGAAATCGACCCCAAGATCTCCAGGATATGCGGCCAGCACGTTACCACTGTGCACTGGATTGAATTACAATAGTCCATATTTCCTACTTCTGTTGGTTAATGATATACCGTGGCAGAAGTAAGAAATATGGACCACTGGAATTCAACGCAGTGGCTCAGTGGTAATGTGCTGTTTACGTAACATGCAGGGCCTGGGTTCGATTCCTCTCACAGCCATGGGTGAGCAATGCTGAGGAGTCCCGTACTAAGACAAAACAACTATCTAGTGCTCCTAGATTCCAAATGAATTTTCCAACTAATGTCAGAAAATGATGAATATCAACCTGAAATTAATGAATAAATCCTCACACACCTCCAAATTAAAATAATGTCTCAAAAGCTATCTTTTTCATTTGATGAAATGCAACTACTCCGTCAATGAATGTGCAAGCTTCAAATCACACACAATCCTAATTTCCTCAAGACTCCTTGCAATCTCTCGTTATTTATGTGCTTATTACAGCAGAGTAGTGCTCTAACGATACGCTTGTAGTTATACTGGAGTTACTGGTCACATGTAACCTCGCCAAGCTAACAAGTTCACCAGTTACTAGCCGGTTCTAAGCCCGGATAAAAATGAAGCCGTGGCATACAGCTACGAACTAACCAATCCAATTGCTAGAGAAACTTCAAAGCACAGGCGAAACATAAACTCACTTCTCACTGGATTTGGAGAGATGAAATGACGCCGGTTGGTGAAAGCCTTCGGGAAGCCAGTCAGTCGATTTGTCTTCTCTCCTCTCGATGAAAGCGAAAGTAAGAATGGAGACATGGAATGTCCACGCCTTGTTTGAATCTAGCAAGGCTGCCCACACTGCCAAAGAGATGAGATGTTATAGAATGAAAGTGCAAGAATCTACGAGGAATCTGCACATGGAATGGAGTGGACTCTCCAAAGTGTCAACTGGATAGTCAATAATCTACTTCGATATTGTCACCCAGATGACAACCACGAGCGCACTGAGTTTTGGAGTGGCTATCATGATGTCTTCAGGAGCATCGAGGGATCTCATGCAGTGGGAACCAGTCTCCTCCAGCATCACGATCATGACAACGAGATTCAACTGCTCAAAAGGAAGGAAAGTCACAACCATTAAATGCAACGCTACGCACCTACAGATAATGCAGATCAAGAGAGAAAGGAGGAGTTGTACAGACGACTGCAATCAGTACTGGACGAGACCGCACCCCAGTTGACAACTTCAAAACATTCCAATGGGTGGGATGACATGAATGCCAACTAGGAGCAGACAACACTGGAAGAGAACCAACCTTAATTCTAGAAGCACTCGGGGAAATGGACGAGAATTGAGAACTGTTTGCAGACTTCTGCACATTCAACGATTTGGTGATTGGAAGAGAGGCAGTGTGTACAAACACAAGGATATTCACAAGGCAGCGACATGGATTTAATTTCACCAGATACCAGGACACTAAAAATCAGACCGACTTCATCTCAATCTGAAGAAGGTTGAGACGCAGCCTACTGGACACAAAATCAAATCAATAAATGGTGCAGATGCAGGTTCACACCACTCACTATCTATCTAGTGCAGGGAACCTACCTTTCAAATCAAGTTGAAAGCCTTCAAGGAAGCTGATGATAGACCACAGTTCAAGTTCAACACCCAGAACAGAAAGTGAAGGACGAAACTACGAAGGACATCTTCACTTCAGCCAGCCATTAGGAAAAAATGGGAAACATTGAGCAACATTCCTGAAGAAACCTGCATGGAAGTGCACTGGAACTCTTTAAAAGAGATGTAGAAGGATACCTGGATAACCGTATTAGGAAGGAAGAAGAAAGAAGACAAGGCATGGATCTCTAAGGTACATGGAGGCTGATAGAAAAGGGAGAGAGGAAGATAGAGAAGCAAAAGATGAACCAGTGCAGTGCGGGGATGAACAACAAAAAGAGGAACTGAACATAACCTATAACACACTACATTGGACAAAGAAGTGATGAAGAGTGACTGGAAAGTCAAAGACACTTCTACGACACACTGACAATTGAAGCAGAACAGGCTGCTGGTAGGTAGGCTGATCGTTCCGGATTCTATAGCTATCTGTCGTCCATCATCAATATTTAAATTGAAGCGGCATACAGCATCGAGGCATCAGCGCAAAATCTAATATGCTAATAAATATCCATCAGTTCGGTGCAGTCAACGACAGCGTAATACAAGCAATAACATTAAATGGCTATTTTTGTTTTCCTCGTTCACCTACTGAAGGTTGAGTGTAGATAATGAAGTTTTAACTGTGCCGTATTTCGTTCATCATACATTTATATGGTTGTGCAGACGTAAGTGCTCTTTAGATTTCGCGTAGCCTGTGAATGTATTTTAACTGTAGTATTGAAACACTGGGAAAGCTGGAACTAAAGTCATCTTTCGATAATGCTTTGGCATAAAATGAAAACTGTGATACTATTGAATGACCTAACGGTGTACATACATATTGAATTCAAACAATGTCAGTCTCAACATTAAAGTTAATCAACTTTTAATTGGCATCTAATAACACCTATCTGCTAGGCTTAACTTCAGTATGACCGCGTCCAACTTTTTTCAAGATTACTTGAACCAGATTTTTGCCTGAAATGATAAATCTAAAATAGCTAATTATTATATGGAAGTTTTTGATTATCTACTACTTTAGTTTTCTTCTTTTGACCTTTCCTTCACATCTCTTGTTAAATTTGTTTTGTTGACAGATATGTAACCTTATCATTTATTTATTTTATCTATTCATCAGGTGATAAATGTCATGAAATGTTGGTCATTGTTGATAATGTGAAATTGTGTAATATTCGAAACTTTCTTTTTTTGCTGTACACTAACTCACTGGGTTTAGAAAAGTGATTAGTATCCTTTTAAAGCAGCAACAAAAGTTATTTTCTTCACAAACGGAAACTTTTCCTTGTGCATAAATAAGTATTAAATTATTTAGATATGGATTGTAATGTAGCTACTAGGCTACTAAGAGTGATATTGCAATGCGTATTTTTATGGCCAAGCAATTTGCGGGAATCCTGATCTCTCTACTGATAATCTTCAATAAAGCTGAGCAAGTAGTTTGTTGTCACTGTTGTAACCCTCTCAGGGGTAAAGAGCAAGATATCGGCTATGAATATCTCACAGTTTTTACAGATTGATTCAAGATGCATACATTGTTCAAGAAAGTATATGTCCGAGTATGTAGGCCAACAAATATTTACCTATAGAGAGATAAATTCTGTAGAATAACTGCTATACATTTTCACAACAATACAACGAAAGGTATATCTTTAGATGTAATAAATTCACGAACCAAAAGAAATGCACTATTTGTTGACTACAATTCTGTTCGACTGTATGCAGGAAACAATTTTTACTGTCTAACAAGTGATCATAATTGCAGTGAGAGTATTGTTGAATGGTATTTTCGAAATATAGGTAAATTAACTACTAAATGATAGTTGAATTCATGGGAAATTTAATCAACCTTTGCAGATAACTCGTGTTTTTTGTTTAATTGGAACAGGAATTGAAGTAATCTAGTTCTTTTGTGGCCTAACTACACTTGAATATAGTCTGAAACATTCGCTAGCATGTACAGTGGATAGAATGACAGCATATTTTTACGGAAAAAAAACAGTATTTAAAGGGTTTCATAAAGTTTATGGTAAACAGTATCATTCGCTACTGAGACTGTGTATACAGAAGAAAGAGGGATGCTCAACATTGGCGGCTACACTTTGTTGAGAAGCAGCAAATTTAAAATATCGACTGCTCAAATTTGGCATGTGAACTGAGTAATGAAGGAGTCCTGATACGACACGAACATCTTGAGCGTTATGTTGTACAGAGTCATGATAAAGTATTATTGAGGAGCTGAGAAAGTTAAAATGAGATAACCGTCAACTTCCTTCCTAACTGACTTCATTCTGTTATCAATATTCGGTTGGTAGATTATTTCTGTGATTACCCTTCCAGCTTACTTTGAGCATATTACCTTGGTAACAAAGTTACTTTAGATTAAATGATTGCTCTTTAATGCAAGTAAGTGGTACATGGAGAATTACTAATTTTCAAAAACCTTTTGTGACTGATTTCTCACTTGCTTCTCGGATTCATAGTGTGCTTCTTATAGTCTGTCAGTGGTGATACCATTCTTATGGTTTAACAAAGCATAAATAATGTGCTTCAACTGTCAACCAACACTTTTATTTTACGGAAGTGCATTGTTAACTTAGCTAGTTATCGAGTCACGGTGAATTTTATTAAAACTGAAGTAAAAATATTATTTATACTCTGGGTAGGAGATAATCTATTGTCTGTTTGGAACGAAAAAATTCACGCCGAAGATCTTCAGTTGCTGAATAATATACAGTTGTTTATTTTACACTGATAAAGTAACCTCATTTTGTGTATTTATTTTTTCTGACATTAACATACATTTTTAATACCATTAGAATGTCAAGCTAAGGACAAAAACAGTTCATATACCAAGTTAATTTACTAGTGCTAACGACTTATGATTAAATTATGGCGTCGTCCTAAAAAACCCAGTTAAACTGAATTTTAAAAAGTGAGAATTTGTAATTTTTAATTATTTGATTACTTATGAAAAGCTGTATATTTTTATTAGGAAGCATTCACACTCTATGGAGTGACACGTTTTGAAGTATCCATTTCATTTTGGATTATTACGCATTAGTTTCTATGAAATTAAAATTAAGTTCAGCTGTGTTTTGGTACATCCGTTGAATTCAAACATCTTAAGTAAGACAGTAAAGAGAAGTACTAAAAGCAGTTGTGAGGAGATTTTAGATTTTCACTCTCTGTCTCTCTCTCTCGATGTTTGAAGAAGTATGAAGTTACACTCTGCTTGAAAAACCTAACAGAAATACTAGAAACAAATGTCAGGATATCTTAGCTTCTGTTGTACAAGTTCACAGCAAGCAGCAGGAAGCCCTACCTGACCAAGGCCTAATGCTTTTTGGTACACATCATTAAGGCGCTAATGATGTGTTGTTAATTTAACGTCAATCCAGTGCCATGAGGTCTGGTTCCATACTTTTCTGAAGATGATTGGACTAGATCCTTGACTAAATATATCCCTTGGAGATTAAATGAAATCTTTATTGAACCAAAACCTCCTTGAATGCCTGTGACTAATCGTTCAAGTACCACACCCATGCATGAGTAAACTGGACAGATATATTATTCCACCTAGTTTACTAGTTCACTAGTTACTAGTCGGTCCTAAGCCCGGGTAAAGAGGGAAGGTTAGGCATAGGGCTGCCAACCCTACCTCCTAAATCCAATCCAACAGCTACAGAAACTTTAAAGCAAAAAAAATATAAAAACTCAAAAGAAACTTATTCCTCGCTAGAATTGGAGAGGTGAAATGACGTCGGTTGGTGAAAGCCAATTGGCCCATCTGTCTTCTGTCGATGAAAGCAAAAGTAAGTACAGGGACATGGAAAGTCTACGAAATGTTTGGAGCTGGCTAGCAAGGCTGCCCGCATTGCCAAAGAGATGAGAAGTTATAGAATAGAAGTGCTAGGAATCTGTGAGAGCAGTCTAACCAACAACAACTAGCACCAATCACCAGCCATAGGAAAAATCTGAAGGAAGTAGTCTCATTTCATCTACGCACCTAGACAGCATCGTGCTAACTACAGATGGTGGCGCAGATGAGGACGTCAAATCCAGGATCGGAAAGACAGCACTACAGGCCTTCATCAGTTTGAAGTCGGTGTGAAGATCTCCTACACTCATAAAGAACAAGATCCATATTTCCAACACTGATTCAGTTAAGCAAATTAGTGCCCTATGTGGTGGTTGAGAGATTTGGCGCGTCACGAAAAGCATTTCCAACAATCTACTGATATTCATCAACAGCAGCCACCTACTCTCACTCGATACTGAAGATCAGATCAGATGGACAGAACAATAAGAATAAGCAAGGAGGAACTCTGGCTGGCTGGCAACAAACCAACGAACCGAGAACCCATCGCCCAACAAATGTGCAGAAGAAAGTGTAGATGGATCGGATTAGGCATACACTCAGAAGACTATTCAGGGACATCACGCGTCAGGCCAGGACCTCGAGTGGAATGCAAACGAGAAACGAGGAGTTGGGCGTCCGAGGCGGGGGTGACGTGGAGGAGGTGGTGCGAGGAATAAATGAAAGCTTCTGTGCAGTTGTGGAGCCAGGTTAAGAAAGAAGCCTTGAGATAAGAGAGTACAATGGAGACGTGCTTCTGAAGCCCTTTGTTTCACTAGGAACCAAAAGGGAAATAATAAAATAATAATTATTCCAAAATTTCTCCTGTTATTTAGTGATTTTCAAAATCAGAAATAAACATGAGGTAGCTTTTTCATAGCGCGTAGAAATTAAGTCAGTCAAAAGGTTATTATTTCCCAAAACGCTTCAAAGTGAATAAATAGTTACATGGTTCTGTCACAGCAGAAACTGGTGAAATATTTCAAGGATTAGTTCTATGTGAAATAAAAGTCAATACAATCACAGAAATGAGTTTGGAATATTTCATTAGGCCAATTATCATTGCATGAAAGAATCTTCTTTCTGTAATTGATATTGTACACAATTATTCAACTTAATATACAGTTGGACAGTTTGGCATATTATTTAGGACACATGAAGAGCTAAATAACTGAGATTCTTACATCAGATGACCTTTCTTCAGTTAAGAGATAAACTTAACGGAAAAGTGCCAGAAGGCATGCTGTTTACTCTTGAGACAGCTTGAGAAAAATTCGTATTCTACCAACCCTAAAGCTTAATTTTACTTCTCAAAGTTGCAACTCAACACATGGATATAAAAAAGACTTTCTATGGTGACTGGTGACACTTAAATTAGCCGTGAATCAAGTCTTTACTCTTGATAACTGAGTTACTGAACAAATTACAAAACAACTCGAAGCAGTTAAATGTCATATATATTTTACTGTAGTTATTTGTATCTAAATTTTAGTCAATCAGTACATGTGTTTATGTTTTGACTAGTTAACAGGTTAAGGATTCAAGAGTATTAAAGTGTTTTCTTTTTTTCTGTTGCAGACAGCTGATTTACCAAAGACAGTCTATGTTCAAATATTTTAGTAGGTAATGTGTTGCACAACAAGGTAAGAAGAAAGAATTGCAAACAAACAAAACTTCTCTTTTCACAGCTATCTGCATTGTGATATTCAGATTCATAGTAGAGAAGAGCATGATTTTTTTCTGACGACATATGGTAAAAAAAATCTTAATAACATGTTTTTCATCTAGGCCTTCAGAATATTCATAACCAAATGATAAATAACTTGGTATATAATGTATAATATATAATAATAATATAATATAATGATAATATACTATAATGTATATCTGCTATTTTATTGGTAGAATCAAGTGACCAATCATATTTTAGGGTAGAGAGAGCTGTAACATTGTTTGATAATGAATGCTTCAAAAGAAAAAAAGTTTCACTCACTAAACACATATTTGTTACACTTTTGTATATATACAATAATTCAAAAATCATTTAAATCTAAAAAACGGGATGGATTTATGAATCTAAACTGACCATACAATGTTTGGGAACGAGTTCTATTCAAGAAAGAAATAAGTATACAGGTTAGTTAAAGTTAACTAATGTTATTTTATCACTAGCTTTATTTAATTTTTTGAGCGATAAATAAATTTAAAGTGGAAGTATTATGCTAAACAAAGTGATGATTCAAATTTAGTAGCTCATGGGTGTTCTTTAATATAAATGTTATGTTTGATTCCATTTATGATTTACCTCAAGAATTCCATCTGAGTGGTGATAGAAAAGATTTATAGCTCAGGATGAGGACTTTAGTAGTTTGATGTTCTCTGAGATTTGACATTTTTTGACTGGGAAGTCATTTCTTAAGGAAGTCAACAAATCTGGTAATGAGACATCAATGACGAAATGCTGAAACTCAGAGAACACCAAACAACCATCATTCATCTAAGAGTATCTACAGCATTCAGTTCAGCTAATTATTATGTGCTTGTCTGGACTTTAATGTTCTCTGAGTAAGGATGATATTCATTTATGCATGACACGCTGTCGAAAATCAAGGCTAATTGTCTTTGTGGGTCTGTTTCAGTGTAAACTGTTTTCGACGGTATTGAAGAAAACAGCCAACAGATATTATATACGGCATGGGCGAATAATTGTTCTGCAAATGATTTCCAGATTTATCAGCTTTACACTTTACACAATTTTGTATATATTGTCAGTTTACAGAATAATTCTCATTTGAAAATGGTAATTCTCAAATTTATTTACTTGATCATCGGTAATGGGACCGTGAAAAAATTATTTCAAATGAAACTTTTTTCTGGCACGAATTTGGTAAGTGACTTTCACCACAATATGCAGTTTATTTTACAGTACATACATCATTTTAAATGTCGTTGGCTTTTTCAGAATTCTTAATCTCTCATGTGTGAGACTTTACTTCCTCTGCAAGTGATATTAACCAAAAGGCGTGTGCAAATACGTTTTTGTGAATATCCATCTTAAAATATACTAAATTAGACAAATAATATAGACTGTGGAAATTTTTGATTTGATTAGGGCACAAGATACTATATTCATTAAATAAATATCTTTCGATATTTCATGTGTCGCCTACGTTTTAGAATCGACATTCACTGTATTACCGAAAATAACTTAAATCAGATCTTTGTAAAACAATAACATTTAGTATTTCTGAAAAGTATGCTCTTTCATTGAATAAAACAAACAATGTGAGCGAAGAAATATTTCTTTTCAATTAGTTCCTCATCAATGGCTCTACACTAATATAGCATTTTCAAACGTAAAATTACATACCAATCTAGTGGTGAGAGTTGTTCAGTGAAAGGTTATCAATCTCAAAATTTCAAGAAGGTGATAATTGGTCAGGTAATTAAGACAGTTAGCTAAAGCAAAGATTAATTATCGTAGAAAGATTTTGCGAACAGGTTCTTACATAATTGATATTTTATATAATGATAACTAAAGAGCAAAAATGAACTGTTACGTAAAATGGTAAATTGTTGACGGTAATTAGAGACAGTAGGGGGAGAGAAAGATGATTAAGTCTGTAATAATAATAATAATAATAATGGAGCTATTGAAATACTAGTTATAGTGAATTGTGTGGTGGATGAAATGAAGAGTCTTGTTGTAATAAATGAGCTATACAGATGGCCAAGGCAAAGAAAGAGGCTGTACGAATCTCTTCTGAACACACAGACTTGGCTTGTGTAGGTGGATTCCTATGGCTTCTGCTGTATGTAAAAGACGGACTCGTAGAGGATGGGTGAGGTGAGAAGGAATGTGATAAATAACTTTAAAGGCATTATGAATGTTAACTCGGTGGCCGGTGTCAATCAGATGAGAGAGTATTGAGCTTCGTGTCAGTCTGGTTTCCCCCTTACTTAGCCATGAAGGATGATGCTCGGCGATTCGACGACGGACTTGCCTAACTGTACGTCCAATGTAACTAGCTCCACAGGAGCAGTTGAACTGGTAAATGCACATAGAAGAGGAGAAGTCAGGGAGTCTGTCTTTAGTTCGTGTGGTCATCATCGGCCGGCTGTAGAAAACACAACATAACTTGGCGGCATTAAATGATCTTCTTATGGCATTTCTTAAGCGTTGTGTCACAATTTCGCTGATGATGTCACCTCGAAATTGTAGTCTTAGAAACAATGGTTTCTTGGAGACTGTAGGCATTCTGGTTTTCATATTGGATGTGTTCATATTTTTAGCCAGGAACGTTTCTGGATATCCATTACTACTGAGTAGATCGTGGATAATTTGAAGCTCTTCGTCAAAACTATCATCTGAACAGATGAGTCTCGCCCGATGGACCAAACATTTAACGAGATTTCGTTTATATTGCAAGGGGACGAAACTCAAGAAGTGGGTGTATTGACCTGTTGACGTTGGTTTCCGATACACACTTCTTTTTATAGTTCCATCCACCTTCCTTGTCAATCGGACATCTAAGAAGGTGATGCTGCCGTCATTTTCTGTTTCAATAGTGAAGGTTATTGCTGGATGGACGCCATTGAATTCATCCAGTATGATCCTTGCATCGTCCTCATTATTCACAATCAAGAATGTATCATCTACATAACGGCAATAAAATTCTAACCCGCTTATGATGCTTTCCAGAGGGCCATTTTCTAATTTTGCTAAGAAGAAGTCCGCTAAGATTGGGCCTAGTGGTGACCCCATAGCGACACCGTCTGACTGTCTATAGAATTCCTTATTGAAGAGAAAGTGTACATTCATTGTACATCGTAAGAGAAGCTCTTTCAAGGTGGATGCCGTAATTCCAATTTCTATGTTTCTCTTTTCCAGTTCTTCTTAGCAAAATTAGAAAATGGCCCTCTGGATAGCATCATAAGCGGGTTGGAATTTTATTGCCGTTATGTAGATGATACATTCTTGATTGTGAATAACGAGGATGATGCAAGGATCATACTGGATGAAATTCATGGTGTCCATCCAGCAATAACCTTCACTATTGAAACAGAAAATGACGGCAGCATCACCTTCTTAAATGTCCGATTGACAAGGAAGGTGGATGGAACTATAAAAAGAAGTGTGTACCGGAAACCAACGTCAACAGGTCAATACACCCACTTCTTGAGTTTCGTCCCCTTGCAATATAAACAAAATCTCCTTAAATGTTTGGTCCAACGGGCGAGACTCATCTGTTCAGATGATAGTTTTGACGAAGAGCTTCAAATTATCCACGATCTACTCAGTAGTAATGGATATCCAGAAACGTTCCTGGCTAGAAATATGAACACATCCAATATGAAAACCAGAATGCCTACAGTCTCCAAGAAACCATTGTTTCTAAGACTACAATTTCGAGGTGACATCATCAGCAAAATTGTGACACAACGCTTAGGAAATGCCATAAGAAGATCATTTAATGCCGCCAAGTTATGTTGTGTTTTCTACGATGAATACTACCAAAAAATTTTAAAAAGGTTTTAGTGTATGTTGTAGCTTGTCCTGGATTCCACTGTTACCCACTATCCATCCGTGTTCAATTTTTGTTTAAAGATTTTTTGAAATGCAAGTATGTCATTATAATACAATGTTCCTAAAATAGGTTAGGTGAAATCAATAAACTAAATTATTTTGATAATGAGGTTTAATGGTTATTCATGAAGTAATATTAAAAGAAATGGTTTTCTGTTACTCTGAAGTTCTGCATACATGAAAATGTGAACTTTATGAACTCTTTTCACACTAATAGACAGGTTTTATTTAAAATAGGTACAAAACCAAAAGATACTTAGGAACAATCGGCAAAACTGTTTTAGATGAGTTTATCTGCGACACTTGTTTTTTAATTTTGCACATTTTGAAGGACATTGTTACCACTTAATTCAGGTGACGCTGACATGTAATTAGATGAGTTGGTGGATTATCTTTCTAAAACATTGGAAGGGACAATTCTGTTGCTGTAAATGTTGTCGGGTTCGAATAGTACTTATGTGCATATTGGTATGCAGGTTAATGATCGCTTACAGTTTACGATCATTCTCATGATTTTGTCCCTATTTTAAATCAGCGATTGAAGTTCTAGTATACTCTTGAATCCGCTTGCTTATTCCCTTATTTGGAATTCAAATACCTATAATAAACTTCTGCACTACATTAACAGACTCATCATATTCCTGTCATGCAGTCATCATATGTCAAAGTCCTGTCACAACGGACAGGAAAGTAGTCCTACATCCCATGGTGGGAAGTGGTTGACTGTTTACTGATTTCTTAGTTATGCTTCACTGACTGATGGTTGTTCGACAGATAAATCGTATTTGTGCTATCTCAAGTACCACCTTAGATTTAAATGACTGTTCCAATTATTTATACTCTCCCGATCTATAGCTGCTACCTTGAAGTGGTGGTCGGGCTTGTATATAGCGATTGCCCAACGAGTTATGCTGGTGGGACGCTTCTTCCCTCCAACCCCTACCTCGACGTACTATAATAGGGGGACTTGGATTAGGTTGAGAAAAGGTTCATGGTGGTCACATCAAGACCTCGCACCAGTCCATGAAGTTCTTGACAATTGGTCTGGCCGCTGCGTGGAGATAAAATACTGTATGGTTAGGGTCACCGAGGCGAAAGGAATCATGAGTTGGGGACTGTTGGTGACATGGATGAAAATCGGTCACAATGGAGCAGATTCATTCACTGCTTGACATCTTCTAAAGGTTGAATATTCACACCAATCTTTATCTTCAGTTTGTTTATTCTCTCATACTGATTTATTTCCTTCTGTATCACTCGTTTTCTACCCACCTGTCCTTTTTTTACTCCTGCGAATTGTGGCAACTTGAGCCAATGCACTCCTGCATATGATTCTACGTTGATTTTGTCAACCAATTATTCATACTCTCTTTTCTTTGGGTTAAAGTTAGATGTATCTGTTGAATCAGTTTGACAGTAGTGTAGAATTATAGTTTTTATTTGGGCCTTGGAAAGTTACAGTCTGATCATATGATATTAACAACATCAAGTCATTAGCTGGAGTTTCGAGTTTAGCTAAGTTGTTTACTTAGCAGCTAACTGGACATCATCTCAGTTGTACCTGTCCACTTAATTCTCATCTAGAATGCGATGGAAATTAACTGGGTCAGTTAATGCACAGTTCAGATGTTTCATAGCGACTTTTTCTTTTCATTCGAATCCTTTTATGACTCATTCAGCGATGTCACAGTTTAGCTTAAAAAGCTGAATTTAACTGACATCAAAATTCATTTAATCATATATGCGTTAATGAGTCTACCAGCAAGTTTGGTTTTCATTCCAGCTGACCACTTCATTTTTCTATGGAATCCGAAAGAATCCGTTGTTTTTTCCTGCTCAATACCATGATTATTAAATAGATGCGTTGTTAGGTAACAAACAAACGAAATTACTAATCTTATAGTTAGACCAATTTCCACGGTGGTTGCAAAACGCGGAATCCTAAGTGTACTATGCTGGAAGGCCGTTACACAACTCTCTATTAGTCAGCAGAACATCGAGACGAAAAAAATCAATTTATTGATAAAAATTTGTGATAAAAAGAAAGCTGGTTTTATGGAACACTTGGAATAGAAATATATATAACAACTAGTGAAAGATTTTAAAGAGGTTTTCAAATAAAGTACTCGAAATTTGTAAAAGTCCAACTTTATTAGTCTGCATGCGATTTTGTATTTAGTTTTAACGAATTCATTGCAATTTAGAGGTGATTCACGCAACCTTATCATGGAAGGAAGATTTAAGTAAGTCATTCGTAAAGCTTAATATGCAACCAAGGACACCATTGTAGAAAAGAAAACGTCCCTTCCAAAACAAAACTAAAAGAACAACAAATGATTTAATCATTTTTCACTGTGTTCATCACTTTACATGTGTGTGTCGATACACATACATAGGAAGGAGCAGTTGTGATATGCAGTTGAGGATGGTTGACCGTACACCTGAATGACTTCAAAAACAGAAGACGTCAACTGATCCGCCAAGTGCATGTTACAAACGTCCTTTTCCATCTATTACCATACATTTACTAGAAACTAGTCATAGGGTAGACATCGAAACAGGCTTTAATGTGTTGCACAGAAGTAGTCGTGGTTGAGTGCTTAAAATTATTGATGCTCTAACCAACCGTAAATTGGGGTATCGTTTGTGCATACTCACTTTGAACCCAACTTGGTGGCCTTGATCACAATTTTCAAATCAAGGGTGATGTGATTCACACATTGGTTTCGGTCTGCCTTTCAATTTCTCACATCTTGTATCAAATAAGTTGACGTTTCTGCGAATTTTCGTCCAAATAATTTGACAAGTGCTATCTTTGACCAGACTATTTGCAATGTATAGCATTAACACATCTCATTTTTGAGGTTATCTTCGTCTTTTCCCCATAATTTATTTATTTCTGAAGGTTATCAGTTACTTTACACGTGTTTTTCGAGTATGTGTTTTAAAATGTTTGTATTAGTTTGGTCTTGCTTTTGTGTGCTGATACTGAACTTATTCTTTGCGTTATGGTAGAAAAAACAATCGACTACCACCTACTCTTGGTGTGATGCTTTTTTAAAAAGTTGACTATGTATTAAGTTTATCTTGCCAACGGCTGAATGAATTATACTTCAATGATTTTAATTAACAGTTCATTGTTTTTATTCTGGGATTGAAGCTCGTAGTTTAATATTTACTGAATAAAACATGACTTTGTTTGTCTATGGATAATGTTACACTTTTGTGAATATTCAGCAGTAAAATATTCGTAGTAAATAGTTTTAGAAGTAGTAAACGTTGGTTTTTCTCTGGTTTTCTTGCTTATACTAACACTATTGGACTTATTCTAGGCGATACCCATCGCTGAATGTCTGTCTGAACTTCAATTTTTAATTTATGATATCCTTTAACACTTGGTTTATAATCTATTTTCCATGAAATCTTATTGTTTTCCTATTACACCGGAGCAAAGATATGGTAATCGTGTGCATCTGAACTTTAACATCTGCAGTATTTAATACCCGCCACTGTACAGATAAATAATATCATAATTATTCTTGAATGACCTCCTGGTTTGTATATGTGATCTGAAACAAATCAAGTCATAATTTTCTGCAGGAGAAAATGGTTTTAAAGAAAATGCATAGAAGAAATAGGAGTGGTTGAAGAGTAAGTTACTTGACGAATGAATTTGACAAATTGTTCGAAATACCTTTTGCAGTTGAACAATTGATCATGTCAGAATTGACTATATTCATCGAAAGAATTTAGTATCCTAATACAGGATAGTGACTGTTGGCCATACTTATCTCTTTCTTCAGTGTTCTTTTTCAAATTTAATCTGTCAGATAATTATTCTAATGACAGCATTCTATCAAGCAATCGTGCTCAACTAAAGATGTAATTAGGAACTACACTTGTCGTTCAGTTTATTTTCTGGTAGTCCTTCTTTTAATCAATCCATTTTGCAAAACAAATCTTTTTAATACAACTAAAAATAACCCTGTTGGCGTAAAGTGAGCAATAAGCAAAAGCACTAGATTTCAGAGTACACTATTATCTTGGCAATATCAACGTGTTTCTGAAATTCAGATGTTGAAATCAGGTTTATGCTATAGCTGAATGGTTGATGAAAACGTGTGAAATCTGTGGTCCAGCAATGAAATCCTACTGATTTAATGGTAACGGTAAATAATGGCTAACATAAGAATACGTGATTGTTTTTCGCCTTTTTTATAACATGTAAGTAGTTCATTTTGCTATCAACTAGGTACGAACCTAGAACCCCGTTGCTTCAGAAGGAAAAATTATACCACATTAGTTTCTGATTTGTAATTGCCACTTCTTATGAGACGGATATACTCTAACATTACGGAATGTCTTTTCTCTTATTTGATTAGTTTGTTCTGAATTGATGAGAAACTGTTGGTACATGGGTTTTTGAATAGAAATCTTCAACCATCTTAAATACATGCAATCTAGTTGAACAAGAAATCAAATAATCTTATTCTTTTTCTAAGATAAATTCCCATATTCAAGAACGAAACAAGGCTGGTCACGAACTGAATGTATATCACTATACAATGAAATTTTTAGTGAGGTTAAATACTTTTCTATCAAATTGACGTCGAAATTTATTTCAGGCAGCTGTCTGATAAACAAAACCGTGCTGAATGTTGGAGAAAGGAGATTTTTCAGTATACTTCTCATCTTTTTTCACATTATTACATTATCTTTCACGAAAAGCTTCACTAATCTATACAGTCCTATTAATTTTAGACTGGTTAATAAGAAATGATAACTTTGAGCTTTCAGAGAAGTGACAACAGGTAGCAAATATTAAGGCTACAATTAAAAAATGGGCCAATTAGGCACGGTTAAATGGCTAGTGAGGTAATGCATAATTTAAAGGACAAATGTCCTCGTTGAGTTATTTGTTGTTAATGTTATGAGAGGTAGCGTATTGGTCCCAATGACTTTCAGACTGAAATGATTAGTTTTCGACAGCGTGCATGGATGTTATACTGATACGTATGCGTCATCAGTCGTGTGGATTCAGTAGTATTGATGATGGCAGAAGCGTAAACGGCAGTGATACTTTTGTCTCAATGAGGGTTGATCAAGAGTTTTACTAGGTATATGATGTCAGGTTAATTTCACGTGACCACGGAAAAATGCTTTTCATCAGGAACAACAAAGGAGTTCAATTCAGTAAATAAGTGAACTACTTTAACAATTTCTGCCTGTTTTATAGTTTGGCGCTGTCATAATTTATTAGTATTCGAACAGCTGAGTGCTGTCATATTCTTTAACGTTTGTTAAATGGTCTATAAAATGAAAACCGAATTCTGCATCCTATGTTCCACAAGAAGCCACATTTTCATATAATTCACGACAAAAATCTATTTTTATCTCTAAATTCGTTTTATAAAGCATCTCCGTTTTCCTGGTAGTGAATTACAAGGCCTTTGGTCTTACTCTATACAAAATGAAGAAAATTATGTCTGAAAATGTGGCTAACATGTTAAGCCGAGTTAATTACTACCGGTTCCAATACCTACTTCATGGTCCGTTATTAGTCATAGTTTTCCAAATTACTAGCAGTCAGATGAGACCTATTTCAAAGCTTTCATAATTACATAATTATATTAATTATTTTTTGTAGGCATTTTTAAAAGATAAACTGGGTTGCTTCACAAAACAAGATTTCATCATTGAGATAGTGCATAACAGATGAATGTTTTCATATATCTCTATTTTCCGGGTTAGAAGTATATTCAAAAAACGAACTTTATGCTTTTTCTTTGCTTTCCTAAAGTATTTTTATGTTCATGACTATAGACTGTTGTGTTACTTTTTTTCTTAAGGTTAACGATAAAATCTGGTACTTGTGAGCTAAAAACCATCCTGGGTTTTTACTTGATTACATTTCTACTCTGAAATAATCACACAGTTGGCTATTTAATGGACTCTGAAGATAAGGGGAAAAATTGATTAGGTACGAGAGATTACAAGTACGTAAACACCGATAACTCTTTCCTAACTAAAATTTCGGATTAGAATTGTGTGGGATATTTATTAATTTGTCTATCATGTTTACCATTCATTTCCTTGGTTGATCTTTGAATTCTCTTTTCCTACCTACTTAAAAATTATCAAGGAGCCTAAATTTCACTAAACAGTACCACTAACCTCGTAAAAGTAACAAAATCAGCCTATGGATAATTCTGGGTAGAAAACTTAAACATTCAAATTACGCTGAAGGTGAAGTACATTGGGACTAGATGCGAGCATTTGTAAGCCGTTACTACTACTCCAAAAACCAAAGAAATAATCAAGAAATAAGTTTATGAAGCTTTTTAACTTAGATCCCAGTGCAAATCCTTTAGGGAACCAGTGTAGCCTACACTAGCTGCTCCATTATCTGCATGATAAATAATGAAAATACACTAGCTAACTAACCAAGTATACCATAACGTGTTTTAGTTTGTAAGTAAATCTTTCATACGAAACAAAATGTTTAGCTTTTTCAGATTGGCTGATGTATTTCCTAATTGGCCAAATGTGCTGCATACCTATTTTACGTATGATGTGAATTAACCGACTTACAGCTTTTTCTCATTAACTGATATGATATTCCAGAAATTATTTCAGCAAGTCACGTGAAATTTTCATTGTCGACTATAGCTTTATTTTGAAAAATTCAATTTATTATTTCGAATATTTCTTATAAATCGACGTTATCATGTGAAAGCAATAGCTCGACTGAACGACTTTTAGTCTATGACAGGTATGAACTAGTTACTGCTAGAACTTTTTAGATCTGGTTTTAGAAGTGCTTTCTGATATGATTCCACTACTTCTCAAAAACGATTTAACATCATTTAACTTTTAGTCTAACAAAGGCATGGCTCTGAATCATACACGAAAGATTATGCAGGAGGAAAACCTTATTTATTTTCAGAAGTCTTTTTTAGTTTTTTCCAAATTTTTGTATCCTTTGAGTCCAGAACAATGTGGAATGTCTTACATTGTAATGTGGTTGGATTGAATTAATAATAATGATGCATTAGAATTCTATTCAGTACACCAAATACTTTCTTCTTAACGAAGTCTTCGTTGGGCGATGAATATAGTATAAATGACTGATAACAAAGCATGGAGGAGGCTGGATTCATATAAGAAGTTGATTTATACCTACTAAACACATATTTTCACATCTCATGTATTAGAAATCTATTTACTTTGGTTGATATATCTCGTAAATTATCATATGGTCTAACTTTATATTATCTGCAACATCTTACAATCCACGAGATATAGATGCATTTTCTTAAATTCTGTTCACTTAGGGCAAATGATAAAGCAACGAAAGACTAACTAACACATTTTGAGTGCGTGTGTAAGATCTTAGCTGACTTGCATACTGGTGGGCTGAACTATATTAAGTAGAGCTAATATGTTAATTAGATTAAGGCAGCGACACAAAGTGAAAGACTAGGATAAATAGATGGAAGGAAAAGTTAAGAAACACAATAACAATTTGTATTTAACAATGAATAAGATGAAATGCCAAAGAAATTGTAAGACCAAATTATTTTAGGAATGAAATTTGGAATCATTAGTGAACTCGGACAAATAAAAACTGCATATTAGCCTGAGAGAGGTAAAACAGTTGGTAGACAAATAATAAGAAGGAAACTATGCATGAATAATTGAGTTTATTAATTTAGGTACACACTTACATACCTCAGTTTTGACTTTGTAACATCTTCAACACGTAGCTAGTGAGTTAGGTAGAGGTAGTGGTTTTTTGTTCTTGAGTCTGACTCTTTCATTCATAATTATCATTCAAATGTCAAGAATTAACCTATGTTTGTTATTACTTACCGACAGAAAATTTCCTTGTTTATTCTACGCATGCAGTCCTAATAACCGTTGATGAAATCAAATTCAAGGTTTCAGTCTACGCTACTTAATCGTCTTGAAAGTCACTGATAAGGTATATCTACTGTCACACGCGGTATATGTCTTTGTGCAGGCAGGTCCCTATTCACACAGTTTGCTAATTTTACTGGCTAAAACCAGTGAAAGATATTTTATTACGTATGTTCGGTGCTGGTAGGTTAAATCAAGACCTGGGATTTGAATGCTAACATATACAAATTATACACACTTTTGCTATTTTAAATTACTCCTATATTTTATGCAGCATTACATTCTAACCATGCGTAATAAACGTTTGAAGTGAGTGACGATATAGAATTTCTCTATTTCTTTTGACTGAACAGATCTATTTTCATACTGATATTCCTGCAGAGTGGATTGATCGCGTACATAACTTTATCTGTGTTAGCCGTTTCGTTAATTTTAGTCAAGAATTTTAAGAAATCATCTTAGCTTCCTGCATTTCAAATTTGTTTTATGTACTTCCAGTTGTAATTTTATTTTAATTTTATTTAATTTTATTCAAACGCGATGTATATGAAAGAAGTTAAAACACATTTAAACTTATTCCATCTGAAGTAATACGAGAAAATTCAGATCTAAGTAGAATTGGATCCTTCTTCTGATAATTTCGAAGATTTTATAGGCATTACTCAAAAGGTTCTAAATGGGAATTTAGTGGAATGAAGAAACAATTTGTATGCCATTTTAAGAGAAAACTGTTCCCCGCAATAAAAGATATCTGCCATTTTACAACCATTAGGAAATCACCCAACGGTTCCTATTCGTTAGCTGAAAGCGTTTTGTTTTAATAGAAAAATTAGGGCTTACCATACTTAAAATATAGTAAACACAGAATCTAATCAGGGGCTTACGGTGCAGAGAAAATAAAACAGTTATAAGTTCTATGTGAGTGGATTCGTTGCACATTAAAAAACATACTGTGAAGTTACTGGATAAAAAAACTATTGAGGACATAATTGTGGTCACACCTGATAGACGTAGGCTGATTTTCTGTCGGTCATCGTGAAAATACATACCATATGATTCAGGATAGGAGAAAACTGGGAATTTTGTTATTGTGTCCAATTTCAAAGGGTGTAAAGTTGTAATTCCCTTAATTATTCTTTCAAACATAATGATCCACTCGATAATTTGTTTTCATCAGAACCTTGTATATGTATTTACCTTGATGTCGTTAGTTTATAGCAACCATCTTCATCACTTAACACTACTTACGTTCTACATTGAACACTCTACTGCAAGCTCTTCAAACTTAAGTTCAGTCGAATTGCTATTTTAAACTATAACTTAACCTTAACTAAGGTAGTTTGTTTGGTTGTGGCTGGCAGAAGAATCCAGGACGCGCGTTTGAAGCGATGGGTACGAGGTTCTAGTCTCAGTGGAAACAGCATCACTCACTGAGGTGCAGGCATTTCCAGCTGACGAGTCCTAAGTAGGAAGAGACGTGCGTCCTGGATTCTTCTGCTAGCCACGACCAAACAAATTACACTAATTAACATTCAGGCAATATTGAAGCACGCGCATAGGAACCCATATGCCAATGGAAGTCAAACAATCCTATCCAATTAAACAACGGAGAATTCCAAGTATGTCAATAAATAGTAGTAGTTATGACTTAACTGTTTTTTTATCATAGAGATAGTTGATTTACGTACCGTGAAAGTATGATGGACTAAACTGGTTGTTATCATAAACGTTGGCACATAGAATCAATATTCTGCTGAAGTAAGTGCTTCATTGAAAAGGAGTCTAGTGAACAGCATGAATTGTTTTCCTAAGTGATCACCGGGAAGCAAATCCTTAATTTCAGGAAGTACACGTGCATGATAACTGTCAGTTTACAACACGATATTATTTAGACTTATTAGCTACATCTTGACCATCTTTCTGCTTTTTGCTTTCCTTTGTTTAGTATAATGACCGAATATATGCATCTCTTACAAAAGAATTAATATAAGAGGTATTCCAATAACGAGCTCGTTCATAACTCTGTTAATTAATTTAATCACAATCTCGTGACAGGTCTATAGTAATACACCTGAAATCACAGAGAGAAGATCAGTCTACTTAAAATAAAAGACTGGAAGGTCAGAATAATATTATAAGCTTTTAATATGAAAAGTTTTTATCTGATTGATGACATCAGTACACGGTGGTCAATGAAACATTTTAGAAAAATTTACTGCAGCAGGCGCTTACGTGGCAAAACGAATCCACTTGAGAACGATTGAATAAACTAAGTGATTCATAAGGGGTAGTCGGAAATTTTGGAGAATTGGACTGCTGCTTCGTACTAGTACGGAATGTCTCAGCACTACACATAGGCGACCTCATCAGGGATCGAACTCAGGACCTTCAGGTTCCATGACAAGTGGGTCACCTTTGAGCCACCAGGTCGAAGTAAGACGGCCAACATTTCCCATTTCTGTCAATTCTAAATATAGTAGGAGCTCCATCCAAAATCATCAATGAGTAACTGTTCTCTTGTTTGACTCCATTGATCTCACCGGTCATGACTTCTCATTGGAACTTCAGGACTCCTCTCTCGAAGCCAGTCACCAATGATCACTAGATTAATTCAGTTTTTAGGTTTGTGGGGAATTTTTTATTGATTTCAGGTTGATATTCATCATGGAGTGTAGGAACTGACAGAAGTCGGAAATATAGACCATTTGATCCCGAGCCAGTGGGTCAACGGTAACGTGCTGGCCGCCGAACCCAAAGGTGCTGGTTTCGATTCCTGGAGTGGTTATGGTTGTTGGGTGCTACTAAGAAGTCTCATACTAGGACGTACCAGCTGTTCAGTGCTCTCAGATTTCTGATTTTCTTTAAACTGACGTCAGTCCGTGATGTATACTAACCTCAAATAAATAAATCCCCACAAACCTCTAGATTCAAAATAAAATATCGCCAGCATTACGTTTTACATTAGCTTCAATATATTTACCTTCTTTGTCTTATTACTTCTAGTCCAAGTCCAGCTCAGTCTACAACATCCAAAGAAGCTTTGGAAGGAAACATTATAGTCATGCAGTAACTCTTGAAAACAGAAAGGAAAATAGGATACATTCTGAGGTAGAGTTCTTTTTCAAAGATTTCTAATAATATACAACTGTAAGAGATGAAATATCAGAACTGTTAGTCAAAGTAATGACATAAGTCTCAAAACTAGTTTCTACCAGTTGTTCGTTCACTGACAAAAAACTGCTATTAGAGTAGAGAGTATGTTATGAAAAACAGAGTCATATACTGCGAATTTCATAGGCATAAACTACTAGAGTGGGCAGAGTTGAAAGTAATTCATTCACTGAAGTGAAAGGAAGTCGATGATGATAACAATAATAAATTGTCAATTGAAATATGATTATCAGATAAACAAGTTAATAGACATTGTTTATGAACCAGTTGGAGGCGATGATACTGATTTTCCTTGCAAAAATACTTATATAGCGAAAAAGGATTCAAGTATAAGGTATTTTTATCAGTAGAAATTTCAAAAGCTAAGAAGGAAAAGAATTGAAAGAATGTCAATAAATAGATAATAATTTAGAAATATCTCATGCATATATTCCTGCTGGAATAAGAGTGAATGCCACGTCTTTTCACTTATCCTCATAGTAAACTGAGGTAAGAGAGATTTATTGGAATTACTTATCTCTATGAACTTCTCTGTTGAATGCCTTTTAAGTAGTTGTTTTTACTTGACAACTTATAGGTGAAGTAGGCAGTATGTTATTAGGTAAATTTGTTTTCAGCCGTGAGGATTTGTTTGAACTGTTTGTTGATTAGGCCGATTAAGGAGTGATAAGTTTACAAAAGATGCAGAAACTGCCACTTACCCCTGGTTAAGGTTGAGGATTTTAGCTTATCTTTCATCCTTATGGGTACATGAATGAACATTATGACTTTTCGATGAGTAGGCATTTTCAAACTGAAAGGTTTTATTTAAATTGAAGGCTAATTCAAACGATGAAACAGATGTTACAAATGTTATTAACAGGTGTCTGAAATAATCTAAGCATTGAAAATCCTCTAACCGAAAAATCAACATCTTGGTCTGCAGTTATTTCTGACCTTTCATAAATATATTTATGAAGAAGCAGTTATTTCCTTTTTCTGGGTTGGATATACAGTTTGCTCTATATACTATGAATCAAAGCATATATTGTGAGTATCAACAAAATTATTTCACAGCATTATACCAAAACTATTTTGTCTGGTAGATCTTTCAGTGTGTAGAAGCAACTTCAGTAACAGCTTGACTAAATTACTAATAAACGTTCTGTTTAGCAATAGCCAATCTATCCAAATTTCTCAACATTAAAGTAACATTCGTCATACACTCAACAACAACAGGCAGATAACCAATAAACTGTATTGGTGGGGTTACTTATTTATTCTCTCGATTTTCTTCCACCGTGTGCTAGTTTCATTTTGCAGTTGAAAGCAAAACCCTTTTTGGATAAATATGTGTAGTATTAATACTCACATTTTATCTAACTTATACGATTTGATACAGGAGCAATTTATATATGCCATAAACTAATAACGATTCTTTCAACATTTTGTTTAAAGCGAAGTGAATTTTCAAATAAACTGAAGAATGTGTAACAGACAAATAAGACCGGATTTTTCACGTAGAATTAACAGGAAATGTAGACATCAAGAAGAGAGGCACCTTCAATTTTAAAAACACTGACATTCGTAAGGCAGAAGCACGAAATAAAAAGCGATTTAGAATTTTAGCTTTAGGTTGTATATTTTCATTATTATTATCATTACCAAAGCTTATTGTACCAAAATGACATCTTAGAATAACCGTAGAGAAGCATATATACCTAACTATGGTGAAGAATGTTCACTGTCAGTCACACATTATGACAATTTTGGTCATAAAAGGAATTTGTAAAATACTGTCTATTTCCGAAATAATCCTAGCATATGCTAATCTTCTTTTCCTCAACATCGTAGATTGTATGAGGCTTTTACGAAGTTTACAGAAAGTTATAGAGGATTAGACTATCCCACTAACCAGGCTTCTAAAATATGCCAGTAACAAAATTTATGAGAATATGAATTAGATAGTTAAATTCCTTAATTATTTGCAACTGCAGTGCTATTTTTATAATGTTCACCTTAAAATTCCATGTCTGTTATATTCTATGCATTTTATATAGTCATAGTGCTTTCGAATGGTTCCCTGGTTATTTATGTTCGTATGTACTGCTGTATAGTTCCGCAATATTTACCCAAACAGATTAGTCTACAGATAATATTTCACGCTAGAATGAAACGAACAATCTTCAAACAAGCAATACATCAAAAAATTTTGCGCTGATATACTTCCAGATTTTTTTCTACATACTGAAGTTAGTATGTTTGCGACCTTAACTTTGATGTTTTGTGTTCAATCCATTGGTATTATAGGTTTTTTACCACTCATAACAAACTTGTAATTTCTGATCAGAGAAAAGGAATTTTTTATTTTTACATTTCGAATTCTGTCAAGGAAAAAAAACCTTTATGAATATGCTACTTCAAATCTACATGGGATAATTTTATATTATCCTAATGTTTAAGCTGTCACAATGTAAAGTCTGGCAGTATGTCTCCTTTAACTGAATTTTCATCGTATGATAAATGGAAATAAAATGATCATTTAAGTGCATCAACCGACAACATGGTTTCGATGGGATACTCATTCTGCTCCACCGAGTACTTCTAAACACAGTTTATAGGTATGGCATATGATTTACAGTCTTGAAAAGCAAAATGTACTTCGTAGATTAGTTCGTCTGGTTTCTTCAATTTTGGTCAAGGCTCATGACTATCGAAAATTTGCTGAGGTCTACAAACCTGATCAATGTCGTCGGCCTTCACTGGTTAGGAACTTAATACTCAAAATTAAACGCATATGCTGAGTTTCATTAACCTTATATTCATATGGAAACTACAAGGTTACTTGAGAAATTTTGAAGTTGCTTAACAGTCTTTATGTTAAAACTAATTAAGTATCTCATTGTTATACATAATCAGTAAAAAAAGTGCTAAGTGTCAATGAGATGTTTTCTAAATTCTGTTTACTCCCGATGGACGCTACATTTGGATCACGTAATTAGAAGACTCAGATCATCTGAAAAGTGTGATGTGTTTACGCTACACATTTCGAGCAGTCTAATCACACATTTACTTGTGAAGGCATTTTATATAGAAATCGAAAGTAGGGGAAGGCCAAATGTGACACAAAGAGATTTAACAATAAGAAAGACAATGGAGAGAGAATTATAAGATTCGAAGACAACCTTGGTAATGTGATAGATAATCATTAGCGTAAGGACAAATTGTTTTGAACACACGAAATTGTGTATGGCTAGACCTTCAGCAGACCTAAGTATACCCCTTGACAGTTTCTATACAAAATCGCAATGGCTGTTTTAATATCAATCCTGTAACCTTTATCAATGATATGCTTTGCAGTGGATGCTGATGATTGTTTGCCACCTGTGCTTATCGATTCTTTTGAATATCACTGCTTTGTGGCCATTTTGGTACATGCTTCTTCACCCTCAAGTGCATATCCTGATTAATACTTCCTATGTATGTGTGCACAAAGACATGTTAATTGATAAGCGCAGTAGGATGCGGTGCAATCGTTTATTCAATGTTGAGGTCTGTGCTGCATCATGAGTTTGGTTTTCTCAACTACGACAAGCCTAGCTGCATAGTAATTTTTGATAATGGCGATCCTTAGCCTTCGTTTTAGAGTGACACTGTGAGATATCCCTTTATACGGTAGCGCAATACAACTGCATTTCTTTGGGACAGAATACAGGCTGAGTTTCAGCTCCTGCTGATTTTCGCAATGGTATATGAACGTCAATGGATATTCATTTTCCTTAATGTTTAAGTTAGTACTTTGATGCCTTCAGCCAGTGAGTCTTCCGTACAGATACACTGGATCCTCTTAATTAGATGCTTTACAAAACACCGCCTGTACGAAGTTAGACAAAAGCTATAGAGACTTAAATACTGACCTATGCAAGTAGGTTTCCAGTATACTGACCTTTTTAATGGACCATCTCTCCTACGACTCAGAAGTAGATCCAAGAACGGCTGACAGTTGTCGCATCTTCATGTCTGTTGCATATCACGAATGTATCACTATAATATCACTTATGGATAGTAACTTTACTAATAAGGTCACCAATCAAGCCTTCAATATATGAGATATAAATATCAGCTACCAGCGTTCCTAGGGAACTTCCCATGGTCACATCATCTATTTGTCAAAAACGTTCCCCTTGAACTGTGAAGTGAACTTTGTCAAAACCCAATAACATTAGCTTTTTCAACATGCCATATTGTGAATTGTAAACTCTAAGTATTCGTAGTGAAGTGTAGAATTTTTAACCGCACTGAGTTCAATCCATTTATAATAAAATTACACTTATTTGTCAACATAAGCATTCACGCATAAAAATGTAATTAACTTTTCTTAGTTGCAGAAGGTGTTTACACACAATTTGTATGCTGTTTGTTAAAAGAAATAAAGTTATCTGAGGGCTTTATATTGCAGCAAAGTGTATCAACCAATAGTAATTTCATTTCCGTGAATTTCTTAGTTAAACTGTAGTAAATTTATGAATCGATTGTTATACAAATACTTTTATAGTGAACATATTCCAGGAAGGAACGTTCACTTAACATGTCTGCTTGCTTTTGCAACTAACAAAGGAATTGGTGCCTACAGTTCAACTGTTTAAAGCCAAAATATAGATCCAATTCTTAAAAGTATAATAATTAGGTTCCTGGCCCTGGTTTCTAACAGTGGGGTATTTTTTAAACGCTATAATTGCTAGCAAGATGTGAAAACTTCCCAGTAACCCAGACATGTTTCTGAAAATCTTTTCTGTATTCTCTAGGGATTTCCGAATCTTACGAACCAGTAAAAAAAATGCCAGTTTAAGGCGAGAGCTTATGCAAAGACAGTTTGGTGTGGAGTGCTGACGTACTTAGGATGGTTGCAAGCCACCAGGGAAAAGATCTAAGTTTGAATAATTCTGTATGTTGACGCTTGCTGCCAAACCTGTAATATTACGAACGCCTACACCACTTCAGAAACCGAAACCTTTCTCAGCAAAGTCTTATTAAAGTGCAGATGTCTAATTTAGTGTAAAGTTGACTATAAGACAATTAAATAATAATGTTTATCTTGTCCGGCTGTAAGGAGGGAAAATCTGAATCGATGTACTCTTCTAGGGCTTATTTTAGACAGTTGTCATGCGAATAAGTAATTAGCGAGATCGCTGGTTACGCTGTTGATAGGCATTACTTTCAGTTTTGAAGGAAGCTTCATGTTTTATTCTAGGTTTGAGAAAAGCTTTCTTGAAGGTCACTGAACAGCTTAAGCGTGAGCGAAAGGACTATTTTGTACTGACTTTACGTTTCCGTTGCTTAATGTAGCATGCAACGATACTAAATTACTTAGCTTAGTAGTCAAGTCATAAACTGAACGAAAAAGAACTTTTTCAATGAGAAAAAATGGACTGCTAATTAATGTTTCATTTACCTTCGTACTACAGTCATGACAAATTTGTGGAAATACTACAAAATACAGATTTAGACTACTTAATTTTTCATACAATAGCTTAACCAGGCTCATAAGCGCTACAGTTTCCATATATTTGCATTCCTGAGTAAATTTCAATTCCTTTAATGATGATTGTAATGATTCATGCAGAAAACAGCTAATTGTAAGGAGATAGAAAAATTTCAGTCTATTAAACATAATCCCTCAATGATTTATTGCTGCGAACGATTCCAAGAATTCATTTATGCTTTGTGTTACAAGATCCTGAAGATAAAAATATGAGGAAGGCAACAAATATCTGATACAGTGAAGTTCGTAGGAAACATTTTCATCTTTTTCAAACTCTACAAAAGCTTATAGGCGAAAATACAATCCATCTATTAACTACTATCCATACAGATTTGTCGGTCCCTGTGATGACCAAAATGTATGACCACTTTTCACCAGATCAAATGGAGAAGCGGACAATCTAATCCAACTACCTGGAAGACCAGACCAGGTTTTCAGGAGAATGTAACTTGTCTAAACTTTTAGTAGGTTATTATTAGCCTAATCAAAATTTGAAGTATAATAAAGGTAATGAAAGATAAACATGCTGGTATAAAATCGAATTTAATAAAGGACAATAGGGCTCCTTGTATAAATGAAAAAACTGACTTTTAATTCCATTGTGTAAGCTTCTATTAGCCAACTTCTCTCACATTATGGAAGTTATTGATACTTTCTATTCGCAACACATTTTTGATGACCTTATCAAATAAATAAATTCATAAGCCACCTGACAAAGTTATTTGCATAAACAAAACTTTGTTCTACATGTACCTACATTGAGTCTCAAACGACAGACAGTGATAAGCATGCATTCACAGACTCATAAGAAGGCTGCAGAAAGACGAATTGCATAACTATTTTCTGAGTCAAAATACCGGTATTTCGTTCGCTTATTAAACAATCGCGTATTGGTTAACAAGATGACATATCTAATTATACCTATTTAAGTTTAACAAGATATTTATACCACCAAGTTATCTAGTCACCTTTTGTTTCGACATTGGATAATAGATTAGGCAACTATCAACAAGTGAACCGAAGATACAAAGATTTTGTTACAGAATTGCTTAATTGCTTAATTTTTCCTATTATTGTGCAAATACATAGACTAATGTGACCTATAATGGCATATTTTTCAAGAGCAACTTTTGCTGTTAAGAAAAAATTCACAAATACAAAGAAACACTGATTCCTTTTCGAGGCTGGCAATTTATTGACAACACAATGAAAATCCTCTCGTTGTGTTTGGTATTTAGGCTCACTTATCGTGCATATTTCCCATTTATTTTCAAATTTGTATGCATTCCTAAATAGTTGAATTAGTATTTTTTTTAGCCTAAACGACCTTTCAAGAGAATTATCGAGGTATTGTTACAGAAACACTATTTTGGCTCACTTTAACAAACATTTGTTAACATACACTGAAACTAGAAGGTTTATGATAATCAAAAGCAGTTTATCTACCCAAACTAACTGCCATATTAATGGTGTCACTTATGCACCAAACTCAGTTAACGAAGACTGTCTATAACATAGCAACAGTATCAGCAATATAGTTATTTAATGTACAATCGATTGCTTAAAAGCATGTCCAGTCACGATTTTTTCATATTAAAAAATTAGAGTAGCTTGACGATAACAACAACACAAGTTTTCTTTCACCCATTGGCTTAACACGCATAAACATTTAGTCATGAAATCGAATTTATCCCTTATGCTATCCTTACTATCTTTTTCTTTGAAAATTCCTAAGAACTCAGTGAAGAGCTAAAATATTTAAACTTAACTAGTAAATAAACATCCATAACATCAGTGTACAACCTTAGGCATTAAATGAAAGTACTGTTGTCGAATCAGGTTCTGCTTTAATTTAATCACTTAATCCCCAGAACCATGACTAACTGAGAAAGTTATTCAGCTGCACGTATTCGTAAACTTTCTCTTAATCAATGAGGCTTTTGTTGTTGTATAAATGACTTATTGCTTAGTTTGTTATATTGCCCTAATGTCATCAGTAAAATTCATCATCATCATTATTAAGAACTATATTATGCAGTGAGTTGTGAGCAGCATATTCAGTAATGATTTCGCAAAAATTATTGAAATTTATTGTTTGACAGACGAGAACGAAACTCAAGAACTCACAGCCTAAATGTGGTCCACAGTAGTATTTAGCTTAGTTTAAATTCTTCAGTCAAAAATCCTTTACTTCACTCTGAAGTCAAGCATAAAACAACATTGCATATTGTGTTCACTGTTCGCATACAGTAAGAGAAATGACCTGAAACTAAGTTTTATGCTCACTGACATTTATTACACAACCACTTCGACAAAATATGACATTATGTTGGATAAACTGTCACTAAACTATTCTACGTATGGCGCCTTTTCATCTTACTTTGTGTGTATATTACTTTCTTTCCTCGATAGGCTGTGGCCGTCATTTCAGAAGACAGAATATCATTAATTATCAGCTAGTAGGCAAATAGTGTGCCAAGACTTAGAGGACAAGAAGTTTTTCATGAGAAAAAGCTAAGCGAATTGTATCTTTCCCTTCTTTTCCAGTATACTTGTCACCGCTGTCAAACGATACAAATGAATTTATTACAGAAAAACTTAAGTAGAATTGTAGTGAAAACCCATATCTCATGTTCTTTCTAACTCAAAGTGGAGAAAAACAAAAAACTTTCGGATGACTGATGAAGTTAGTATATTGTTTCATACTATAAGTAGCACCACTTTTTAAAACATTTAGTTTATCAGAAGTGATTTATTTTAAAGGAAAGAAAATAAATGACATTTTCGAAAAATATTGACTTATTTTTAAATTGCCAAACATTTGGTTAAATCACTTTATAACAGGTCCTTTGCAATCAAGCAGAATATCAGAGGGAACTGAATGGGTAATCAGATCTTTTCCTAGGACTTGTCACCTTTGAGTATCTTGATAACAAATGTAAAGCGGTTAACGAGTAGAGGAAAGCATGATGTTCGCTTGACCAGAAGATGTATTTTATGACTTAGAAGGAGAAATCAAGAAGACTGGATCCGGGGATGATAAAAATTCATTGTAAAAAGTGTATTTATCTTGTGTAATCCTGTCGTGGTGTGTTAGAATAAACAGAATAGGTAGACATCTTTTAATTTTTCCTCAACACTTTGGTGTTGCTAGAAAACACTTTTCAATAGTAGGAATCAAATAATAAACAGGCTTTCAGATTAACACTGAAGTTTGGTACGAAATATGACCTTTTTGAGTATGCATCTGGCTTTTCATGTACGACAGAAAGTCCCCATAACTTACGGTAGTAGTTTATCAAATAGGTAAGAGAAGCTTATTTGAGTTTCACAAGTGGGATGGTACGAAACGAAGGCGAAGAATTTCGTTCGACAGTGAAGTATTCAACAGAGTAGTGAGTCATCGAGGAGAGGACTAGGGATAAATTATTCACCGGGAAAATGAGATATGCCGGGAATAGTTTACCTGTTGACTGACAGCGAAATCCAGTACGCTGATCTCGTCCTATCTAGGATTCATCAGCCGGGTGTGCTTGTATCCCGGTGAGGGGTGATTACTATCATGGTGGTGTTCTTAATTAAACTCGAACTGAGTATCCATAGCTTCAAACGCCAACACGTTGTCGATGAAGCTACTGAGGCACGACAGGCACCTCTTGTGTAAAGGGTAAGGGTAATTGTTTATTAATACTTGTGATTTCATGTTGCCATATAAGGTCGAATTGTTCGACCTCTTTTGGCAGATGGAATGCTGTGAAGACAACTCTAGATGGCCTGAATACGTATCATACTGTAACTTACTTGATGACAAGCAGTAAAATCCATGACACGTTTAATTATACCTTGAACTGGTCAGCATTTCAGAATATGTTTTTGCATAACATGTAGTAGAAAAAGTTAGGCATCACGAAATCTTTGGGAGTAGTGATTCTAACTTTTGAAATGAGGAAAAAATTCAGAGATCTAGTTTGTCATTTTCAGGGTCAGAAGATACTTTATTCAATCCTTTCAAATTCCATAGGTGTATTGTATTGATAATTCACAGCCTAGGACCAGTAAATTTCTGGCTTCGGTAAAGCAAAACGAAAATGATATACACACCTTTGCGAAGAATACTCATCATCCATTGGAAATATTGATTACTCCCCACTTCTGCTTTGTTGTTGTTGTAGGTTCCAAAGCCATTTATCCCAGCATCCACTGCATTGCTTAGTAACTAAAGAAAATATGTATATGTTCTATTTTAGCTTTGGAACGTCAAAAGGTAGAGTACATGTCGACTAGTTACTCGAACCTGAATAAAAAAATTTCCGTGCCAGCATGAAGTCAAAGTGCTTGCCACCGAAACTCATTTTGAATTTATCAGGTGATGCAATCATCAGGCATATGAATTAATCCTACGAACTGTGTAACAGGTGTCGTTGTGATCGATAATGTGACAGGTACTATTGACTTCTATTTGTAACTCAAAGATTGATGTAGCAAGTCTCAGCGGAATGGGATGATATCATGACATTTTAACACAAATGCCCAATAAACAGTTCCGAAATTATAAAAATTCATGTTCTATGTGAAATCTAATCTCTTAGTTGTTCAGTGTTGGGATATAAGAACTCAGCACTAAGTTGTCCACCCACCGAAGACTTTAGTGTAACACTTGTGTGAAACATCCTGTAAACTTCCATTATGTAAAGTGTTTTTACGCGTCAGTACACTGCTTTCCGTCAAAAACAGCACTTGCTTACGCATCATTTTCAATCATACACTAAAGCATAGTGTTTGTGCTATCGAATGAAAGCTTGTTTTAAACGTGTATAAAATTTTATTAAGTACTTACATTTGAGGTTTATTTATGGACAGTGTTTCACCAAGTCACATTAGGTGGGAAATCTATTTTTCCTCACTCATCACAGGCTGCTTCGCTGACAATTTAGTAGTCTGTTCTGATTCATTCATAATTCTCAAAGGAATGAATATGTAACCTTGCTAACCCGATTATTTTAAACAAGGTCAGTCAGTGTGGCTGTATAAATAAATGTTAAAGGTTCAGTTGTATAGCATGAAATTGAATAAAACCCGTAGCCCACAAGGTTTTCTTTTCTCTAATAACATATATAATATTTGTTTAAATATATACTTCTAAATAATCTCTCACAAAGATTTTCTGAATATTAGAATTATTATAATTTATGTTCTGGAGTGTCACTGATTTCATTTTCTCTGTTAATCAGTGAGGTCACGAACAATAGCACCAATAACACTATTAACATTAAGAATAAATAATCATCCTAGGTGTTCTAGAATTCTCATTTTCTTTTGCAACAGGATTAGACGAGAAATTCACCAATAATCATTTCACTGGAATCCACCTGTATATTTATGAGTATGAGGCATTTTATGTTTGTGGCTGTGTTAGTATTTGCGTTCACCGAATTATTGATATATGGCTTACTGCTTTATGATTAAATATTATATGAAGAGTGACATTTTTAACTGATTCTCTGTAAATTTCATCTTTTCTTCTATTTTCCTTACTTTAGATTTTGTTATTATTCGTGTTTGTGTAAAGTGATAGGATTTTAAGCATGAAAAATTGTAACATTTTGTCTTTTCAGAACTGGAAATGGCTTGATGGTTCTTTGGTGATTTTTGTTTATATCAATAACTGTATCTGGCGAAAAATCTGAATTACAATTTATCGACATTCGATAAATAAGTAAATAAGTGAAAGATAAGTACCAAATTAATCACAGTTTTACGCGTAATAACAACTTATCTGGTCGTCGTATCAAAAATTATTTCAAATGAAATGGATCATTGCACTTAGATACATTTGGTACAATGTACAATATACACTGATAGGTCACTGCAGAACAAACAATCTCGTTATCTAGTCGTGAGTGCTGACCGAATTAAATCTGCTATCAGCCACCAGCCACCAAGATAGGAGGCTCACTATTATGGTGAACTTTGGAGGATGTTAGTTGTTTGGAAGCAGTCGACAAGAAGCTCTGAACGGAAGTTTCATCCGTATTGGTAATCATCAGTAGGGCTTGTCTGCAACCTTGGGGGAACTTCTATCCCTTATGAGATTAAAACTTCTGTCATCCAGTTTTGCAGTTAAAAGTTGCCACCGAGCGATTCGGGCCGCAACTGACCTCCTGTAGGACTGAACTGATGATCAGACAACATGATACTGGGTGCTCTGTAATGATCAGTCAATGTATAGGAGGTCACTCATGGCCTGAATAACTCAGTGATAACATCGCTGATTGCGATATTGGGTGGCACAAGTTTGACTCTTGCAGAGGACAACAGCTTCCTCGAGGTCGCAAATGCGCCTTGCTGAAGGGCACCAACAAGCACGAAACCTGGGTCTAGGGATTTCTGCTGACTGCTTTCAACCAACTATCATCCAGCAGTGTGCAATATTTAGGAAGAATGGATTTGTTGTCAATAATCTTCTTCAAAGCCGCACAAATGAGACTCATAAACTGTTATGATAACTTCGATAAAGATTAGTGTAGCAAAGTTAATGAATTTCGGTGTTCTTTAGCATTGAGATTCTGAAGTTTGTTAGTGAAACGAGTAAGATGTAGACTTTTTGTTTATTAGTTCTAGGATCTCTAGCCTAATATGAGTTTCCTGAAGGAACATGAAAGTTATATTCAAAGATTCTTGCCTATCAGTATCTAACACATAGCACAAAACAAACTGCGACATTATGTCACATGTTTGAGTTTAGTTGCCACATGAACAACTTAATCAGCAGACAGCGAAGGTCTCTAAGGACTTAACAGGCATATAAGCTACAATTCAGTAAACAAACAGACTGAACTGATAGAGTCGGTTAACTTGGGAATAGTAATTGTAGTCATCCTGGTCAACCATCAGTGATGAGATTGTGCTGTTTCACCAGAAGTTGGTTTATTCTAAATAACTTATTTCAAATTCATCAAAACGTTTATCAATCCAAGAATCTCAAACATTAGCAATTATCTGAATTATACTTCGCACAATAAATGCTCCAAGACAGCACATAGTCAGACAACTTATGAAGCCTTTGTACGAAACATCACATTTTTGACATCACCTTACTAGGTGAAAAGAAATCTAATTCCCATTAGCTAGCGAATTAATTCAGTGATATGCTGAATTTGTTTTCACGTCCATTCCTTTAGAAGGTAAAGCCTCTAATTTAATTTTTCTACAGATAACCAAAGAATTAAGAAATGCAGAAGAATGATTAACTGAAAGTATGTTATCAAACTCTTAATGGTCCTATAATAGATTTCTGTAGTGTAGGCAACAATGGATCGTTATAGAATGTCCGTAAGACTATAAAAAATTTCATAGAAAATACATGCAGTATGGACAATGACATTTCTTCCACCTTTGTACACTCTGTCTTTATAAGTGCGAATATGTTCACTAATTTTTTCAACATTTACGCCGATTTATTACTAAATTTATTGCTCTGTTGACAAACGATTTATCCTACTTGAGTTTAATCAAGTGAAATAGGATATAGATTACTTATTCATTCCAGTTGACAATGTCAAAACATACGGCTATAAACGACGTATTTGTGTAGAAACGAAATGAGAAAACTACACAAACATCAAAGTTATACATGACACATTTTGAACGATGCTTGACTTCAGATGTATAATAATAATAATCTGATACATTAAGAATTAATGAACATGCAACCCGTTTTTGTACCTTACTTAGAGAAAAGTAGGTTGCTGTCTTAGAATAAGATAATGAGTGTGATTTATAGCTACCTACTATACTATTTATTTTACTTTAATATATGAGCACTGTTTTCTAGTCTCGAGAACTACCACTCATTTTCATCCAATGGGCTTTATTTCTTTCCCTCTCTCTTGCTCTTTTCATTATCATCGCTATGTAAGGAGCTGAAATTTGGTTCTTTACAACATTCTATTAACATACTGAATGATGAAAAGTTAGGAGTTTGGTTCCTCTCCTCTTTTAAGGAACAAGTTTTACAATAATGTAGTTCCGAAATTGTCTTCCAAAAAGTTTAAGCCTATCGCTTTTACATCAAGTGTAATATGTACTTCAGTTTACGTCTCAAAAACTTAAACCATCAACTCACATTTTATCGTGAGCCAGTCCGTCATATATCTAATCCTGGTTAGATCCTATTTTTAATTTACTTGACTTTCTTCAAACCCCTTTAATACAAACCAGAAACAGTGAACTTAACTTTCACGTTATCTACAAAACAATATTAAAGAATATTTCGTAAATTAGTTGCATGTTACCTGTTTCCTATTGGTTGTGATATCTCACGAACCATGTTTATGACATTTGGGTAAACAAAATAATTTAAAGTCTTAATGTGCATTATACCTTATAGATTATCAAAGATGATTGTTAGGTTCCTCAAAAATATCAAGTTGCCTGGCTTAGATGATAGATTTCAAATTAGGTCGGTAGAATCCAATCAGTTTCAGTATAATAGTGGTGAGACATGCATATGGGGTATTGATTAGCTTCCTGAAGAGATTTTCGTAACAACGGTAAACATTAGGGTTACTGAACTTTAGAGATTGTGAGAAGACGTCTTTTACCTTGGTTTAAAGATTATGCCTAAAATCAAGACAGACATTTTACTCAATGATGTTAAAATCAACATCATCAATTTTAACTCACAACTATTCAGATATATATCAAGCAAAAGATTTATTTTGATTATACGTGACACTGACTTATAGGTGATATATACCATTTGCTCACGCGAACCCCTAGGAATTAGGTCAACCAATTCCAATATATTACTTTGTGTTGTCGATATTCCTTCGCCTTCCTCTATAAGGATTTAATTGGAAGAGTAAAAAATTGAAATATAAAATAAACTACCTTTAATAAAGTTTAATCAGGCCATGCAATTTATGAATCATTTTGAATGACCGCGATGTATACCAAGTATCACTATTGCCTAGATGCCAGTTAAATAATTTTAGGACACATTTTTAGTTGATAGTTTTGATTTTAATTTTTAAGATGAATACTGACAAGTATAACTGCACATATACTCAAAGACTGTCCAAAGCCTATATAACTTTGACTAAAGGAAGAAAACCTATCAGTGTGAGTGGATTTCAGTAATCCATACACGTTATTAGAACATTTTAAAAAGCTTTGCAAAATACAAATTAACTGTTCTTTTCCCAAAACATCTGCTTCATTTACAGTAACAGCAGCAGTAACATAATTTTCCTGATACTCAAATGCTTATGTAAAAGCCTTTCTATGAACTTTAAGTAGGTGTGTAGCAGCTAACTCTTTCATGTTTATATTCTACTTCGAAATCGATAATTACTCTTGAGGGATTTAGATACGATTCTTAGAGATAGACAGGCTTTAGTATCATCGTAAAGTGAGCAACGTTGTGATTCATACAAATTAGCACGTCGAGTGTTGAGAATACTAATAATTATTATTATTTTATTACTGACCAGCAGTGTATTGATCAGTATATAAAGAACGGAGTCTTTTTAATAAATTTCATCATCCAAGGATTAGAATGGAGTTATAACAGAACATTTCAGACGATCTTCATTCGAAAACCAAAATATCAGTGGTCCCAAAAAATTCGCTAGCAGTAGATTTAGATAAAATGCATCTTTTCATTGAGTTGTTCTCATCTTATTTTCTTCACTGAATACCACCTTCGGCAGTTAAATAGGAAAACATTCAATTGACGCCAGAAAAATGCTTATTTAGGGAAATTCGTACTTACAGTACATTTTTAAAATCCAGTGGAAATAACAAGATTATAATTTGTCGACATTGGCATCGTATAAGTCAAATAATTTTTCTTCCTGTGTTGTTTAGTTCATTTTCATACAAGCATGCGAACATCTAGTACAAATCCATGTTACAACACTTTTAGGTCGTAAGCAGATGAAGAAAAACCTCAAGCTGAAATAAATCCGTGCCAGTCTACTGAAACTGCTTATGTCACTTTAATTACATTAACTAATTATGCTGCATACGTTCTATGTTGTGTGACTGATACAATGGGTTTTTATTCCCTTCAAATAGTGTGTGAAATGAATAATTCTGAGCGTAATTTTAATTAGTCTCTTCATTTATCGTAATATTTTTAATCCTGAGTGCTACATTAGGCTGGCATAACAACATACCAGGAAGAGCAGTGTGTTAAAGCCTGACAGCTACAGATTTTCAACGGTGTACTTTCTTTCCAAGGTACAGCACTAACTAACCACCACAAGTATGTCATTTCTCGAGCTAGATGCTGTTTTTTGAGTTGTAGATGACTGAGAAACTTATAGTGAGTAAAAGAAATCAATGAACCACTGTTGTTCAATTGTACAAGAAACAAGGGAAAACACTAAGTTTATCTTTTCGAAAGTATACCGCCAAAATAGCATATCGGCAGGTTTAATAAATAGTTATAGATGTTATAGGCTATAAACACCTATAGGAATAGATTACTTTTGTTCGTGATAGATAAAAACATTGACAAAAGGAAAAAACAGCTGGGTTTAAACTAAAAAAATTTCCAGCAGTTTCATATCAATAAATTCCGCTTCTGTTACGTTTGTATATTATTTTGAAAAAAATTACAAATTCATTTGTTAGTTTAATGTTTCCATAATGCACAAATATATTGGGAAATGCACACAGGTGCAGAGAAATAACAAGCAAGATGGAAATAAATGAATTCATTCTAGTATGTATTATTTTGTTCACTGTGCATTAGCCTGATTTATCCTAATTTCGCTATATTCGTCAAAACTGAAATAAAGTGACCAGCCGGTGTTCGAGAAGCTGAAATGATTGTGATTTCTGAGCCAAATCCATCTTAGATATATCAGTGATAATCTAAGTCATATATAGGCGAAATGATGTCTTATTACAATATTGTTCCAATGTGAATGAGGAAGTATACTTATCAACATAAGTGACTTTTAATGAAACATACTGTTCGCTTGTAGAATATCTGCTTGTCAAAAAAAGACGATTCCTGGCCAGACGAATTCATTCTTTTGGCCCTATGTTCATGAGCACATGGTGGAAAGCATAGAACATTCCAAGATAACTTTTGACCAGGGGTCAAATGTACTTAGTAATATATAGGTAATATACAGGTATGAATGCAGAATAGGAAAATAAATAATAGGCCAGAGATTGATATATGATTATATCCAAGGGAAATTACTGGAGTAGTGAATTTCTAACGAAAGACATGGCAAAAAGGGGGTTGTTTATGCTTTTTAGATGCTTAATGATGGTTTGAACTTTTGAATAACTAATTGTTCAGCCATGCCTAGATATCATTTTGCCACTCTTATTGGATGACTTGGTAGCATTTAATACAAATAATTGAAACATTTGTCAAGAAAGAGAGGTATTTTGATGCCACCAAGTACACTTTTATGAAGTTGAAGTTGACTCCCTTCTTTGTCAACCAGCTTGGATAGTGTTCAGGGCAGCAATTTGTAAACAGGGACATAGTATGACCCATGAACCTGACTTCACAGGAGCGCACAAACTGACAAACGTATAGTGATGTGCTCAGGTGCTCCAGCTTGTCCTTTTTATACTGAAGAAAGAGTTCCTGATAGCCAATATAATTCTGAGGTCTGCGGCAAAAAATGTTCTTTCTGTGCACCTAGATGGTCGCTTCCCAAGAATGTCTTCCATACTATTACGTTCGAACTCCATGTTCAGTAGAGCTTTTTTATTGACTGTTTAGCACTTTCACTTGCTTGGTCATGATGTGCGATAATGGAAGCCACTGACACTACAGACATATAGTTCAGAAGTAACCCATTCCTTTTCTGCTTTGCTGGTCGATTTTACCATGTAAGTCAGATTTAAAGCCCTTTGAGCGCTCTGTCTGTTTTAGGAAAAATAAGGTTCGCTACTGATGAACTCAGCTGTGAACGAAAAAGAAAACCTTTCAGTTGGCAAACATGAAGTTATGATCACTGAAAACAGTAGTTTGGTGCGAAGAGTCTGGAGTTACTGATATCAATCAATAAGTATACCACAGCCTTCTAGCTCTGATGGCAGACAAAGTGAACAAATTAGCAGCGTTTATAACTGTCTGAAGTTAGTAAGCCAAATAAAAGTAATCTCACTATCCGACGTCTGTTTTAGACTGATTATTCACCGATTACTCAACATATGCACCTCTTTATTTTTGAAAAGTACACCTAAATGAATTCCATATTAGATTTATTTATTTGGTTTTTAAGACGCAGTGATACAATATCATTTACTTGATGACGTTTTAAGCATAAGTTGTTGCTCATAATTATACCAATCTGTGTGTGTGTTATAAATCAAATAAACAAACCTAATATGAATCACTTTCTACCACGGTGCCCAAGGTTTACACTTACACACTGAGATTAATTAGAGGCACCACTTGTCAATGAAGCCGACTTATGTAGGTTTACCTGTTTCGCCTATTTTATGCAGGAAACCAAGTGAAAATTCAAGGAATTGTTCTGAGAATTCTACTGCTAAGCTTTTTTTATCAAGGAGTATTTTGCAAACATTTACTTAGCTGCATCTTTTTTAAAGTTAAAATGAACTTTGATTTCAGAATCCTCTGTGACTGTGTTTGCACTTAATGCGCAGTAATAAAAATTTGTGAATGTTTCGGGAATATTCACATACCTATGTGAATGTATTTACTTGTAGTATATTTGGTCAAACATTGAAGCTAACTTACGCCTAGAATATATGCATAGATTAGTGCACTTCGACTTCCTTGCATATTTACTGTCTAACCATTTTATTTGTCAAGTGGTAGCATGAGTTAATGACACGCTCAGAACCACCTTAACCAGATACTTTTTTGGTAATGCTACTCTTCCTTTATCATATCTAGTAGACGTAATCAAGATTTAGGAAATTCTGATGCTGTCTGGTCAAATGTTTTAGACTTTTCAAATTATTTTTATCGAATGTCACTTTGTTGCCCTGAATGTTAAGTATTAAAAACATCTTACTATATGGTGCCTTCACCTTCATTCCTCTAAATTGATATGAATTATTTTTCACGTAGATACTAGATAGGTTTTTAATCCTAATAAAGCATGGAATTATTCACAGAATACTTCGCAGTTTTACACTTATCTTTAGTAGAAAGTTAGGGTTTCCAGTCGATGGATTCATGAAAGTTATGAATTAATTCACCTTATCATCCGGATAACCTCTTAGTTGTGTTCTCATATTACCATATCACTTAGTAGCCTTATTTTCCCAGTTGTGGTCAGTAACTAAATTTGAAAAAATATTCTTCGCCTGTTTAAATTCTGTTGTTAAAGGATTTGTACAACAAACTTACGTCACCTTTACATAAGATTAGACTGCATCACATAAACTAACAATGATTATCATCAAGACCTAATAAATGGCTGGAACCATTCATAAGCTTTATGATTACTGGGTTATTCAATGCATATTAAAGTAAATGATTTTAAGAATACTGACGGGCACAACAATAAAAAATCTCAGGTTCTAGGATAAATTAATAACCAAGGTCAAAGTATACCTTCTCAGACAGTTAGTTATGCTCCACATAGAAAAAGAACTCTTACACCTTAGACGATTTTCCAGATTCCAGACTTTGTTAGCAGTAAGTCAAAAAAGTATTGCTACTTTGGCTATTAATAAATATAAGCCGTTACTGTTAGGAAACACAGCATCAGCGTATCTTCTTGGTCAAAGCATTTGATAATGGCATTCTATGCTTCATTAATTCTTCATTAGTTGATAGTGAGTCGGTCAGAAACCATATGTTTCTTGTGTAGTTTTTATATTTGAAATACCACAATTCAAGTTTGTATCGAAAAAATGCTAAGCTAGTGCTAGAAAATTATATTTTTTCATGTAAGAAAATATCTGTTTAAGTAGGCATTTCAAATCGCATTCAATCCCACACAAATTCTGGGCTGACCTCTATTAGTTCTGTTACTTTCTGGGACTAAACAATGGTATGATATATGAAGTTTTGAAAAAGTATTCCATTTTATTTCACGTAGACAAGACCGGTGTCCAAAAACAGGGTGGAAAGAATTGATTTTTGGAAGTAAATACTTAGTAACTTTTAGGAATCGTTTTCCTGTGAACTTTCTTATTTCACGACTACAGATTTTGTAAGTAAGAAAAAAGTTTAGACTTCAGAAAAATAACTCTCTGACTAAATCATTTCTCATCGTTTCATGCGTTTTCAATAATTTCAAAAGGAATAAATAATGTCAAAATCGAACAAATATTCTACCTTTTTACAAAACTTAGTGTCATAACTAATAAAAATTTTATTAGAAAGGGTCATAGTCATTACGGAAAAATCGTCTCAGTCTAGCAAAATGACCGTGAAACAGTAACCCAATGTGTTTAGTAGTATATACTGAATATCTTAGATTCTACTCCTTACCAGAGTCCACATTTATCCAAGAATCAACATGAAAACAACCCACATTCCAACAGTTGTAGGCTAGTTCACTCCAAACAAATCAGTATTGAAAAATCATCTAGTCTATTTTTATTGTCTGTCATCAAGTGTGAAACCTAACTCTTTAGGTATTTTTAACAACTTAATGCCTAGATGCATTTAAACTTAAGAGCAAAACTTAGGAAATGTAATCTTTGCAGAAAATATTCTATTAAAATACTCACTCTTTGTAGGATTTTAATGTTTACAGCACACTATCTTTTGGTGAAAACTAAACTAATTTTCTACTCCAGTAAATTTAGACGTTATGCATATATAGTTTCGCCATTTGAAGTATGATCAAATATGTTTGCCTAACTTTCTGTTGATATGAAGATATAACGTAGTCAAATATTTTTGAGTTGTACGACTTAATGATATAAAATCAAGTTTGATAAAAAAAGAATTATATTTTCTAAATACTAAACTTAGAAACGCTGTAGCCTTTAATGCAACTGAACTGAAATTTTAAGTATCAGTGTTTAATCATTATGAAGTAGAACAAAGATATTAACAGAATGAAATGCCTACATTATATCCCACATCTTGTCATAAGCTGTAAACAGTCTAAACTCATAAATGTTTTCACAATCAACAAATAAATATTCAACAAAATTCAATTGTTTCAGGCAAAAACTAAACTCAAAGTTCACAGTGCACCTACAGAAATATGGAGAAAAAGTAACAGTAAAGCAATCGAAATGAAAGTATATGTGTAAATATAAAAAACTAAGATTACCAAAGTCAGGAAGTAAGGAAGAAGATATGTAACAAACATTATTATTATTATTATTAGTCCCTTGGGTTCCTAGTGGAACATAGGGCTTCAGTAGCACGCCTCCAGTGACCTCTGTTCTCTGAGATCTTTTGAACCTGGTCCCACGACAGCCCAGAAGCTCTCATTTCCTGCTCGCACGACCTCCTCCATGTCACCCTCGGACGTCCAACTCGTCGCTTCCCATGGGGATTCCACTCGAGGGCCTGACGCGTGATGTCCTCAGTCGGCCTTCTCAGTGCATGGCCAATCCATCTCCACTTCTTCCTGCATATTTGTTGCGTGATAGGTTCTTGGTTGGTTCGTTCCCAGAGTTCCTTGTTGCTTATTTTTTCTGGCCATCTGATCTTCAGCAGCGAGCGTAAGCAGTTGTTGATGAATGTCTGTAGTTTATTGGAAATACCTTTCGTGACGCGCCAAGTCTCTGAGCCATACAAGAGCACTGACTTGACGTTGGTGTTGAAAATCCGTATCTTGTTCCGCATGCTGAGTGCAGAAGATCTCCACACTGGTTTCAGGCTAATGAATGCCTGTCTTGCTTTTCCGATTCTGACTTTGACGTCCTCGTCCGTCCCGCCTGTAGTTGAAACAGTGCTTCCTAGATAAGTGAAGGAGGTTACTTCCTTTAAGTTTCTCCCGTTGACGGTGATTGGAGTTTGTTGTTGTTGTTGATGGTGGTGGTGCGGTATCTTCATCACTTCTGTCTTCTCTATATTCACCTGAAGTCCCGTCTTCGCTGCCTCTTCTATCAACTTGTTAGTTTTTGCCTGCAGATCTTCAAGTTTATGTGACATTAGGCATAAGTCATCGGCGAAATCCAAGTCTTCTAGGTTCTTTTCCGTCGTCCAGTGTATCCCCCTCTTCTCGCTGCCTACTGTTTGCTGCATGATCCAGTCCACCACAATCAAGGAATATCATGGGGGATAGTAGGCAACCTTGTTTCACTCCTGTCTTCACTTCAAAGGCATCACTGAGCTTCCCATTGTGGATTACTTGGCATGTGGCATCTTCATATAGTTGTTGAATGAGGCGGATAAAGGTTTGCGGTACTCCGTAGTATTGAAGCAGTTTCCAAATTACTTCTCGGTCGACGCTGTCAAAGGCCTTCTCAAAGTCGATGAAGTTGAGGTGGAGAGGTGATTGCCATTCTATGCTCTGTTCTATGATGATACGAAGCGTTGCAATTTGGTCTGCACATGATTTGTACTTCCTGAAGCCTGCCTGTTCCGGTCGTAGTTTTGAATCCAGTGCATCCTTTAGCCTCTCCAGGATGATGCGGCTTAATATTTTACTTGTGGGTGGACAGGAGAGTGATTCCGCGCCAGTTCTTGCAAGCACTGAGGTCTCCCTTCTTCGGCAGTTTGACAAGGTAACCCTTCTTCCAATCTCCAGGTCAGGTACCTTCTCTTCCTTCCACACCTTCTGCAATAGTGGTGTGAGCATGTCCGCTGTTGTCTCTGCATCTGTTTTCAGTGCTTCTGGCGGTATTCCATCTGGTCCTGCTGCTTTCCCACATTTCAGTAGCTTTATGGCGTTCAGGACTTCCATTTTCGTTGGGGGATTAATGTTCACTTGTAGTTCAGCGGCTGCAGGTGGTATTTCTGGACGAAGTGCAGGTGGTGGTCGATTCAAGAGCTTCTTGAAGTGGTCGGCCCATCGTTTCCTCTGTTTCTCTTCTTTTGTAATTAAATTTCCTTCTTCATCTTTTATTGGTTTCATCTGTGTTGGTCTCTTCCCTGATAGCAACCTGGTTATTTGATACAATGTCGTCAGGTCTCTCTTACCTGCAGCCTGTTCTGCTTCACTTGCCAGTGTTTCGTAGAAGTGTCTTTTGTCTTTGCGTGCACTCTTCTTCACTTCTTTGTCCAGTGTTTTATACATTGTGCTCAGTTCCTCTTGTCGTTGAGCATCCTTGCACTGGTTTATCTTCTGCTTCACCATCCTCCTCTCCTCTCCTCTATCAGCTTCCAGGTATCCGTCGAGATCCATTCCTTGTCTTCTTTCTTCTTCCTTCCTAATACTGTTGTGCAGGTTTCTTTCCACATAGCTTTCAAAGACTTCCAGTGTTCTTCCACACAGGTTTCTTCAGGGATGTTCCTCGATGTCTCCCATTTTGTCTTGATGGCTGCCTTGAAGATCTCCTTTGTAGTTTCATCCTTCAGTTTCCGAGTGTTGTACTTGAATTGAGGTCTATCACCAGCTTCCTTGAAGGCTTTTAACTTGATTTGGAAGGTTCCTTGCACTAGATAGTGGTCTGAACCTACATCTGCTCCTCTTCTTGACCTTGTGTTAAGTAGACTGCGTCTCCATTTTCTTGAGATTGAGATAAAGTCGATTTGATTTTTAGTGTGTCCATCTGGTGAAATCCATGTCGCTTTGTGGATATCTTTGTGCCTGAACACACTGCCTCACTGCAATCACCAAATCGTTGAATGCGCAGAATTCTGCAAACAATTCTCCATTCTCATTCATTTCACCTAGCGCCTCTCGACCCATGGTTAGTTCTCTTCCCGTGTTGTCCCCTCCCAGTTTGGCATTCATGTCGCCCACCCATTAGAATTTTGATATCGCCAACTGACGTCTTGTCCAGTGTTGATTGAAGTTGTCTGTAGAATTCCTCCTTTTTCTCTTGCTCTGCATTATTTGTAGGTGCATAACATTGTATGATTGTGACCTTTCTTCCTTTTGAGTTGAATCTTGCTGTCATGATCCTGGAGGAGATTGGTTCCCACTGCATGAGAGCCTTCGATGCTCTTGAGGACATCATGATAGCCACTCCCTCAGTGTGCTCGTGGTTGGCGTCTGGGTGACCGGAGTAGATTATTGATTCTCCAGTTGACAGTTTGGAGAGTCCACTCCCATTCCATCTGCTTTCGCAAATCCCAAGCACTTCGATGTTATACCTTCTCATCTCCTTAGCAATCTGGGCTGCCTTACTGGGTTCAAACATCGTGCGGACATTCCATGTCCCCACGTTTACTTTCGCTTTCATCGAGAGAAGACACATCGGCCAATTGGCTTCCCGAAGGCTTTCACCAACTGGCGTCATTTCGCCTCTCCGATTCCAGCGGGGAATAAGTTTGTTTTCATTTTTTATATTTTGTTTGTGCTTTGAAGTTTCTTTAGCGGTTAGATTTGTTTTACGGGGTAGGGTTGCTAGCCCTATGCCCAACCTTCCCTCTTTACCCAGGCTTAGGACCGGCTAGTAACTAGTAAACTAGTTAACCAGGCGAGGTTATGTAACAAACTTAAGTACTAGTAATTTAAGAACGAATTGACAAGGTAAGGTTAGGATAATAAACCAATAGTTGTGTACGTGAAATCCAGGCTGTAGTCATGAAGAGGCAACCACTTCTATTAAATGAGGTAGATTTGCTTTTCTCCCTTCACTGATGACTCTATAAGTTCGATTGGACTAAACTGCATATTCCTTACCTATTAAGTGTCTAGTGATTGGGCCTGTAACAGCTTTCTTCCTTTGGGGACGAAAACTTTCAGGGACATTTTAAGGAAATCTAGCAGCTGTTCTCTTCACAGTCCTGCCTATATACTTGCTCCTATTAGTGTGCGTAAATTTTTAAGCGAAGTAGGTGATGAAATGCTTAAGGTAATTATCTACTTTGGATTGACTGGGAGCTGAGTTGGTACTGTTAAGTCTGACCAAGGTAGTGTGTTTCACGCGTATTGAAGAGTCAGAAGAAAGGGAAGGCTTTTGTGACAAATATTGGTTGCCAGTGAATCTAAAGTAAATCTCTTTTACGACTTATATATTTACTGTTCCAGTATTTCAAGTGATTCAAACCTAACTGTAATTGATGCCTTTTGCTTATCCTTGTCAAAATTAGTGCAAGGATAAAATCGCTTGCTTAAAAATAAGCCAGAATCTTTATGAGGATACGCTATTTTCATTCAATATTTGGCTTAAACTACCAGGAAAATTTTTAGTGCACACCTATTCTTAAAAACCAGGCAGTAACACCTGAAGGTGTTTAATTATTAACGCTCATACTAAAACATTAGCTTGGAAAAATGCATTAAATATAATAAAGCAGATATTGTTAATCCAGGTTAGTATTAACCATGGACCGACATTGATTAATATCAAAGAAACTCTTGAAAGCTGGAACAACTGTTTGGTCAAGCATAGGACTCCTCGGCAATGCCAAACCACGTCACCTCTGCAGATCGAACACAGAAACTGAATGTTAACTAGGTAACCAGTTGATTAGTCACAAACCTGTCGTATGCCCGGATAAAGAGGGAAGGTTAGGCATAGGGCTACCAACTCCACAACCTAAAACCAATCCAACCACAAAAGAAACTTCAAAGCACAAAGAAAGTATAAAAAATCAAAAGAAACTTATTCCTCGCTGAAATCGGAGAGATGAAATGACGCCAGTTGGTGTAAGCTTTCGGGAAGCCAGTCGGCCGATATGTCTTCTCCTCTCTCGATGAAAGTGGAAGTAAGGATGGAGACATGCAATGTCCACACCATGTTTGAATCTAGCAAGGCTGCCCACACTGCCAAAGAGATGAGATGTTATAGAATAAAGTGCTAGGGTTCTGCGAAAGCAGGTGGAATGGAAGTTGACTCTCCAAACTGTCAACTGCAGAGTCAGCAATCTACTCCAGTCACCCAGACGACAACCACGAGCACACTGAGTTTTCGAGTGGCTATCATGATGTCTTCAAGAACATCGGAGGCTCCCTCTCATGCAGTGGGAACCAATCTCCTCTTACAGGATCAGGATCATGACAACAAGATTCAACTCAAAAGAAAGGAAAGTCACAACCATTAAATGCAACGCTACGCACCTACAGATAATGCAGAGAAAGAAGGAGGAGGAATCTTACAGACAACTGTAATCAGAACTGGACACGACCCCATTCTAGTTTGCGACATCAAAATTCCAATGCGTGGGATGACATGAATGCCAAACTAGGAGCAGACAACACTGGAAGAGAACCAACCTTAATTCTAGAAGCACTCGGGGAAATGGACGAGAATTGAGAACTGTTTGCAGACTTCTGCACATTCAACGATTTGGTGATTGGAGGAGAGGCAGTGCATACAAACATAAGGATATTCACAAGGCAGCGACATGGATTTAATTTCACCAGATACCAGGACACTAAAAATCAGACCGACTTCATCTCAACCTGAAGAAGGTTGAGACGCAGCCTACTGGACACAAAATCAAATCAATAAATGGTGCAGATGCAGGTTCACACCACTCAATATCTTTCTAGTGCAGGGTAGCTACTTTCCAAGTCAAGCTGAAGGCCTTCAAAAAACTGGTGATAGACGACCACAAACCAAGTTCGAAACCCAGGACAGAAACTTTGGAAAGAAACTACGAAGAACATCTTTGCGTCAGTCACCCATCAGGAAAAAATGGGAGACATTGAGCAACTGCTATTCCGTTCAATTTGCATAAGTTGTGCAAAGTAACAACAACAAATATTGTGGAATGAATTGAATTAATTTAGTATCCTCTGAATCTTTCACACACACACACACACTGAAGTTAACATTTCTGTCCATCTCTCAATCCAGATCAACCTGGGACCAAGTATTACTGAGTAACGGTCCGAGTTGCTACACCTCATATCAGTACATCGAGTAAAAAGGCAGTGGGACACAAGATGAAGATAAGAGAATGCGGTCAAAAGAAATATAAAGTACGAAAAGAGAGAAAGGAAGAATGAGAAAATAGTGAAATTCAGTATAGCGTCGTTAAGATGAGGATAACGTGCGTCGAGATACATCAGCGCCACTAACATCGGTTCTGAGTCTCCAACCACTAGTTCCTCTAGTCCCGCGGACCCCGGCCACCCAGTCGGCATCGCCCCACATGGCTCAAACCAACAGTCAGAGACTTCATACATTGGTGCAATGTTTTAGTTTGGCCACCTCAAGCCTTTTTCCAGCCTGGACTTACTTCAGCCAACATTGTATGACGAGGCAATCGGCGACTAGGCATATGTAACACGTATCCCAACCATCTCAGTTGATGAAGGTTCGTAACCTCGTCTACTGATTTACTGTTACTCCCTAAAACTCTACACCTGATTTCTGCGTTACTCATGTGGTGTCAACACAGAATACGGCCTACACTATGAAGGCAACGGTGGTCAAACACCTGAAGCCAGCCTTCTTATATCTTCTACTTTCAATGGCCATGTTTCACAGTTATACAGTAGAAGAGACCGAACTGCTGTGCAGTATACGCGGCCCTTAATAGACAAACTGATATCACGGCGGCACCACAGGTGGCGTAAGTTCGCGGAAGCCAATCGAGCCTTTTGTATCCGTGCAGAGATTTCATCGGCAACTGACCCATCAGGGCTGATCCTATTTCCCAAGTAAGTGAAGTGGTCGACACACTCAACCACTTCACTCTCTATTCTTAGCCGTGGCACCGCTGAAGACCAATCCTGGAGCAAAAATTGCATTTGGATGGTGAAAACCGCATCCCAAACATTCTCAGATTCCCACTCAAAGTGTTCAGAAAACTCTGCATCTTGTCAGCGTCTTCACTTAACAGGATGTCGAAAGCCTTTACAGAACTTGGTGGTAAGCTACAGTTGAAGGTCAGCACCTACGAAAAAATCAAGGAGAAAAACACAAATCAAATTTTCATGTCATCCATCAGAACAAAATGGGAGACATTGAGCAACATTACTGAAGAAACCTGCTTGGAAAAGCACTTTAACTCCTAAAAGCTATGTGGAAAGAATCCTGCATCACCGTATTAGGAAGAAAGAAGAAGAGGAGAGACAAGGAATGGATCTCGTCGGACACATGGAAGTGATGGAAGAGGGAGGGGAAGATGGTGAAGCAGAAGATGAACCATTGCAGAGATGCACAACAAAAAGGAGAACTGAGTACAACATGTAAAACATTGGACAAAGAATTGAAGATTAGTATGTGGAAGGATAAAAGACACTTCTACGACACATTGGCAAGTGAAGGGAAACAGGTTGCTAGTATGAGAGATCTGACAACATTGTATCAAATAACCAGGTTGCTATCTGGAGGAAGAGATCAACACAGACGAAACCAATAAAAGATGATGAAGGAAATCTAATTACGAAAGAGTGAAACAAAGGAAACAATGGGCTGACCACTTCAAAAAGCTCTTGAATCGACCACCACCTACACTTCGTCCAGAGATACCACCTGCAGTCACAGAACTACCAGTGAACATAAATCCTCCGACAAAAGTGGAAGTCCTGAAAGCCATAAAGCTACTGAAATGTGGGAAAGCAGCAGGACCAAACGGGATCCCGCCAGAATCACTGAAAACAGATGCAGAGACAACAGCGGACATGCTCACACCACTATTGTAGAAGGTATGGAAGAAGGGAAAGGTTTTTGCAGGTTGATTGGAAGAAGGGCTACCTTGTAAAACTCCTAAAGGAGGGAGACCTCAGTGTTTGCAAGAACTGGCGCGAAATCATACTCCTGTCCACCCACAGGAAGCAAAATATTAAGCCGCATCATACTGGAGAGGCTGAAGGATGCGCTGGACTCAAATTTACCACCGGAACAGGATTAAAGTCCGGTGGTCCACATCTTCTATTTCTGTCACTCTTATTCCAATTGACAGACAAAATAAAATTATGTTCAGAGGATAACGGAAGAACCCCAGGGCAAAATGCTTATGTGATAACCACAACTCAAGAGTTAGCTTCTCTAAATAATGACAACAGACGTTTAGGTCCAACAATAAACAAATTAATGAATTATTGCAGAATTTGGAGAATTTTTACGCAGAGACCGAAATAATGTCAAGAAAGCTTATAAAGTTTGAGTCTTATGTCAATCACAAGTCAATGAACGGAGTGGGATTAACCTAATATAGAAGAGCCACTAAGAAACAAGTGAAGAATATCGCAACGACAAATAGCTTTAGAACAACAGCCAGTAAGCTCAAATGAACGTTATATAGAGACAGAAAAAATGTATAACATCTCATGTCATCGGGGTGAGTAACTGAGCTTCTTGCAAAGTAATTCTGAAGACATATCTTCTTCAAAACTTACTGGTGACTATCGTATTAAGATTAAAAATGAAAGTTTCATGAATTAGCCATTCAGCTTATAGAGTATAATATCAGAATAAGATAAATTCGTTTTAATTTCTTTAATCTTACCAGCTGATTAGAACTTGGGTTAATAAATAAATATTCTGTGTAAAACAGCAAACAAATATTTTTATTCTTGTGATATCAGTTAACCTTAAGTAAGCAAGGAGTGGAAGACACAATAATAAGGAGGACATACATTGAGACTATGTCGGCTTAGACGAACATCTATGACACAAGGAAGTGAATATGTCTGAATATGTGAAGAAAAGTTTGGTTTGCTACATTGTTGTTAAGCTGTTACATGAATTGTTTTGGATACCAAATTGACCACTAGATAAAACTGGTAAATAAAACAACGGCAATCATGAAATCAAATTAACGACAATAGTAAGAAGAAAACGGAAATCAGGAAAGGACTCAGGTCAAAAAAACAAAAATTGTGTTTACTGCCATAATAATCAAAGGATGTAAGTCGATCAGTATTTAACTAGAAATCACAGCCATGATACTGTTGTATGTTGCAAATTGTTCACTTGACTCAGCATTTACGGCTGAATTCTCACCTGGACCATTTTATGTTAAGAATGGTCTGTTTATTTTACTGAACGAAACAAGACAGTAATGTAATAGTAAATACTGTAGATAAAAGCATTTTGGAAATGATATAATTTATCAAAAAGCAGAAGTGTTTTTCTAAAGTTTATGTAGTAGGACCATCAATTCTCAGGCATTTGTTTTTAGAAACGGTAAAAGGTGTCTCCCCATTTTGAGATGATACAGAATATTTGAAGCCTAGAAGGATAAACTTCATGGGTGAGCTGGATGATTTGATCGTGAAGCTTTCGATATCATTCTAGACAGCATCATCAGCATGAACTTCAGAAAGAAGTAAGATATAAGGTTTTCTCCACAATTTATTCGGAAACTTGTTCTGATGGCCTTGTGCGTGAGTGGTTATTCCCTCCAAGATACTGTCACAGTCTCCACATTTTTTTCGATCGGCTGTCTTGACAACTGACCTTCTCGTTGTTTCTTATTGGTCAATAGATTGGGTCATTGTTAACATGTGTGTTGATCGCCGGCTGACCTGAATACCAAGCTTGTAAAAATTCTCTGTCATTCTTTCTATTTCCTCTATCCAAGATTGCCACATTTTTACAGTCGAATTCATGTCCACACTTGCCCTTATGCGTTGGTATGAGTGGAGATTTGTCATGATGTTTCACTGAAAGTTGATGATCATGTGGATGGATACGAAGAGGTTGACCACTCTGTCCAGTGAAGTGTTTTTTGCAGCTTCAGCAGTTATATTTTTGCAGATAATGTTTGGTCTGTCTATCTTTGTTATTGTACCCTTTGGCCTGCACAACAGAGAGAGAAGAGATTTTTTGAGCTTATGAACTACAGTGATTCCAAAAGGCTGCAATAAACAAGATTAATGTTCTAAAAATTATCTAATGTTCCATCCTTTTTAAACCTACGAAACTCGATTATATTTTGTTCCTTTATTACCAATCACTTCATTAGATAAATCCAGGGTAATTAGATTTTCATGGTATAGGTATAAACACAAAAAATATCGGTTTCACAGTACAACCTAAAACTTCATACATTTACTACTTCAAAAAATATGAATTCACGATTCTGCTATAATCTAGGATGTACAAATTAACTTTGATTTTCAGTATTTTTCAAAATAAATACATTCTGATCACCCAGTTTCATCACTCGTTGGGAAAAAATGATCAGTTTTGTCTGATATGACATTAATGCTCACAAACTTCATGAAGGACACTTTTGCTACTAATAAACTATTGGCTACATTCAGTAACTAGAAAGAATGCCCGTTTTAGCACAAATTTTATTGTTTGCTGTTGTTCATTACTTTCAAACACACCTCATGCAGAAATTCAAGACTGAATATTTTTTAAAAATATACCATTCAGAAGAATAGATTGGAGACTTAAGAAAATAACTTATTTAACTGCTTGCCAGTAGATTAGATATGTAAGTATATAGAATTTATTATATTTCTAAGTTACTAGGTAAATATTATTTTTTTAGAGTTGGAATTCATCGTAGACTGACATCAGTTGGAGGAACACTGACAACCTGGGAGAACTGAGAAGCTGTTTCTTATTAGTATGGGACTTCTTAGCAGTGGGCAGCCAAGACCCCCACGGCGATTGAATCTAGGACCTTCAGGTTCCGTAGCGCCCCTTGGTGACTAGCTTCGGAAAGTGATTCCTGAAGTTCCAATGAGAGGTTGTAACCAGTGGAGTCAACCAAGTTGAACATGAGAACAGTTACTCAACGATGACATTGGATGTAGGTCACGCTATATCGTGAACTGACAAAAGTAAGAGATATGGACCACTGAATTCCAACCCAGTGGCTCAACGGTAGCATGCTGGAGACGGAACCTGAAGGCTCGGGTTAGATCTCTGGCGAGGCGCGGGTACACACTACTGAGGAGTCCCATACTAGGACGAAACAGCTGTCCAGTGCTCCCAGGTTGTCAATGTTTCTCCAACCGATGTTACTACATAGTGAATTCCGCTAACCTCTAGAGAAAAATATAATTTTTGTCCAGTGTTTTTCTTAGTTACGCGCTGATAGGTGACGTACATAAACTCCCTGTATAATTATTTTTTTCAAAAATCAGGTATCCGTACAGTCGCTTAACCTGGTGGCTTAGCTTTTCCAATCAGATATAAAAATCCCAAGTAACACCAAAAATGGTAATTATCTTCTTCATAACCCACAAAATTGCCTACCTTTTCATCTTGCTACTAGCCAGCAGAACTTTCTAGGATGATAATACTTCGAGGGAATAAAATTGCACTTGGTGTGGCTCGTTTGGTCATTGTGATATACAAGCTTGACAACTACGTTAAGGTACCAGCTATCGGTCAGGCCCTCATCATTATGCAAGTTATTTATCATTAACTAATTACTCTGTCACAATTTTTTATCCGGTATAACTGTTCAACTTTCCTAACTTTTATCTGTGTTCATGATCAGTAGCCATATTCTCGATACCTTTATGAACAAATTAATTTCTTATTAGCCAAGTTGTCACCATCAGATTGTTTTTAATTTATTGCCTAGTTGAGACCAACTTACGCTTTAGCATGAAGCAGATGATGAGGAGCAAATTGAAAATGAAATATTTCTCGCTTAAATGGTTTGGTTTTAGTGCTTCAGTGGGAGATGCACTCTAGTTTGAAAAATATGAAGTGATTTCCAACTAGTTTTGTCATTTGAGCAAAATAAGAAGAGTACATTTACAAATCCACTCCTTTTTACTTTGCTCAAATTTATCGAAAGATCCGAGTGCATGAAATCGATGACTGTCCTGTTCACATCAGATCAAAATGTATTGAAAATGAATATCTTTTGGAAATACTGATGCATAGTACTGCTGGTATTTCTACTGAAAAAGTAAGATCAAATCATATTTTGGAACTTACTGCATGCCCAAGGTACCCGGTTACCATAGGTTCTGAAGAGAAATTTTTTTACGGTTTGAATTCCTGTACGTTTTGCTGAGAGGATACAGAGCCGATTGATTGTAATAAGATCAAACTGATAATCTGAATTTCAGCACTCTGAAAGCAAGTATCACCATACCTCTGTTTTAATTAAGTTTCCAACAAATGCGTGTAGATTTTAAAAAATAGGCATTTAAGTTGTAGTTGATGTACAACGCCTTCAAAAGATTGCATAATCGATCCATCTGAAAGTAAAGTGAGTGAGTGGCATGAAGTAACTATATTTTCTTACCTTACGTTTAGAATTGCTTGGGAAAGTAATACTAATACCTCACTTTCATATTTTGCGCGCAACGTTTTTAGAGAGATTCTAAAGAAGTGTCATTTGTATAAATGCTAATAATTACATATAATTTTTCGCATTTTTAGGAATTATGTCACTCTCTAGTTAATCAAAAAATACTACACAGGTAGCTGTGAAATCGAGAATTGTCCCTAAAGTATATTTCGAGAATCCCTCAGACAAACTAATATTATCTATAGATAGGACATCTAGGGACTAGTTGTTATCCGTTCAATATAGGCCTGTATGGGATATTCAGAAAAATCTGCTTATAAATTTTTTCCTAGCAAACAACAAACAGAAACGCATTATTAAAGTTAGTGAAGAGTTAGGTATGAAAAGTCTATTATTACTTCACGCTTTTTGTTTGTGCCTAGTTGATAGATTTGAAATCTTACCTACAAAAGAGTGCCTAGTTCAGGAAAATAGGACAGTAACGACAGAGTCGATAATTCGGCCGGTTCATTTGCTGACTTAGTCATTGATAACTAATTATGAATTGACACTTTCCACCTTTTATCTTAGTGGCAGCACCCCTTAAATTATCTATTTAGTTGTTAGTTCAGTTGTAGCTTACTGGTTTAGTTAGCTGACTTCCAACCAGTGAGTCTTAGGCTAGAGGAATGGCTAGCCAGGTAGTATCATAAGCCCCCACACAATGGGTGTGACTCATTACCTACTGGATAAAAATGGCCAAGGTTACTGAGTCAATTCGTTTTATTATTTAGTTGTTTATTATGTAGCTTGTTTTAATCACTCCCCCCAAAAGCATCAGTAACATATCTATCGTCAGATTACCTGACTAAAAATTTAATTTGATCAACAATAACTTTAAACCATAGAAAAACTCAGTTAAGATGTCTTTCCCATTTCGTGTTTCCATATGATACACAGCTCCGAAATAACTGAAAATATATAAAACTCTTACCCGTCACGGATAAATTTGAGCCGGTTCTAAAGAATCCAAACAATGCCATCTTAGAAATAATGAATAAAATATTCTCATTAAGTGCAGGGAAGTACCATGTTTGCTCTGATAGTTTAGAGGAATATATTCACACTGACGCAAACCCACATCACTCCATACTGAAGTCAGTGAACTTATGAATAAGCTATTGAAGCTACTACCAATTGGTGTAGAACTGGCGTATGTAAGTGAATCAGCCACTGACTCCAGCACTGAATGTCATAAAATGAACCTCCGAAAGAAAGTGACTTTTGCTATTATCAAAGATACTTCTCAAAAATGAATGCCAGAAATCAAAAATCCAGATTTGCGGGTTTCGCTGGCTGATATACAACATTTTGTGCTGAAATACACTACGCCTAGCCTATCAGCCACATTATAAGCTTGATTGTTAGATTTCGATCATAGCCAAGCACTTATGACTAGACAGCTACAATGGCTGCCGAATAGTAACCGGTTCGAGCAACTATTGAAGAGTTACTTCTCTAAATCTTTATGACGTCTCGGTGAATACTTCAGTAAACTGCATATTGCGAAAAAGCCTTCATACAATAAATATATAATTAACAGCTGTTTGTGAAGGTATGCAGCGGTAACGCAAACTTTTAATTTAAATCTTCAAGGAAAAATAGGTGATTTATTATTGAAGAAACCTTCTAAAAAACTCTGTAATCTATAACAGCGTATACCGCTGTTTGTACGATCGCAATGATTGAGGTTAAAACAGAATCTTGGTACCAAGAAGATTCAAAATAGTGGTCTGATGGTCATGAGTTCATGATTACATTAGTTCACCAGATAAAACCCTTAGAGACTGCTTAATTACCAGTGTATCACTAGTCAAGTGAATTGCATTTGTAGTTTATTCTATAGCCAATACAAGTTTTATGTTTCAATTTCATTTTGTTTTTGCTTTTTAGAATATTCAAATAATGAAGTTTTCTTATTCCTATAAATCGGAAAGCATATTTCAAAAAATAATGCTTCTTGAAGTCTTCACCATCACTATCCTGCTTAAAACCGGTGTATTCACATTTCGATCTGCTTCAGACATTTATCTGACTCACCTTATCTATGCAGAACAATTCAAAAACTCTAGACACTTAAACAACACCAGCTCATATAATCACCATGTATTTCCAATGGGTCACGACAGCACTTTCATTGAGTCTAATGGCAGTATGAATCATATCTTACTTTATACAATGAATAAATAATCCAAGTGAATTTCACTTGAATAACTCAAATATAGATAAAACTATTACTGAAGGCGTTCTCAAACGTTTAAAAAACTCATTTATGCATAATATTAGTGAGACTTTTATTTCTCAACACTCACAAAATCGTTTAAAACGCTCCTTATTGACTTCAAACTATTTATCTGCCACTATTCCCTCTTCCTTATCATTATCACTACCTTCAACGGTATCTTCATACGATTTGGACTTTGTTCGAGTAAAAATTCAAGGAATTATATTTGATGTAAAATTTCAACGTCCAGATTACAAATCAAATGGTGGATTACATTTACGAAATTTAATGAAACCGTATCAGCATTTGCTATTGGACCCTCAGTACACGGAACAAGTTATTACAGCTTATAATCCACTGGTAATGCAAAACCAAATCTGTAAGGAATTCGAACATAATCTATCTGATCAGCATGTAGCAAACAGTTTCTTCATAGTAAATGATGTTGGCGCACTTGTTGATAGGCCAATGCATGACCGACTACACCGACTATTTTTTCAAATCACATCTGCACTTGGAATACCAAGTATTACGTGGTTACCAACAGAGTGGGACAATTTGAGGTGAGTGAGGGTTTTTAAAAAATCTGCTAACTTATACAAGATTTAAAACAGAAGTTGGAGAAGAGGTTAGTCATTGCAAAATCTGAATGACTAGCTTCTACGCGGACAATAAATTACGTTTTGATATCGATTTTTTTGGGATATTTGGAACCCAGCCAATCCACCTTTTCCCTTGGAAACATTTTGTTTATCGTGTAACTGAGGTTATGCAAGAGTTTATGAAAAAATTTCACTTTTTTTCTAAAGTGAATCAGTGGAAAAAAAGATGGCCACAATCACCCCACTGGAAGTCATGGATAGATAGACAGACAGATAAACTGTTGTGAAACTTGCCTTCCTTAGTATGAACTGATTTCTACAAACTGCTACAATAAATTTATCAGTAGTATGAAATGGGTTGTAAAGTTGAGCATACTGATATTTTGTTAGGTTGTATAGTCATTGACTGACTTAGGTAGATGTGTTTAACGGTAATTACCTTATCAATTTTTACACTTCGCATCCACATATTGTAAAATATTTAGGTGTGTACAGGTTAACTCCTATGAAACCAATGTGTAGTTCACAACGATCTGAATTCTTTTTTTACATTTTAAACTGTTGTTAAATCATTTATCCAGCCCCAAACAAATAATGCTTTTTTCTACATTTTTGTAGCTAGTAGGTATTACTGTTCAGATAGCAAAAAGAAAAAATAGGCTACTGAAAGACACTCTGTTGATAAGCAGTTGTGAACTGCTTGATTTCAAGAAAGTTATGACACGGCATTAATTTTAAAAGACGTCACCATTGAGAAATGATTGCTAGAAATTGGCGAACACTCAGAACTAGACAATATGAGATTGGTTGCCCTCCAGTGGCCAATCAGTTCACCCAATCCAGTCCTGCAAGAAGTTAATCGCTGCCCATAGAACTCAATGTCAGCGTCTCTGACTACAATACTGAGTGACTACATGCGGTTGGGTCTTAAAGAAGAAATTCCTTCCCTTGAGGTTGCTCTCCGACGACCAACCAGTTTCATAATATTTTTCCAGTAAAATTTCCTGTATACGATATTCTTGATTAAACTGACTATTCATCACTGAGGAGTCGCTTGAAAAAATCATTTTGTAGAAAACGAATTAATAAATCAATTATATCAGACAAAAAATACTTAAAAACCCAGCCGAATTAAATGCATAGCTCCCCAATTCTCAAGGTTGGATAAAAGAAATAATCTATCCTTGAAACATAAGTGATGATAGTTGAAGTTTCATCTTCTGTGAAAGTTGACAGACTGAATAAATTGGGTTGCGGTGAGTTCAGTCGAACACGAAAGGAACATTTTTGTTAGCTGAAAAGCCATTCAGTTAACAGAGATCAGATTGTGAAGCACTATCTAAAAAAGCTGTGAGTTACTGTCTGTATGTTTGGCTCATATACCATGACTGGTGAATTCGAGTCGATCAACTTGAGTTGGTAAATGATATAGGCATTTCTATGTGTGCGTATAAAAGCAAAACCTTGCCTAAGTAACTAGCTCACTAGTCACTAACCTGTCGTATGCTCGGATAAAGAGGGAAGGTTAGGCATAGGGCTACCAACTCCACAACCTAAAACCAATCCAACCGCAAAAGAAACTTCAAAGCACAAAGAAAGTATAAAAAATCAAAAGAAACTTATTCCTCGCTGAAATCGGAGAGATGAAATGACGCCAGTTGGTGTAAGCTTTCGGGAAGCCAGTCGGCCGATATGTCTTCTCCTCTCTCGATGAAAGTGGAAGTAAGGATGGAGACATGCAATGTCCACACCATGTTTGAATCTAGCAAGGCTGCCCACACTGCCAAAGAGATGAGATGTTATAGAATAAAAGTGCTAGGGTTCTGCGAAAGCAGGTGGAATGGAAGTTGACTCTCCAAACTGTCAACTGCAGAGTCAGCAATCTACTCCAGTCACCCAGACGACAACCACGAGCACACTGAGTTTTCGAGTGGCTATCATGATGTCTTCAAGAACATCGGAGGCTCCCTCTCATGCAGTGGGAACCAATCTCCTCTTACAGGATCAGGATCATGACAACAAGATTCAACTCAAAAGAAAGGAAAGTCACAACCATTAAATGCAACGCTACGCACCTACAGATAATGCAGAGAAAGAAGGAGGAGGAATCTTACAGACAACTGTAATCAGAACTGGACACGACCCCATTCTAGTTTGCGACATCAAAATTCCAATGCGTGGGATGACATGAATGCCAAACTAGGAGCAGACAACACTGGAAGAGAACCAACCTTAATTCTAGAAGCACTCGGGGAAATGGACGAGAATTGAGAACTGTTTGCAGACTTCTGCACATTCAACGATTTGGTGATTGGAGGAGAGGCAGTGCATACAAACATAAGGATATTCACAAGGCAGCGACATGGATTTAATTTCACCAGATACCAGGACACTAAAAATCAGACCGACTTCATCTCAACCTGAAGAAGGTTGAGACGCAGCCTACTGGACACAAAATCAAATCAATAAATGGTGCAGATGCAGGTTCACACCACTCAATATCTTTCTAGTGCAGGGTAGCTACTTTCCAAGTCAAGCTGAAGGCCTTCAAAAAACTGGTGATAGACGACCACAAACCAAGTTCGAAACCCAGGACAGAAACTTTGGAAAGAAACTACGAAGAACATCTTTGCGTCAGTCACCCATCAGGAAAAAATGGGAGACATTGAGCAACTGCTATTCCGTTCAATTTGCATAAGTTGTGCAAAGTAACAACAACAAATATTGTGGAATGAATTGAATTAATTTAGTATCCTCTGAATCTTTCACACACACACACACACTGAAGTTAACATTTCTGTCCATCTCTCAATCCAGATCAACCTGGGACCAAGTATTACTGAGTAACGGTCCGAGTTGCTACACCTCATATCAGTACATCGAGTAAAAAGGCAGTGGGACACAAGATGAAGATAAGAGAATGCGGTCAAAAGAAATATAAAGTACGAAAAGAGAGAAAGGAAGAATGAGAAAATAGTGAAATTCAGTATAGCGTCGTTAAGATGAGGATAACGTGCGTCGAGATACATCAGCGCCACTAACATCGGTTCTGAGTCTCCAACCACTAGTTCCTCTAGTCCCGCGGACCCCGGCCACCCAGTCGGCATCGCCCCACATGGCTCAAACCAACAGTCAGAGACTTCATACATTGGTGCAATGTTTTAGTTTGGCCACCTCAAGCCTTTTTCCAGCCTGGACTTACTTCAGCCAACATTGTATGACGAGGCAATCGGCGACTAGGCATATGTAACACGTATCCCAACCATCTCAGTTGATGAAGGTTCGTAACCTCGTCTACTGATTTACTGTTACTCCCTAAAACTCTACACCTGATTTCTGCGTTACTCATGTGGTGTCAACACAGAATACGGCCTACACTATGAAGGCAACGGTGGTCAAACACCTGAAGCCAGCCTTCTTATATCTTCTACTTTCAATGGCCATGTTTCACAGTTATACAGTAGAAGAGACCGAACTGCTGTGCAGTATACGCGGCCCTTAATAGACAAACTGATATCACGGCGGCACCACAGGTGGCGTAAGTTCGCGGAAGCCAATCGAGCCTTTTGTATCCGTGCAGAGATTTCATCGGCAACTGACCCATCAGGGCTGATCCTATTTCCCAAGTAAGTGAAGTGGTCGACACACTCAACCACTTCACTCTCTATTCTTAGCCGTGGCACCGCTGAAGACCAATCCTGGAGCAAAAATTGCATTTGGATGGTGAAAACCGCATCCCAAACATTCTCAGATTCCCACTCAAAGTGTTCAGAAAACTCTGCATCTTGTCAGCGTCTTCACTTAACAGGACTATGTAATCTGCATATTCTAGGTCTAACGAAAATTCTCCTGTGATTAGGTCAACGGCTGAGTAATTAGGTGACGAGAGGTAAACTTCCCTAAGAATATCTATGATAAAATTGAATAAGAATGAAGATAGTAGATACCTTTGCAGGACACCACTCGGTGAGTAGAGCTCACCTGACATCTCACCATATGCTCTAACACGTCCACAATGTTCGAGTAGACAGCCCTGAATATGGTGATGTACTTACTAGGCACGCATTTCAGTGATAGACATTTCCACAAGACTTGTCGATCAATGGAGTCGAATACCGCCTTCAGGTCAAAAAATACAGCTAGTGTCGGACGCCGGTAAGCGTGTCTGTGTTCCAAAACCTGGCGTAGTGTGAAAAGTTTGTCAATACATCCGTGGCCAGGTCTAAAGCCGGCCTGATTTTCTCAGGCTTGTCGTTCCCGAGCTCCACTCAGGCGAATTATGGAACCTAGAATCTTAGACACTGTTCGTCAGGCTGATTCCTCTGTGGTTATCACAGGAGGACTTCCTCGCCTCTCTTGAAGACTGGGATAACCAATGGTTTGGACCAATCAGAGGGGATCGTATTTGATTAGCACATACTAGCTAACAGTTCCCTTAATCTGACTAGGAGCACTCCACCACCATCCTTGTATACCTCAGCAGGTAGTCTGTCTGGTCCTGCTGCCCTTCCTTGTTTCAGGTAACCTACCACTTTCTCAACTTCTTCTAGTGTTGGGGGACCTATCTCAATGTACCATTCAGGATCCGACTGGATAGCGGGCAACGCAATGGTGGCTGGAGACCAGTTAAACTGCTCCTTGAAGTGATCTACCCATCGTTCTAGTCGTCTACCCTGCAAGTGAATTGCAGATCCGTCCTTCTCCACTATGGCCTCACTAATCGCAGTTTCCTTAATAAGTCTAAACAAGTGTCTACTGTTACCAATCGCCGCCGCCTCTTCAATCTCTTGAGCCTCCGCTGCCCACCACTGTTCGCAGCCATTGAGTAGACTTTTTCTCAGTCTAATTTTAAGTTGCACTCGCACTTCGCTGTACTCAGGGCCTGGAAACAGGGATGCGTCAGTGCATCCATTAGTTCAGAAGAAGCTGCTGATAACCACTGGCTCTTTTTAGCCACTATTTTGGAGTCGGCTACGGTCTTCAAAACTGTTTTTACAGTGGACTGAAGATGGCACCAAGCTTATTCTGGATGAGTGATAGACTTTTTTCCGATAACTGCCTAGCCAACTTCGCACCGAACACAGATTTGGTGTTTTCGTTGTCCAACAGCACTCTTAGTGGTTTTGTTGCCGGACCTTTCTTACGTCCATTGAGACGCAGGCATATACGTGCTCGGACCAACGCATGATAGCTGTCCAAGTACGTACTCCAGAAAGAGCGGCAGTCTTCCACCGATCCTCTCCAGCGATGACTAAAGCAATGTGGTCTATCTGTGTTCATCACTGAGTTGAGCTCGGTGGACGCCACGTCAGACAGTGTCTTTTCTTATGTCTGAAATTTGCGCTGGCTACAAGTAGGTGATTATCTGAGCACAGTTGTCGTAAGCGATCGCCTTTATCTGTTCGTTCAGCTGGACTCCGAAAGTGCCACTTAAGTACCTTTCTGCCTCACTCAGTTTACTCACCTGTGCTTTGAAATCACCTGCAAAAACCACCACATCCGAACGTTTGGCTTTCGGGAGGAGGCTAGACAGTTCACAGTGAAACTCGTCCTTCACTTCATCCGAGCTGCAGTCAGTGGGTGCGTAAGCAGAGATTACAAAGAAACAACTGCGAGTCTCCCTATTCCTTTTGGATCTCACTGTGCCATTCAGTCGCATATCGCAGAGGCGACTATCAAGTGGGATCCAGTCAAGCAGTGAGGTTTCTGCCCTAGTGCTTAATGCTATACCTACACCTGAAAGACCACGAGAGCTAGCTATCGGATCCCCAGAAACTCTAGGGGCGAATTTCGCAGATTCACCAGATTGGCCGCAAGAAGTTAGGTGAATAACCGCGTTTGGGTCCTGTATGCGTGTCTCACAAACACAGCAAACATCCATGCCCCTAGTGGCTGCAGTCTTTGCCAACGAAGCCTGTTGACCAGTTTGATGGAGGGTGCGTAAGTTTAAGGCTCCAACAGGTAATTTTCAGCACGTTTTAAGGAGATCAAAGATGCTGTTCTGTGAACTCAGATAGTTGTCAAAGGCTGCAGAACTAGGAGAAATTGAAGATGATGTACTATTGTTAATTGGGAGACGTGAAGGAAGATTAGGATGTAATGAAGGGGGAGGTGGATAGCAGTCTGAAGAAACTTGAGAAGGCAGCATCAGCATGGCAGTGCTGGTCATCCAAGGGAAACACACTGCTGTCACTTCATCCACCTAGCAGCAGTACGACTTCACCCTCAGACCCCCATCATAGTGTAGTAGTTTACACCACAACGGTAACTGCTTTTCGTCCAACCACTATCTAGCAGACGTTTCTGGTATGGTAGGACCTCCAGGGAACAAGTGTTCCACCAGCATAGCTCGTTGGGTCATCGTGAAATGCAAGCCCGACCACCACGTCAAGGTAGCAGCTATCGGTCGGGGAAAATTTCTGTACAATAAGCTGTCAGTATCAAATAAGGGTAACTTTGTTAAGTTCAGTGGCAGAACCAAAATCAAATAAGCGTTTCAAATCTATACTCTGTTATATTTAAGAATAAATGTTAAAGTCTACTGTTTAAAGGACTAATGCAGGCAAAAAGTACAAAAAGTACAAGGGGAGTACGTTAACAGTTCAACACTGAAGGAAATGTGATTCAAGGAATAATAACAGAGAAGGTGGATAGAGTGTGTAAATTGACGGCAGAACAAAAGAACAGTATGCTAAGAACCACGATCAAAATAGCCTGAAGTAAAGAAAAGTGGAAGAGATGAGAATATTAATGCTGTTGAAGAATGATATATGAGGCAGTCAGGTGAAATCGGCAAATATTAAGTAGTAAGTGAAGGTATGGAGAAGGAAAAACCAGCAAACTCGTTCAGGATGAACTACAAACTTCTTTTGCATACATCTGTTTGGTTGTGGTCAATAGATTGCTGCTGCTTCTGCAAGACATGACAACCTACTGTTAATCTGTCTACTGGCTGCATTTAAATCTGGGTTTGAGTTGACAGCGTGACTTGCACATCCAGAACGTGTTCACTAATGGCACTTCCATGTAGTTTTATGCCTCTCAGTCATGTATTTTTTGGTACAGATTCAAAGACTTCTTAGGCTAGCACTCTCTCCATTCTTCCGACGTAAATACCACCTCAAGAAAATCAGTACGTGCAACATGCGGAAGTCTCACATATAAATTTATCTCTTTGAGCATGTTCTTTGCATTATGAATAACTACCAGGGTGAGAGCATGATAAATTAGTGCGGTGTATGTATTTACTCAGCGAATATGTTGTGAACTCATTTCGTTACTTTTAAGTAATAGTCTAACGAATATGTTCTTTTACGGTAAAGTTTTTTGAATAAGTTTTTCACTTGATGTAAAGTGCTATAATTGAACATCTGGGCATATCAATTGCTTCACAAAATCTCTCGGATTTGTTCCAATTCATTTTCTGTTAGTAATGCAGAACATAATACGATTGCTCTTAAAACGAAATCTTGTCAAGACTCCATTCATCAAAAACTGGCTGCATTTACCTGTTCAAACAGGTTCACGATAAACTCTTTGTAGGACTCGATTGCATCATCCGTTGAAACAGTCAGGTTCAAAAACGTTTTTCCATTCAACATTTTATGTTCACATGTCAATTTTAACATTTGAATGAGCTGAACTGATAAACTTGAGTATATCCGCTGTGTAAATTTTACTCTAATATATTTGTTGACTGCATCATCTTATTTCAAGTACGTTTTGGTCTGTTTAAACCATCACTTAGTCCAGTGTGTCCTAGAAATGCGTGCATAACAGCAGCATACTTTTCCTTTTATTTAGCGGAAATCCAATTATATAAGCTCGGCTGCATATTGTGTGTATTGCATAAACTGCGACAAATCCTATTCCTCTTATGGGAATATTACATACACTGCGGTAGTTGTGTGATCAGTAATACACTGCTGTATGGAGAATATTTGTAGCTCAGGTGGATGGTCTTGGTTGTATTGTGTTCTCTCAGCTGGCTTGTTTAATTGTGAAGCCTTCATCGCCTTGCTAGACAACATCATCAGCACTAACTTCACGCTAAAGACACTGCTGTATACCCTGAACTACTGATAAAGACTTCAGAAATAACTTGCGGCTTTGCAATGTTTTGTATGTATCTCTGTTATAAATGAATTTTATACGGATGACATCTGACACACTTCTCTTCAGAAAGTTAAGCATAGTCTGAGACCAAAACTGATGCACCCTTTTATGCAATAAGCTTCCAGAGAACTTACGGTTTCATGTTCATTAAAAAGTTCATTTATTGACTTTCCCATCGGATTTTTCAGTTTAACTTAAAGCTTTGCCAAAAGTTATAAACTGCATGCCAAAATATATAACTATTAAGATTTGTTCGATTTCAACTGGTAAATTTAGTGTAGTTCTTTCCAGCTACTGGAAAGTAAGAAGAAATTAGTGGATGCTTTTTCCAGTGTATCTTTGGGACTGCTTCTCCAACAACCCATTTCTGTATTTGTTTTCATTCTCTCCTCTACTTTGTGTCTTGATAATTTTACTTTATCATTTTGTGTACAGCACCGCTTCGTACCCATTTCGTATCAGGTTTGTATTCTAATAGTGATAATAACAATAATAATAATTATTATTATTAAAGACAGTTCCCATTTCCACCAACTGAATTGCTTTGAAAATTCACCAAAAGTATAACGTTACGGGTTAACTAATTATATACTTATATCTTACATAGAATAGGACTACCGACAGTAACTTGGATAATATTCAAGTCTTAAATGTTGTTTGGTTTGTTTTAATTAATTATAAGTTCTCATCATGAAGTCTGATGCAACAACACAGTTTTATACCGTTTCTACTGTTGAATATCAGTTGTATTCTGAAACCAAGCCTTAGAAGATGATTTCATGATAGTTCGCTGCCGTCACCAGCCCATTTCTCCTACCATGAGTGGGCTACTTTCCTCTGTTAATGCAAGGTACTTCACCCAGTGTTAACTTTACTGAATATCCTCATGTTATTTGGACCATCGTTGGCCCTTTTAAGGACTTCAACTTTTATGTAGATTGAAAACAGGTTTAGAACCGATGTAAACGTGAGATCCTTATTTGTGATGAGAGTTTGCCCACACATCTAAGATCATTATGGTGAAAACTTTATGCATTCACTACTTTGTCCCACCCTGATATCTAAGCTGCAGCTGCTTTCATTTTTTCCGTGTATCTGGGTTGCAGATATATAGTTTTCAGGCAGCCACTATATTGAAAATAATTTGTAAGGTATGACAAAGAATCATTTTTGCACATGTTTTTTCATCTAGTACAAACAAGGTTAAGATCTTCTTATAAAGCTATGGAAACTGTGTAATGACTGATTGGTGTTACTTTCACTCTTAGAGTTGAAAATGGCACTCATCAAAATGATTGGCAGTTTTACAGTCTATTTACCCCACTACATAGGGTAACATCTGGTGTCTGAAACACATTATTCTCAAAAGACTGTTTCAAGTAGTTTTCTGCACTTGATCTCCTTCAAATATGAAAACAAAGAAATACAATTTTTTGCTGCTCGACATTTTATACAGTCATTTATAATGCAATTTTAGCCTGTTCATAGCTGACAGATACTTAATAACTAAAAATATACTTCATTTAACAAATATGTTTCTTCTTTCTATGTAGAAATATAGCTTCGGGTTGTGATACATCTCACAATAGAACTACAGAGTATCGTAACAAACTCCGCTAATTGCAAAAAACAGTTTTTATTAGAGCTCACAGTAAAAATCAATAAAGAGGAAAGTTTTGGTTTCAATTTCCAAGAAACTGACTACTAAGTGGCAGTTCGCATCTAACTTCAAAGAAAGTCTTCAGCTTTATTTACTTATTTATTTATTTATCTAAATGAACAAGGTTGTTGAAATATGATCTGTAATATTGGATTTCAATACACGATTAGAAACCATTACTATAACTACATGTAACAGTGAAAAACAATTCGATGTGGTGCTTAATTCTGAATTAATTTCGAATATAACATAAATTACGTTTACAAACTTCATTCGGAATAGTATTTGTCTTTCGTTTGCTTATTTAAACACAACATACATGTCCGTTTGAAAACTAATGAGTAGTGACTCAGTCACTTATTTGTTTTTAAATCAATGCGATAAAGAACCTATCCTGTGTAAATTTATTCAGTTATTCATATCTGTAAAGAGTTTATGCGTTCACTGGGTCAGCTTAATAGAAGTACCTCGTCCTTAGAAGGCGATGAATGGAAAAGCTCTAGACAGAAATGAGTTAGTTGGTAGGAATATCTATCTTGTTTTTTACAGACGACCGAAATTGTTTAGTAGATACGAGAGTGCTGAGAAGCTATTCTCTGATCACAGTTCGAAACATTTAATGTTAAAATTTGAGAACAAGATCATAAATAATAGCATTTCAATTGACTTTTATTGAACTGAATACAGTCTGGATACCAAAAACGTTTTCACGCACAAGTAGGCAAAGAAACACATCGAAGCCTCTTTTTATGTGATCTATAGAAAAAATGGAATAAATGTGAATAGAGTAGGAACAACAGCAGGAAAAGAACAGAACGGATCAATTCTATTTCTATCGTGTCTCTTCAACTGCTTACAAACTACAATATCAAAACTTATAGTTTCACTGAAACTTTAACATACTTTACTTTATTGATAGAAAGCAGAATATTGGTCTAGGGTTAAAACGGACAGAAACATCCATAGAGTAAAGGTCAACCATATATACAACCATATACAAGGAGGGTAATTAGTGGTAACAAGTTGTCACGATTGTACATATAATTCATTGGAACTTCCTCAAATAAACAGCGACAAGAGTAGGAATCAAAATATTGAGGGACTCAACATTAGGAGATTACGTAAGTAGGTCACAGAATAAATGAGTGAAATATTGTGAGTTGAGTGCTGTCAGTTAAAAATATTCGACATGAGCAAACGATGATGCAACTAAATGGAGGTGTAACAATCAACATTTAAGGTTGATAAAGGATGATCCAATCAAAGAACAGCCAAATAGGGTTACCGAGGCAGACGGAGGTTGAATATGGCTTCATCTTCAAGACGTAAATCAGGTTTGGAGCGTTGCATTGGTATGGTTTTAGGGAATTTCAGAAGAAATGAGCTATTTGTTTTTGTTTATTAGTTTGAAGAAATTAAAGACGTCGTTTAAATGTCCACTCTCAGTCAGATTCTGAGTGGTTGCAGTGTTCGAACTGTTAATTCTGCTCAGTTGTAGGCTCTTCTGAATGTGTACGTCTTTAATTTCTTCAAACTAATAAACAAAAACAAATAGCTCATTTCTTCTGAAATTCCCTAAAACCATACCAATGCAACGCTCCAAACCTGATTTACGTCTTGAAGATGAAGCCATATTCAACCTCCGTCTGCCTCGGTAACCCTATTTGGCTGTTCTTTGATTGGATCATCCTTTATCAACCTTAAATGTTGATTGTTACACCTCCATTTAGTTGCATCATCGTTTGCTCATGTCGAATATTTTTAACTGACAGCACTCAACTCACAATATTTCACTCATTTATTCTGTGACCTACTTACGTAATCTCCTAATGTTGAGTCCCTCAATATTTTGATTCCTACTCTTGTCGCTGTTTATTTGAGGAAGTTCCAATGAATTATATGTACAATCGTGACAACTTGTTACCACTAATTACCCTCCTTGTATATGGTTGTATATATGGTTGACCTTTACTCTATGGATGTTTCTGTCCGTTTTAACCCTAGACCAATATTCTGCTTTCTATCAATAAAGTAAAGTATGTTAAAGTTTCAGTGAAACTATAAGTTTTGATATTGTAGTTTGTAAGCAGTTGAAGAGACACGATAGAAATAGAATTGATCTGTTCTATTCTGTTCCTATTGTTGTTCACATTTATAATACGGAATTTGTATGTGAAATCTCTCGATCGAATATTGTTGACACAGCAGCCGACATTAAATGTCACTCCTCAAGAGCAATGGTGAACAACTTTTCTTGTCTGCATATACTCAAATCTAATCAACACTTCTAACAGTAGGCAACTGTATTCACCTGTTACTTGTACTAATGAATGGTATTAGTAATTTATATTTTACCTTAACAATCAAATCGATCATTCTCTATTGAAGTTATTTATAAGAAAAACAATAACTCACAAATACATTCGCAAGGTAAGTGAAAAGTGTATATCAATAGAAAATTTTAATGAAACTCGGGCAAATTACTGAATGATTTCTACGGTTCGATTATCAAGTTAAAGATAATAAAATTAGAAAAAGATGGAGGAGAAAACAAATTATCTTCTTCCAAAAATTAGTACTGGACATTTTTCCACTTGTTTTTGTGTTATTTACATCTCATTTTCAATATATTTTAACTCATGAAAATTGTTTTTTTCATATTCTCTACGTTTATGTTTTCATTGTTTGTCTGTGTGTAAAGGTTCCTAGTGTTCAGCATGTAAATATATAAAAATGTGAACGAATTAATATCAAATTATAATATAATTCATGGCTTCCCAATAATTCTATTTTAAATAAATGACAATCTGAAAACTGATGAAATGTTTATTTCTTAAATAGTATGTCAAATACACAAAAATATTTGCTAAATTATTCATGTATGATGGACATTTTTATTCAAGAATTTCAGATAACCATTGAGGAGTATTAGTTCAGAGTATCCGTCAAATATCAGAAAAAGTCTCAAGATCAGGCAAAAATTAGGTGTTGCATTTGTTTTACGGCCAGATAAAATTGATAAAATGAAATAAAACTGAGTTGTACGCCTGTTACACTGGTTAAATAGACATATTTGAAAGACTGTCGTTATCCAGCATGTTACCATGTAAGCTTTATTCTGAGTCACTAACATTAATGGAAATTGTTTCTTGAAAACAGGGTGAGGAATGAGTAATTTTGAGTGTAATTTTAATTAATCTAGTCACTTATTGTAAAATTTATTTGAACGAACTAATGACCACCAATGTCAGTCACACCATATTCAGCTTAAATGGCAGCATGCTGGATACCGGCAATCTATTGGAAACCTTGAAGGGATAAATATCCCTGCAAATAGAACCAATTGACAAGATTCAGTCAGGCCTTACCCAGTCATATGGAAATTTGACTGTGGTCTCTCTGAATCAAGTACTAAGGGACACAAGAATAGACCAAAAAGCAGATCACTCTAATCGAGACTGAAGACAGATACAGAGGAAAAGTATCCACGAGCACTAAAAGTATGTCAGGAGCTTCCTGTTAAATAACGAATCAATACTATTCGAATCTAAATGTATTGGTAGTTCCTTTAACTTAAATCACTAAAATTAGCTAAGTGTCTTAAAGGTCACTCTACTAACTGTTAAGTTAACCAATTATGGCTCTGTAATCTATGAATAACTATCATCTCAGCTTAAATGCTGAACCTGATTGACTGTCTCAACGGTTTCCAGGGTGGTCTTTAGCGTCACTCGAATTCGGTGACCAATTACTTGATCTTCAGCAACTAACCAACATTTTCTTGCGGTTACCATGCTGGAATTTTCCCGCAAACATAAAGAAGACCGTTTTAAGCACACCTTTTAGTGGATAATAAAATTTTGAAGGTGATTTTACCAAAATTATTCCTAGATTTCAGTCGGACAAATCCGTTTAACAGAGGTGGAGGGATACAAAATCAAATATAGTCGATGGTAATCGACTGAAATAATATACTACGCATGAGTTATTACTGATAGCTGCATTCGACTAAATATCACTATTCTGTTTCATCTGGTATATTCTGAATTTCATACTAAAATGCGTAGAATTTTCTTTGTGAGATTGTAATCATTTGACTTGCATAAAGCACTGGAAAAAATCCATCCTCTGTAGAAGCTAATGAAATCGCCACAGAGAAGGAATCTACAATTATTTTCATTACTCTTTCCTTCATCAGGTTCAACTTGTTTTTTTATCAGTATCAGTGTTAGGTAATTTTATTTCGACAAGCTATTTTTCATATATTCTTAGTCTCATTTGTAACTCGCTGTGAATGAACAGCGTTTTAAGCAACAAACATTTACTACTAGATCTTCTTAGCTCACGTCTATTTAATTGCACATTTATATAATAATGGCTTTCTATGGCTTCAAGTTCTGTTTATTATGAAACAATATCGTAGGTTTTCTGACGCAATTAGAAGGTTTTCAGGAACGTAAAATTAAATTTAAAACGTCTTACACAATGAGGCTGTGTATATACAATACTTAAAAATTATGGACCATGACATAAAAAATATAGAGTTCTCGAGGGTTTTCGATGATTCTCCTGCTGATTTAAACTCTGAGAATAAAATACCAAAAGGTTTTCCCAACTGTTGAAATAGAAATCGAAACAAATGAAAACACTTTCCCAGACAGTTGATGAAATTAAGCCGACTTCTGTTATAAGTCTGTGCTTATAATCAAACATCTTCCCCAGTTATTTAAAATTCTTATAGTAAAAGCTTTTAATTTGTCAATTTTTAGACTTACGTGGATGTGACAATTATTGTTAGGTCCTATATGACTTGGTCAGCAAGCAGCTCATTCGACTGTAGTTTAGTTGCCACATTAGAGATTGTCAGATTTCTCTTTAAAATCTTTCTAAAGCATCATACAACTACAGGAAGTAATTAAATTTTACTTATTAATAAACCGAATTTGAGATAACAACCTAGTTAAGAGATCAGGTAGCATTCCACTAAATGAAATGATTGCAGTTTAACTTGACATTTTGTTCACTGAAATTGTAATAAGTTTAACTGATGAAAAATGTAAAGCTAACAGACAGAAAAGATTATTAAAAATCCTTCTCGCTACTTAGGAAATGGATTAACAAAATTATTTATATTGATTCTTCATGTTTCAAAGTAGATTTTCGAAGAGTTGGCTAAAATATGCTTCGTACCAGTATATAAAGGACAAAAGTCTAGGAGAACAGCAACTATGTTTAATTAGAATGAGAACTACAATATTTACAGGACAGCATGAATCCATATTATCTCAGAGTTTCTCATCAGTTGCTCACAACCTAAACCAATTCAAACATCACTCTATACAAAATACTTGCTGGATATAAAAGTATCGTCTTGAAAAAAAAATCACACTGACGTAAGGTAACTGAAGATGCATAAGTTTAATGAACAGATATACAATAGCTAACAATAATATTGTCTATAAACACGAATTTTCAAAGAAGTTGGGCAGGAAGAGGGAGATAACTACATCCTACATTTTCAGAAAGGTTACATAAAATATGTTTAAAATGGTGGGAGGTTTTTTTCTAGCTAATAAAATAAAACAAGTAGAATTCAGAAAAGGTAACCAAAATGTGAACTGGAACAATAAAAAAGATATATGAATCGACAGTGATGAGTAAAAAAATGTGATTATCAACAACACAAAAGTTCATCATTGTAGTCACAAACCGACAACTGCTCGTTTCTAAAGAAATAGTTCCGGTCATAATTTTTTAAAGAGCTTCATCGAAACCCAAAAAGTTCAAGTTCACTGGTTCAACAATATTTTAAACAATTTCTGAATGTCAACCTCATACCCACTGACAATAAGGTGATAAGAAGTAGCGCTGTGAAAACTTTTCCATCTCTCAGTCATAAACCTCTTTGACTATGCTGAGACATTCTCTAAAATAGTCTGCTAAACCTTATTCTTAGTTCTTGTATTCCCGTTCACTCGATTTATGCCTTTTCAATTACGCTATATGAATATTATCTTTTCTTCAAGCTGATAATTTTACATCCAGCTGAATCAAGTATGCAAGCATTTTGTATACAGTAATGTTGAAAATGGTTTAGGTTGTAAGTAACTGATGAGAAACTCTGAGATAAAATAGATCCATACCGTTCTATTAAAATTATTATTCTCACTCTATTTAAGTTGATTAAAAGAAAAGATTATTTGCAGTTATTATTTGTACTAGGAGTACATTTCTTAAAAGTAGAGCTATTTCACTGACAGTATGGAGGATCAAGGTTAGCAGTTAAATCCTGGCCATTTGACTTATCCTATTTGGGAATCAGCAGCTAAATGTATCTGCATCCAAGTGCCGCCTCACTGTAGACTGAACAACAAGGACGAATAAAAAGTACTATTGTTAAATTATGCCTGTTGCATAAAATGCAGTTATGAAGACTTAAGAGCTTGTTGGATAGGTTTCTGATGTTTCAAGAAGTGAGTGCTGGATTGTAGTCACAGTTGGATCAGAAATAAACTGACAGATAGGTATGTCTATCTAAGGTGGCTCATGCAGAACAAAGCAAACATTTTCCATCTAAATTCTAGTCACTATTAATTCTTACTATCAAAATGAATTTATTGGCTATACTGAGGTATCTAGATCGGCATATTCAATCCAAATTGACCAGCAAAAGTGAGTGGTAAATCATGATGATTGTTACAATCTTTTCATCTGGGTGGTTTATGAGAACTTGTTGACATTTTAGGATCATAAGATATTATCATGTGATGAATGGGTCGTCGAATCATTACCAAACGATTACAAAACTAGTTAAAATCATTTTTTCACAGGTTTATTGATTGTTTATTTATTGACTTTGAATAATGTCAGCAAATAGTGTTTAGATATGTCAAAAATGATTGTGAGCATATAACCATAATAAATTCTTCAAAACACTGACTGATTGCCTCGTAAAATATTCGTGGTTCAAAGATGGTGACCAAGAATGGAAACCTAATTGGTCTAAGCTATTTTCATGATACTCCGTTTGAAAGCTTCTCGGATTCAGTAGTCTGACATTAACCATCTTTCAAAAATACGTGCGAATCACATTTCATTTGTTTATTCCGTTCAGTTGCATTGAATGAACAGAAAGAGGATCAACTTTCGAATCCTTAACTGCTACTTAGTTACCAAGAGAAAATTGTATTCAAAAATCTTGAATGAATGGAAAGCTTTGTTTTTGCGCAGGTCTATATGCTATCTAGATTGCACAGTATTAAGTGATCTTAAACTAGATAAAAAGAAATCAGTTGATTTCTTTTCAGCGTTTGCATGTTCCCTGACTAATATCTATTCGTAGTGAATGCTGCCTATAAACCAGGTAATATGGAATCAGTTGTTTCTAAAGTCACTTATACTCTGATCTCCAGCAAGTATCACTCCTACTGTCCTGAAAAATTCTCTAAAAATTTTATTCACTGGATTTTAAAGCTTTGTATTTTAAAACATCCAAACCATTCCTGTTACTATGTCGTTGCCTGTATTGTCGTTTCGTTGATTAGGCTCAATTTAAGTTTCTGTTTGCATATGGACTCCTGAACAGATGCCTTGATATTGTCTCACGTTTCCATTCTTGGTAAAATTTAATAAAAGCTTTACCCGTCACACAAGAACTGGCTGTCGTGAATCGATGACCCAGTGGAAGAAGCTGTGGTGTTTGGAGCGGTTGGTCGTAAGTTCGAGACTTGGTGGAAACCACATCACTCATTGGGATACAGTTACGTCTAGCTGACGAGTCCCAAAGAAGAAGAAACACGCTTCCTAGATTCTGCTGCTAGCCACTATCCATCATTACATTTCTCCCCATATGCTCCACATGGTTTCATCAAAATGTTTACCCAACAGTATTTGCCACTGTATCCTAACTAAACTTATTGACAATTAGTAGCCTTTAGTTTCATTTAGGAAAGAGGAATGCTTGCTAGATATTTCCAACTTTTACTCTATTCTTGTAACATGATGCAACCGAGAATAACGCTCTGACTGGACAGAAATGTGCAAAAGACATTAAATGGGTATATATGTATGTTGATGGAACAACCGGATATGGTCAAAAAGTAACTGCGTGTCAAAATAGGATACTGTCGAAATTGAGCTGTATGTGCTTAAGAATGCAGATGGGTAGTGATCAATCACTGCAGTCTTTTTAAATTGTACATCAAACCAGGTTTGTCTAAGAGAATTTACGGAAATATTCCAACCAGACCTCCTAACCGAACTACCTGTTTTTCTCTTATAATTCATGGAACACAAATAGTTGGTTATATCATCCAACATGTGTCATAAGAGACCATAAAAGGGAGTCATGAAGTCTGGTTAGGTGTGTTTTAACTAATTATCGCATTCAGTTTAAAAGCTAATTGAGAAGTTAATGCACTGTATTACTTTGTAACTACTTTTAAAAGCCTTCTTCCAACGCATTCACTACTGTCCAATGCTTTGTTGTTGAAAAACAGTAGTGAACTAACTAACACTAAGCAAGCCTACTCTTTCTGTAGCACCACTTGCCTACTGCAAATTCATGGTTTGTTGTGCATTATAGACTTGTTATTCAGTCCCACAGATGCACAATAAAGTTTAGAAGGGACTGCTAGTTACAGGGTGAAGAATCTAGTTTTCAGTTCACTAATCGACTTATAATCGTAGGAAATCATAGGTAAGTGTAGCGGTATGCATGCAGTAGGGTGCATAATTAATCAGAACTATGGGATTATGGAACAGGTATATTTGCTAGTTAACAGTATTAATCAAATGATGCAAGCCTAGCAGTTATCTACAGTTATAACTTTACAACGCCTGTGAACAAACTGACTTAGATAATACTTGCTTTTTCTCGTAGACCTTTTAGTCCATCGGTTAAAAGATAAAAAGGTGTCTATTAGTAGTTTTATGTCTGATTTTAACTTCATTCATCAGACAACTCCCATACAATGCACTTCCATGTTCAAGTTTGAAGACAGTAGTCGAGCAGATTTGTGTTACTAGGTTGGAAGTAATCAATAAATAAAAAAGATGGATAGAGGATAAAACTGAAAAAACTGTAGTTTAATTACTTTTAATTTCACTGTCAGAAAGGAAAACGTAATAGAAACAGCAAACACGGAATACATCTGAACTCCTGTTTTGAATTAATCATTCTGGTTAAATTGCACAAGTCTGTGACATACTCAAACAGAATATATATTCAGTAATACAACTGCAACAATATTATTTACTTGATGATGTTTCCAGAGTAAATTATTGCTCATAATCATATCAGCGTAATCGCACTACTTGCAACATCTGATTTTGATAGTTCTGTCACTTCATATCCTTTGTTCTTATTGATAGTAAAAGTTTCTAAACGATCAGTGTAGGCGTTGCATCATTTCTGTTACACATATTGGTTATTGATTCAAATTCCTACAAACAAGGAGAATTAACTGTGCTGGGTTGCAGATTGAAATGAAGGACAGACGGTGGTTTGGGTACTACAGGAAGCCGACACCTTCTAACAGGTATTTGGACTTCAAATCATGTTATCTAATGTCAATTAAAGCAGGTTTAGTCAAATGTCTCAATGATAGAGCTGGAAAACTGACTAGTTAATGAAAGGACCTAAGCAAGAAACTGAAGCACATAAAAGGAGCACTAAGAGTTAATAATTATCCTCCGCAGTTTATTAACAGACTAGTAAGAACACATAAGAAACAAAACAATAACAGTAACACGAGTACGAGTAATAACGATAACACTAGTAGAAAGGAGTTCATAGCCTCCATCGTGTTACCCTGTAAGGAAGGTTTATCAGAAACTTTACGTAGGGTGGAATTAAGGTGGCATTTAAACCTAATTACTCACTCAGAGATAAGTTTTGTCGGTATAAAGACCCGATAAAACCAATTAATTGAAATAATCTAATCTATCAAATTCCATGTAATGACTGTGATGTCAAGTACATGGGTCAAACTAACCTATCGGGTCAGTTAGAATAGCAGAACATAGGAATTAAGCTAAGTATAGAATGACAGACCCCAATAAGATCGATAATCTAGAAGAAAAACTTGGCTGTTGCAATGCGTGCATTAACACAAAACCACACAATATGGTGGAATAAAACCAATGTACTGAAGTCCAGCATAATTAGTTGGAGAGATCGATTACGGGTTTTTTAATTTGTTCAACAAATCAGCAGCCATCATATGCAGTAAAAATGACGTAATACCCACGCTAGAGGTATGGAAAATTTTACCGTCAATAAAAACAAAGAATATGAGGTGACATAACTATAAAACATCGGTTGTTGGAAGTGGTGTGATACATTGATATGGTTATGAGCAATTGTTTATGATGAGAAGGTCATCAGTTAAATAACACCATCATTGTGTGTTATACATCGAATAAATTAATCTAATGTTAGGTAGAAAGTTTGTCATATCGGCGTAGTCGTAACCCTAGCCATGAGCAGTTCAAGTTGATTAACACCATTACCGTCTAGCAAGCTGTTCATGCACAACAGATATTATCATTCAACATATCAGGACAGCATCATATGCAGATCAAACTTGTAAGGCTAAATTAATTGCAGAATTTGTATCGATCTACAGTTAATCACAGATAACAGTTAAGCTGATTATTACGGAATCTTCTTCATAAACTGATTGTTTAGATAACTTCGTACCAACAAGGATTTAGAATGCATTAGTACTGCTAGTTTTGATGGGAACACTTTGGCTATGCTATGTAATTTAAAACGGCAGATTAGTTCTGAATGCCAAAGACTACAAATCTTTAGCTTATCGCAACTTGGTGTCTTCTTACCCTCTCCCAGATCATACTAAATCTGTACTAGTTTCAAACTTTGAAAATATTATAACTAGTTTAATTTTTTCAGTTGGAACAAAAGCACAGAACAGGCTGTTATAAAAACTAGTAATATAACCGACTAAACCCATTCAGTATGATTGATCTAGCAAAATGTCATGCCTAAAGTTGCGAAACTTCTAAGTAGTTTATTGAAATAACTTGTGTGAAAAGTTGTTGAATAAAAACTGTCAGAATTTAAAATCTTTATTTGTAAAACATTTAGACGCTGACAACTGCACAGTTTTCCATTGTTTCGCACAAACTAATTTTATCTCTGACAATCTGTCAACTGACGATTACTAGTGAAATATTTTTAGAAGACATTTCTAGTCAACCAGCTTTCATACAGAATACGACTTCTATTCTTCAGAAAAAATCCGGATTTGTGCATATTTTGAGATGAAATAAGACAGTGACTGGATATGCTTGTTGAATATTTTATTTTTCGTGTTGGAATTGAACAGATGGTTTTTGTGTCTTTACCACCAAATAATCTGCAGACATTGAAAAAAATCGTTTTGTAAACCAGTTACAGCCATCGTGTATGCATAAAATTATACTAGTGGTTATTCCCAGATGCGAAGGCAACATGTTGAATAATTTATTGAGTGAATGGTTGGGAAAACATGTGTAATACTAGTTCTTAAAAGTTTTGAAACCTCTGACTGACAAGCTCTTATATACTGCAATGCATATAGCAGAAGTTGAGCAATCTCGTCTCAATGAACTCTTGAAACCCATCAGATATAAAGTTGCATTTAAGCTGAAAGTGAATTGCACAGATTCACCAGTGTACACTACATTTAAATATGGTTTACCTTTACTAAACCATGCCTAATATCCCTGATCAATTCTTTTTCCAACTATTTCTATTTCTAGTCGAAAGTTTGTGTGGAATGGAAGAAGACTGACACTTACACTTTTTTCGAAAGTATATTCACATTGCATCAAGGATTTTTCTCCCGGAAGTCCCATCGTAACAAATAAATATTTGTCCTGTGACTAATTGCTCATTTTCATTGGATTACAAATTTAATTATTTTAATGAATAGTTTAATAACTTTAAATAGTCTCAATGACTGAAATAGTAAACTCGAATTGCAGATTTTCTTGCTGGCTGAATAAACCACTACCACCAAACTTAGGTGAGCTTTTCTATTCGTTTCCCCCTTCAAAGCACAAGATAATTTAATAGCGGCTGTTAGTTCGATGTTACTGCCTTGTAATACTGTTATTATTAGTATTATTGAGATGACATAGTCACTTCGTTTGAAAATTTGTACAGGAATGAAATTCATTGAAATATTAAGTGCTGAGAATTCCATTCTGTATCAGTTATATTGTCTGGAAAAAAAAGTGGTTATTGTTATTACAAACGCCAAAATTTGAAACTCCAATGGATCTTCATACTACATGCCTTCAGTGACTATTGCATACGTACCAAAATTTAAGAATATTGAGTAAATTATATCCACTTGTTCACCTACTCTTACATCTACCTGTAAAAAATACATCAAGTCTAGTATTAGGCTGGATTAAGACAGTTATGAACAAGTCGAACTGTTTGCCTCTTCATAATTATACTGTACTGTAATTTACAACAAAACCAACTACTTAGATGTGCATACTGATCCAATCTGGATTGTATCTCTAAGTATTTAAACGTATGACAATGAATCAGTTCTCCAAGGCACTAATCGCATGAAGTCACGAAACACTGTTACTTCACAACCCCACTTTGATCGCATTTTGTTATCACGTATTCCAGCAAGCAAAGTTTGCTTAATGTCCCCATTCTTCTAAATGTATCGCACAAAATCCTGACTGTAAGACTTAATTTTTATTTTATTTTCACGCCTCCTTTTCGAGATTATACAAAAAAGCATCTACATATCTTATCTCTTCTTTTTACCTCCAACTTTTTTCAACCAGTTGGATGATTCGCAGTTGGCTATTCGCTTAGAACCGCTGACTTGGCATGTTGCAAGAGCATTAGTCGACTTTATGCAAGCGTATAAATGGAATCTTGTAGTTATGGTCTACAACACACTGGTTCCTGGTTCAGATGTGCTAGCCGAAGAAATCAAAAAGTTACAAGTTGAAAGAAGTGCACAAGATCATCCAAACTACTTCGAGTAAGTCTACTGAAAATGAAACAAACTTTAATGTTATGTGTTGTATGCTCTTCTAGTTACCGTAAAAAAACTGGTCATTAGTTGGAAATCTTCACAAATACTTAGCAGAAACCTAATTCGGCCAAGATAGATAAAGTATTCAGTAACTACTTTCTTGTTTTGTAATTCGAACCTGTATCTATTAAAAACTTCCATGATTAATCCAGGGACCTTGGGACCCACTTGGTTGCCATTCAGTCACTCATATCATGCAAACTTAACGAAATCATCATACAATTTTAGCGTCACCTCTGAAAATTAATGGACTGGTAGGTCACAAGTTTGAACTAAAAATGTTGATAATTTATCTCATTAAATAGGGTTAAGAATCAGTAGTGAATGATTATGAAGGTCTTTTTCTTTCGATTGCATAAGTCATTATGTTTTTTCCGTCTGACATATATCTTGCCAATGGGTTTATGGAAGATCATGGATTACCTGCAGATAGCAAAAATCAAACATTTATTACAATGAGCTCATTAAATAATCACCGGTCAAATGAGTTACCTTACCACATTAAGTAACATTTACGCTAACTCACCTACGTACAGTTAAATCGCAGGCGATTAGACTTCAAACAGGTTTCAGAATATGTAACAAGAGCAGTAGTTGTGTTCATGAAGTGTCATGAACCAGATCATCCTGGAGACAAGTTAATTCTGCTTTTACCGACTTTGAGTGAATCTGTTCACCAAACTATGTTGTCAATTTTAGAAGTGATGCACTCATTAAAAATGAAGACTAATTTATGGTGTTGCGCCACTGGATTACATTTATTTATTTGTATTTTGGGTTCCTAATGGAACATAGGGTTTCAGTAGCACGTCTTCATCCCACTCTGTTCTCTGCAGTCTTTTGAACCTGGCTGCACGACAGCCCACAAGCTCTCATTTCTTCCTCACACGGTCTCCTCCATGTCACACTCGCCTCGGACGCCCAGCTAGTCGTTTCCCATCTGGATTCTACTCGAGGAACTGGTGCGTGATGTCCCCAGACGGTCTTCTCAGTGTGCCCCCAAACCAATCCATCTCCACTTCCTTCCATCGCATATTTGTTGAGCGATAGGTTCTTGGTTAGTTCGCTCCCAGAAAGCCAGAGTTCCTTCTTGCTTTTTCTTAGTATTCTGGCCATATGAGCTTCAGTAACGAGTGTAGGCAGTTGTTGATGGATATCTGTGGTTTGTTGGCAATGCTTTTCGTGAAGCGCCAAGTCTTTGAACCATATAGAAGCACTGACATGACGTCGGTGCTGAAAATCCGGATCTTGTTCCACATGCTGAGTGCAGTAGATCTCTACACTGGTTTCAGATTAATGAACGTCTGTTTTGCTGTCTTTCCGATCCTTACTTTCACGTCCTCGTCTGTGCCACCTGTAGTTGAAACAGTGCTGCCTAGATAGATGAAGGAGGCTACCTTCTTTAAGTTTCTCCCGTTAGTGGTGATTGTAGCTTGTTGTTATTGGTGGTGTTGTTGGTTGGGTATCTTCATCATCTCTGTCCTCTCTACGTTCACTCGAAGTTCTGTCTTCGCTGCTTCTTCTGTCAACCGTTGGTTTTCTCCTGCAGATCTTCGAGTTTGTGTGACATTAAACACCAGTCATCGGCAAAATCTAAATCTTATAGGATCTTCTCCCCGATCCAGTGTATGCCTCTCTTCTCGCTCCTCACTGTTTGTTGCACGATCCAGTCCACCACAAACAGGAAGATGATCTATGATAGTAGACAGCCTTGTCTTACTCCTGTCTTCACTTCAAAGGCGTGACTGAGCTTTCCATCGTGAATTACTTGGCATGTGGCGTCTTCATATGGTTGTTGAATCAGATTGATAAAGGCTTGCGGTATTCCACAGTGTTGAAGCAACTGCCAAATTACTTCTCGATCGACGATGTAAAGCGCCTTTTCAAAGTCGATGAAGTCGAGGTAGAGAGTTGACTGCCATTCTATACTCTGTTCTATGATGATGCATATTATAGCAATGCCATTTGGTTCATACATGATTTGTACTTCCTGAAGCCTTCCAGTTTCGGTCGTAGTTTTGAATCCAGCGCATCCTTCAGCCTCTCCAGTATGATGCGGCTTAATATTTTGCTTCCTGTGGGTGGACAGGAGTATGATTTCGCGCCAGTTCTTGCAAACACTGAGGTCTCCCTCCTTTAGGAGTTTTACAAGGTAGCCCTTCTTCCAATCAACCTGCAAAAACCTTTCCCTTCTTCCATACCTTCTACAATAGTGGTGTGAGCATGTTCGCTGTTGTCTCTGCATCTGTTTTCAGTGATTCTGGCGGGATCCCGTTGGTCCTGCTGCTTTCCACATTTCAGTAGCTTTATGGCTTTCAGGAATTCCACTTTTGTCGGAGGATTTATGTTCACTGGTAGTTCTGTGACTGCAGGTGGTATCTCTGGACGAAGTGTAGGTGGTGGTCGATTCATTAGCTTTTTGAAGTGGTCAGCCCATTGTTTCCTTTGTTTCACTTCTTTCGTAATTAGATTTCCTTCATCATCTTTTATTGGTTTCGTCTGTGTTGATCTCTTCCTCCCAGATAGCAACCTGGTTATTTGATACAATGTTGTCAGATCTCTCATACTAGCAACCTGTTTCCCTTCACTTGCCAATGTGTCGTAGAAGTGTCTTTTATCCTTCCACATACTAATCTTCAATTCTTTGTCCAATGTTTTACATGTTGTACTCAGTTCTCCTTTTTGTTGTGCATCTCTGCAATGGTTCATCTTCTGCTTCACCATCTTCCCCTCCCTCTTCCATCAGCTTCCATGTGTCCGACGAGATCCATTCCTTGTCTCTCCTCTTCTTTTTTCTTCCTAATACGGTGATGCAGGATTCTTTCCACATAGCTTTAGGAGTTAAAGTGCTTTTCCAAGCAGGTTTCTTCAGTAATGTTGCTCAATGTCTCCCATTTTGTTCTGATTGTTATCGTGAAGATGTCCGCTGTAGTATCGTCCTTCAGTTCACTTTCTGTTTTGGGTGTTGAACTTGAACTGTGGTCTATCACCAACTTCCTAAAGGCTTTCAACTTGATTTGGAATGTTTCTTGCACTAGATAGTGGTCTGAACCTACATGTGCCCCTTTTCTTGACCTTTTATCCTGCATACTGCATCTCCACATTCTTGAGATTAAGATAAAGTCGATCTGAGTTTTATTGTGTCCTGGTGAAATCCATGTTGCTTTGCGGATACCCTTGTGCTGAAACACAGTGCCTTCAGTCACTAAATCGTTGAATGTGCAGAAGTCTGCAAACAGTTCTCAATTCTTGTCCATTTCCCCGAGTGCTTCTAGAATTAAGGTTGGTTCTCTTCCAGTGTTGTCTGCTCCTAGTTTGGCATTCATGTCATCCCACCCATTGGAATTTGATGTCGCAAACTAGAATGGGGTCGTGTCCAGTTCTGATTACAGTTGTCTGTAAGATTCCTCCTCCTTCTTTCTCTGCATTATCTGTAGGTGCGTAGCGTTGCATTTAATGGTTGTGACTTTCCTTTCTTTTGAGTTGAATCTTGTTGTCATGATCCTGATCCTGTAAGAGGAGATTGGTTCCCACTGCATGAGAGGGAGCCTCCGATGTTCTTGAAGACATCATGATAGCCACTCGAAAACTCAGTGTGCTCGTGGTTGTCGTCTGGGTGACTGGAGTAGATTGCTGACTCTGCAGTTGACAGTTTGGAGAGTCAACTTCCATTCCACCTGCTTTCGCAGAACCCTAGCACTTTTATTCTATAACATCTCATCTCTTTGGCAGTGTGGGCAGCCTTGCTAAATTCAAACATGGTGTGGACATTGCATGTCTCCATCCTTACTTCCACTTTCATCGAGAGAGGAGAAGACATATCGGCCGACTGGCTTCCCGAAAGCTTACACCAACCGGCGTCATTTCATCTCTCCGATTTCAGCGAGGAATAAGTTTCTTTTGATTTTTTATACTTTCTTTGTGCTTTGAAGTTTCTTTTGTGGTTGGATTGGTTTTAGGTTGTGGAGTTGGCAGCCCTATGCCTAACCTTCCCTCTTTATCCGGTCATACGACAGGTTAGTGACTAGTGAACAAGTTAACCAGGCAAGGTTTACGTCACTGGAAGTGAACGCTTTATCATCACTTTATCTGAATTATAGTTAAATTGACAGTTAGATAACCTTTCAACACTAAAACTGGTGCATTTTAAGAAGTAGTGACAGTGCTGCGAAAAACCGGTTATTCAAAAGAAAGCAGCTTGTTGGGTGTGCTTCTATTGAATATTACTTAAAGCCAAGCCACTTCTTTTATGAAGTAGTAGCTTGTCCGAAATAGCACAAATCTAAATAAATGTTACTAAAATAATATCAGATTTCTAACAAATCTGTTAACTTAAGTAGTATTATATTCACAAAACTGTTGTATACTGTAGAAAGAATCTTTAACTTTCTTAGTGCTGACAAATCATCTCAAAACAGTAGCCGTTAAGTTCTACACTAACAATCTATTTATTGTATAGTAGATATTATCTCAGTTGGGAAATCAGGTTTATTAATCAACGGCAACTTTCAGAAAGAAAGCTTAATTTACATCCTTCCTAGACTCCAACAGTAGTTTACTAACCATATTTTTTGTGGATGCTCCATCAGTTTTGGATTAAAAACTACGAAGAAAATTTCTGGAATCCCGTAACACCTAACTTAAGAGTTATATAACACTATTGGTGTAGCAGAAAACTATACTTACTTACCGATGGCCTTATTTTGTATTTTCTCTCATTTCATTATCATGCCAGTTGAAGACATACATTCTTTTCTTCGTTTATTTTTGATATTTATCACCTCAGGGTATTTTTCTGAATGTAAAAGTCATCAATCTTCTCTGCCACCCAAATTTTTTCACCATTCCGTTTGATATATGGAAAATCATTATAAAAAAAAGGATAAATAGAAAGTTATCTTCATTATTTTGAACAGGTTATTCGTTATTATGTATAGCAGTATATACATTTTGCGAAAGATACGATATCCTGTGAAATCTATATATAAATATAGAATCCGCACTTTGATAGGTCTGAGATTCAAAATTTAAGCGCAAGAAATGGCTTGGAAAGCATACAAAAATAGGAAAGTGGAAAAAAATGCCTAAAAGGAAAGTAACTGCTTGGTAGGTAACACTTTAGCAATTAAAGAAGGAAATACTTAAGTTAAATCGGCTTGTAAGTCTGTGATGATATTTTGGTCCCAAGTTGATATTCATTACAGAGCAGCATCTGTTAGACAGCTATTGAAAACACAGGTACAATGAACAACTATTTCATCCTAGCATGGAACTCCTCAGCAATGCCTAAAAATGACCCCTTCTGTGGTTGAAACTAGGACTGTAAGGTTTCACGTTGACCACGTTAGCATTTTAGCCAGCTACAGGAAACCCAAATACAACGTGTAACTTTTGGATAAAGGCTATGTCAGCCAATTTTCTGGTAAAAAATATGAGGGAAACGCATGCAAAATCAGTCATCTACTTTTTCTTATTCTGTAATTGAATGCTGATGTAACAACAAACATACTGCAAAGACATCTTTCTAGGTTGATTTGCAAAATGCCCTTCTCAGTCTAACTTCGTTTAACCTTTAATAACCGCAAATTCTTTTCGGTGGGAGTAAAAGGCAAAACCCGTCTACGCGCCACCTGCATTTACACCAACCAGGTCGCCTGCTGCAGTGGAGCAAGGCCAGAGATAGCTATCAACATATATACGAGAACATATTCTGGACTGGTTTCATAAGTATGCAAGAAAATGCACTAGACGTTCTATCCTTCAACATGTGATCAACTGCAACCATTCAGGCTACCCAACACAATGATTTCCTGGTTGTTTATCGCTCAAATATTCATGCTTCTTCCGTCTTCAACTTCTAAAAACAGAAGAGTTCTCGACTGCTCATGAACTAACGCCTGACTCTGAGTGCAAAAGTAGTAGATATAATCAATGTCTTTGCTTTGGCCTTAACTTCATTCTATCAAGTTTTCTTTCGTTTTTCGACTTTCCGTCACCGTCAGATTAATCTTTTCGCTCTTTAAACCTGATTATCAGCACTTTATTTTGTACATTTTATAGTTTACTTATCTCTTCTTAATAATTTCAAATAAACAAACGATTGTAGCGAAGAAAGTATTCTCTTAGCTGTAGATTAGGAAAGATATGTTTGCGTCTTAAATTCTTCCAAAACATTTACGATACACATGTTTGTTCGCACACTTCTTTAAGAAAGAAATTTTCCCATTCGCCTCTGCAGGTCTGATAGAAAAACACGGAAACTTTTCCAGTTACTTTACCGTCAAAGAATCCTTCCTATTCTTCAAATATCGAAACAATCCCGTTTGAAGAGACAATTTCAGCGAAGAAAACTTTCAGTTTAAAAAATAAAATTTAAAATCATTTCCAGTCTATCTCGGTCAACTTATGGCACTCATATAACTCAGTCTTTTGTTTCTTATTAGCTGTACCACGATTTTACCCTTTCGTAGTTGCTATGCTCCCTATGAACGATCTTATAGTCCTACGCATCCCTTTCGTTACTAGTCAACCTTAACTCCATCAACTAGCTTTATAACCGTGACCATCATTAAAGTTATTTCTTTCCCTTATGATTTAAATTTCCCACGGATTACAGTTTTTAAATACTGTATATATATCTTTTCATGGTGTATGCGAACTCCTAGTTAATAGTGTTCATGTCACAACCTTTAGTGGCACTGTGATGGGCATTTTCAGTTCACTCCCGTAAATAACGTTATGCTCCAGTTCATTTATCCCATGCAACCACTTACTATTAATTTTTTTAATCCCCATCCGTATTGAAGGCTATTTTTATCCCAATATAGCACTTAGCATATTCATTTTTATCCTTCTTTTTTAAAACCTCTTCCTTCACAAAGTGATTTAAAAATATCAAAGCCTACGAATTTGATATCGCCGTGTCAAAAAGTCAAATCATAAAACTACCTTATGTTTAGTAATAACATATTAAGAATTTTATTAACATTTGGAAATTCATTTTGTGAAGCTACCGATTTCTTGTTTTACTAAATCCAGAAATGAAGTCGAGAGTTCATATATGCATATCAGGACTGAAGATTATTACATTTACATTTACAAGGCAACACATTAAAACCTAGTCCTGACGCAATAAATAAGTAGGAAACTCATGATTTTCAAAGTCTCAAAATGACCTATCACTCTAAAATGAGTGCTTCATCTATCACCTTTTAAGTTTGACGGTTACATTTCACTGTCTCCAGTACTAAGTATCAGGCTCTTAAAGAAATTAAGTTTAAACTCTTCACATCGCATGTTCATTAACTCTTTCCGAATAAGATTGTCTTCACCTACTATCTCATGCTCACTAGGGTTTGCTGTTTGTCAATAGGGTGTTGAAAAGATATCTGTCCATGTGTTTAGTAATACTATCCGTTAGATTCTTGACATATAGTAGCCCAAATAGCGCATACTTGTATTCGCCGATTTTGTCAGCCAATCATATTCAAAAAGGAGAGTTGGAAGAGAAATCAACAGAAAACAAGCTTCGGTCCATTTTAAATGTTGGTTCACAAAGTTTTACTGTTTTGAAAGCTGAAAAGGAAGAGTATGCTTTCTGATGACTAAAAACCCCGTGCAGATTTAGTAAAAGCTAATTCCTATAGATTTAGTTATTGATACCATAAACTAAAGACAATCATTTTTGTAAAAAGCACTTAAAAGTCATGCATTGTACGGGTGTAGTAAATCTACTTGTCTCCTTAGGCTTATAGTACAGCAGTTTGGTCAAAGGTGCACCAGCTGTCACATATGTGTTATTCTCAGCATTTAACAGTGATGTTTGAAAACGTGTTATCCTTACTCTTTTATATAGTCAGAAATTAATGACACATGGAAAATAGCATGAGGTATAAATACTGTGTAGATTACATCTGCCTGAAACAGCCGTCAGATTGATTCATTTCCTCCTTCACATAGACGTGTAATTTTCATTCATATGTATTACATTCTGATATGACGACGTTAATTTAGGAATCCATTGAAATATCTCTTCCAAAACAGCTGTAAACAGTTAGAAATTTAGGCCTTGGTAGGAATAAAATTAGAAATTTCGTTAACATTTTACTCTTCATGTTTTTAGCTAGAAAATAATCTCTCTCCTTTCATAGCAACTGTCTTTCACTTCCACAAAACATATTGATCTACCCACACCCCAGAAACACTGACAAATTCTTCATACTCAAAAAGAAAATTACATTTAAGTGCATCATGTCAAATTCCACTGACACTGGATACGAGTTCAACCTACGCAGAAATAAGCTACTTGTCCGCTAACTTTTAAAAAGCTCAGGGCTACCAGTTTTCCTAAAACCATCACTCTTACTATCACCATCAGCGTAACCACTGCCATTTTTAGGACTAACATTGTTCGCGATTCAGTTAGCTTAACGTCATAATGTTACTACTACTACTACTACTGATGATGATGATACACATAAGCTAATTGTTACTTTACGTCTTCATATTTTGAAGGCATAAAGATCCATACACTGTTACTTGTTCCAATCGATTTATTCAAATACGTGTACATCTTTATTGTATAGCTTTTTGGTTTGACTCATTTTTCATTGTTTTGATTTCTTTTCATAGATTTGAAATAAATTATCAATTTCCGTTTGAAGGACTAACTTCTATTGAATTCACTGAATGTATAGATCAAATGTTAAGAGAAATTCGTCCATGTTTAGAACCATTAGTTAATATCTTAGAAAGTATTTGGCGTGCAGATGCAAGAGTTATTATATTCAATGGAAATTTGTAAGTTAATCTCCCATTGTTTACTTTTCTTTCTGAGAAATTAATAACATTCACTGATTCCAAACGGTTAATTATGCTAAATACTCTGAGTAATGATAACAGTAATGAATACTTTAGTGAAATAATTAAAAATCCCAAAATTTCTATTTAACCTTGATTATTTTTTCTTATTCTAATTCAGAATAACATAATTTCTCCACAAAAAAAAATTAAATGCTACTTGGAGAAGTAGAAGCATCACATATATTTGATAGAAATCCATAAGAAATTATGCTCAACTAGTTTTTGGATCCTGGTAGAGCTCATAGGCTAGGTTTATCTGAAAACTAGAGATCATTACTATTTTTGCTTTCTTAACTCATTTCACTTAGAATGGAAATAAAATATGGCAATAATAAAAAAAAATGCGAACTCCAAGTGAACGCCTGCATGATCGGATGGTCATGAGTATTACTTCGACTTTATTCGGTACTTAAAAAATATCCTTCATAGATTTGCAGTGTAATTAACGTGAGTAAATCAGTATTACAATGAATTCCACTTTAAGTCACTTAAATGCAGGTGGTCGGTAAAAATTCTGCCTAATATTCTGTAGATTGTTACTTATTGCATGCCGCACTGCATGCAGCTAGACACCACCATGAAATAACGTGAATCTAGCAGTAACGCTCATTCTCTCAGTATTGCCAGTATTTGCTGGGTTTTTATAAGTCATATAGGTTATTAAACGACGATTTTCGGTTATGTAGTTGGTAGTGAAAAAGCTACTTTTGATAATCACCCAAGAAGATATTGGAAAGTTTGTCTGAAACATAAAATGGACTTGATGTGTTCTGCTCATAATTTTTAGAATGCAGTCAGTTAGTGGTCGGCGACTCTAGGTATTATGATGTGATGAAAAGTTGGCCACTGCAGGGCAGATACTTACCCAGCTTATTTAATTGTAAATTTCTATTACCTTACTACCTCCCGTTGAACTGTTTATGATTTCTTTATGCCATGCTGCTTGTTCATTTTGAAGTCATATCATTTTCTGCAGTTTTTTTCCTGGAAGTGTTTGTCGAAAGCATAGCGAACTTAGAAGAACTGGCCGTTCTGCAAGGTTGTACATTTATTATGTCGGGTGTCAATAATTATAATTATCTTTCTATAATAGTTAAAACCCTCAGGATACTTCTGAAAATCGTAGTTTTATTCGCTATCCCTACTGCATAAGTTAGAATCAATATTTTATTCTCATTCACTGTGAAAACTGAAACAGCAATCTTAGTTTAATTCAAAAATAATACTCGTAGAAAATGATAACTCTTACCAACCAACTACTGATTTCCATGAGAAATTTTATTTGAAAACTATACAACTCGGAAAAATTATGTTCAAAACTTCGTAACAACTTTGATACATTTATCACATAAGATTACAAACAAGTTGGTCCTATCTGGATACCCTGATTAGGACATATAGTTTATCTAAAAATGTGGTTTACACATGCGACACCTTTTAGACAATCATTTGATCATAAATTTACTTCTCAAGGCCTTTTTATCAGATGGAAGTGGAAGTAAATGAAGAAAAACATATTTGACAGTAAGAAATTTACGAATGTGAACAGTAATAAAAAGAGGATAATGAGTTTAGAAACTATCCTGAGCAATAGGATAAGACTAATATTGTCAAGGTAAGTTCAGCGTAAAGACGAGTTGTTTTTAATATATAAGGGTATATTAACTTTGTGTATGGTTAGCATTTCAGTAAACTCTCTGAAAATTTTGATACAAGCTTGTAAAGGCTGTTTTAATACAGTTTTAGTGAACCTTATCAGCAATGTATTTTGTGGTGGATAAAGACGGTTGTTGTCACCTGTACTTGTCATTATCATCAATCCAGCTGATTTCGTAGCTATTTTATTATATATGCTCCATCATCCTAAAGGGCATACTTTGATTCTCACTTCAAATGCATTTGTGTTCACATACAGTTAACTGGTATACTCAGTGGAATGATGTGGTGTACTCCAATGATTGCATTATCTGCCTTAAATTACTGGATAAACTGATTTACCCTATATCTGACCTGAAGACAAGTTTATTTTCACGATAAATGACTTGATATACAGCGCGCTTACTTTATCCTTACGCGTCTAACTTTCTTTTATCTATCTTAAAAGAAATGCGGAAGTACTAAACTGATGAGGTGATGAGGTCTGTGCTGCAAAATGTATTTTGTTTTCTCTTAACTGTGTTGATCTGCTTCAAATAATGCGCTTCAGTTATGTCTGACTATAGCCGAAGGTGATTTTGAAATGTATTCTTCTTCTCTTGTCACCTTTCTTGTTGCTACATTCGTTATTATCATATTGTTTTTCATCATCTGCTTCCACAATGTCTTGAGAAGCAAGTGCCTGATCAGATGACTGTTCGTAATACATCGGGGGGAATAAACCCTTTTTTTTAAGTAAACTATATCTTCTAATTACCCTTCACAAATTTATAAAAGGGACTGGTATGTTTTTAATTTTCAAAGACCTATCTATCCCACAAATTCTTTTGTAATTGAAGTTTCCTGTCCAACCATATCGAAAATAAAAATACTTCTCAGCATACGAAGGTACACTGTGAATATTCAGCAGTATTCAGTTTACTTTTATACCTGTGCAATTAAAAATATTGTTAATGATGTTGGTTGTATTATCCCGTCATTGAGTGGACCTAATCGATCCATCTCTGTTGGCATATGGGCTCCTGTGCTGATACCTCGATATTGGTTTTGTTTTTATTATGTATCAGTGGTAGATAATAGCTAGCAGCGGATTCCGGAACAGGAGTTTCGTCCTATACAACATGAAAACTACACCCGTCGCACAAGAAATGGCTGTCATAACCCGATGGCCTAATGGTTAATGCCCGAGTTTGAGTCCTAACGGGAACAACACCACTGAATGGGAACTAGGTATACCCAGCTGACGAGTCCCAAGTAGAACGAAACGTGCATCCTGAGTTCCATTGCTAGCCACTATCCGTCATTAATAAGAATATTGTTTACTATCCTGTATTTATGCGTTACTGAATAAAGCTCCTTTTATTTCGATTTAAATGAATTAAATGCACCTGCAGCAGACCAGAAAATTATTTTATTTTAGTTGAAAAGAGAAATAAAAAGCTATTCTAAGGGATCATCTGTGATTCCTGTCTAACGAGCATATAAATTCTCACGATAACAATTTTTTTATAGGAATGAAATATTCCCACTGTTTTATCCCCTGCATAAATGCATAAAACAGTCCAACTTTTTTCTTAATCTACACAACTTACTCCATGTAACATTTCCCCTACATAGGTCAACCAAAAACAGCGTGACTGACACTATATTTAAATATACAAAGTTACAACATGTTTCAATGTCTGATACAATAAGTATTTTAAAAGAATACGTATAGGCGAACAATTAGCTCTCACCAGGCTTTACGCTAATATACATAAATTTGCTCATATATATAAAGCATTCGGCCAATCATTGTGGATAAGTGTTTTGTTTGAAATTCTGTGTGGATAACAGTGGAGAAGTCGTTGAGGATTCGGTGACAGCCACTAATGAATTATATCTTTTACCGTTTTTTTTTAACTATTCGTAATAAATAGAGTGGTAATGATATACAACCTCGCCTGGTTAACTAGTTCACTAGTTACTAACCGGTCCTAAGCTTGGGTGAAGAGGGAAGGTTGGGCAACCCTACCCCGTAAAACAAATCTAACCACTAAAGAAGCTTCAAAGCACAAACGAAATATAAAAAATAATAACAAAATTATTCCTCGCTGGAATCGGAGAGGAGAAATGACGCCAGTTGGTGAAAGCCTTCGGGAAGCCAATTGGCCGATGTGCCTTCTCTTCTGTCGATGAAAGCGAAAGTAAATGTGGGAAAAAGGAATGTCCGCACGATGTCTGAACCCAGCAAGGCAGCCCAGATTGCAAACGAGATGAAGAGGTATCACATTGAAGTGCTTGGAATTTGTGGAAGCACATGGAATGGGAGTGGACTCTTCAAACTGTCAACTGGAGGGTCTATAATCTACTCCGGCCCCCCAGACGGCAACCACGAGCACACTGAGCAATAGAGTGGCTATCATGATGTCCCCAACAGTATCGAAGGCTCTCATGCAGTGGGAACCGATCTCCTCCAGGATCGTGACAGCAAGGTTCAGCTCAAAAAGGAGGAAAGTCACAATCATACAATGCCATGCACCTACAAATAATGCAGATCAGGAGAAAAAAATGGAATTCTACAGACAACTGCAATCAACACTGGACAAGACGTCAGTTGGCGATATCGAAATTCTAATGGGCGACATGAATGCCAAACTGGGGGCAGATAACACAGGAATAGAACAAACCATCGGCCGAGAAGCGCTAGGTAAGGTGATGAACGAGAATGGAGAATTGTTTGCAGAATTCTGTACATTCAACGATTTGGTGATTGCAGTGAGGCAGTGTGTTCAAGCACAAGGATATTCACAAGGCAGCGACATGGATTTCACCAGATGGACACACTAAAAATCAGATCGACTTCATCTCAATGTGAAGAAAGTGGAGACGCAGCCTACTGGATGCAAGATATGATCAAAAAGAGGAGCAGATGTAGGTTCAGACCACAATCTAGTGCAAGGAAGCTTCCAAATCAAGTTAAAAGCCTTCAAAGAAGTTGATGATGGACCACAGTTCAAGTTCAACACCCAGAACAGAAACTGAAGGATGAAACTACAAAGGACATCTTCACGCCAGTCAGTCATCAAGACAAAATGGGAGATATCGAGTAACATCCCTGAAGAAACCTATGTGGAAGAACACTGGAAGTCTTTGAAAGCTATGAGGAAAGAATCCTGTATAACCGTATTAGGAAGGAAGAAGAAAGAAGATAAGGAATGGATCTCGATGGACACATGGAAGCTGATAGAGGAGGGAGAGGAGGATGGTGAAGCAGAAGATGAACCAGTGCAAGGATGAACAACGAGAAGAGGATCTGAGTACAATGTATAAAACACTGGACAAAGAAGTGAGGAAGAGTGCGTGGAAAGACAAAAGACACTTCTACGAAACACTGGCAAGTGAAGCAGAACAGGCTGCAGGTAGGAGAGATAGAGACCTGACAACATTGTATCAAATAGCCAGGTTGCTATCTGGGAGGAAGAGATCAACACAGACGAACCAATAAAAGATGATGAAGGAAATCTAATTACGAAAGAAGAGAAACAAAGGAAACAATGGGCTGACCACTTCAAAAAGCTAATGAATCGACCACCACCTACACTTCGTCCAGAGATACCACCTGCAGTCACAGAACTACCAGTGAACATAAATCCTCCGACAAAAGTGGAATTCCTGAAAGCCATAAAGCTACTGAAATGTGGGAAAGCAGCAGGACCAAACGGGATCCCGCCAGAATCACTGAAAACAGATGCAGAGACAACAGCGAACATGCTCACACCACTATTGTAGAAGGTATGGAAGAAGGGAAAGGTTTTTGCAGGTTGATTGGAAGAAGGGCTACCTTGTAAAACTCCTAAAGGAGGGAGACCTCAGTGTTTGCAAGAACTGGCGCGAAATCATACTCCTGTCCACCCACAGGAAGCAAAATATTAAGCCGCATCATACTGGAGAGGCTGAAGGATGCGCTGGATTCAAAACTACGACCGAAACTGGAAGGCTTCAGGAAGTACAAATCATATGCAGAAATGAGAGCTTGTGGGCTGTCGCTGAGCCAGATTCAAAAGATTTCAGAGAACAGAGTGGAATGGAGACGTGCTACTGAAGCCCTATCTCATTAGGAACCGAAGGGACTAATAATAATAATAATAATGATATACAAAAAGTAAGGGGGAACACAAGCAGTTGAATTATTGTCGTCCAACCACGTTTACAAAAAGCATGGTGAATCCCTTAGTGATCAAGGGAAAACTAAAGCCAAACAACCCAACTAAGAAATACTCATAAGACTGAATATGCTGAATTGCAGGATTAGACAAACCGGCTGCTTAACCAACGAAAATTCATTTTTAATAATGAAACTAAACCTTTGTTATAGAAACTCATGCAGGATTATGTTACTAAGAGTTATTTATTGAAGTAGTAGTATTCATCATGGACTCACATCAGTTGCGGAACCATTGAAGATCTGGGAGCACTGGACAGCCGTTTCGTCCTAGTATGGGGCTCCTCAGCCATACGCAACCATAACCCGGCTAGGGATCGGACTCAGGACCTTCAGGTTTCACGGCGAACGCGTTGAAAATCCCTTCATCTCAAAAATACATTACTGTATGTTGCTCATTAGTGACTTGCTTCCAGATGGATATCATGAAGCTCTAATGTGGGGTCAACCAGTCATAAGTGAAGCGGATGCTAACTGAAGACCTTGGGTGATAGTCGCGCTATTTCGTGAACTGACGGAAGTTAGAAGTTGTGAACCACTGGAAACCGAACCAGTGACTGAATGCTTGACGCTTTCGCCGTGGAACTTGAAGGTCCTGAGTCCGATCCCTAACCGGGTCGTGGGAACGTACGGCTGAGAAGTCCCATACCAGGACGAAACAGCTGTCCAGTGCTCCCAGATTTTCAATGGTTCCCCAACTGAAGTCAGTCCATGATCAAAACTACTTCTAAATTAAAAATCCCCATTCATCTCAAAAAGTATTTTGAGATAAACAATAGCTGATCAAAGATAGAATTAACATCACTTTAATAAGTGGCCAATAAGAACTTTGTGATAAGTAAAGTACTGTACAGAATGGCTAAAAAGGCTACCCTGATAAACAGAATGACTATTGTCAAGTAGGATAATACAGCGTCAATAGTGAAGTGACAGGAAAAGTTATGTTTCTTACTGCCAACTAAATGTCGCTACTTGGTTTGAAGTTAAGTTTCGTTCAAAGATTTTGTTCATGCCTATGTTTATTGTTGTCTGCCTCAAACAACCGTTTGTGGCTAGACTACATGAGTTTACCTCATATTAAAACAAGGGCCCTAATATACAAGGATGGTGGTTGAAACTGAAAAAACATGAGATACAGCTACAGTTAGACAAGTGGCATCCAGGGCATCTCTAAAGAATGTAGCAGTCTTAATGCCATGAAGTGACCGAATGGTGTACCTTAACTTTTGAAATGGATTAACAATCAAATAACTTAGTCCCTGGGTGAAGCATATTGTTGTCTGGTGACCTTAGTTCCAGAAAAATCCATAACAGTCACTTTCTTATGTTTTTTCTAAAACCCAGTTTGTATTCACAAATCACTTTGTCTAACGGTAGCATAGCTGGCTGAAATATTCGGGGAGTTCGGTCAGAAGCTTTTAGGTTTATTCAGAATCATACACTGATATTCACTGTTTATTTTTGTGGTACAAAATACTCCAAAACATCCTGGAACCTTCACCGTTAATTCGTATTTATTCCACGTATTGTGCAAACCTTGTATGGTTTCCTCCTTTTGATGCTTCACTTTCCAAGTCACATTAAAGTCTATAAACTTGGGTCGCACGAATTCTGCCACATCAATAACTTGACAGCTACAACAAGTTGTTTGTTGCTTTGCGTCTAATTTGTCAACTTAGCATTCAGTACAACTAAACATTATGAGCATTGCAAGATGAGATATTACTCAAAAAGTCTAAAGTGATGATTAGATAACTTACCAGCAGAGGAATCCAGTACTTGCGTTCCGTCCGATTTGAGACTCATCAGTTAGGTGTACCTGCACCCCACTGAGTGATATTGTTCTCACTGGAACTCGAACCTCGTACCGTTGTACCTCAGGAGCCTAGGGGATAATGCCTTGACGTTTGACGAGGTTTGAGTCCTAATGGGAACAACATAAATAACTAGAGTGCAGGTACATTCAGCTAACGAGTCCCAAATAGGACGAAACGCGCCTTCTAGGCTCCTCTGTTAGCCACAACCAAGTAAATTATCATAACAAATATTTAGGTAATATCGAGGCGTTTGCACAGGAGCCTACATGGCAATAGGGGTCGAACAATTCCATCCAGTATAACAACGTAGAAGTACAAGTATATCAACAAATAGTGATAATTAAATGGTTTACTAAAACTCAGTATATCCATGAACAACTTTTCAAAATAACACCAGTGTATGCATGTAGAGAAAAGAATTTTACTGTCCTTCCATCTGTTTGTCAGTTAGAAATAATATATGCATATATATGATGCTTGGTATGATTTTGGTTGCATAGAAGCACTAAGCAGAAATCTTTACTTGATCTAAGCTTTTTGCTTACTGGCACTCAGGAGTATAGTGTGCAAAACCTACAATCACCGTATTCTTCCTAGAATCGTAATGACCTTATCACCTAATAACCTGACCTTGAAAAACCCAGTGTCTATGACAGTGTATCACAAGATTAGGTCAGTTGAGCTTACTTCACCTAGTTAGTTCCCTCCATAAATTTTCCCAAGGCAAGAACAAAAACTGTAGCATAATTCGAGTTTAATTCACACGCACTAAGCTACCCTGGCAACTAGTAAAGTGACCAGTCAGGCTTTGTTATTTGGCTGGAAAATTACTTTTCTGTTAAATAAGGGAATTTATTTGGCTACTTCATCAGTTGCTAGGGTTATCTTTAAAGTCACCCATTAACCTTGCAGTATGTGTCATTTGATACATTTCAGTAATTAAATCACCAAATGTATCTTGCACATCCAGACATCAATATGTAAGGAAACAAATATGAACTGCAAACTCCATGACCTAATCAACCAATACAGGGAATAAGGATGATTTAGTATGATACATGAGACCATAAAATGGAAGTGTAAACAGGAAATAAAGAATCTCATATGATAGTAGTACAGGTGTATGATTACAGTTCAGGGTGGCAGGAAATCTGACAAAAAAAGGAGGACAGCAAAGATGGTGTGTGTGAGTGTTTATGAATAATGAAAGGATATGCTGAAAAACCATGATTAAGATATTATGAATTAAAGTAAGTCGAAAGTGATGGAGGTATGAATAGTATTTGCGCTACACATTTGGAACAATCTGATCACACATGTACTTGTTATATATATTTATAGGGTGACTTTAAAGACCACACTAGCAACTGATGAGAGAGCCAATTAGATTCCCTTATGTTATGGAAAAATACTCTCCAGGCGAAATACCAAACCCTGGTTAGTCATTTCAACAGTTGCTAGGGTGGCATTTAAAGTCACTAATATTTATTTGAGAATTTATGTGAAGGTAAAGAGTGAGAATAGTAAAGAGGTCAAGCAGGAAAGTTAAGTTAAAGGCCAAATAACAATGAAAATCGATAGGGCGAAAATAATAATACATAGAACTTGATTTCAGAGTTGAATTCGTCAAGGGAGATTTAACGTGATAATAGGTTGCTTTTTACACACAAAAACAACTGAAAATTCCTGATAGCTAAGACTTCGTAAAATTTTAAGATCCATCACCAACACATTTTTAGATACTATGGATCCTTCTTGTGTATGTGTCACCACACGTACATTTGAATTAGTAGGTGCAATGGAATGCGACACTATTGTTAACATGCTTTAAGGGTTTGAGAGAGTATACAAGTTAGGCTGTTTTTATCAGTAGGACTCTAGCTGTATCGTAAATCTTTCTAATAGTACCGTAAATTCTGTGCTTAAGGATTCCACTGTGAGAGGCACCCGTGTATGGAGTGAAGAGCAGATCTCGGCGCTATGGCTACTTTGTGCAGGCTAATAAATATTCATTTATAGTTATTTTCCAAAAGTCATTCAGTCAGTTTTCTTGTCCTGTCTTCCAAAGTACCATCTGTGCACATTCGTTGAGTTCTTCTAAATAAGCACCTAACTAATGCTCGCTTGCACTGTACTAGGTAAATATCACCCTGTTCATGTGGGTTTACCGTCGTAGATTGCTTCATAGATCCATCCTTCTGTCGACTAATATGCCCAAGAAAGGCAAGTACCCATCGTCTTCTTCTATACATGTCAAGGATATGCTAACCTGCGCTTCACCAATCAATTTACAACTGAACTGACTTGAATTATCGCATATAATTAGGGTATATGATCGACATATCATCAATACAGGCGGGGATAACACAGCAATGTACCATTACTTTCCTTACTGATTAGCTTGAATCTGTGTTTGAGTCAACAGCATGACCTGTATCGAGGATGTACTTACCAACGTCCCTGTCAGGTAGCCTTGCACCTCTCCATGACAAGCTTTTCAGTATACGTTCACAGATTCCTTTAGTAAGGACTCTAACCTTTTTATCACATATAATACTTTAAGTACAAATAAACCAACAGATAACACCGGGGGTAACATGTGGAAGTATCAAATATAAATGAGTTTCTCTAAGCATGTTCTTGATAATATGGATAACTTTCAAGTTTGCAGCTCACTGAGTAATGGGCGATTATTTTGTGTACTCCATTCATCGCTTTTTAGTAGTACTGTAATGAGCACGCTCTTTTTCAGTGCAGTTCTTCTAATCAATTTCTCGTTTTTAAATTTAAAGTATTTATTAATAAATATTTTAGAATATCCATCATACAACAAAGTTTTCCCAACTTTTTTCAAATTCATTTTGATTACTTTATTTGAAACATCATCTGATTACTCTGAAAACGAAATCTTGTCAAGACTTCTCTCATTAAAAACGGCACATACTTACCTGTTCAAGTGGGTCTATGATAGATTCTTAATAGGATCCAACCATCCTCAATTGTTGCGATAATCAAGTTTAAAAAATTACTTCCATTCAACGTTACATGTTCACGTATGAATTACACGTCTAAGTGAACTGAAATGAAAGACCTTAGATGTTTTTCTCTCACATATGATGAACGTATTGTCTATATATCTTAAATACAAGTTTATCACTTAATTTAGTATTCTGCAAGTGGTTTAGGAATATATCTACAAATACAGGACCAAGGGGACTGCTCATACCTATACTTTCAGCCTATCTGTAATCCGAACCATCAAATTGGAATTTCACATTTTCTGCTCATAAAATCAATAAATCTGTCAGTTTGTTAGGTGAAAAGTTTATCACGTCAGCGTAACTCTATAAGATGCTTATTGTTTCTTCAAGTGACACTTTCCTGAATGATGAGTTTACGTCTGAGGAAACATGATCTTTGTTAGTACTAATCCTACTAAAAATTTCAAAACTATCCTTCAAATTATGAACAGCTACCTCTTTCCTGATAAACTCAATTAATTGTGAAAGCTGTTGAGTGAATTCATGGTATGGGATGTTCGATATATTTGGTGCTGGTTTTATTACCAAAATATATTAAATGACCCATACTGGACACTGACAGCTTACTGTTCACGATTTTTTAAATTTAGTATATAAAGCGAAAATCTAGAGCGCACGAAATGAATTTGATTCATCCCATAATGTTTGGTGCTCTTGTTTCTCAAAAACTGGCCTATTCCTCACACTGATCCAAAGAATATGACTGTTACTTCGGACGCAACTGTCATAAATCAGTCACTTGCCATTACTTAACTGATGGAGAAGGTATATATTTTCTTGTGACCACTTGATGTCTATGACTGGTATTAATTCTTAGTCTGTAGTCATAGTACTTAGTTCCCATGGATGATCCTGTGATCAACGACAGTATTTCATCATACTTTAGAAACGTTAGCTAATTGCAAGCGGAGAACAAAATACACTTACATTGATTGGTCACGGGAGTGCAACCAATTTCATGTTGTCTAGTCCTGATTGCAGACCGAATTCTATTGATCATGTCTGCAATGTGGCAACCAAGCTAGGAATCTCAGTATCGTAGTCCACATAAGTAGATGTTAGTTGGTTAGAGGCAATCGGCAGGAAGCCCTGGACCTAGGTTTTGTGCTTTTCGACACTAGAGAACATGAAATTGGTTGCACTCCCGTGACCAATCAATACATGTAAGCCAGTCCTAAAGGAGGTCAGTCGTGGCCCGAATAGCTTAGTGGTAAAGTCGCTGACTACAACACTGGGTGACGCGGGTTCGCATCTCAGGCGGGACATCAGTTCCATCGAGGTTGCAGATACGCCTTGCTGACGAGTGCCAAGAAGCACGAAACCTAGACCCATGGCTTCCTGCCGATTGCCTCCAACCAACTAACAAAATACACTTAGGGTAATGAAGCTACTACAAAAAAATGTAATGATGTCATCTAATGTGTTCGGGAAAAACCCTTCGTTTTAAGCCTACATTGAAAGGTAAACATCTTGAAGAGTGGAATAGAATGATTCATATAAGAATTCAGCAGAATGTCTTAAATTACTGGACAATGAGCAAGTCTTTGAAAAGTAACACTCAGATATAACCCTTCTAAAAGCAATCTTTCCATGTAAGTATAAAAAAGATTGGTGGAGATTCTTTTGTGGGATAAAAGACTTGTTGTCTAAATAGATGGCCAAAGGATCTACAATAATATGTCATTGGACGTAATTCCAAGTGAACATAACGCTAACCTAAAGTCAATTCTAATTTCCAGATAGCATCAAAACTATATGAATATCTATGCAACCTTTTTACCAGTGAAAGAAATACTACCTAGTATTTAAATTACATTGCTATTTTGATGTTTGTTCAAAGCAAAATTATAATTTTATTTGCACAATTCATTCACTTTCAGCTTTGATTTAAATACACTACTGTATATAGCAGATAGTTTGAACGGAACGAAACATGAACACTTGAAAGCGTTGTTTGGTGAGGATTATGTATGGATATTTACACCATCTACAATGAGTTCACTTACGGTAGCAGATAATCAGGACAAAGTTTCAGCAGATAATAATGTCCTTGCCGAATCAACAATGTTTAAAAAAATTCCCGGAATGTTTGGTATGTATCACTAATGTATGTACATATGATTACCATTATATGAGAGATTATTTTTCAGTGTAAATAATGCCAATAAATTAGAATCTCCTAGGTATAGACATAAAACGTTCACGTCTGGAAAGCACAGACTTATTTAACGAATCTGCACAAAAGTAGTGAGGATCTTTTGTTGTTGTTTTTTCGCATTCTTTCATTGATACACCATGATCAGAGTTCATGGATAATTGAATCTCAACCTAGTGCCTCAACACTGTTGTAAATTCAATTTGAATTAATCTAGTGCTCATTGGTGACTAACTTCGAAAGGTGACTCTTGAGAAGTCGTGGCCGGTGGAGCAAACCTAGTGTACATGAGGAGAAACACTCAGCGACGACATTGAGCGATGGTTGCGCTATAAACCGTTGGATTCCAACCAATTGGCTCAACAGTAACGTGCGGACCACGGAACCTGAAGGTCATGGGTTCAATCCCTGGTGGGGTCATGGGCATGCACTGCTGAGTCTCATTCTAGTATGAGACAGCTGCCCAGTGCTCCCAGGTTTCCACTTTTCCTCCAAATGATGTCAGTCAAGGATGATTACCAACTTGAAACATCTCTAAATCCCCACAAACCCCCCAAATTTAATTTGAATTATGATCACATATTGCTTTTCGTTATTTACGATGGCCCACTTAGAGTCAAAGCTGTTTTCAGGATGATATTTTGCCAAAATGGTTTGACAACTGTTTTTTTAATTTCTACAAGTAACTATATGTCTCTAGCCTCCACTGAATCCTCTCTACAGATTTGGTAGTCACTAAAGCCTTTTCATTTTTAGGACTCTTCATAAACTAACTTATTTTCTTGAATTGAACAGCACCAGAAACAACAAATGTAGCAAGTTAATACGAGCTGTTTGATTAGAACTGAAACAATTAAATGAAGACATTGAGAAATAATTTGTTTTTTATTTGGTATATATTAAAAGAAACTATCGTTTGTTAGTTAAACTTCAGTGTCTAAAGGTCATGTGGGTTTATTAACAGAAAGTCAGTCAATGAAGAAATGTAGTCCGTTTCACTTACTTAGCAAAAACCATTAACACTATGTTAAGACATACAATATAGTGGTACAATAATATTTACCTTAAAGTATGAAGGGCATCCTGTTTCCCAGACTCCATTATTATAACTGTACTATGTTCCTCAGCTTCCCCAAATCTCTCATATGCACTTCTACGTGTTGTACACTGCCAACAAGTAAATTAACTGACTGTACAATACTTGAGTAAGTATGAAAGGAGCATAGAAGCAATCTTACTGTAGATTTTAGTGTTTTGTTTGAAAATGAATAGTTTATATATTGAACTAGCTAAAACTAGACTTCCAAATCACTTTTCACCCAAGAATCTAAATTAGTAGTAAAGTTTCGGAGTATGTCCCTGATATGTGATGCCAAAGAATAAAGTATTTGACGCTTGATTAACTAGTTCCATCACTAGCATTTTTCAGCTGATAAAGCCATCACATATAGCCCTGTTTAGAGTATATTACTAGTTCTATGTTACAGATGGACGAAAATGAATTAATATAATGTCAAATGGAGAAATACTTTTGAAAGAAAACTTTCATCGGAGAGTATTGTATGTAATGAATGCTGAAACCTATCAGAAGGACTGTGAAGATGTTTTTCTAACTGAATATTCTTCTTCTGTCCCACACACCATATGTAAGAAAGTAATATTTTCATAGATTTGTCGATCAATATATATATATATATATATATATATATATATATATGTAATAAATTCCAGAGCCAATTTCAGTTACTTTTCCCCGAATCATAACAACATTTTGTGCCATATTTCCCCAAGTTAGCTTTAACAGATGTTTTCTGACGAAGGAATGAAATCGATTTTCACTGTCATTGAATTATTTTACGATGAGATTAGACTATCTACATCTTTGTCATTGTTTTCTTTTTAGCAAGATAAAAATAGAAAAGCATTTTTTCATGAGACTCCGCCTGTTATTTTTAATGAGAAGTTGATTACCCTTAAAGTGACTGATATCGCAATAATCTTGTGACTAGCCGAGGCAGGATAATATTGAGAGTAATATTTCGGTAAGTTTTATGACCCCTACCAATCTATTCATTTACACAGTCAGGTACTTAAATGCCTCAAATTCACTTTAGTGACAGGTCAGCAAAAGGTTCCGCTCAGCTATGAATAACAGTTTTATTAACAAACTGTGAAAGGCTTCTATAATTTGAAGCTCTTTTGGCATACATGTCAATTCAAGTGTAGTCACACTGAAAACACCTTAAAATCACTGGACCTATTTAGTTGGACTAATTATCTTCACATTTCAGTTTTGATGCAGAGAAGCCATTTAGCCTTTGATCTTCAGACCATGAAACCAAAGGAAAAGGAATAGATTAACGTAAGCTGTTACCTTCTTTATCATAATCAATTGAATGATATTCAGGAAAGCAGAAAGCATGCACAAAACAGGATGAATATCAGTTTCCTTCTGGAAATTACTCACCTTTTAATATTGTTTTGATTTGTGCGTTTTATGCCTATCTGAAGAACTTGTATGATGTATCATTGAAGTAGGAATCTATTATCGCGAAAAGATAAACCTATTTTATTATTAATAAAACACTATTGATGCATTTTATCAGTGTATGTGTGTATGGAAACTTAGATGTTGTCGCCACTCTATCTTGGCTAACTATTCGTTCAACCGTAAATGTCTTTGCTTCAAATTTATAAGCAACATATCGTGAAACTGTTGTCATAGCTCTTCAAAAGACTACTTTTACAACACCATTTCCTAATGATGGATAATGGCCAGCAGTGAAATCCAGGATGCGCATTTGGTCCTATTCAGGACTCGTCAGCTGGATGTACCTGCCTCCCACTGAGTGATGTTGTTCCCGCCGGGATTCGAACTCGGGAGCGATCGCTTCAAACTTCAGGGTTGTGTGTTTATGTTGTAATGCTGTAAAAAGAAATCGTCATAGGACTTTCTGATCAACGCTGTTTTTGATCGGTAGAAAGCTGCTGTATATGCAAAAGTGTCTTTGCATCCAGTTGTTGAGGTATATTCAGCATGACGAGACTACACCCCAATCTGCAGAGGTGAATTTAACGCTTCAGTGCGCTTTGAAATGTTTTAAAACAGATATCCAGTTTACTTTTTATGGTTTGATTTCCATGCCTAGTCAGTGGCTGTAATCTCAAGGCATTCTGCCTGAAAACATTTGCCTGACTTTGCTTTAACACAGATCATGGAAGATTCAAACAGATGGCTAGGCATCTTTTTATTGACCACTGATTAAAAGTTATACATCTCATAAAATTGTTTGACTTTATGTTTAGACACTATCAACTCATTCAGTCTTCTTTATGTTTTTTATTATCTCTACCTAGGATTAATATGTCTGAATGATCATGGTAGTCGTAAACGTAGTGCTGAAATAGCACGTGAAGTTTGGCAAAAATCAATGATTGAATTAATTTATCAGTTAACACAAATCTATCCACCAGACAGATCAATACAGATTGACACACCGAATAAAGATACACTGATTTACTTTAAGCAAATTCTAGAAAAACTTAGACCTGTTAAATTGTGTCAATATTCTGATCATTTAAGTTGGCAGTGGGGAAGACGAATGTATGAGTAAGTAACCTTTTAATGATAACAATAACGATCTATAGACCTGCTTCTTATCTAAAAGAAGCCAATATCTAGATTGTGCTTTTCTCTTTGAAAATAAGTCATTACATGTACTTGTAACATTACCATGGCAGGCTTTTTATTCAGACTATGTATTTATACATATACTGTCTTGCTTTGACATTATAACTTATTTTTTTTATCATTTTTTGCTCTGGACCAGACAGACACTTCAGCATTGATAGAAACGTTACTTTGATTGTGGGGATCAAGAAAATCTATCAGTGGGATGCAGCACAACTTTTTTGTCCTATTTTTGACAGATTAGACGATCGTTTTTAGCCATCAACGAGTGTTGCTCTTCTCGGGTGAAACTTGTAATCACGGTCAATAATCCCATTGTTAGGCACTGATAAAAATCCAGAGGAAAGTTCACAGATAAATAAGGAGAAATAAATACTGAAAAATTATATCACTGGAAATTATGATTTTCATCAAGACAACCATTGACTGGTGGACTAATGAAAGCCAGGTGTTATTCGAAAATCACGTCGTCTGTTCTCTATCCCAAGAACTGGGACTACGGTAATTATTGAACTATTTAACTGGTCCCAATTGGAGAAAAGACTTGAACCCTAAAGTTCCAAATGAAAATTTCCCCTGCTGACTCAACTGATTTAACTGGATAATTCAATATATTATAGTAGAACAAATGTGTAGAGTTACTTTGAAAGAAAGCAGTAATAGCAAATATCTTTGGAAGACATCTGCTTGATTATTATGTGAGTCTTTCAGCTGTATATCTCTTCAACCGCTTAGGAAATCAAACCTCAGGAAATGTTAAGAGTCTTCTTCATACCGTAGGTGGACTGCAAACAGTTGCTTTAGTTCTGTCGAATAAGAGTCAAATTCTAAACAGTGTGATAGATGCTGGATAGTGGCAAGGATGCGTCTTTCGTCCTATTTGGGAATCATCAGCTGGACGTACCTGCCTCTCAGCATGTGACGTCGTCCCCACTCAGACAAGCTACAATATAGTGTGAGATGTTTGTGTAAAGTCCGCAACCATTATCAAAAATCTGTACACATATACCTCAGATATTACAAGAGCATACAGTGATGTTATTTCTTCTGTTTTAAACAGACAGTGTGTTTGAGCTTTCTTATTTGACCTGGTAACTCTTCTTTACATTCATAATAAAAATAATTACTAGGACAGCATAATTGGAAGAACATAGTGGTGGTGCACATTTTGACTCATGAGAAGGCGTCTTGGTGTCAAATGGTAAGGGCTGTAATATTATCGTGAGGTTGTGCATACTTGATCCGTTTTAGTTTGTTTTGCACTTTACATAAGTAATGAGATAAGCATTTCAAAAATCAGAATGGAAAAGTTCTCTCTTTGAATAAAGTAAGAACAACAATAGTAGCAGAATTGGCGTGCATGTAAGTCATGATTTCTCTTCAACTGCTTTAAAACCTATAGAATATAATATTTATAATTTAAAAAAACCGTGTTGCACAACCTACTTCTACAAATCAACAAGAATATTTTAAGTGGAGATAGAAAGTAAAGATGATATAGGTTGACCAAAACATGAAATTGTGAAGACTACAGTGACAGAATGAACATTCTACACAAGGTTTTTCTAGACTGGGAATTCAGATAGGAAAAACTTACAAACTTATGTATCGTCAACCAAAATATCGGTTAACTGTAAATAGGTTCATCATGATGGCTTGATAAGATTGGATATTCTTCCTACGAAAAACATTCACTAATAAATTACTGGTGTACACGGAAAATAATTCTCTGAAAACATAAAACATTTTTGGTAACACTGAGCAGCAAAATATATGAGAATCCAAGTTATTATTGAGATGGAACTAACACGTAGTTCACTGCCTACTTTCTAGTCCCAGTTGCTGAATAATTTGCAGTATATTATCTCTACTGAGTTACACTGTGCAGCGATGTCAATGAAAACATTTCATTATAGTGAATGAACATTTAGAGTAGGGAAAGACAACCCATCGACTGTTACGTATTCAGTAAGACGTTATACAACCTTGCAAATTAAAATTTCAGTTTTAAAGATTAAGGATAATCGGTAAGAAGCATTTACAAATGTCACTAGAGTAGGAATGGTCGAATTCTATGTGGCCTAAAACAAGAACAACACCAAGAGAATTATATAATTAGAAAACAAGCTAAGGTAAAGGCTAGTGAAGGTTGAAGGTGAGGTTATCCCACAGAAAAAAACATTATTATTTTCAGCGTACCGATAGAAAATGAGATTAGCAAAATGGCATTTAATACCATCAAGAGGCTTGCTTAAGACTCAGATTTTTGGCGCCAAACAAGAAAAATATAATGTTAGATGCTTGACCATTTTGCTGTGTGTAATATGCTGGTGTCATGATGAGAGAAAAAGCAATTTTCTGCGAAGAATTTGTTTGATCTGGCCTCCTGGTATTACAAGAAACCGTCCCCCTTCATGGGTATCTGTCGTTCATTTAAACTATTAGATATTGATTTCGTTTGGAAACATTCGTTTCCTTGACGCTTTGTACATCTTACAGATGTACACTGTATAAGGGAATTGCAATAACTTGGTATTCATCCCGCACTAACAACGGTTGGAAAAACACTGGAAACCTAGGAGCACTAGACAGGTGTATTGTCCTAGTGTGGAGCTTCTCGGCAGTCAAGGACCAATCCTAGGATCTCCAGGTTCCGAAGAGAGCATGCCACCATTAAGCCACTTGGTCAGAACCCAATCTTCCACATTTTCCTACTTCCGTCAACCGGCGATATAGCTCGACCTTCATCGAAAGCCGTCGCTGAGCATTTGTTTTCACATCTGACATGATTATATTCATAAAATAACGGTTTAAACGCATCTAAATACACACTCTTGGTTTTGTCCAGAAGTATTTTCATCATACCAAAGCAAACAGAACTAATTTTCACAAGGGTAAGAGGGAGTGCAAACGTAATTCCAACCAACTACTGCGCAGACAATGAAAATACCGCTGTCACCACTTCATCTGAACCTTGAAGGCACTAAGTATTTGACTGTGTATCTACGCTTTCCATGCACTCTATTAACAACTGAATGCACAGAAAGTAATGACACAATGTGCGGGCATAGAGACTGATACATATTATTTAATAGAGATGACTCATTGTATTTGACTAAGCTTTAAGTATCATGATGAATTGTGACACTTGTTAAAGCGTATTCCATAATACTCTTCATATTATTGTGTATCACCAGATATCATCATTTTTATTTATGCTTTATTCTGAAAATCTCTTCTGCATTATGCTGACAGTAATGATTATTTAAAAAGTTTAGTATTAACTCCTAGTGGGTTTAGGAACTGATTGTGACCGAAGTTGATGATAGGTAAACGTGGGGCAAACACTTTAACAGCTAGGAAATAGTGACTCATAAAACTCTTTAACCTTCACAGGCTTGTGAATTTGGTTGTTTGACACACCTGTTGTGCAAACTTTGGCCACAGTATCCACTTGATTAAATATTAATAGATAAATCTGGATTCTAGAGCACAACTAGATGGTTAATTACTGCATGAATTATGGGAAAATATAAACACCTTCAAAATAATATGGATAGTGAACATTTCGAAAAATATTTTCCCGAAAATGAACGTTCTTCATTGAATGGATGTGCTAAATCTATCAATATATATATGTGGTCTAAAATTCGGTGCAGTGTCCAACGTCCTAGATATTCAATGATTTTGCAACGCGTTTGACGTCAACTCGTTTTAGAACATATCATCACTTCGTACTGTTAAAATCTTTCAGATTAATGTCTTATTTTATACAGCAATGATAAATCAATGATTAGTTTTTCACATTTTTGACTAGTATTATCTTTTTACCGTTTCGCAACTGTTACTACTCAAATATCTTGAATAAATTAATCCCGTCTTGAATACCTATCAGACAATGAAATTGTATAAATATCTAGATTTTGCTATTCAGTGTTCATCAAAATAATAAGAAAAGCTAGGGGTAAATCTTAGTAGACTACTTCAGTTTTCTTGTGTAACAAGACAGTTTCCTAATCATCATAGCACAGGTGCTTACACATATTAAATATAACTCCTCTAGTTGTAAGTCTCCCTTTATCTTCATTGATGTCATGACAGATTCCATTTCACCATCTAGTGCTAGGATGTATTGAGACCAAATGTTTAACATCCTACAATGAGTAAATACAAATTATTGTTATCATTTGCCCCTTGGGTTCCTAGTGGAATATAGGACTCCACTGCACTCTTTTCTCTGTAGTCTTTCCAACCTGGCTCCACGACTGCCCACAAGCTCTCATTTCTTCCTCATATCATCCCCTCCATGTCACCCTCGGAAACCAAACACATCGTTTCTCTTGTGGATTCCACTCGACGGCATGGCCTGGCGCGTGATGCCCCCAATCGGTCTTCTCAGTGTATGCCAAATCCAATCCATCTCCACTTTCTTCTGCATATTTGTTGGGCGATGGGTTCCTGGATGGTTCGTTGACAGCCAACCAACCAGCCAGAGTTCCTTCTTCCTTATTCTTTCTGCCCATCTGATCTGATCTGATCTTCAGCATCGAGTGAGTGTAGGTGGCAGCTGTTGATGAATGTCTGTAGTTTGTTGGAAATGCTTTTCATAACGCGCCAAGTCCCTCAACCATCACATAGAAGCATTAACTTACTTGACATTACTGTCGAAAAAGCGGATCCTGTTCTTTATGTTGAGTGCAGTGGAGTGCAGTAGATCTCCACACTGCTTTCAGAATAATGAACGCCTGTCTTGCTGTCTTTCCGATCCCGACCAGCTTTGACATCCTCATCTGTGCCGCCGCTGCCGCCACCTGTAGTTGAAACGATGCTGCCTAGGTATGTAGGTGAAAGAGACTACTTCCTTTAGATTTCTTCTGTTGATGGTGATTGGTGCTTGTTGTTGATTCTGTTGTTGGTTGGGTATCTTCACCACCTCTGTCTTCTCTACGTTCACCTGAAAGAAGTCCCATCCTCGCTGCCCTACCCTGCCCTGCCTCTTCTGTCAACCTGTTGGTTTTCGCCTGTAGATCTTCGAGCTTGTGCGACACTAGTCATAAATCGTCACCGGCGAGATCCAAATCTTCTTCAGGGGCCTTTCCATTGGTCCAGCCACGTATGCCCCTCTTCTCACAGCTCCTCATTTTTTGCTACATGATCCAGTCCAGTCCAGTCGATCACAATCAGGAAGATCATCTGTGATAGTAGGCGGCAGTCTTGTCTTACCTACCAACCTGTCTTCACTTCAAAGGCGTCACTGAGCTTTCCATTGTGAATCACTTGGCATGTGGCATCATCTTCATCACGTAGCTGCTGTTGAATGAGGTTGATAAAGGTTTGTGGCACTAAAACCGTGGTGCTGAAGCAGTTGCCAAGTTACTTCTTGGTTGACGCTGTCGGAGGCCTTCTCAAAGTCGATAAATTTGAGGTAGACATTTGACTGCCATTTTATGACATGCTCTGTTCTATGATGATGCATAGTGTAGCGTTGCAATTTTATCCACACATGATTTGTACTTCCTGAATCCAGCCTGCTCTGGTCGTAATTTTGAACCCAGGGCATCTTTTAGTCTCTCCAGGATGACGCGCCACAATATTTTGCTCGGGTTGGACAGGAGTTTGATTCGGCGCAAGTTCTTGCAAACACTAAGGTCTCCCTTCTTCGGGAGTTTGACGAGGTAGCCCTTCTTCCAATCAACCGGCAGGTACCTTTCTTTCCTTCCCATCAAACCTTCTGCAATAGTGATGTGAGCATGTCCGCTGTTGTCTGTGTGTCTGTATTCAGTGCTCCTGGGAGAATTTCACCTATCCCTATAGCTTTCGTGAATTTCAGCAGCTTTGCGGCATTCAGGACTTCTGCTTTTGTTGGAGGGCCTGTGTTCACTGGTTGTTCTGTGGTTGCTGGTGGTAATTCTGGACGAGTTTCAGGTGGTGGTGATGGTCGATTCAAGAGTTTTCTGAAGTGGTTCGCCCATTGTTTCCTTCGGTAACAAGGTTACTTTCACTATCTTTTACTGGTTTCATCTGTGTCGATCTCTCCCCAGATAGTAACCTTGTTATTTGATACAGTGTTGTCAGGTCTCTCCTACCAGCAGCCTGTTCTGCTTCACTTGCCAGTGTGCCGTAGAAGTGTCTTCTTTCTCTGCACTCACTCTTCTTCTTCGGTATGGTGTTTTATAGGTTGTGTTCAGTTTCTCTTTGCAAGTAAGTACAAATACTCTCACTATTTGTTGATATGCGTGTAATTCTCCGTTGTTTTTCTGGATCGATCTGTTTGACCTCTGTTGGCATATGCGCTACTTTGCGGATGCCTTGACATTGTATGAGTATATTTTATAATAATTCACTTGGTTATGGCTAACAGAAGAACCCAGGATGCGTGTTTCGTCATTTTTCAGATTCTTCAGCTGGATGTGCCTGCACCCGAGGGAGTGATGTTGTTCCCACTGCGACTCGAACCTCGTACTCATCGCTTCAAACCCCAGGGCGTTACCCACTACGCCAATGAGGCACGTTAACCGCCTCTTGTACAACGGTCAACGATCCAGTAAAGCAACGAAGAATCACAAGTATATCAACAAGTAGTAATAACTTTTACATGTTGTGCAAGAGGTGGCTATCGTGCCGCAGTGGCCTATTGGATAGTGCCTTGATGTTTGAGGCAATGATTTTGAGGTTTGAGTCGCGGCGGAAAAACATCCGGCTGACGAGTCCCAGATAGGATGAAACGTGCCGCCTGCATTTCTCTGCTAGCCACAACCAAGTAAATTAACAAATACTATCATTGATTCTCGACATAACGTGACAAACAGTCATTAGGTAACGCACTGAACAAGTTACCTGGAAGAAAACAGTAATTTACAGTTTCACTGTCTCCTAAGCCACCTATAAATTAAATTAAATTTCCTCGCCATTCCCTGGGAGACAGTTCAGCGTAGATTATGAAATTTATCGAACAACTACTCCATTAATTATAACCTTTATACTAATGAAAGATAAATAAATACCATACACGTACAACAAAATTATTAATCAGTACCGTAGTGTTGGCAAAAGACTGAGATGAAACTAATTTTTTCTGGATTAGATTACGTTTTCGAAACTCTTGTTCCAAATAAACGAGTTCTACCGATTCAGTAGATGGGAAATGAAGCACAGTTTCATCTGAACTACGAGGTCAGTCCCTTTTTCACTCTTGTTCGCGAAACCAATATCGGTAACTTATTAATAAACTAAAAGTGTGTAATCCTTACCTGCAGAATTCCACTAAATAAATTTATTAAAACTGAAGAAATAAAAACATTGTTTTGCACATTGTTAAACGGTTTGTTGGAGGTAAAAATATGCGAAACATCCTTCTATTTGGTCAATTTCAAGTGATTTGTTTTTGCTGTGCGGCAGAATTTCAGTCGTTGTGATTCTCCGTAGTGGTTGGTAGAAAGACTATTGATTTCAATGCAGTCTTCAATTTTGGATGGTCATTAGCCACAGAACGACTGAAAATGCAGGAGATAGGAAAATTATTTTGTCCTACCTCTGAATTTCATAACAGTGTTCTCTACCGCTGTCATGTTAGAATGATCTCGGAATATTTAGTTTCTAAGGTATACACATCACTGTTCAGCCATCAAGTCAGAATTCAGTGGTTCGTGTTTTTCCAGACTCTGTCTGTCCATGACAGCACCATCACCACCAGACACTTCTGATCAACAGCTGCCCCTAATTCTCGCTTGACTTCATCCACGCACTTTATAAATTCCTGATTAAACTTCTAGAATGTTACGTGCATACAGTCATTCATAAATAATCAATAATTACTCCAGTGTCATCTGAAAGAAATAAGTCCGTTGCAAAGTAAGTTTTATCGTCAACCGTACTAACTAAAGGATTCTCGCCTGGCCTGAAACAGTCATTTAAAGTGCCCAAAGTCCTGATGGTTCTTTGGCTCATACCACTGCCTGATGTATGAGGCTTTGAAATCAACTCTCTTCATCCCAAGGCAATTTTAATAACCCCCCTAGGAGTGATGAAAATAGCCAATTAGGTTTCTTTATTTCGCGGGAAAGGCAGATTTTTATAAATTGAAGAAGTCTAATTGGTTATTCTAGTTGTTGCTAGGGTGACCTTCAAAGTCACTCTTCATCCCAGTATGAATCCTAAGATTGGGATATTTCAGGGCACACTTGCAATTCAACTTTTAATTAATAATTGAACAAAACTCAGATGTCAACAACTCATACTCCGGTGTACACGCGCTGACATTCATCAACAAACGTGGAGAACGGTTAGACATACACAAACATTGCACCTACCTCGTAATCAGTGAGTAGAACTTGAGAATCCTGGCAGAAGAGAACTCCAGAGTCGATTAGTTCATTTGACAAAGCAAATACCAAAATAGTGTTAATAACAGAATGACGTTTTGGTGCGTGAATACTTACCAACAATCGAATTTCATTTCCAGAATCCACCAAGTTAGTAGGGGAAGAATTTTTTCCACACACATAGTACGGATAATAAGTAATTCCTGTTGCATATACCAGGCATTCATTCAATAAACACACATTCAGTAAATAATCTGTTTCTCTAACTAAACATATTGAGATTCAGAGCTGCTATCCTGCCTAATCCTACAGTGTGGTAACTGTTAAGCTCATGTACAGTGACTGTTGAGTATTAATTTTGATTACTTCTGATAATAAGGTCTTTCATCTTAAATTTTGCCGAAATCCAGGTATCAGTTTACTGACTCACCCGGATCCTATGTTTAAATCTACTTTCTTAAACGTATGACCATTAACTACACAAGATTGAACAGGTTAGATTGTTTCGCTTAATTGTAAATGCAAAACCTGTTAGGATGCGGAGTCCCCTTCTGACAGACTCTGTGCTACTTAAATACCAACTTTATTCTCAGACTGTAAAGAATCTCAAGTGTAAATTTTGACGTGCCTTCACAACATGGTACTACTAGAAAAGCTGTGAATTTCCTCTTAATCTTAAAGTAGCGATGGCTGATATAACTATTTGCTTACCTTTTTGAAAAATTACACAGTTTTAATAACTCCCACAGGGTATTTATTAAATAACACTGTCCCTTGGTATACTTATTTTCTTATAGAGACTTCTTAGTAAATCTTCTGGCTCAGTTGGATGTACATACACTAGGCGTACATCGACAGATAAGGAGCAAGATGATGAAATATCCAAATGTATGCTATGGTATGATGGCATTTAAACATCTTCGTCAGTTCTTTTGATTTTACATTCCCATATAGATGATTCTTCCTGTATCCGTCTGCACATAAGTTAAGATGCTTATCACTTCAAAAAGGACTAATCACTTTCTTCTTACCCCTCTGCCTCTACATTAGGTTATCTCTGTTTCAATTCAAGGTACTTGATTAACCAGGATTTGAGCTATTCCTGTATGTTTATGTTATTGAAACCAACTTTCAGCCTAATTACGTAATCCTCTTATGAGTCCTAGGGTATTCGACTACCCTTTTAAAATAATTACGTCCTGCGGACAAAGTGGATCATTTGTGCTCTAAATATAAGAGTACTGCGCAGTTGCTTCTTCCCAGTATGAGAATTCTCAGCAGTTCATATCCACGACTCTGCTTAGGATCGAGCTCAGGACACCGAACACAATAATACTCAGCTACTGAGTTGTAATCCAATGGTTCATTGTTTCTTGTCTTAAGTAATTCGTGATATATCATGGTCATCATTCATTCTCATCAGTGAGCATTCACCTCTCACTCGGATTGCATGTTGTTAATGACTGATCACTCACTTTATTCCATCAAAATTTTGTTAGTGCTACACTAATAGCCTAATTTAATTTAATAGGGTATTTTATCTCAATCTACTCGTCAAACTTTCCGTTTGCAGTATTTCTGGATGCTGTAACTAGAAATTCCTTGTTTCACTCCGTCACTACACTCGTGAGTCTGTATCTGAGTCATTCAATACTACACAGAGTACCAACTAATCTTTAGGATTCTCTTTTAGACAATCAGATGCTAGTTGTATCACTAATAACTTGCTCTGCTCGAAATCGTGCACGTCGATGAACATATTTAGGGACAATTCTATACTTTATACATCGGATTTTTAAAAAATACGATATCTGTGAAGGTAGTATCATTTTGTTAACCGGTTTTTGAACAGGAAGATGATATATTTTCAACAAGGTAACAGTAGAACTTCAACACAGTGAGTGTTGTTGTGTATCCAATATAATAATTTCGTTTGAATAAGTGAGTAGTTTAAAAATTGCCTTTCTTATTTCTCAATTAAAATGGAGCTATTCCCTTTTACTTCCACTGAACATAAGTTGACAAGTGTATGATGAGATTAGCAAAAGGGAATATATTTGTAATATGCAAGTCTATTAGCGTCAGCAGATACAATTTATTAGCGACAACTTTAACTTCAAAGAAAATAACTTTCTGAGACATATCCGCCACAGACTAGTTTCAAACAGAAGTTACTATCATCATTTAAGTTTTAGATACGAAACAGGTTGAATCGAAGTGTGAATAATTGCATATTGGGCTACGAACCTCAATTAATACGTCAAGGACGTATGGGGGCATGTATTTGTGCATACCAAAGTGAATTTAGCCAGTGCGGACCCTCTGACTCATTAATGACTGGTATTCGAAACTTATATATATATATATATATATATATATATATATATATATATATATATATATATATATATATATATATATATATATATATATATATATATATATATTGGAACTACATAAAACATAATGTAGAAATAATGCATCTCAGTGCTAAAATATTAAAGGTGCAAACATGTACAGTTACCGAAGGGGTAGTAAACTTGATATTTTGGTAGGTCTTTCTTTGTCGGTTACAGCACCATCGATCACATATTATGCATAGTTTTCCTTATCTATTTCATTTCATATTTTGATTGGCTGATTAAGCAAATGGGGACCAGTCAACTTCCAAGTTAAGAGTGCAAAATCCCCTTTCATAAGTCTACCATTCAACTATTACCAAAATGCAATTATTTGCAATTTTTCTACTTTTTCAAAATGCAACGCGAATAAAGCGTATGCCAGAAAATTTCTATTCAAATGAGTTTCCTTCAAAAGCCTGATATGCACCAAAATAAACTTGATAAAATGAGCTGCGAAGAAAGTAACTTCAACAACGCTAACCAACTCCGATTCGAATAACTGAAATATGCAGACAACTTGCGTGTTAAATGCTCGTAAGAAATCATCTTTGTCAGACATTGTCTATGTATAAAACTAATCAATGACCAAGTTTGGTAAAGACTTACTTTAGGCGTCTAATTAATTTTGTTGAAATTTCGCTTTTTATTTTCTCACTACTTTGAAGAATTTTCTATAAACTTTTGTCTGAAAAGTGTTGAGACTAGCTGACGTTATGTATGCCATTTGATAAAAAAAAAACGAAATTTCAATTTCCTATTTGAGCTGAATAGGCTTTTCTTTTTTTCTGAGTAATAGGTTTATCATCTTGTCTGTATAACTTGCCGACTACAAGATAATAAACGTCATTTAGAATGAGATAGGTGTCGTTAAGTTGTCCAGTAGATCATCATCAAGGAGTTTTCAAAGCTATTATGATTTTGAAATGGTGGAGAATATTTGTAGTCCAGGTGGATGATCTTAGTTGTATTTTTTTCTCTGAGCTGTTTTGTTTAATCATATGTCGTAAGCATGGCCTCTAGTTTTCTCTTTTGATTGTCAACCACCAACTGATATCTCAGGATCCGATGGTATGCATATGTGATCACCAATTGTACCATTCGTCTTCCACTTTGTTCGCTTATTTTCTATCCCACTAGTCAATAAGTGGTCTATATTTCACACTCTTCGGCAGGACAGTGACAGGATTAAACAACCCAGCTCAGAGGACACAATACAGCCGAGATCATCCACCTGAGGTACGAACGTTCTCCACTAATTCAAAATCATACCAGAGTAACACGCTTCACGTAGCTCGATCAAAGGGCTTCCCCAAGAAGCAAGCTTCCAAAAAATAACAACTATTCTTTCTTTATGAGTGCCCACCTCAGTATGTTCTGCTGAAGAGTGTTAGATATAGACCACTGACTGTCCAGTAGGGTGGAAACAAATGAATAGAGTGGAAGACGAATGATACAATTGATCACAGATGCATACTATCGGATCCTGAAACACCAATCGGTCATTGACAATCAAAAGAGAAAACTAGAGGCCATGCTTACGACACACTATTAAACAACCCAGCCCAGAGAACAAAATACAACCAAGAAATTCTAAAGCCTCAAACATCTGCATATAGTTACTATGATTCGAGTAGTGATACTCCACCCATCTATTTTATAGACATCAGTCAACGGAGAATATTCAGAACGATAGGTAGATGTGAGTTGAAGAATATCCAAGGGATAATATATAATATATATAACTATTATTATCAATAACAAAAATGACGAAATATTATCCAGTACTTTTACGGTAAGTGGTGGTTACATTGCAAAATAGTTCATACGATACACTCAGGACCAAACCACACAATATGGGTTAATCTCCAGTGACGAATCAATATAAAAAAAAGAACTACTTAAGATTTCAACCAGGATCCGTTATTTCATGTTATCAGACTGAGTTAATGGATACATCAAAGAGCAGTTAGCATGCGAATAGGATGTAGCCTATGAATCAGCAAACACAGAAACAGCGTATGCTTCTTTTACTGTCTCATTTCCATCTTAGAACTGTCGTTCCACTGATATTACTAAATTATTGGCGGAAAACATCATTAAACAGTACTATGTAAACAGTAACCAGGATATACATTGAAATTCTTTGTTAAATCTATTTGGAAACAGTTTCTACTACGAGATGATGTGAGGTAAGGTGTCACTGAAAACGTATGGGGGCTGCGTGTCCATTCCATCCTGATCTAGGCGGAAGATTTCACATAAATGACCTCAATATTTTCAGATTCTAAAGCGAACAAATGACCATCCAATCACTGTTAGAAATGCACTCTATATACCGTCCCCTTCCTAAATGTCTAAACACCTATTTATTTAATAGACCGCTGAGTTGAATCGATAAATATGAGATTGACGAGTTAGTCATTGTTATTGTTGTTTTTTCTCCTTCGGATAAGAATAATTTCATTTGAAGAAAACGGTTTACAAATAATTAGCTCTCGACTTTGTCTCCTAATTGCTATTGCTTTCAGTCGATAATCATTCGGAAATAATCTATACAGTTGATGTATGATGATGTGATCTAGTACTAGATAGTATGCTGATTAGCTATTTGTGATTTTTGTATTCTGAATGAGAAAACATTTCATTATCACTGTGAAATATTAGTGACAAGCTGAAGTTAGACTGCACAACCTGGTTCACAGCAAGTTACCTAACACATCAGAGGAGGTGTTATCGATTCAACTACTTGTCTGTGTTTTAATTTGGCCTTCATCATCTGAACATTTTGATAATTAGCTTAGTTTGTCTTATGCCACCGTTTAGCTTGCAGCAAATTGAGTATTTTGATGAAATACGCATTACTTTACTCCATTATGATAGTGAAAATATCGTTGACATATTACTCTACATTTAAGCAGTCTGGTTTTGCTGTGTTTAACAGCTACAGGATATCAATCAACTATTTCTTTGAAAGAAGTGTGCGGTATGGTATTCTATGATGTTCCGTTTAATTTCCAAGTATAAATTCTTCGGAGATAAGAAGGTAGTTTGTTAGGTTTACGTGCTTGTTCCGAAGGTCAACTGAGTAAAGAAAGATATTTTGTATAATAGTTATTAGCTGATCAGATTTGTCTCAAGACATTTTTTCAATGTATTTTTTTTGTGTTGTAGTATAATGCACACAATCGTTGTTAATGTGGACAATGAACCGATCAGCTTCCTTCCAAATGGTGGGCTCAACGTCTCCAAGTTATATATTTATAATTCAAGGATTATCGAAGGTCGGATGAAATGGTACAAGGTAGATTTTTACTCCTATTATATATATATATATATATATATATATATATATATATATATATATATATATATATATATATATATATATATATATATATATATATACCGAGTTTCATTCAATACAGAGAACCGTGGCAATATTCGCTAGAGCTCTCAACCCACCAGAAATAAGTTTCGCTTTCAAATCGCACTTTGTATGATTTCAACCTACCGACCATTCTGAATAATAAGCCGTCAAGTACTGCGTGTAGCTCACATACTATTACATAGACCTATATTAGCATGACTTGCATTACAAACGCATACATGTATGTGTGTTTAACTCAATAGACACACCAATTTCAATAAAGATGCGACTAACTGTTTTGATCAGATGTTTGCTACCGACTGCATCTACATCTTTGAGCAGGTGGTTGAAATGTATGTGTTTATTTAAAAATTATGGTGCAGGTCTGATTAGATGCTAAAGCTCCGATGTAACTGGTTTCTCTAAATAATTACCAATTATGGATATAGAGGTAGTTGAGAATGATCTGAATTTGGCCAGCGACTGATGCTTATAATCAAGGTACCATTAGAACGAACTGTGTTTCGGAAATAACTGTACTCGACTTCTAAAGTTCACAGATTCAAAAAAAAATACACCAACAAACAGAAGAAGTTACTAGGGGACCACAGATATTTTGACGGTGTTGTGATCTCTGAGCTGGAAAGTTTAATCGTGGAGCTTTCGATATCATTCTAGACAGCATCATCAGCATGAACTTCAGAAAGAAGTAAGATATAAGGTTTTCTCCACAATTTATTCGGAAACTTGTTCTGATGGCCTTGTGCGTGAGTGGTTATTTCCCCCAAGGTACTGTCACAGTCTCCACATTTTTTTCGATCGGCTGTCTTGACAACTGACCTTCTCGTTGTTTCTTATTGGTCAGTAGATTGGGTCATTGTTAACATGTGTGTTGATCGCCGGCTGACCTGAATACCAAGCTTGTAAAAATTCTCTGTCATTCTTTCTATTTCCTCTATCCAAGATTGCCACATTTTTACAGTCGAATTCATGTCCACACTTGCCCTTATGCGTTGGTATGAGTGGAGATTTGTCATGATGTTTCACTGAAAGTTGATGATCATGTGGATGGATACGAAGAGGTTGACCACTCTGTCCAGTGAAGTGTTTTTTGCAGCTTCAGCAGTTATATTTTTGCAGATAATGTTTGGTCTGTCTATCTTTGTTATTGTACCCTTTGGCCTGCACAACAGAGAGAGAAGAGATTTTTTGAGCTTATGAACTACAGTGATTCCAAAAGGCTGTAATAATCTAACCCCGATCTCGGATAGGTTTGAGGTTGACAAAAAACTATGGTAACATCTGTTGATGAAGTTACGTGGATAACCGTTCTTCAGGAAAACTGTCTTCTTTTTTGCACAAGGTTAATGTACTACAGTATGTCTTCGGTCTTTTGAACAACGTTTTCATATCTCTGATTTTGTGTGCTGTTGGGTTGTTACTACCGTAGTTGAGAATATGATGCGCACGAGTTGGTTTTCTGTATACTTCAGTTCCCAATTTCTCTGAATCCTTTCTAGTGAACACAACATCTAAAATGCATGTTTGTTATTTGAGTCCTCTCCAACTGTGAATTTGATGTCGTCGAAATTGTTGATTAATTTTAAGCGTTTTTCAATTCATTTCTTATAATGATTACAATTTAAAGTTTTGATTTGATCAACTGTAATACCACAGTTTCAAATCCTCGCATTACAGCTTCTTCAATTAGCCTTGATATTAGCAATCCACTGATGTTCCCTTTATCTGTTTATACAATTTACCGTTGAACTTAAAATATATTGTAAGGCATAAATCAATTAATTCCATCATTGAATTTGGGGGGTTTGTGGGGATTTGGAGATATTTCAAGTTGGTATTCATCCTTGACTGAAATCAGTTGGAGGAACAATGAAAACCTGAGGGCGCTGGACAGCTGTTTCATCCTAGTACGGGCTCCTCAGCAGCGCGCACCACCATGGATAGAACCCATGACCTCTAGGTTCCATGGCCAGCGCGTTACCATTGAGTCACTGGGTCGGTATTCAATGGTCCATATTTGCAACTTCTGTTAGTTCACAACATAGCGCGACCTCCACACAATGTCATCGTTAAGTATTTGTCCTTACGACCATCAGGTTTGCCCTACTGGTCATGACTTCTCACTGGAGCTCCAAGTATCACCTCTCGAGGCTAGTCACCGATGAGCACTAGTTCACTTGAATTTGGGGGGATTGTGGGGATCTAGAGATTTTTCAAGTTGGTATTCATCGTGGACTGTGAAGAAGAATCGTTGTATCCTTAGGCAGTTTCTGTTCACCTGTGGTATATAAAGCTCCAACATCGGAAGTCACCATCATTTTGTCGTTTCTAATAGGAATGACCTTGATGTTTTTTGAAAACTGTGTCGAAGGTTTGATAGAGTGGCCGCATGATTTTACCAGATGTTTTAGTTCGCTGAAGAGTTTTTCAGAAAGATTGTAAGTTGGGGTTCCTGGAAGTGAAAAAATTGGTCGTAGTGAGATGTTTGGTTTGTGTATTTCTGGTCTACCATAGAAACGTAAAAGAACAGGTCCACTGGATTTCACTCTCCATTGCTCTTATTTGGCGATTTGTCCTAGCTTGACGAGTTTGTTAAAAGGTCTTCATGATATGAGAGTCAAATTTTTGAATGGAATTTGTCTCAACTGGTTGATAAACATTCCGACCCATGAGTAAGTCTTCTGCCTTCTTGATGTGGTTGTCTTTATCCATTACTACTGTGGTTTAACCCTTATCGGCTCAAACTATGTCGACGTTCTTTCATTCTTCAGTTTCTTAAGAGCTCTCCGTTCCTCATTGGTTCGTCGAGAACTGTTTGCTTCTGCCTAGTTAGAGGTGCGATTACATGTCGAACTTTCCGTTAGGTCTCAGATTTTAGTCCCGAAGTCCTCAGTGATGACTCTTGGAATGCGAAGAATTTCTATCCTGAAGCTTCCTACCTACTGTAATTTAATCCTTTCTGAAGAAGAAATCCCTTTGATTTGGTCAGAGATTGTTTGGACTACGTAGTCACTTGTTTCTTCCCCCTCTGATGCTTGTGGTTTCGGAATCTTAGCCAGTTTCTCTTGAAGGATTTTTCTTCTCCTATTTTTGCGTCATCCCAGTTTTCAACGTTGTAAAGTGTTTTGTTGTGAGTACCCCCTGAAAGGTTCTCTTTCAGCTTTCGATCATCTTTTGATATTTCCGAATCCTACAATGGGCGTTGATGATCTTCAGTTATACCATGTGTCTACCACTCCTTTCCACTAATTCCCAGCCCACTGGATATTTAATGGTTGGATTGTATCTGATACTAGTTGATAGAACATGCTTGTGTGGACAATCGTGTAGAAAATATGGTTGTTCTCCTGTGAAACCCTGCTTCTCGGCGAAGTTCTCATATTCCCTAATAACAAGAGGTGTTTGGCACTAGTAGAATTTTGAGATGATGGAGAATATTTGTAGCTCAGGAGGATAATTTTGATAGTGTTGTGTTCTCTGAACAACTGTGGTAGATATATTCACAGATAGTTGGCAACAGATAGCTTTTAGGGCACTTAGTCGTGATCCAAAAACATAATGGAGATTCTTAGATGAGACTACTGCCGTGTTAGAGTCAGGCAGTATAGATATATTCTATACCCCCATAAATTCAGTTGAAAATGTAGCCCAATTTATTCATGAGATGATGAAGCAGAACTAGTTATATTCGATATTGGAATAAAAAGCAGGGAAGATGGGTATCTGGACGCTGGTATCTACAGAAGGTCTGCACATTCTAATCGACAGGCTTCGGGTTATCTCAGTTGCTTGTCAGTGAAAATAGGTTTTGCTAAAACTTTAAATTATAGAGCGAAAATTTCAAACAGTAAGGCAGAAAATATACAAGATAAGACAAAAAAGCCTTTATACTCTATTATCACCCCATCAACTGTCTAGAAATCCATGAAAAAAGAGCTGATACGCATACAAAGGTAATATAAGTGATAATAACGATAATAATGTTAAATAACAAACATTTTGATCCTCCAATGTTACGGCATGAGGGATGAACTTCAAAAGCGTACGAAGTATTATCAAACGGGCTTGGTTTAGAGTGGTATTTAAAAATGCAAACGCACTAAGAATGATATGTGTAGGATAAAAGATTTTAAGCAGCCTAAAAAACAAATTAATTTTAATACACCAGTGAAAAATGTGTGCTTTATGGAGTGGATTATTGTATCATCAGTAAATTTTTTAAAGCAAAGTTTACACCCAATCATAAGCTTTTTTCTTTTGGAAATAGTTCGGGCGAAAATTACTACCCGTGATCACACCAACAGTTAAAACATTTTAGCAATATTTATTAACACATTTAACAGTAAGCGTCAAATACATAGTCTTTACTCACTGTTTTTTAGTATGTTTGTTCAGTACAATGTTCTATACGGTTGACAGCTGTGTTGACTCACCTTTATTGTATGTGACAGGTGTGACATGTATAAACATGGATTCTGTTATTAATCTTTCTTTTCATCTGTTTTTCTTGGTCTCCAGAACTGTAATGTCGTTCCAATGGATCTTATGTTTTTCGTCCCATGCATGAGCTGCTAGCAGTGAACATTTTGCCAACATTTTGTATTTTCGTCCTTCTGAAGATTGACCTTTGTTAATCTTCGGTGCTCGTTCAGTCTGGTTTTCAAAGATCTGGATGTTTTTTCCACATACCTTATTGCAGTCTGCACACGGTATTTTATTTACCAGATTGTTCTTGTCCAATTTTTTAACCGGATCTTTTAGTTGGTTCAAATTATTCTTTATTAAATTCATTGGTTTAAACGTTGCGAAAATAAAAGCCTTACTAAGGTTTCTTCTAATTGCCTCTGATTTAACTCTTTTGTATGGTAATACCACTGTCTTTTTGTAGTTATCTTTCTCAATAACTCCTTTTGCCGACTTCTGTTTCTTCTTCTTGATGCTATCTTTTACGAACTGTTCTGGGTGTTGATTCTTAAGTAACATCTTGAATAAAATATTAGTCGCTTTTCGTTGGTCATCAGAGCATGTTGTTAGTCTACGTATTATGTTTACCGGACCCTGTATTAACCTTCGTTTTACTGTAGTTGGATAAGCTGAGTGGTAATTCAAAAACCTTCCAGAATGCGTCATTTTCTTATAGGGTCTTGTTTTTTAAAGTGTCTTCTACAGTTCTTTTGATTTTACAGTCCAACATCGGAAGATCTTCCAATTCATACTCTATGTGTGAATATATATTGCTAAAATATTTCAAATGTTGGTGTGATCGCAGGTAGTAATTTTGCATTAAAAAATTTATGCAAAATACTTCAGTTTACCGAATTCTATGAAATCATTTTGCGGTCAAGTATATGGATCAAACTAGTCGGTTGAAGTCAGTTAAATCAAAAGAGCACAAAATCTTTGTCAAACGTAGAATGTCAGACTTTAGTAAGATAAATCATCGAGAGAAAAGCTGTAGAAATACATACAGTTACGCAGAATCACATAATCGAATGGAACAGCGATTATCGTAAAAATTAATTAGGTACGGGGAAGAAAGAAACCGATTGCTAATCATTGGATTTGTACGGTTGAACACAAATTGCATACACCTAGAAAATTGTGCTACCCAAATCACAAAGAAAGGGGAATAAGTAGAACCGTAGATGTAGTATGAAAGTTATGAAGTTAACTTTGACATGACTGTGGACAATCGTTTTCTACGAAATGCCATCCATTAAATTATGTTGTGACGACACAGTATGCGAAATGTTCAACTGTCAACATGGAAACAATAGCATATTCCAGATGGAATAAAAAATCTAGTAAAATGGACTAAGGTCAGGTTTGCCTATATGAAACATCCAGAGTTATTATTACAATTTATTTGCCAGTAGTCGATATACTGATAAAAATCTACACAATACGATATTTAGTGAAGTTGCAACACCTCAGTCCTGTTCTAAGTTGAACCTATATTATCAATAATGGAAGCAAGGTGACTAAGCTATATTACTCAATCCTGATTCCAAATATTGATGATGATCAGGAGAAAACTCGGCAACTAGATCTCATGGCACTTTTCTCTAAGCTTTTCCATAGTTTTGATAAGGTACCTTGGTCCATAAATTCAATAATCCTTGACTGACTAGCAGGTGGTCATCTGTTGCCATAAGAGAACACTGTGTAAAGGTGTAACTGACCCGTAGCAATATTTCCCTATTTGTAAGGTTAGTTGTAGTTTAAACTAATTACAACATCTTTGACTGCATCAATAAACATTGTCGGTTCAGACTTCACCCACTTCCGAGCATGGGTTGCTAATAAAAAGACAATGTGCAGGTTAAATCTATTCCATCGATCCATACCCATAACTCCATTGATCCTGCAGTAAGGGTAATTTTCACTGTTCACCAAAGGAAATTAAATAAAACTTGACTAAAGTTAGAAAGAAAAAATCTGTGGAAGTAGAAGAGGAAATGCACTCAACTGATAAGTAAAAATAGGCATGAAAAAACTGATATTGATGGGGAAATTGGGAATTGAAATACCCTTGACGAATATGTGCACGTATGTACAGTGGACAATGAGCCATTATCTATGCATGGGAGTTAATGATATACTTGGCGTCCAAAACCTCAGTAGGGGGAGCAGCACTTGAAACCACGACCCACTGATAGAAAGTCAACTTTCGAAACCAGTAAGCATTTCAGCATATTGAAAGGAAATGCGCAGTCTTTGCGTAGAGAGGAAAGAATAACCATCGAGTTATTTATCCATAATTAATGGATTCTGATTCCCACCCCATACACACAATATTAACTGATACTTTAAAAATCATCATCTTAAATTATAAAACTTGTAATTCAGAGGAAAGCATATTAGTCTCTGGATACAACAGTCACCTCAAATTTTCCGACAGCCAATGATTTTTTATTAAATACACATTCAGATAAAAAATATCCCTTAACAATTCTTTTTTCTGCATTACTGGTGATACCCCCTACTTTTCATATACCTGTAACATGTTTTAAAGTACACAACTGAAGTATTCATAACTCACTCTATTACTTTTTGTATTCATGTGTTACAGGGACTTACCTGTTTGTGTATTATTATTGATTTATAGGTTGGAACTTGGTCTATGAGTAGCAAATGGGGTCGAAGTAAATCAAGACTTAGAATTGATGGTGTTACATGGCCAGGTGCATCGAATTCCCCACCTAGAGGTCGACCACACAAATTCAAATTACGTGTGGTAACAATAAAAGAAATACCATTTGTAATTTATAGCAAAGCCCAGGTAAGAACGTTCTACGAATCCCTTGAAACATTTTCCTAATTTGAAATAATAAAATGAGTAGTCTTGGGTGAGGCTGCACAAGCATCTTTGTAAATAAGAATCCTTCTATATTATTGGTGATTTAATAGACAGTATGACGCATAATACAAGGTTAGGAATATTAGACTGTATAAACATACAACCTAACTTCTTTCAGTTGGTTGAAGTATGCAAGTGACTATTTTTTATCTCAGTAATGTTTTTCAATCGTGATATTCTTTAAAAGGATACACGTATTAGATAGTTAGCTGTTCAGTCTTTTTGTATATTCATTCAGTTGGACCTTAAAATTACATTTTCAGTCAGGGGCAGTAGTAACCCATTCGGCCATCTAATCTAGTTAACTAGATATCCTTACAAACACATATAATATTTAAGATATAACAGCGAATCTAGTCTATACGCAAGGTAATCCTTACCTTTTTAAATAAAGCACTCGAGATAATGACAATACAAAAATTTTCAGATTTCATTCTAACTAATCAAACATCTGAAGCGTATTCACTCAGCTAAACAAATAGAATGCCAGAAAGCAACCAGAAAAACAAGGTCAGATAATCTTATAAGTACTACAAGTTACTTATCATCAAGGTTGTAATTATAATACGTTGGTGCTACTGTCTAGTAAGACAACGCGAAAAAACACGACTGCTCTGAAACGATTCTTCATGTCAATATGTTTCTTAAACCCCCAACAAAATGGAACTACTTTCCAAGAAAACTATCAGGTGTTGGGTTATACTTCCTGCTCATCAGTGTACTATTTTAAAGTGGTGATATTTAGGACAGAATCCTGTATTCGGTATCGAGTTATTTATCCATAATTAATGGATACTGACTCCCGCCCCATACACACAATATTAACTAATACTTTAAAAATCATCATCTTATGAAACATCATTCTGTTTAACGAGTTAATCATGTTCAATATTCCCCAATATTCACACACTTTTGTTTCATTACGTGGAAAGAAGTCAAAAATGCTACAACCCATCTTAAAAAAAGGAAATGATCATTATACGTATACGCATATTTGTCCAGATAAATAATAGAGTAGTAAAACAGTTCAGAGCAAAGTGGTTTTCAGCTAGTTGAATACACAAATGTGAAAACAAGAGACTGACTGTAGGGTATGTTATGTGTAACTCAATGATTAAGATTGTCGCCGACAGAGCACCTTAAAGTTTATCCATGATATCAATATCAAGAAGCTTGTTCAAGAAGTCACTTAATAAAAAATTATATCACTTTAGGCTACTTAGTTGAAAAGAACATTCATAACAGGCCATAAGATTAAACGAAATCAGTATTTTTTGTTGTAGAGTTGTTGAGGAGTTCTTGATCCCTAACATTATTGATGCTAGGTCTTAGTTAGACTGAATATGCAAGTGATCGGAAAAGTCATTTACGCCAGGTGCATCTTTTAAATCCTTCTGTTTATCACCACAAAAACATGTAGGAACTTATTAAAGGGTTATTCTACTTTATGGTATCATTTATTTGACGTCTTGCTTTCCAGCACTGATTTCACAGAGTATGAGATTGTAGTCTTATCAAGGGATATTGATTTTTGCTTTTGCGGTAAAAACAAAACGAAGAAATCGTCAGTAATACAATTGGTGTCGAATTAATTACTCTTAAAATATGCGAAAATTAGCAGGGAAATTGGATTCGTGTTGCGAGTGACTAAAGAGATGGGAATAGATAAACAAGCAACACCAAGTGTCATGATCAGAATCGTCACAATACAGGAGAAGCGTTAGAATATACTGAGGGTTGTTAAAGGTGAAAATGAGGAGGAACAAAGATTACTAACCTGTTTAAGACTTTCATGTTTAGGAATGAATATGCTTGAACTGCTCTGATTGATTTTATTCCAAAGTAATGACAGTCTGGAACCACTACTTTCCAAAACCACCATAACTGCAGTTAATTAATACACATCTTTTTGCTCAGCACTGGTAATTACTGAATTCATGGACTAGAGACAGGTTTTACTCTGATCGGCTAAAGCTTTTGTCCCATAAACTTACTACAGCTAACATTAGGCATTGATGTAATTCATGCTTCGGTATGGGTAATAAATCCCCCAAATCGCTAACTCAAAGGAGCAGTGTTATGATGATATTTATTTTAAACTATAGTTGATAAGAGTCGAAATTATTTCAAGTCAAGCATTCAGTTTTAATTTAATCATCTGATCCAAGTACATAGGTTTATTTAATTCACTTCACTGACGTCCATCATTTTACATTACTGTTCCAAAACTCGAAGTAAAAGCACAAGTCAGAATGATATGACTGACAGTTTCTGTACCCATGTCATAACACTTATAACTTGTTTTTATTCAAAAACGTAATAGTCTTAGTTATAGGCTTCATATATTCAAACTATCTTTCAAGATAGTGACCATGGATGAAATATGGCCTTCCAGACAAGAACTTGGCAGCAGGTTGGTAAACATAATTTCTCTACTTAAAATTTAGTTCATCGCATTGAAAATCGAGATATTTTTCTTACCACTTTTTATATGATAGGCTTTCTATAAACAAGACCTTAAAAGGCGCATGTATTCTTCATCCAAATGTCTCATTGACCGCAAGACTGTATTTTTTTTATTATTATTAGTCCCTTGGGTTCCTAGTGGAACATAGGGCTTCAGTAGCACGCCTCCATTCCACTCTCTTCTCTGCAATCCTTTGAACCTGGTTCCACGACAGCCCACAAGCTCTCATTTCCTCCTCGCATGACCTCCTCCATGTCACCCTCGGACGTCCAACTCGTCGCTTCCCATGGGGATTCCACTCGAGCGACTGGCCTGACGCGTGATGTCCTCAGTCGGCCTTCTCAGTGCATGGCCAATCCATCTCCACTTCTTCCTGCATATTTGTTGCGTGATAGGTTTTTGGTTGGTTCGTTCCCAGAGTTCCTTGTTGCTTATTTTTTCTGGCCATCTGATCTTCAGCAGCGAGAAGCGTAAGCAGTTGTTGATGAATGTCTGTAGTTTATTGGAAATGCCTTTCGTGACGCGCCAAGTCTCTGAGCCATACAAGAGCACTGACTTGACGTTGGTGTTGAAAATCCGTATCTTGTTCCGCATGCTGAGTGCAGAAGATCTCCACACTGGTTTCAGGCTAATGAACGCCTGTCTTGCTTTTCCGATTCTGACTTTGACGTCCTCGTCCGTCCCGCCTGTAGTTGAAACAGTGCTTCCTAGATAAGTGAAGGAGGTTACTTCCTTCAAGTTTCTCCCGTTGACGGTGATTGGAGTTTGTTGTTGTTGTTGATGGTGGTGGTGCGGTATCTTCATCACTTCTGTCTTCTCTATATTCACCTGAAGTCCCGTCTTCGCTGCCTCTTCTATCAACTTGTTAGTTTTTGCCTGCAGATCTTCAAGTTTATGTGACATTAGGCATAAGTCATCGGCGAAATCCAAGTCTTCTAGGTTCTTTTCCGTCGTCCAGTGTATCCCCCTCTTCTCGCTGCCTACTGTTTGCTGCATGATCCAGTCCACCACAATAAGGAATATCATGGGGGATAGTAGGCAACCTTGTTTCACTCCTGTCTTCACTTCAAAGGCATCACTGAGCTTCCCATTGTGGATTACTTGGCATGTGGCATCTTCATATAGTTGTTGAATGAGGCGGATAAAGGTTTGCGGTACTCCGTAGTATTGAAGCAGTTTCCAAATTACTTCTCGGTCGACGCTGTCAAAGGCCTTCTCAAAGTCGATGAAGTTGAGGTAGAGAGCTGATTGCCATTCTATGCTCTGTTCTATGATGATACGAAGCGTTGCAATTTGGTCTGCACATGATTTGTACTTCCTGAAGCCTGCCTGTTCCGGTCGCAGTTTTGAATCCAGTGCATCTTTAAGCCTCTCCAGGATGATGCGGCTTAATATTTTACTTGGGGTGGACAGGAGAGTGATTCCGCGCCAGTTCTTGCAAGCACTGAGGTCTCCCTTCTTCGGCAGTTTGACAAGGTAACCCTTCTTCCAATCGTCAGGTACCTTCTCTTCCTTCCACACCTTCTGCAATAGTGGTGTGAGCATGTCCGCTGTTGTCTCTGCATCTGTTCTCAGTGCTTCTGGCGGTATTCCATCTGGTCCTGCTGCTTTCCCACATTTCAGTAGCTTTATGGCGTTCAGGACTTCCATTTTCGTTGGGGGATTTATGTTCACTTGTAATTCAGCGGCTGCAGGTGGTATTTCTGGACGAAGTGCAGGTGGTGGTCGATTCAAGAGCTTCTTGAAGTGGTCGGCCCATCGTTTCCTCTGTTTCTCTTCTTTTGTAATTAAATTTCCTTCTTCATCTTTTATTGGTTTCATCTGTGTTGGTCTCTTCCCTGATAGCAACCTGGTTATTTGATACAATGTCGTCAGGTCTCTCTTACCTGCAGCCTGTTCTGCTTCACTTGCCAGTGTTTCGTAGAAGTGTCTTTTGTCTTTGCGTGCACTCTTCTTCACTTCTTTGTCCAGTGTTTTATACATTGTGCTCAGTTCCTCTTGTCGTTGAGCATCCTTGCACTGGTTTATCTTCTGCTTCACCATCCTCCTCTCAAAACTCTATCAGCTTCCAGGTATCCGTCGAGATCCATTCCTTGTCTTCTTTCTTCTTCCTTCCTAATACTGTTGTGCAGGTTTCTTTCCACATAGCTTTCAAAGACTTCCAGTGTTCTTCCACACAGGTTTCTTCAGGGATGTTCCTCGATATCTCCCATTTTGTCTTGATGGCTGCCTTGAAGATCTCCTTTGTAGTTTCATCCTTCAGTTTCCGAGTGTTGTACTTGAATTGAGGTCTATCACCAGCTTCCTTGAAGGCTTTTAACTTGATTTGGAAGGTTCCTTGCACTAGATAGTGGTCTGAACCTACATCTGCTCCTCTTCTTGACCTTGTGTTAAGTAGACTGCGTCTCCATTTTCTTGAGATTGAGATAAAGTCGATTTGATTTTTAGTGTGTCCATCTGGTGAAATCCATGTCGCTTTGTGGATATCTTTGTGCCTGAACACACTGCCTCCAATCACCAAATCGTTGAATGCGCAGAATTCTGCAAACAATTCTCCATTCTCATTCATTTCACCTAGCGCCTCTCGACCCATGGTTAGTTCTCTTCCCGTGTTGTCCCCTCCCAGTTTGGCATTCATGTCGCCCATTAGAATTTTGATATCGCCAACTGACGTCTTGTCCAGTGTTGATTGAAGTTGTCTGTAGAATTCCTCCTTTTTCTCTTGCTCTGCATTATTTGTAGGTGCGTAGTATAACATTGTATGATTGTGACCTTTCTTCCTTTTGAGTTGAATCTTGCTGTCATGATCCTGGAGGAGATTGGTTCCCACTGCATGAGAGCCTTCGATGCTCTTGAGGACATCATGATAGCCACTCCCTCAGTGTGCTCGTGGTTGGCGTCTGGGTGACCGGAGTAGATTATTGATTCTCCAGTTGACAGTTTGGAGAGTCCACTCCCATTCCATCTGCTTTCGCAAATCCCAAGCACTTCGATGTTATACCTTCTCATCTCCTTTGCAATCTGGGCTGCCTTACTGGGTTCAAACATCGTGCGGACATTCCATGTCCCCACGTTTACTTTCGCTTTCATCGAGAGAAGACACATCGGCCAATTGGCTTCCCGAAGGCTTTCACCAACTGGCGTCATTTCGCCTCTCCGATTCCAGCGGGGAATAAGTTTGTTTTCATTTTTTATATTTTGTTTGTGCTTTGAAGTTTCTTTAGCGGTTAGATTTGTTTTACGGGGTAGGGTTGCTAGCCCTATGCCCAACCTTCCCTCTTTACCCGGGCTTAGGACCGGCTAGTAACTAGTGAACTAGTTAACCAGGCGAGGTTATGAACTGAACTTAATTCCTTGAAATGGAGTGGATTTTCATCAGGCAGAAGAAATCCTTTAATGAACTTCTTGTCAGTAGTCTTCCACCACTTCATTTCATTCTTTTTTGCCCGTTTTTTATCTCATATCAAGGAGGGTGGAACTTGTGATGCTAATTCAATTCCATGCAACTGAGACCACAATCCCTACAAGATGAAGACACATCTGGGAAAAGTTCAGTCATGCACAAAACACGGAGTGCTGTGGGGATACATTCTTATCACAGCGATTTACATAAACAATCCTTACAAGATGTTTTGACTACAAATTCAACAGTGGCATCAGAATTGCATGATGCAAATAATTCAGTAATTTATGTGAACGGATGTTGTTCTGGACTGACAATGGACTTATTAATGGAATTAATGAAAGATTTAAACTTCGATGTTGAAATGTATGAAGTTATGGATGGCTTTTGGGGAGCTTGGACAGTAAGTCACCAAGCCATATTGATAACTGTTATTTTTCGTCTCCGTTTCAAATGCCAGCGTTTACTGCCAAATCAATGCGTAAAGTTGACAGACATTATGGTTTATAATCTGTCTGGGTGATAAGCTATTGATTGAGGGTTTCTTTTCCACTCATCTATTTACCCACATAGCACAGAACGGTACCAGTCTTCATCGCGATGAAGAGAAATGAATCGAAGCCTCTGCAAGACGTTTCTTACTTTTGAGGTGTCTAAGAAAGCGTTTAGAAATAACATAGTCACAAGTATCCAAAAGAATGAAAATGTATTTGTGACTGTTGTTCAACTTGTCTTCTATAATCCAATGGCAGCTACTTCGTATCATTGTAATCATGTGCCATGAATATAATTGGGTGTAACGAATCGATGCTGAAAAAAAAAAGAAACCCAGAATAAATTTAATTCTAAAATCTAATCATTTATCCGTTGGGCAGACTTTGGAAGAAATAAGTTGTCTCAACGACATACAATTCCCAATGGATTATAAAATTTAATGTCTTTTACTTTTGGTTAACAGCAATTTTATACCAGTACTTTTTATTCCCTTTTATTCAAGCAAAATACTCTTAGGATATACAGTTAATAATACACTGGTGAACTAAAAGAAAGGCATATAGCTGAGCTAAAGCGAAACAAATGAAGTGAAAGTAACTGATGACACTCTAGGGTTTTGTTGTGAATAAGTCCAGTAGATTAAGAAAATGGGCATAACATTTTGAATACAAGCCTTCTGACCGAATTGTTAACCGGTTTACCTTATGAATACATGAAATAAAAATAGAATATCTTCAGTAAAATTCAAATTGAATAAACTGAGCCTTGGGTAAATGGTTTATAAGGGAAATGTATTCATAAAATCCTGGTAGGAAAATTTCTGGCCTTTCGTGACCTCGTAGAAGCCGTTTCTTCTGAGAAGTGACTTCTGAAGAAGCGTTTCCACGAGTTCACAAAACGTCAGATTGCAGTGATAAATGAAAGCCCAGCTATTATTTCTAATTTGTCAGACTAGAGAGCAACCCTAACATAAAGATGTTCACTGAATACCAGTAATATCGTCAAAGCTTTAGAGACCAGCTACTTTATATCTTAAAAAACCTATGCCAACTAATTAACTGGGTATCTATAGATATACCTGTCTCGTCCATAGTAACAAATCTACTCATAAATAAATTTGAAAAAAGGGAATTTTGCCTTTAGTATTTCGATGACACGTTGGTAGTGTTAAAACATGATATGAACGATGTATTATGTGATCGGTTGAACACTAGATCCCCCGGTATCAGGTTCCGCTCACAAAAACAAACTGGTTTTCTAGTTGGGTGGAAAAGAAATGCATATTTAAGTATTACCATCTTCAGAATAAGAGCATACTTGAGTAAATATCTGGACTTTGATTCATCACATGCTATCGGTACAAAGGTTTCCGTTGAATTTGGTTCTTTTCAAATAAGCCACACACTGATAAGGCACGGGGACGAAAATGCAAAGGATTTAAAGTATGTGGAAAAGATTCTTAGGATGAATAATTATCCTATAAAATTCACTGACCTAATAGAAAACATTAAACTAGACTAGCAAAGTACTCCGAAATCATGCAGTACAACAGCCGTCACTCCACACAGTTCTAAAACCACGGATGAGATTAGGACAGTATAAGTGGTCTGCAGAACACCAGACACCCTATAAAGCACTTTGGTTCAGGTAAAGGACGAAATTCCCCCGGATTAACAAAATTATAGTGCTTGTAAAATAAAATGCTCAGACTAGGATACCGCATACATAGGACAGACTTCCTGAGAAATTAAATTTAGAAAATATGAATACCAAAGAGCTTTTAGTCGACCCTCTAGGAACCTGCTGGGGCTGGGAAAGCTTGAAAACACTTCGGCCGTAGTTCTACAGCCTACAGTCTCAGGTAACAAGGCTGGTTTAAACAATATCGAAATTGCCAGGATGACTTTAGAAATAATACGGAGTCAAAACTAACAGAATAGGAACGGGAAAATAAAAAGCTTGACCAACTTTCAGCTCAGCCGCACATACTGACATTACGCACACGCATACGATAAGAACTGTCATTTGACCATTTGAGATAGCCGCGGTTTAGCAGACTTGCATTGATAATGGGTGATGATTGGAGGTGAAATGAAAGTCTGGGCCGCGGCAGGAAGTCGAGAAGTCCAAACCAGGCAACCTGATCACTGTGACTTCGGAACACAACTGTGCATTCAGTGTGAGATTTATTCTTGAAATCTTGGACATCACCTACTTACCATGAATTCGAATACACCACTTACTCAAACTTCTAAGCTAGTAAGAACAATATAGAAAAATAAAAGTACTGCGTGAAATCAAATGACTACTTTGTGAATAAGGTGAGGCAGAAAGTACACAACGATCATGTTACTATCTTTAACTAATTAAACTGCATGTGAATGATGACTGAAATCAAAACGAGAAACTAGGTTGTGGTGAGTATCCTGCCAATGATCATGAGGTTATCGTTAGAAGCCCTACCGATGTTGCCAAAAGATCCGTATGCTGAGAAAGCTGCGATGCAAATGACGACTGTATCTTTTCGTTGTTTGAATAAGCAATACGTAACTGTCCTCTCGAAATCTTTATACTACCCACCCAGTTAGCAATTCTTGTTTTAATTCAAAACTAGGTGTGTTCAAAAGACTAAGCGGATGATTTGTTAACGCTTGAAATTTACTTGAAAGATTCCTTTCTCCAAAGTGGACTTCATGATGGGAATCTGTCTTTTATCAATCAGACTATAAAGTATGACGTCAGTTAAGTGATATTTTAACCATAATTCCAGTCAATTGTGAAGAATAAAAACTAGACAGCTACATGGGTTACCCATTGACGATGGACTGGTGTGTCTAGCAAAGTCTTACAGGAAGTTAAACGAGGTCTGTATAGCTTCGGTGTATAATATGTGACTTCATTATTGAGTAATCCAGGTTCGAATTATCAAGCTTTTTTATTGGTTGGAGGCACGCCATGCTAATATTTATTATTATTATTATTATTATTAGTCCCTTGGGTTCCTAGTGGAACATAGGGCTTCAGTAGCACGCCTCCATTGCCCTCTGTTCTCTGAGATCTTTTGAACCTGGTTCCACGACAGCCCACAAGCTCTCATTTCCTCCTCGCATGACCTCCTCCATGTCACCCTCGGACGTCCAACTCGTCGCTTCCCATGGGGATTCCACTCGAGCGACTGGCCTGACGCGTGATGTCCTCAGTCGGCCTTCTCAGTGCATGGCCAATCCATCTCCACTTCTTCCTGCATATTTGTTGCGTGATAGGTTCTTGGTTGGTTCGTTCCCAGAGTTCCTTGTTGCTTATTCTTTCTGGCCATCTGATCTTCAGCAACGAGAGCGTAAGCAGTTGTTGATGAATGTCTGTAGTTTATTGGAAATGCCTTTCGTGACGCGCCAAGTCTCTGAACCATACAAGAGCACTGACTTGACGTTGGTGTTGAAAATCCGTATCTTGTTCCGCATGCTGAGTGCAGAAGATCTCCACACTGGTTTCAGGCTAATGAACGCCTGTCTTGCTTTTCCGATTCTGACTTTGACGTCCTCGTCCGTCCCGCCTGTAGTTGAAACAGTGCTTCCTAGATAAGTGAAGGAGGTTACTTCCTTCAAGTTTCTCCCGTTGACGGTGATTGGAGTTTGTTGTTGTTGATGGTGGTGGTGCGGTATCTTCATCACTTCTGTCTTCTCTATATTCACCTGAAGTCCCGTCTTCGCTGCCTCTTCTATCAACTTGTTAGTTTTTGCCTGCAGATCTTCAAGTTTATGTGACATTAGGCACAAGTCATCGGCGAAATCCAAGTCTTCTAGGTTCTTTTCCGTCGTCCAGTGTATCCCCCTCTTCTCGCTGCCTACTGTTTGCTGCATGATCCAGTCCACCACAATAAGGAATATCATGGGGGATAGTAGGCAACCTTGTTTCACTCCTGTCTTCACTTCAAAAGCATCACTGAGCTTCCCATTGTGAATTACTTGGCATGTGGCATCTTCATATAGTTGTTGAATGAGGCGGATAAAGGTTTGCGGTACTCCGTAGTATTGAAGCAGTTTCCAAATTACTTCTCGGTCGACGCTGTCAAAGGCCTTCTCAAAGTCGATGAAGTTGAGGTAGAGAGCTGATTGCCATTCTATGCTCTGTTCTATGATGATACGAAGCGTTGCAATTTGGTCTGCACATGATTTGTACTTCCTGAAGCCTGCCTGTTCCGGTCGCAGTTTTGAATCCAGTGCATCTTTAAGCCTCTCCAGGATGATGCGGCTTAATATTTTACTTGGGGTGGACAGGAGAGTGATTCCGCGCCAGTTCTTGCAAGCACTGAGGTCTCCCTTCTTCGGCAGTTTGACAAGGTAACCCTTCTTCCAATCGTCAGGTACCTTCTCTTCCTTCCACACCTTCTGCAATAGTGGTGTGAGCATGTCCGCTGTTGTCTCTGCATCTGTTCTCAGTGCTTCTGGCGGTATTCCATCTGGTCCTGCTGCTTTCCCACATTTCAGTAGCTTTATGGCGTTCAGGACTTCCATTTTCGTTGGGGGATTTATGTTCACTTGTAATTCAGCGGCTGCAGGTGGTATTTCTGGACGAAGTGCAGGTGGTGGTCGATTCAAGAGCTTCTTGAAGTGGTCGGCCCATCGTTTCCTCTGTTTCTCTTCTTTTGTAATTAAATTTCCTTCTTCATCTTTTATTGGTTTCATCTGTGTTGGTCTCTTCCCTGATAGCAACCTGGTTATTTGATACAATGTCGTCAGGTCTCTCTTACCTGCAGCCTGTTCTGCTTCACTTGCCAGTGTTTCGTAGAAGTGTCTTTTGTCTTTGCGTGCACTCTTCTTCACTTCTTTGTCCAGTGTTTTATACATTGTGCTCAGTTCCTCTTGTCGTTGAGCATCCTTGCACTGGTTTATCTTCTGCTTCACCATCCTCCTCTCCTCTATCAGCTTCCAGGTATCCGTCGAGATCCATTCCTTGTCTTCTTTCTTCTTCCTTCCTAATACTGTTGTGCAGGTTTCTTTCCACATAGCTTTCAAAGACTTCCAGTGTTCTTCCACACAGGTTTCTTCAGGGATGTTCCTCGATATCTCCCATTTTGTCTTGATGGCTGCCTTGAAGATCTCCTTTGTAGTTTCATCCTTCAGTTTCCGAGTGTTGTACTTGAATTGAGGTCTATCACCAGCTTCCTTGAAGGCTTTTAACTTGATTTGGAAGGTTCCTTGCACTAGATAGTGGTCTGAACCTACATCTGCTCCTCTTCTTGACCTTGTGTTAAGTAGACTGCGTCTCCATTTTCTTGAGATTGAGATAAAGTCGATTTGATTTTTAGTGTGTCCATCTGGTGAAATCCATGTCGCTTTGTGGATATCTTTGTGCCTGAACACACTGCCTCCAATCACCAAATCGTTGAATGCGCAGAATTCTGCAAACAATTCTCCATTCTCATTCATTTCACCTAGCGCCTCTCGACCCATGGTTAGTTCTCTTCCCGTGTTGTCCCCTCCCAGTTTGGCATTCATGTCCACCCATTAGAATTTTGATATCGCCAACTGACGTCTTGTCCAGTGTTGATTGAAGTTGTCTGTAGAATTCCTCCTTTTTCTCTTGCTCTGCATTATTTGTAGGTGCATAACATTGTATGATTGTGACCTTTCTTCCTTTTGAGTTGAATCTTGCTGTCATGATCCTGGAGGAGATTGGTTCCCACTGCATGAGAGCCTTCGATGCTCTTGAGGACATCATGATAGCCACTCCCTCAGTGTGCTCGTGGTTGGCGTCTGGGTGACCGGAGTAGATTATTGATTCTCCAGTTGACAGTTTGGAGAGTCCACTCCCATTCCATCTGCTTTCGCAAATCCCAAGCACTTCGATGTTATACCTTCTCATCTCCTTTGCAATCTGGGCTGCCTTACTGGGTTCAAACATCGTGCGGACATTCCATGTCCCCACGTTTACTTTCGCTTTCATCGAGAGAAGACACATCGGCCAATTGGCTTCCCGAAGGCTTTCACCAACTGGCGTCATTTCGCCTCTCCGATTCCAGCGGGGAATAAGTTTGTTTTCATTTTTTATATTTTGTTTGTGCTTTGAAGTTTCTTTAGCGGTTAGATTTGTTTTACGGGGTAGGGTTGCTAGCCCTATGCCCAACCTTCCCTCTTTACCCGGGCTTAGGACCGGCTAGTAACTAGTGAACTAGTTAACCAGGCGAGGTTGCCATGCTAATAAAACGCTAACAATAACGAAACCTAAGATCAGATTTTAATGCCAGTTGACTTTAACAAACCATTTTTAAACTTTTCATAATGTCACTATGCAATGAAGTCAGTTCACAGATTCATAAAACATTTTATTGTCTGTATCTAGAAAATAACGTTCAAGCACTACTCTTCTAATTTCCATTAAGGTACACAATATAGCTATCAGTCGTTTTTATCCAGCACACTGATAAACCTATTCTGAGTTCATTCACTGGAAAAAATAAAAACAAGTGACGGCAACACTCAAACCTATTGCACCTTTTCTGAATTAACAGCTGATATCTCGTCTCACTCCTACCAATAAAGAATTCAACATACTAAATCAATCTTCATATCAGCCTTCTTTATTCATCTTGACGCTGGAATAATAAAGAAAAGAATTTGCCTGTTCCTTGCACTTTAATTTCATCTAGTTTATGGTCCACTTGATAGGCCATTAAAAATTAATTCAGTAGGAATAACTATTGTACCACAAACGTTAAAAAGATAGTGAAACGTAATTACGAATAATATTTAACACCAGAAACTAGAATACCTTGAACAAACGAAAAGTAAAGTGGTGATTGAACTTCTGTACATAAACCGTGATTTTGTCAGCGTTTTAACTGTACGTTGATCATCTTTTCACAAACTCATGGCTACTTGTATACGAGGATGTTGATTGCAGTTAGAAGAAAACATTGTTCGCTAAACGACTGGGACTACTGTAGTAGGCGATGATGATCAGAATGGATATAGGTAGTATATGTTGAGAGGTCGGCAGAAATCATAGGCAATTATCAGCGATGGGTAAATATTCTCCTTCGTCTCTGTCTTCTTCAATTGGTGTCGCAGCTTCTGGACGTGAAGATTCCGTGGCCTTCAGTGCTCAAAGATGGGGACATCAAGGTCTTTCTCAAGGATTTCAAGTTAGTCACGGAGCTGGTGGGTGTTCGAGATTCACGAGCGAAGGTTGTGGTGCTTGGCACGTTGCTGAGCGGTAGAGCGAAAGTGGCATATGACGGCGTGAAACGCGTAGAAGGGAAGGAGACTTGAAAGGGAATTATTGAACGCCTGGAGGCGGAGCTTGACAGCCCAGCGGACAGGAAGCTGCCGATGCAGCAGTTCCGGAGCACGGAACTTGGAATAAACGAAGATCCACTGGTATTGGCCGTAAAGTTCACCGAATTACTTCGACGAGCACTTCCCAATTTGGATGAGGACTACCAGGAACAGTTGCTGGCTACACAGTTCACCGAAACTGTCCTGAATGCCGTCGCCCAGTAGCCGCGACTTGTGAACGCAGCCCAACCCATGGATGTTAGTGAGCTGGTCAAGGTGATCAGACAGCTAATAGGTACATCGGTAGCTGCGGAGGAGTTACTTGAGGTAAATAACTGGGCGCTGGATAAATGAAGATCGTACCTTTTCTGTCAACCATTCTATATTGAAACCTATCATAAACCTCTACAGTGGCTAAAGACAGAGAAAGACCCCGGGGGAATATTATTATGTTGGATGTTGCGACTACAACAGTACGATTTCACAAACGGTTACATGTCAGAAAAAGAAAACTGGTTGGCAGATTTCTGATCAAGATCAAACGAAAAAATTGAACTAACTGAGATCGTATACAGTGTAAATGCAGTAGGACAGGACCCATTAAGACTTATTCGCCTTCAGAAGTCGAACCCAATACTCAAAGAAGTGATAAAAGCCACAACTGAGGGAACGGAGACAGATAAGTCTGTGGGAAATACAGAGTCAAAAACATTGTTGTTTCCGTTATTCATAAAGACACCCATGGAAGAAGCTAAGCGGATTGAATACATGAATTCCGATATTCTGTCGCTACTTAAAGAAGGATTCATACACCTTTCGCTCATGAATACTGAGAATTTACAAATTAAATTTAGTAAATAGGGCAAGAACAATAGCTTGAGCAGAATAGCATGGATACATTTTCATTTCACAGTTTCTCATCAGATGTTTACAACCTAACACAATATTAATATCAACCTACATAAGTGTTTACATGCTTGAATCAGTTTGATAGAAAATCGTCGGTTTGAATTGAAGATAATATCGAATACTCACAAAGTGAGTGAATCAGTATGCAGAACTAATGGTAGATTTGCCAATATGTAGAGGGATTAGATAAATATTCTAGAGCGGAAGTTGGATGAGAGGGGATGACAGATATATTCAACATCTTGAGAAAGTTTATATGAACTGTGATTAAGATTTAACAGAATAGTATTGCAAATATTGGGCTATGAGTAAAAGGCTGACATTATATATAGTTTATAATTGTGCAAGTCACAACTAGTTTAAAATGAAATTATTCCAATGATTCGCGCGGAAGTCTGGTCTGAGCTTCTTCAGGGAAAATGATCAAAACCAAAATATCATGCATTCGTTAGAGACAGATACAATACCAAAATGTTCTACACCTCCAAATATTTGGTTAAGGTACGTAGGTGATATATTTGTCATCATTAAATTTAACGGTCTGAATGAACTATTAGGTCATATAAATAACGGGTGCATAAGTATTATTTACCCCAGGGAATTTAAACTTAACTTATTAAAATTACTCTTTATGAACTGTACGGTGAAAAGACAAAATTACAATAAATTAAGGATTACAAGTTTTAGAAAATAGAGCATTCTGACAGATACCTAGATTATCAGTCGCACGGAAGCTAACCAACAAGGCTAACAGTCTTGTTACAACGAAAGAGGACAAAGAAGATGAGTTAAAGACAGTTTGCTGCACATTGGAAGCAAATAATTATCCAAAAGATTTCGTAAAGAGGATTTTTTTAAACGAAATTAGAGATGTACTGAAACTCCTTCCGAAGAACTGGATAAAAATGGTGATAATCCGACGTAGAGAGGGGACCTAGGAACAAATATAAAGAATTCTCAAAAAACATGATATAGAAGTTTGCTTCCGTGCAACAAATACCCTACACCCTAACTTAGTGAGAGGTAAAGATAAAATTAACAGAACTGCATTTATGAAGCCATATGTGCAAATTGTACTGCAGTATACATGGGAGAGACAACCAGGCAAGTAATTATAAGAGTGAAAGAGGATAGACTATGCCCAAATCAGATTCCGAAAATCTCAGCAGAGGTTAAGAAGACAGAAAACAAATCAGCAATCAGCAATCCATAGAAATGAGCCATCAAATTTGATTTTGATGGGACCAGAGCTCTTGAAAAGGTTTTGGGTCATATCAAGAAAGATTGACAATTGAAGCCTTTCATATATCGGCAAATACAGACAGTTTGACCCGACAACATGGAGTAGAGTTAGCTGTGTATTGGCAATCACCAATTAGTAAACAGAAAGTGACTCTAGCATTTGCTTTCAACACCGGTCTCTGCACCAGCAACAACACAATCTGGATTGATTTGATTTATTATTATTATCCTCACCTTCATCATTACCATCATCCACTCGTCTATTCCCACAAAATAAGGAAAAATTCGCTAATACCATTCTTCCTTATATATCAAACGAACTGGCATACATATCCTATACTTATAAAAATCACCGAAAAACTACTATGTCACCTGGGACCTTTTTTGTCTCATATTTATCATCAAAGAGAATAAGAATGGTAACACATATCCACACCTCCACCCACAACGAGAGACAACTTCACACTGAATGATCAGTTATCTTATTTTCGAAAGACAATGAGGATTGAACAAGGAGATTAAGTATACTTCTTTGGATTCATGATATATCCTTGATATTTCCAACCTCCGTTAGCTCACGATATAGCGCAACCACCACCCAATGTCATCGTTGAGTAACTGTCCTCACGACCATCAGGCTTTGACTCCACCGGCCACGGCTTCGCATTGGAATTTCGGGAATACTTCTCGAAGCTAGTCACCAATGTGCACCAGTCCAACTGAATTTTTCGAGGGAGTAGTGGAGATTTGGAAATATTTCAAGTTGTTATTCATTGTAGACTGATATCAGTTGGAGGTACAAAGGAAACTTGGGAGCACTGGACAGCTGTTTCGTCGTAGTATGGGACCCCTCGGCAGTGCGCACCCACGACCCCGCCAGGTTGGAAATATGGACCACTGGATTCTGACCCAGTACCTCAATGGTAACACACCGGCCGCGGAATCTGAAGGTCGCAGGTCCGGTCCCTGTTGGTGGGGTCGTGGGTGCGCGCTGCTGAAGAGTCCCATACTAAGACGAAACAGCTGTCCAGTGCTCCCAAGTTTCCTTTGTACCTCCAACTGATGTCAGTCTACAATGAATAACAACTTGAATATTTCCAAATCCCCACAACTCCCTCGAAAAATATCCTTGATAGTTTAATTTTGATAAAGCTCGGACCAGACTTCCGTGCGGAAAGTCGTAATTATTTCAGTTCAGACATGTCATGACTTAAAAAAACACAAGATATATCTAATATTGAGAAAGGTTACGCATACTGTGTGAAGTAATGTCATAAAATTTATGTTAACTAACAGCCAATGTGAACAGAATTCAAATAACTAGTTTAAGGGTGTGAAATATAAAACAACGAAAAACCCAACTTGTATTAATTCACATGTGTATCCTAAGCACATTCACTGGACAAACAGAAAGAAGCGTTTGTGACTGCATGTGTGAGAACATTTCCAGGAATATACGACTGAGATGTGGAAAAATCTTCAAAGCGTTATTGCTTTTCACCTTATTGATAGTGAACATGAAGTGGACGTTCAGAAATAGTTCAAAATAATTAATAAAGAGATGAATTCGAATTTGTTGCGTTTCATTGAAGCACTAACCATCAAACGATGAAAACTGAACTTTTGTTGCTCAGTGATAAAAACAGTTACAGTAAACAATTTTGTTTTGTTGACAATTTTCATGTTTTTACTTGTCACACAAGTTGAGTTTTTTTGTTTTTTACTTTTCACACCTTTGATCTAATTATTTGAGTTCTACTCACATTGGCTGTTAGTCAACATTATGACCACAAATTTTATGTAAGCTTCAACATGTTGAATATATTTGTCATCCCCTCTCATCCAACTTCCGCTCTAGAATATTCATCTAATCCCTCCGCATACTGATTCACTCACTTCGTGAGTATTCGATATTATCTTCAATTCAACCGACGATTTTCTATCAAACTGATTCAAGCATGTTAACACTTATGTAAATTTATTGACATACTTGTTATTCTCCGTTGTTTTGTTGGATCGAATTGTCCGACCTCTATTTGCATATGGCCTCCTATGCGGATGCCTCGATATTGCCTGAGTGTTAATTATGATAATTTGGTTGGTTGAGCTAGCAGAAGAATCCAAGAGGCATGTTTCGTCCTATTTTGTTCCCACTGGGACTCGAGCTTCATACCCATCGCCTCAAACGCGAAGGCGTAATCCACTATGCTACAACCAACTAAATTATCATAATTCACATTCAGGCAATATCGAGGCATCCGCATAGGAGCCCATGTGTTGGATGGAAAGGTCTCATAAAAATGTCGAACAATTCGATCCAGCGAAAACAACGCAGAACAACATGCATGTCAAAAAATAATAATAACTACTACCCGTTGTACAAGAAGTGGCTACCGTTCCTCCGTGGCATAGTGGAAAACGCCTTGGCATTTGAAGCGATATGTAAGAGGGTCGAGTCTCAGTGGGAACAATATCATTGAGGTGTAGGTGAGGAGTTCAAAATAGGACGAAATGTGCTTCCTGAATTCTTCTGCTAGCCACAACCAACCAACTTATATAGATTGGTATTAATGTTATTTTAGGTTGTAAATATCTGATGAGAAACTGTGAAGTGAAAATGGATCCATGATATTCTGCTAAAGCTGCTGTTCTCACACTATTTAAATTAGTGATGAGAAAGAATTGTATGAAATAATAAATTTGGAAATTTATGTATTTTCAAACTGATGGAGCTGCGATGGACATTATATCCGCTCCCATATCAGCTAATATCGCTTCGGGGAACCTTGAATGTACAAGTATAAAGTACACATTCGAAGAGAAAGCATTCTACATTTGGTATTTTGATGATACGTCCATTGTTCGCGATAGCCCTAAACTTGCCAACAAGACATATCAAAATATAGAACTTAAAATGAAACATTAGTAGAAAGAGAAGCTCTTCTTCCTCAATCACGGAAGTGATGAAATGCAGATACCAATGTACAATGATTTAACCAAAGTAGAGATTTATGGGGTGGAATATATCCTAATTTCCACAGCTTCTGTTCCATAAGTTAGATTTCTTTGTTCGAAAAAGAGTTCAAAATAGAAAATGACCACTGTTGGCAATTGTCTTTGTGATAACAGAGATGCACGAAAATTCATTGGTAAGTGCAAGAAAGTACCAACTAAAAGTGAGAACCGCAAAGTAGTTAAGAAGACACATATCACCCTAAATCTTGACTTCAGAGGAGACGGTGCTTCTGGGAGAATCGATTAGAGAATAAATATTACCAGAGTAATCTCACTTTCCCGAATGGATTGATAATTAAGATAACCTAAAGTTGATAAGCCTCCTATTAGTATTATTTCCATAACCACTTAACACTACTCGTGTACGTATCAAAGCATATACATGGCAGAACTAGCATACGGAGTATGTGATCGGATATCTGCATGCATTCTAAAGAGTTGATGACAAACAGTCGTGAAAATCTTTAACAGAGATATTGTTCGTCACGTTACTTATAGTACAAATATAGATATCCCGAGATTTTATCAAATAACTAATAAACAGGTGAACTAAATGTATTGCATCTTACTGAATTAGTAACTATTAAACGACAAAATCCGAAATTATGTATTCGGACAGAAGCAGTTATCAGATTTAACTTATCATGGTGACTTTGATAATCCCATTTTTTGCTCTTTATTATCATTATCACTGAAGACACCTTTGTTGCTGTCTCACTTCACATTTTTGACCTTATAGTCTCAGTGTAATTCACCTTATTTCCTAAAGTAGCGTACATCCTCAGTGAAATACATTTGTATCTCCCTTTTTTTGTCCATTTTCCGATCTGGAATATTTCTTAAATCTTTTTGTATATAAGCAACATTATTATAAATATGATTTCTATACACTTAGTTCGTGAGATTTCTATTGTATAACATCAGTGTTATAGTTTCTTAAGGTCAATAATTCTGAATCATACTGATTCAAGTAAGTAAGCATTCTGAATATCGATGCAGTTACTTGCATTATCCCGTCACTGAGTGGACCGGATTGATCGGTCTCTACTGGACTTAAGGGCTCCTGAGCAGATGCCTCGATACTACCTGTGTTTTAATTATATGTTAATGATAGCTACTGACTAGCAGTGAGGTCCAGGAAGCATGTTTTCTCCTATTTGGGACCCGTCAGCTGGATGTACCTACACCCCAGTGAGCGATGTTGTTCCCACTTGGGCTCGAATGTGGGACCGATCTCTTCAAACGCCATAGCGTTATTCACCAGACCACCTAGTCACGACAGCCACTTAACGTGAGACGAGTACAGTTTTAATGTTGTTGCTTGTACTATCCGGTCGTTTAAGTCCCACTAGAAGCAACATCGCTCACTGGGATGCGGGTACATCCGGTTGACGAGCCCCAAATAGGACGAAACGCGCTTCCTGGCTTCCACTGTTAGCCATTATCCACCATTAATTTGAATATTATATTGAAATCGTTTCATACTGTAAGTAGCCGATGAGAAACTCTTAAATAAAATGGATTCATGCTATTCCACGAAAAGTGTTGTTTTCGCTGTATCTAGATGATGGAAATAATCTAATAAGTGGATGAAATAATGTCAATGTTAGATGCTATATCAAGATTACTGACTGATCGTATAAAGAAGAAGGTAACTGAGTCAATGAAAACACCAGTTACAAGAAGGTTGAAAAAACTGAAGAAAAATTGATCACGTTACTTACAGTAAGTTGAATCCTCCGAAATCCCGGTTGCATATTTATACGAACCGTTGATTATGCTCAAAGTTAATTTCCTGATGAAACTAATAACGGATAAGTACTAGCCAATTTCACTTTATAATCATGTTATGAGACATTTCCTGATCCCTAGAAATATATTCCTAATTACACAGATTATGACGGAAATTGTGTATGCCAGAAGCGTTTTGTTTTACATACCTAGAAGATGCTGGTTCTAGTCATATAGTAAACAAGGCCTTCGTTTAACTCCAGTCAGCATCCCTATGTACAGGCAATGGTCAATTTGTGAAGCAAGTCTAAGCAGCAACTGTATATAGTGCAATGTCCTTGATGCGTCTACAGCATGTTACATGCATGGTTTGATTGCAGACTGTTCAAAGCTAGAGAAAAGCGGTTAGTCAGTGCCTATAATTTGCCCATTAAGATGACTGTGGAAGACTAAAGTTTCCCAATTCCAGGAAAAGTCAAATTCCTTATCCCTCTCACTATTTATCTCTCTTCGTTTTTTCAAGTTCGTATTCACCATGGACTGACATCAGTTGGGTAAACATTGGAAACCTGGGAGTGCTGGACACCTGTTTTGTCCTAGTATAGGACGCTTAAGCAGTGCACACTCATAACCTCGCTAGGATCGAACCCAGGGCCTACAGGTTACGTGGACAGCACGTTACCACTGACCCAATGAATCGGAATTCATTGGTCCATATTTCCAACTTCTCTCAGTTCACGACATAGCGCGACCGTCATCCTTGATGAATACCAATTTGAAAAATCACTAAATCCCCACAAAACTTTGAATTAAATCTCTTCGTCTTCTTATAATCCTCATTTTTTATCCGCCTGTATTCATTTATTAAGGACTGTATAACATTTAAATGGTGTAATATTAAGGTTAATTTATCTTGTCATACATGACTAGTTAACCTGTGCAAATAAATTCGCCATCAGTATTTGGTGCTTTGTGATAAAATTAGTGTTTATTGCGTTCGACACAAAGTGATACTGTTTTTATGGAATATGAAACCATCGAATGTTACCTGTATCTTACTGTTAATGTGTCAACAGAAATATCAAAATATCGTCACCCGGAAACAAATTTCCGTGGTGATTGACAGTTACTATGATTTGTGGAAATCCGGTTAACTAGAAACACCGATACATCAAGGCATATAACAGTGACTTTTATAGCTTTTCGATTATATTGTTCCTTGCAAATGTCAACCTCCGTTTAAGAATGTATAGCAACAATGATTAACTTTATTATTGTTGATGTTTTCTCACCTAATTGACAGGTAACTTTAATCTGCTTACTTTTTTCTCACTGTAATTTCGTTTAAAAGCCGGATGGATGGAATGGTATAATACGTGATCTAATGGATAATAGAGCTGATATGGCAGTGACATCATTGAAAATCACACCGAATCGGTCGCAACAAATTGAATTTAGCGTACCCTTTTTGGAAACAGGTATAGCAGTAACAGTAGCCTTAAGAGAAGGTGCTATAGCACCGACAGCATTTCTAAGTAAGTCGAAGTTATTTTCGTCTTTACAATTTTCAAAATGTGTTGTCTATCATACAGTTTCTTACGTTGCTGGAAATCTTCATTCATTCAGTAGGCTAAATAGGTTAATACATAATGACAGTTGTCGATCATGGATAAACAAAAGTAAAAAGAACGCAGTAAAATTTTGGAAAATAAGCTGCATGCATACAGGAACGGTGTCGAGAGAGGATATAAATACACGCAACACAATTAAACTACCCTTACTTAGATGTGTTGGATGGAAAAGTCTCATAAAAATGTCATTTAAATTATTTCCCATCGGCCACAAGGATAACTCAGATAGCTGACTGACCTGTTTGAGTGATACATAAATATGCATTTCCAGCTTGGAGGTTTGTGGGATTTGCTTATTGATTTCAGGTTGGTTTTCATCATCATCATCAAGTCGAACATGAGGGCAGTTACTCAAAGACAGCATTAGATGGAGGTCGTTAACTCACAGAAGTAGTAAATATAGATCATTGGATTCCGACCAGGTGGCTCAATGGTGATGCGCCGGCCACGGAACCTGAAGATTCTAGGTTCGATCACTGGTGGGGTCGTGGGTGCACACTGATGAAGCACCACATACCAGGATGAAACAGCTGTAAGGTGTTCCAAGTTTTCCAATCTGGAATCAGTATCCATTTTGCTTTCGTAATATTTCACTTTTGAGCCGGAAGTGATTGTTGTAGGCTCAGTTGATAATGATCAGCTTGTGAAAAGATGAAACCATGTATATTATTGACTGGATGATCGTAAGTATCCTACTATCTTATTTTCGCCTAACTCTTAACTGTTTACGCACGCAAAAAACTCTAAATAGTCTGTAGACTGATATTTTACTCATACTGTTTATGATTAACATTGCTGTTAGAAGTTATTCGATTTATGAAGAACTAACAACAAAAACACAGTGTAACTATAAGTGAATTTAGGAAGTGCCTCGTAGTTAAAAGGTTTTTCATCATAATAAGACACATTATCACCGTTGCTTAAACAGCTTCTTCTCACTCCTATATAAAATGAAAGTATTTATTCATTGTAGGAATTCGGTATGATAACTGTTGACCTATTAAGCATGGAGTTTTGACTTTGAGAGCTGACAAATCTCTCAGTGTTGGATGACAGATGAAAAAATATCCGCTTTTAGGTATATGAGGGGCTCCAATTCTCCTTTTTTTCAAAATCGAAAGCGTTCTGTTTTCGTAAACTTGACCTTCGCAGTCGGTTTACAAATTTTATCTAGTAAGCACGAGATACTCCATAGCCCAAATGTGAAAACGGCGTCAGACGGATAGTAGCCTGACTTTATTCATAGATGCCATTATCAGTTTCCTGTTTCTGAAGAGAATTTTTTAAAGACCAGGTGAATAAAGTAGTTTTATAACCGACTTATTCTACCATGTTTTATCGATAACAAGACAAAATCATCAGTTTATTAGGGTAAATACGTTAAGAAACCAAGTTTATTAATTCCCAGCATTAATCTGGTACCAAGAGTTTCTTACAGTACGAACAGTCAGCATTCGTCCACTTTCAATGATACCAGTAGGCCGCAGAATACTGGCTAACTTTGAGAAATCCAACTTGGAGCCGTTAAGGACTGATAATTGAGGTTCTATTGGGTGGGCACCTATGAACTACGGAGGAACAGATCAGACACGGGAATGGATACCCACCAACGAAATTGAGTGAGGCTTACATCATCCCATGAAACGACAGAAGTTACGTAATTCAGACAACTGAGTTTAAATCTAATGACCAAAAATTAACATCAGTATCATGAAATCTTACATTAAGGAGCTCAATTCAGCACGTGGTTCTGCCCATGTATTGACGAAGAGCTCTATATTTAAGAATAACAATTATCTAATATTCCCGAATGCTAATTGATATGCTGGATGAGACGAGGCTGTGATAAAACTTGTTTGAAGTGCAGAAACCTCTCTCGATAGTGAAACTAAGATATTCCTATTGAGATGCTTGTTTATAATAACATCATTACATATAGAATGAACTTCGCCTAGGTAACTAGTTCACTAGTTACTAACCGGTCCTAAGCTTGGGTGAAGAGCGAAGGTTGGGCACAGGCCTACCCACCCTACCCCGGAAAAGCAACCCAATTGCTAAAGAAACTTCAAAGCACAAAGAAATATAAAAAATTAAAAACTTATACATCGCTGAAATCACGGAGACGCAATGACGCAAGTTGGTGAAAGCCTTCGGAAAGCCACTTGGCCGATCTGTCTTCTCCTCTCTCGATGAAAGCAAAAGCAATAATTGGGACATCGGTTGTCCGCACCATGTTTGAACCTAGCAAGGCTACGCAGACTCCCAAGAGATAAGAAGGTATAGCGTAGAAGTGCTAGGAATCTGCGAAACCAGATGGAATAGAAGTGGACTTTCTCAACCTTCAACTGGAGAGTCAATAATCTACTCCGATACTGTCACTCAGACGACAACCACGAGCACACTGAGCTATAGAGTGGCTATCATGATGTCCCCAACAGTATCGAAGACTCTCATGCAGTGGGAACCAATCTCCAGGATCATGACAGCAAGGTTCAGCTCAAAAGGGAGGAAGGTCACAATAATACAATGCTACGCTACGCTACGCAACCACAAATAATGCGGATCAAGAGAAGAAAATGGAATTCTATAAACAACTGCCATCAGTAAAAGACAATACTCGAGTTGGCGACAGCAAAACTCATTCTAATGGGTGACATGTTTTAATGATAAACTGAGAGCGGAATACACAAGAAGAGAACTAACCACGGTCGAGAAGCGCTAGGTAAGGTGATGAACGAGAATGGAGAATTGTTTGCAGAATTCTGTACATTCAACGATTTGGTGATTGCAGTGAGGCAGTGTGTTCAAGCACAAGGATATTCACAAAGCGACATGGATTTCACCAGATGGACACACTAAAAATCAGATCGACTTCATCTCAATGTGAAGAAAGTGGAGACGCAGCCTACTGGATGCAAGATATGATCAAAAAGAGGAGCAGATGTAGGTTCAGACCACAATCTAGTGCAAGGAAGCTTCCAAATCAAGTTAAAAGCCTTCAAAGAAGTTGATGATGGACCACAGTTCAAGTTCAACACCCAGAACAGAAACTGAAGGATGAAACTACAAAGGACATCTGCACGCCAGTCAGTCATCAAGACAAAATGGGAGATATCGAGTAACATCCCTGAAGAAACCTATGTGGAAGAACACTGGAAGTCTTTGAAAGCTATGTGGAAGGAAACCTGCACAACAGTATTAGGAAGGAAGAAGAAAGAAGATAAGGAATGGATCTCGATGGACACATGGAAGCTGATAGAGGAGGGAGAGGAGGATGGTGAAGCAGAAGATGAACCAGTGCAATGATGCTCAACGACAAGAGGAACTGAGCACAATGTATAAAAAACTGGACAAAGAAGTGAGGAAGAGTGCGTGGAAAGACAAAAGAAACTTCTACGAAACACTGGAAAGTGAAGCAGAACAGGCTGCAGGTAGGAGAGATAGAGACCTGACAACATTGTATCAAATAGCCAGGTTGCTATCTGTGAGGAAGAGATCAATACAGATGAAACCAATAAAAGATGATGAAGGGAATCTAATTACGAAAGAAGAGAAACAGAGGAAACAATGGGCTGACCACTTCAAGAAGCTCTTGAATCGACCACCACCTGCACTTTGTCCAGAGATACCACCTGCAGTCACAGAACTACCAGTGAACATAAATCCTCCGACAAAAGTGGAATTCCTGAAAGCCATAAAGCTAGTGAAATGTGGGAAAGCAGCAGGACGATATGGAATTCATGCAGAAACATTAAAAACAGACACAATGACAACAGCACACTTGCTCACACCACTGTTGCGGAAGGTTTGGAAGGAAGGAAGGAAAGGTACCTGCCGGTTGGTTGGAAGGAGGGCTACCTTGTCAAACTCCCGAAGAAGGGAGACTTAAGCCTTTGCAAGAACTGGCATGGAATCATACTCTTATCGATCCCGAGCAAAATATTAAGCCACATCGTCCTGAAAAGACTAAAGGATGCTCTGGATTCAAAATTACAACCGGAACCGACTGGCTGGCTTTAGGAAGAACAAATCATATGTGGATCAGGTTGCAACGCTACGCATCATAGGATAGAGCATAAAATGGCAGCCACCTTGATCTCTACCTCGGCTTCATCGACTTTGAGAAGGCCTCCGACAGCGTCAACCAAGAAGTAATTTGGCAACTGCTTCAGCACCACGGTTTTAGCGCCACAAACTTTTATCAACCTCATTCAACAGCAGCTACATGATGAAGATGATGCCACATGCCAAGTGATTCACAATGGAAAGCTCAGTGACGCCTTTGAAGTGAAGACAGGTTGGTAGGTAAGACAAGACTGCCGCCTACTATCACAGATGATCTTCCTGATTGTGATCGACTGGACTGGACTGGATCATGTAGCAAACCGTGAGGAGCTGTGAGAAGAGGGGCATACGCTGGCTGGACCAATGGAAAGGCCCCTGAAGAAGATTTGGATCTCGCCAGTGACGATTCATGACTAGTGTCGCACAAGCTTGAAGATCTACAGGCGAAAACCAACAGGTTGACAGAAGAGGCAGGGCAGGGCAGGGTAGGGCAGCGAGGATGGGACTTCTTTCAGGTGAACGTAGAGAAGACAGAGGTGGTGAAGATACCCAACCAACAACAGAATCAACAACAAGCACCAATCACCATCAACAGAAGAAATCTAAAGGAAGTAGTCTCTTTCACCTACATACCTAGGCAGCATCGCTTCAACTACAGGTGGCGGCGCAGGATAGGCACCAAAACAGGCCTTCATCGATCTGAAATCAGTGAGGAGAAGACCATCCGAGGACCTCACGCCCCAGGCCCTCGAGTGGAACTCAGATGAGAAGCGAGGAGTTGGGCGTCCGAGGGTAATATGGAGATCATGTGAGGAAGAAATAATAGATTGTGGGCAGTCGTGGAACCAGGTTGAAAGACTACAGAGAACAGAGTGAAGTGGCGATGTGCTACTGAAGCCCCATGTTCCACTAGGAATCCTAGGGACAAATAATAATAATACAAATATAATGAAGTTGTCCGTAAGTTTACGAGTCTGTCTCAGCTAAATTTTATTTCTGTGAAGATTGATATTTTGGAATGTAGATAGAAGGAGACATCTATGCAAGCAATAACACTCGCAACAAGCTGTCTCTCAGGTTCTTTGCAAACCTCACCCGATACACTTATATAATGCTAAATTATTAGTGGTGATTTTGGAGTCAGTTTCTCAAGGACTGCAAACCACATATATTGAAGAGAAAAAGAAAACTAAAAGTGGTAATAAAGAAAACTAAAATAGTTAGGAAAAGTAGACATTTTAATAACCAAAGTTGGTCAAAAACTTATAAAACGTAGAAGTTGTATAATTTTAAAGGGTGACGACAAAGTGGAATTTAGAATTTATAGAAACATGGTAAAAACGGAAGTAGTGAAGACTAAGAAATGAATGGGGAAATTCAAAGGGTGAAGTTGTCTGTTGGTTTTTTCTACCTAGGAAAATATGACTTTTTTATTTAGGTGTACTGAACAAGGAGCTCAGGATAATAATAATAACAACAATGATAATGATAATCGCTTTATTCGAAACAACATGTATGATCCAGTATGGAGTTTTCAGTATGGAATATTTCCATAAATTCGATTTCGATACAACATTTTTAAAACAAATAATCATCACTTCTGTATAGTGTTAATAACAACAGTATTGAAGGCATAAGTGTGAAACGGGCAGCTAGTATTACATTATCATCGGTCCTCGATCCGGAAATTACTACAAAATAGAGTGTAATATTGATGGTGGGAGTTTAGTCAACTAACACAGAAATTCACAATCCTATACAGGTATCCTAGGAATAGTAATATGATGTATTCTTGAGCATTTACAAATCCATTTCCCACCAGCAGAACGATTTTCCTTTGTTTGTTCTTAACTTTAGAAATGAAAGTGTGAAAACATTTTGAAAACGTGTGAGACTGAATGATGCGTTCAGAAGATAGTTGAAAAATTAAAACAAACTAAAAGGGAAGAATTTGATGGAACATTATCAGTGGGAACTTTTTTGGTAGCCCAAAATTTAAGCAGACCCCCCCCCCCACCCCTAAACTGGTAGAATTCTCAAAACTTCTAGTATGAGAAAGATGATTTCAACGTCATACAGTAGGTTCAGCAGTATAAGACAATCGATCCTGAAACGGTTTGTCTTGCCCATTGTATGCTAACAACTGACCTAATGTTGCAAGATTAAACCTCTCTCTGATTTTCCTTATTTTATTCTTCAGGTCTATTAGGTAAACTCAAGTCTGTCAGATAGCAAAATATTTCCTTCGATCATCCATTTTGATTCAAAATACGTATGCTACACTGAGAGTGGTATGGTAACTATGTGCTTACATTAAACTGAACTTATAAAAGATTTCCTGTTAGCCTTTAAGGTTTCATAATAAAAATAAATGCTTAAGTATATTCAGTCTAGACTAGTTCATGAGTACAAACACGTTAGCAAAAAGTGTTGCTAGATTGAGACAATCTATGGTGGGGAAAATTTATAGCTCAGGAAGATGATTTTGATAGTGTTGTGCACCTCAATTAAACTATCCAGTTCAGAGAACACATACCATAAAAATAATCTATGAGTCACACAGGAGATAAAACGGGGCCAAAGTGTGGTATTCGCTAGGTTCTGCTTAGATTATCACAGAACCAGGTCTGAAAGTATCAGGTTCGCTAGCTCCCATGCACGAACAGTTGGTAAATCAGTAAATGCTAATCCAATACAACGTTTCTTCCTTTCTCAACACAATGCCACAAAATAACAACATACCTGTTTTTTCTAAACAGAATCAATATCAACATGCAAAACCCAAGTCCTCACAGTTCAGTTGTCTCACCGCCTGACAGGAAATTTGTAGACCACTAGTGTGAATTCTAAATTGAGTCAGGTTTTCTCATCACCTTTATTCCTCACCTCGTATCAACATCAAATATAACATAAATGACATGCCAAGCGCAGGGATGTTTTTGCACTAGAATATGATCCCCATTTTGCTGTGTAATGAGCAGAAGAGATGATCGAATCCATAATTTATAGGTAGACGAAACGATGAATGCTTTTGCAAAGTCAATAAGTGATTGAAAGTCCTTCAGTTAGTCTCAAAACCATTTTAGAAAACATGTACACTCAAATCATCCAAACAACTAGAAATGAACTCTTACATAAAATTCAGCAGTAGAACATTGCTTTTAGAAGACCCTTAACACAATTTGTCGATGATATACGCATATCTAATTTTAACAGTTTTTTGCTTACTTCTTATCATGACGTTTAACATTTAGATGTAAAGTAAACCATATAAAACACTTCACTATTCACTGCATGAACTTCAGAAATAAACATGGTATCAAAACATATAAAGCTGCAAAACTAAAGAAGATTTATCAACTCGCACGCAACACATGACGATCAGACATTATTGTCAAACTGCCTACACCGCCAAATGTTATTCGTGATACGTTTGCCAGTAGCGTAACTGTTTTTACAGACACTGGTTTCACCACATTTCAGAAATCCAGGACTAAACATTTTTTTTAAAAAGGTTTACATATATGCAGGAATAAGTCAAGCATATAGTCGGGAAATAACCTAGACTTTTAACCAAAACAACTTGCTTTACAAATCATGCTAAAAAGCCTTTCTGTTTTTTACTTCGACCACTTAATTCGTCATACTTTGTAACAATACTGAACGTCATTTCAGTTTCCAGGTTTGTGGGAATTTCATTCGTTTTGAGTTGGCATTCATCGCGCACCAACATCAGTTGGAGAACCACCGAAAACCTGAGATCACTGACGCCAGTCCTTGATGAATACCAACTCGAAATTAATAATTCCCCACAAACTTCCAAATTCAGTTATTGTTCAGTCTTCATTAGTGACTTGCTTCATGATGAGATTTCGCGAAGTTCCAACGAGAAGTCGTGAACGTTGAGGCAAATCAAGTTGGAAGTGAAGACGGCTACTCAACAACGGCTTTGGATGAAGGTTGTGCTGTATCATGAACTAATAGGAGGAAAATGTGGACGGTTAGATTCCGATTCAGCAGCTGAGGGGTAGTGTACTCTCTCACGAACTTAGATATCCTAGGCTTCATCGCTGATGCAGTCATGAGTGCGCACCTCTGAGGAATCCGAAAATAGAACGGAACAGCTGTCCATTGCTCGCAGTCGTTCAGTGGTTCCCGAATTGATGCTAGTCAGTGATGAATACTAACTTGAAATATTTAGTGGTTATTACTACGCAATTGTTGGTAGACTAATTCATTGGTGAGTTGAACCACGTAAAATATAATCTATGTAAATAAGCGCATGGAATTTATATCTTTCTCTTCACAATCTGTGATCGTACAACAACATTCCAATGTTAATCAGCTTTTGAGTATTTTTGGCTATCATTGTTTTATCGAGTGTGTTTTTATGTAAAAAGAAATGCTAAACACCAAGTCTAAACCACCTGAGGATTACGGATTACGGAATTCAATGGAAGGAATTATAAGTAATCAATTAAAATGTGCTACGTTAACATTATCTGTCTTCAATGTCCCAGAAACAAATTCATAAAGGATAATTCCTTTTAACTTCATGACTTGAATGAGTTAGTCTACCGTTTTCTTAGCCAAGGCTTATTCCGTATACATTATGTAAAAACGCATTATGAATTAAATTATTACAGATGTCTGATGATGCTAGAAAGAAAGAGAACAAGAAAATGAGCTGTGTTTACAACATGTGCACAGATTTAATGATAGATCACTTCGCTTCATCATCAAAACTCTTTTATTCACCTACTTGGGTGTATTCATACCGATTGATAACCAACTGTTTTATATTTGGCTGACTGATTTATTTGTAAACAAACTGGTACACCTGTTCTTCTAACTCTTGGGAAACAGCATTTTATCCAAATATTTATTATCATAAACCAATAAGACGTAATTTTAGTGTTATTGCTTGTATTATACCGTCGTTGATTGGACCGAATTGACCGGTCTCTATTGGCATATGGGTTCCTGTACGGATGCCTCGATATACCTGTGTAGTTCTAGTTCTAGATAAGATGGATAGTGGCTAGCAGTGGTCAAATGAGAAGTCTGTGCTGAAAGTCAAAATAGCAATGAAGATCAATAAAGCAGCAACAACAACAAAAATGTTAATAGTACAATAACGTTGAGTTCAAAGCTGAATTTACCGACGAATTAGGTCTTCTGATCGCTTTATGAAAATCAATAAAGGGAACCAATTGTTTAAAATGTTTATTTAGAAATTTAAGGTATTATACTGTTACCTTTTAGGTGAGTTCGCCCTGTCATGAGTTACTATAACGTTGAATGAAAACTTTATAACATCAACATCAGTTTAAATAAGTTTTAAAGCATTTAAATCCACTTACATTAATATGTTTCTAGTGGATTCAATGTTTTCACGCTCATCTAACAAATAGTGTGTTTACAAATTACATTACAGCTAGAGACTCAGGCTGTTAGATTCAATCACTTTTCCGTAAATAAAAGCTGTGGGTCATATCCGGGTCATAGGATCGCACAAGATAACTGACTCACTGTACACTAATCTTTATCTTACTTCTAACAAACAATGGTGTATTACTCCTGTTCTTTATGCTTTAATAGAACCGTATGACTATCAATGTTGGTGTGTCATTTTGGTATTCAGTGTACATGCGACAGGTGCAGCACTGTATATCTACGAATGGTTTAGTCCGAATGGAATGAATCGTGGAAGATCGCCTGATCAAAGTAAGTCAATAATATTATAACAGCAAAGAATAACTAGGAGTGACTCTAAAGGCCACCTTAGCAACAGCTGGAATAACCAATTACAATCCTGTTTTTTATGAAAATACACCTTCCTAGCTGGAAAAGAGAAAAGTAACTGATTATAACGATCGTTGCTGGGGTGGCCTTTAAAGTCACTCGAAATGAACAATTAGGCTTTGGTGTTTCGCCTGGAGAAGTACTTTTCCATAAAATAAGGAATGTAATTGGCTGCCTCATTAGTTGCTAGGGTAGCCTTTGGAGTTACTCGAAAAACGAGTAATTGAAAATCAAACAGTGTATAACAATTAGCAATAAGATAGTGGGTGTTGGTTGAAGGTAAAGTGAAAATTTGGACGGCGAACAGACTCCGACCAGAGACCACCGGGCTTCGGGCTCGATGCTCTATTAATTGAGCTACGACGATAAGGATAAAAGTAACAATAATAATAGTGCTAACGATAAAGGTACTTATATATATGATAGCAGTTGAAGTATGGATGATAAGGAAATGGATTATGTAATATGTAGGATAGTTCATGGAATGTATATAACTCAGAGATGAGCGTAAATCGATGGAAATATTAAATCTACAGAGTATTATGTTAGAGGAGTAGACCAACTGGTAAAATAGAACCAACATTTTGAAGAGATGAAGAAGATTCAGTGAGATAGCATCGAAAACTATTCAAAGATGAATACGTTCGGAATAAATCATTTGGAATAGTATGAAATGAAGTTCTGTTATACCTTCTTTTTGTTTATTATTTAGAACTGTCAGTGCGAGTCAATAATGATTGCAATATTTGTGGGATGTCTACTCCAGATTTTCTTTTTACCACGGAAGGGCACGATCAGATGTGCAAAGCTTCTGCAATGCCAGGATCTTTGTAAAAATGGGAACCCTTTTGCGAGATTTTTGCTGTTTCGAATGATATATTATGACCTGATTATAAGGCATGATCTGTAAAGGCACACTTTATCAAGTTTTTCCAGATCATAGGAAGTGTTTGGTTACTGCTTGCAAATGTAAACTTGTTCGGTTTAACTGGTTGGTAATTGACCCGATGTCGTTCTAATGTATTCGACATCGAATTCACTACCAATTAAGTTGCCAACCGTTCATCTTCATCTATCACATATTACTTAATGTTAATACATCTAGACAACAATAAATTACATACAAACAATCGATAAGGAATAGGTTTCCAATTTATCTTGGTCCATTTATACAGTGTATCATGCAATGGGACAGTATCATTTACTTTTCGGACACAATTTATTGTCCATACTCATATCAAGATATTCATATAGTTCTAAGTTTCTAGCCTTCTTTGCGATGTAGGTGGTAGGATCGCGCACATATCCGCAACAAGTGCTGAGTCAGTCCTGTCGCACGTATTCGGTTATTAATCTCTCCCTCCACCTGGATAAGTTAGTCTTAAGGAGTGTCACTCCGTCTCATCCCAATGCGTAGTTGTGTCTGGTTGCATGCAAAGTTATAGCCGCGCTTTTTCCTATATTCCTTATCTTACTAGGATCTACCAACCTTGATTTTTCAGCTGGATAGCCTCATTGAGCCTCGTCGTCTACTTTGCTATATGCATCTAACCCGTCATCACTGCAAAGGATTTGGTAAAATAAATTATTTTACCTGATTAGATCAGTAGGTATTTTGGCCAGAGCAGCTTTTTTATACTTGGGTTTGCGGCTTAAATGCCTATCTAATCACAGCCTATGTGGTGTCTCTGAGAAGAATTTCTCGTACCATAACAGACTGGAAGTTGTACATCCCGTCTTCACAGTAAAGCCATTATTATCATTATTATTAACGCCTCTGTTACCACTATTTGTCATATTTTTCATACAATTACTAATCCACTTATTGACTGATTTACGAGAGTAATTATTGATGAGTAAGGAGACTTAAATATGTCTGGTTTGTCATCTCAGATCTTTTGTTAAGTTTTGTAAGTTTCCTGGTCCTGCTACTTAGACACTGTATCAAGCCTACACTTTAACTAAAAATAAGTGTAATGATTTTAAGTTTCAGTAAGCATTCCAGTGTGGGGACTTCCCGTATACACTAATGTTTAAACTCTCGTCTTGCCTTCGTTTAATTCTGCATTCCAACACAGCTAAATCCTCTTCAACACTTTCCAATTCAAAAGTGAATAAGGTTACTTTTACTACTTAACGGTTCTCCAACTGATGCCACCACGTGATGAATACTAACTGGAAATTAATAATTCCCCACAAACTTCCAAATTCAGTTATTGTTCAGTCTTCATTAGTGACTTGCTTCATGATGAGATTTCGCGAAGTTCCAACGAGAAGTCGTGAACGTTGAGGCAAATCAAGTTGGAAGTGAAGACGGCTTTGGATGAAGGTTGTGCTGTATCATGAACTAATAGGAGGAAAATGTGTATGATTGAATTGTGATCCAGTGACTATCTGGTAGCGTGCTTGCAGCGGAACCTGAAGGTCATCTGTTCTGTCCCTCAACTATCTCTCAATCTGCTATAAAGGATGCTGTTGATCCCAATGAAATCCCCACTTTTTGTTTGAATATCTTGTTCTGAAAAGTAGGCTGTGATATTCAGACTTAGAAGTACTCTTAGCATGATCTTCTCTACAAGTATCCAAGTTCTAGGCCTGGGCTTTTGGTTATCCTTGAGCTCATCTCCATTGTTAAATTAGTGTACTCGTACTCCTACTAAAATTATAAACATTTAGGCTATAGTTAAGCTCCAAGTTTAGTTTAGTCATCAACACAATCCCAGCGCGTTTTTTTCTAAGCATACTGGGATTGTATTAAAATATATTTTTATTCTTCTACCGATTCCGCGAAATTACTTCACATGTGTTTGCTGCTTATAGCATAGATATGGTAATTGTGGAAACTGATAGCCGACTTATTTAGACGAGTTGGTTAGCCCGTATGTTATTTCACAGCAAGAGTGGTTAAGAGTAACAGTAACTCATTATGAAACTTTCAAGACGTCAGGAAAGTCCTTTAAAAGAAATATGTAAAACTGAGTGGTGAGAACAAAACGAAATACTTTTCTTTTAGAAAACACTCGTGCTATTCTGTTAACATTTTATAGAACGGTAAGATGACCACTTGAATGTTTAGAACAGGAATATCTTGCATCAGCTGCGCTGACATATCTTTCTTCGCTCATGAAGGGTCTTCACTTTCACTTGTACCGTAAAGATATTCGTAATCACCTACCTTTTTGCTCCGAAAATAGTAATGATCATAGGGCGGGAATTTCTTTACAATACTCTTTGGATGATGGTATTGTAAAAAAGAAAATGCGAATCACAAGGCACTTTTGAAAACCTTTCTCTTAAAACTTGATCAAAGTACCTTTTCCAGTTCTTTTTTGTTTAACAGACCATCGATTTCGTTCTTTCGCTCACTTTGGCTCATATGGTCAATGCTATTTGGAGCTGCAGTGAATGCTGATAATCCAAGAGGGATGGCTAGTCGCTTTATGGCAAATATATGGGCATTATTTGCTCTTGTATTTTTGGCATCATACACTGCGAATTTAGCTGCTTTCATGATTGCAAAAGAAGATTACTTTGAATTGAGTGGCATAAATGATTGGCGTGTAAGTTTGCACATTTTGTAGATCTTATAAAAATATTAAATTAACCTCATGTTCATGATAAATATTAGGCAATTAATCTATGGTCAATAAATGTCAGTTTACGATTAGGACTTCTGCGGAAGTTAGTAAATCACCTATATAATTCAGTCTTACTGTTGCGTTTTTACAGTCGATTTATGAAGAGGCATGGGTTTCATCAAGACTGCAGATAAATTTGGGGAACGACTGCTGACAGATACGCTAAGAAGAAATACAGTTACTTTACAACTGACTACCAAAACCGAGCACTAACTCATCTAAGTAATCAGCAAATCATTTCTTGAAGAATAAGCGTTTACCCTAATTAAGTTTGAGCACCAGTAAGTCAATCACTAAGCGATACTACGGGAAATATCTCCTTATCTGGTAATCAAGAGAATTACTTTACCACCAAAGATTACCTGATGACCAGTAGCTGCAAATAAATCAGTCGTTCAGTTAAAGTTAATTTATTCATGCACATAAAAGTGAAATCTTTTAAAATACTTTCTCAGACAAACCTAACCGATTTCTCATCTTCCATAAAAAAGTTTAAGCATACATTCCACTCTGTTTGACTGAAAAACTTTCCTTGACAAGTAGGCTTATAATTGTTTGACGCTTACTGTGTTTGGCAGGATTTTATGGTCAGATAAATGCTTCGAAAACTCAAAGTAAGAATAAAGTCCGAAGTTGATCAGAGACTATAACTGATAGACTAATTCCAGTGACTACTCAAAAGTGATCAACAGATAATTCCAGAAGATACTGAATGAAAGATATGAATGGAAAGAAGAAAAGGGTCTTCTTATAATAGGGCAGTACGCAGGGGAACTAGAAAATCTAAGGATCGAGGAAACTCAATGTGTTTGACTTAATATGTCATTAAAAGAGGTGACATGATAAGAGAAAGCAAAACTGTGCTGCGCATCTAAAAAAACTCTTTGGGATAGTCGACTGGTATAAGCAAAACATGTATAGCATTTTATAAATCATCGTCGTATGAGGTTCAAGCTCGACCGATTTCACTTATTCCACTGGTCAATTGAACGCAGGATGAACACACTCCTGCAAACTTTATTTTTCCTGGAATGTGCTAACTTGGGAATACAAAACCTACTTAAACACCATTTTTCCAGCATGTCCAGGCTAAGATGAAAACAAAATGATTAGAAAACGAACATCACTGAGATCGGTTTAGTAAAACGAGAAATAAAATTGGATGGAGAAAACTTATTTTTTGACACAACCTTTATTTTCTGCAATCCTACATTTTCTTTGTTGAAGGGAAGAATGAAAACTAATATTTTCAACAGCAACTGTAATGTGTATCATTCTGACCAAATACTATTCACAGAACTCACATGATAAACAGACAATCACAGCTTTAGTAATGCTACATTCATTCTCCTTTCTCATCAATGATCTTTTCGGGAAAATCCACTGTGTATCTTCACTGCATTTCGATCCCAGAGGTTGCAATTGCTTATCGCCCATATTTTCTCGATAAATCTTATGTCAAGCTACATTTACCACAATATAATCAGTTTCCCTCCTATCTATTTCCTTGTCTAAATTTCAATAATTAATTGAATACAAAATACTAATTCCATCAAACAATAGACTTAGAACTAAGAATTTATGACATACGTAACAATCATTTGCGATTTGAAAGTAGTCCTGCAGTTAACGATGCAGAAAATTCTGTGAAGTTATAGTGATTTGAAGCAGTAAAAACGTCACTTTTAATTTGTTATTAAAGTTACTTTATCATCGCATCATAGTCGAAAAATAGAACTAACTTGGTAGTGTAATTTATGCGCAAACAAACGTGTAAAGCAAGTATATAGTCATATTATTTAAGTGTGTAATAAGTTAATTTGGAAAAAAGCAGTTTGTCAGATAGGTGAGTTTTTCCAAAAGGTCGACAAAACTGGTCAGTATTTACATATTTGAAAGTCTTTTCCGGAGATTAGTCTTCATGTAAGAAATTAGAAGGAAACCAATATTCTGGTAGGATTCGAACCATATGTGTGTGTGTGTCATTAAACCAGGTTTGATGTCTAGATACTTATTACGTCTAGTAGATAAAATGACAGTACGTGACATTATTTCAGAGGCTGTACATTTAAATCTGATTGGTGCTCAAGTTTTGCTTCAGATTCAGCCTTGTTTTAAATTTATAAATGAAGGAGATAGTTGACGACACTTGATTGTTAAATCATGGCTGCATATTTTTCTACAAGTATGATGATCAGACTACACAAAAGGTTTTTAGTTGTTCATAGTATGTAAAATTAAAGTTACGAAAACCGAGTGAATTCTACTTTGTGGTCATTAGATATCCTTATAATATATTTTAGTGTTCTTGGTATCAAGGGGTGACAATGAATCAAGCTAATTAAAACAGTAGTTAAGGTAAAGAATAATTACACAATATAATTTGTGAAATTTTAGGCAGTATTGCATAATTCATCGTTAAAAATGAGAAGGGATAATGAATGATTTTTTCTAATAATCAAGCGTTGACGATAGTTAGAGACAACTAGAGGGAGAACATCATGGCTAAAACTGCAATAATAATGATAGTTAAAATAATCATAATAGTAGTGATCATCTGTGAGATGAATGAAGGGAATAGTAATTTTTGAACACAACATACACAATACTGAACTTTACATCGACCTCCTTAGCCCTTTGCTTAACCATGATAGAGGATGTTTGTTATTTCGACAATGAAACGGCTTAACAGTACTTCTAATGCAACTGACTCCTCAGGAGAAGCTTAACTGGTAAATACGCATAGACCATGTGAAGTCAGATCGTTTGTGTTTGATTCACGGACCCAGCATCGGTTAATTGGAAAATATGCAGCATAACTTTACCGCATTAAATGATCTCCTAATTGCATTTTCTAGGTGCTCTATACCGTTTTCATCAGTGTTGTCACTCTGAGACTGCAGCCTTAGGAACAGCGGATTCTAGGAGGCCATTAGTACTCTTTCATGTTACACGTGTTCATATTTTCAGCTAGAAACGCTTCTGGACATTCACTATCACTGAGTAGATCAGGGATAATTTGGAGTCCTGTATCGAAAGTATCGTATGAGCAGATAACTCTTTATTGAACCAAATATTTGATTAAATTTCGTTCATACTGCAAGGTAAAGTGATAATGTTAGTGCGTTTATCGTATGATGGTTTCTTTAGTAGTTCCATCCGTTTTTCTTATCAATGGGACATCTAAAAAGGTGATACTACAGCCACTTTTTCTCTCAGTGGTGAGGATGATTTTGTGATGAATGCCTTTAAGGTGATTTATTGCATGCCTTTTAATCTCACCAAGCTCTATGAGCTCCCCTTCTACATCTCCCAGAAGCCAGAGGAACTCACCTGGACAAGACAAGCGAATGTGTTTTGAAGAAATTTGTACAATCTTTTTTGTTGCCTTAGTAATCTGTATGACTTGCCGATACAAAGATAACTTTTCCCCTCGTCCATCGCGCAAACGGTTAGCATTAGCATTAATATTAATGTCATTTTTATGACAACCACAATCGTTGTTGCTAATATCATTGGTTTAGCCGTCATGTTCTCCTTCTTGCTTTCTCTAGTTATCGTCAATACTTGACTACTTGACACAATCATCCATTTTTCCATCATGTTAATCATGATTATAAGAACTATCAACTATACAACATCCCGATATTACTGATGGATTGTGCATAGCAGTGGAATCCAGGACGCGTTTTTCGGCCTATTTGGGACTTGTCAACTGACATGTCCAGCTGTAATTATTTGCTGCGAAAAGACGATACAGAAAAGTTAAATGAACGTTTGTTTGTCAGCTTACTTTGAAATGACAGGATAAAGTCCGGCCTAAATAACGAGACAAAATAAGGTGAATAGGTCAAACAGGTGGAGAATATTTATTTCCCTTTAGTACTGTATATTTCACTGGATCAACATGATATCAAATGACGGCACCTTGCTCAACTATAAGAAAAGTGGTTAACTAGTTCACTGGGAGTAGTCTAAAAAGGAGACAATATTAAGCAAGATTTTACTACGTAATAGCGTGAATCGGAGACTTCTGCATCAGTAGCCAAAGTCCTAAATTTCTAATTTACATCTTAGCTGCTTCCTATCATTTCGATTTTCTTTCCACTCCGTTAAAAATCATCACCCTATGGATTTTGCATAATCTCAGTGCGATATGCAATAAAAGTATGAAGATATTTCTTTAAAATCAGAGAAAAGACAACGAAAGGTGATGTACATAGTCTACATCTCATAACAAAATACACCGATTTTCATGATAAGCAATATAATTTTTACTTGGAATGAAAAAGGCATAAGAACTGTTGATGCGATAACTCGGATTCTGTTTGCGAGAAATCAGCCAAAACGCAAATGATTTTAAAGGGTTTCAATGCTCAAAATTGCAAACATTGCTTTTGGGATTCTCAACAGTGATTTGCATGTTCACTACCGGAATACAGATTTGAGAAACTCCAACCTTACTTAATGCACTTTAATTTTAATATGCAAATTATTTCTTTCAGCTACAACATCCATGGAATGTGAAGCCACCATTTCGATTTGCGACTATTCCAAGTGGAGCGACAGAGGAGAATATCAAGATCAATTTTCCAGAAATGCATAAATACATGCGTAAATTTAATAAATCCAGCGTTGAAGAAGGTCTTAGAGCAATGAAATCGGGGTAAGTTAAGTTATAATACATGGAAACTTGAAGTCTACATAATTAACATTTTGGCTCAAATATCAACACTAGGCAGCTAGAATCCATTTATATTCTGTGTTAAGTTGCATCAAAAATTACAACTACTGCTTCATCAAAAAAAATGCGTCATTAACAAACTTGGATTGATGTGCACTTACACTGGGACAACTAAATCTTGAGATGTGAAGACGTATCACCATCTTAAGGAATCAGTGGCAGAAAAGTATAAGAAAGACCACTTAAAAAGAGAAACGATCATCACTTTTGCTATTGTCATAAGTATGATAAACGAATAACTCGGATGTTACGAAAGAAGTTTGGATGTGTGAAATCATTTCCAAGTACATCGGCAAATAGGATACATCAAATTATCATATGGCTAGACTTAGAAGTTAACTTAATGAACTCCTTTTTATAATTTGCATACAACGATTTGAAATTAAAACAACAATTAACTCTGTAATCTATTTCCACCTTATGCCTCAAGAAAAAAGATGGTACTTGCCAATTTTAACTACAATCTAATTTGAGTCTAACACAACCGTTTTATCAAGAAATTAGCAGCTCCCATCAGATACAAAGCGTTTAAATCATTTATAGATTAGGAAACATCTTTAATGTGCAAACTTTAGCACGGATGTCTAATCAACTTATGCAAAGCTGTTATGATCCACAGTATATATACCGATACACTGCTCTGACGCGATACAATTACCGATAGAACAATGACTTCTCAACTCGATATTCAGCTGACACCAGAAAACGATGGGATTAAAAGTGTGTTTGCATCAACCACACCATAATAGCTGAAAGCTCAGTCGTTTATACATTCTTAGATGGCCTTGGCCAGGGAAATAAAACAGTATATTTAAAGTGTAAAATGGACCAATCAGTGTTTAGTATCATTAACTGCACGGCGCAAAAAGGGCGCGAGAATAAGGTTTTTAATTTTACAATGATAATATACATAAATTATGAGTTATTCTTAGGAATTAGGCATCCCTGACAAAAAATACCAAAGACTGTTAACTGGCAACAACTTGAAAAAGGAAGGCTTCATCTTACATATTCCATTAGGAAAATGATTATTTAGTTCAGTAGCTTGTAACGAGTAGGTTAAATTGAAAAATGTCTTCATCTTACTGTGGTATTAGGTGGAAAACTATTGAAAACCAGGAGTTATCACATGCTTTTTTTCTTGTTTTGAACGTTTCCACAATGCACATCCCGTCAATATAGGGAATCACATACAGGAACTTCGATTTGAATCCGATTGTCAACCAACTTGGGAATGTGGACAGTTGTCGGCAAAAGAGGCTGAGTGGTATTTGTGTTGTATTGTGAAGATAAGATTAAAAATGTTAAATATGAAACAGTTTGATCACTAAAAGATATTCAAGCTGAATGGATCCAAGAGTACGAAATACTGGAAAAATAATAACGAGGATGAAGCAACTACTAACTGTTCGCCTGTTTTCGTATATTCATCCAAAAAATATGACCAAAAATGAGCATAACTGGAGGGAATTAAACGATTCTGTATTTGACGTCTGATTTTTTTTTCCTAGTACAGAATACTGACAGTCCCTTAAAAATTCCCAGTATAATACAAAAGATATTTGAAGTAAATAAAAAGTATTCTTTTCTTCTTCAGGTTCTACATATACATATTCGTGTTGTTTAATTTTGTGTTAACAAGAGTGGGATTTCACATAATAATCCTTTATCAATATTATTTACACATTGTGGGAATTCCCTATGTACAAGCTTTGTGTGAAATGTAGTGTCAGAATCAAATGTTACTGGGATTCAGTTCAAAATAATTAATTATATGGAATGGTTATACGCCTTACGTAACACTAAGTGAAAATGAATCATATTCACTTCAATAAAGAATTTTCTAATAGTAAAGCCTACTTACTGACAAATTCGTAAACATCAAATGTAAGTATTCAAACCATAAGAAAATGTAAGTAGAATAAAACCGCTTCAAAAGTAAAGAAAATTAAAATACAGCAAGTACTCAAGTTTTATACACTGATATAAGTATTGAATTATAATTAAAGACCCAAACGAAATAAAAACTGCCCAGTCGAGTTGTTAAGGTGCATTTTTGAAACTCATCATCTCTTCACAGATTATTCTGTACTACATTTCATTAAACAAACCGCTTACTGAGTGTAAGAACATTTATATCCTTTGATGGTATTTAAAAACACTAGTCTAAAAGATCCCCATTCTGTAACTTTTGAGTTGGGTAATTGTTTTCTTTTAACCAGGTAAACGCCAGAAAAAGAAGTAAAATGTAAAACAGAAAACCTAAGATTAGCTAACAGAAGGTAATAACGTTTAGGAGAATATTAGTGAATGTACTTATATAAGCTGCATCAGTGTCTACTAATTATTTGGATTGCCGTGAACATCTTTAAAAAGGTAAGTAAAGTCAAAGGAGAACTGTACATACTCTGATTAAAAGGGATACAAAATGTAATAATCCCAAAGTAGTAACCTCATACACTTTTATATGATAGGCTAAGTCATCTAAGGCGTTCTCAAATACTGATATGTACGGGTAACCCCCGACTGAGAGGTACATGGAGTACATGTCTACTTCACTGACAATATCGGAAACCAATCTTCGCTCCACCTGATCCAATCATACAACAGTGTTTTTAATATTTGCTCATCTCAGTGAAAAAAATAACTGGAAGGGGAAATTTGCATTTTTTTAAAGTTCAGGTCGTCCACTTACTCCTAACAAACTTTTACCTTTTCATAAAGCAGATTACCATTTCGTCTTTTCCCTTTCCTCATGAAAGTGAAACATACGCGAGTGTAAACAGACTACTTATAGTTAGAATCAATCTGTTTGCATTTCTTTGAAATTTTCTTAACATACACTTCATTCCAACTCACTATCTAGTCTATCAGTCTCAAAACCAAATCTTTTACCTAACTTAGACAGCTTTTTGCATTTAAAAAAACGTTGATCACACCCATATTTTCTTCCATTTTAAACAGGCAACTTGATGCATTTTTATATGATGCAAATGTATTAGATTATTGGGCAATGAAAGATGAAGGTTGTAAATTACGTACAGTTGGAAATTTATACGCAATGACTGGTTATGGAATTGGTTTTACCAAGAGTAGTCGATGGTTGACTAAAGTTAATTCACGTATACTGGATTATCAGAAAAATGGTAAATAAACATCCATTTCCCTCTTCAATGATGTTTATCATTATTACACTCAGGATAATAATTTAAAAGGCACATTCACATCTGTATATATTATAGGTTTGAGGTATCTGATCAGCTGCTGTTTGTTGATAGGTAGTAAACAGTGTAAATATTGTCGGAACTAAGTAAAAAATATTTTTTTGATATATTTTGATATAAATCTTATTCACTGGTAACGAGCAGTTGATACTCGAAATCAAGACCAATAAAGCACAATGGTTAGGCATCATCCTAAGAAATATGCTTTACAAATTAGTAAACAAGCGTGGATTTTGTGACTAAACTGGATTCATTACCATCTAAGCGTAAGACAAGTCCATATTACTTTAAAGTCCAGAGAATTTCAGTGGTTTATTGGGGTGTATTGTTACACGACCTTTGCAGTAATCCATCTTTGTTGAAGCGCAGCAAAGCTTTGTTCTCAAAGTCAGAACCTGAATGTTAAACAGGGTTATACTGGAGTAGTTAAATACACATCACTATATATATATATATATATATATATATATATATATATATATAAAACTGAAACAACAGGTATATAAAGTGGCTAACGAAGACAGAAATATGAAATTCTTAAACAGAATTACATAGCTTTAAAAAGTTCAACCTTGATATCACGGATAAACTTGACCTATGCACACTTGATTATTTATGTCAAGAGTTTACGGATAATATGGATAAAAGCTATATCTTACATTGATGGATTCATTACTATTCAGACTAGTGTGTTCAACCAACAAACACTTATCTTAGATAATACACAACTTCTGAACAACTAAAGCAGCTAACTCTAATTCACAATGAAGTTTATAGAGACAGATCGCTAAAAATAATGCAGTTATCGCAGTAGTAAGTGGATAACCATCACTTTCCAATACTCCGTTAAGTCTTTCACATGTTGACCTAGAGATTTCAATAATCTACGAACGACCACTGATGACTCCTTTGTTAACATTCAGGTATATATTGTCTACTTAATCATTGGGTGACTTACACTTTCAATTCTTTTTCAGGTAAATTGCAACGCTGGAAAAAATTTTGGCAAACAGGTTCATGTAAGAAAGACGCTGCAGTGGGAAATGCCAATAAGACATTAGGAGTTAAAAATTTCATCAGTGCTTTCATACTACTGGTTTGTGGAATGCTTATTTGTACTGTGTTTTTGCTGATTGAATACACAGTTTATTGGTATGCAAAACCTAAATTAACGAAACTTAATCAACATGCTTGCTTTGGTCGATTCACTTCGGTAAGTCAGAGGTGAAAAAGCTTAAGCACATTTTTAACTATGCAAAACATTAGCTTATCTCAACAATCGACTCAAAAAGCACTAACCGTAAAAGTCGCAAAATACAAAAGCCAGCTGGGTGTAAATTTTTTAATTAGCGTTACTCCTAAGTAACAAAAGAACCGACCAGACGTTAACATGTAATGTATTACCAATAAAACAAAAACATGCCTCAGGAACTTAAAATTGTGTTTACCAAGTGATCTATATTCGTATTTCGACTACTTTAGAATACTTAATATGACTACAGATATTACTCATATCAGTAAAGGATTTGTCCAGGTTACTTTGTACGGTAATACCAAATGCATCAGTTTCCCAAATTGATCATACTTTCAATCGATACAATGATACACATTTCAATTTCATCATCGCATACAGGGAAAGAAACTATGAGTTCGACAACATAACCTAAGCTGGACATGCAATTGCTCCAACGCATGTATTCCGATGTAGGTACTCCAATTATCCACTATTATTTGTCCCTTGGGTTCCTAATGGAACATATGGCTTCACTTGCACGCCTCCATTTCACTCTCTTCTCTGTAAACTTTTGAACCTGGTTCCACGAGAGCCCAGAAGCTCTCATTTCTTACTCACATGATCTCCTCCATGTCATCCTCGGCACCGACACCCCAACTCGTCGTTTCCCACCGGGGTTCCACTCGAGTGACTGACCTGATGCGTGATGTCCCCAGTCGGTCATCTCAGTGCATGCCCAATCCATTTCCACTTCCTTCTGCATATTTGTTGAGCTATAGATTCTTGGTTGGTTCGTCTCAAACCACAGTTCTTTGTTGCTTATTCTTACTATTCTGGACAATTGAGCTTCAGTAACGAGCCGGCGTAGGCAGTTGTTGATGAATGTCTGTAGTTTGTTGGAAATCCCTTTCGTAACGCGCCAAGTCTCTCAACCATCACATGGAAGCACTGACTTGACATAAGTGCTAAAAATCCGGATCTTGTTCCATATGCTGAGTGCAGAAGATCTCCACACTGGTTTCAGGTTAATGAACGACAGTCTCGCTTTTCCAATCCTGGCTTTAACGTCCTCGTCCGTCCCGCCTGTAGTTGAAACAGTGCTGCACAGGTAGGTGAAGGAGACTATTTTCTTTAAGTTTCTCCCGTTGATGGTGACTGGAGTTTGTTGTTGATTTGGTATCTTCATCACCTCTGTCTTCTCTATATTCACTTGAAGCCCGTCTTCGCTGCCCTGCCTTGCCTCTTCTGTCAACTTCTTAGTTTTCCCCTGTACATCTTCAAGTTTGTGTGACATCAGACACAAGTCACCAGCGAAATCCAAGTCTTCTAGGTTCTTTTCCGCGGTCCAGCGTATCCCTCTCTTCTCACAGCTCCTCATTGTTTGTTGCATGATCCAGTCCACCACAACCAGGAATATCATGGGTGATAGTAGGCAACCTTGTTTCACTCCTGTCTTCACTTCAAAAGCGTCAATGAACTGAGCTTCCCATTCTGAATTACTTGGCATGTGGCGTCTTCATATAGTTGTTGAATGAGATTGATAAAGGTTTGTAGTATTCCATAGTGTTGAAGCAACTGCCAAATTACTTCACGGTCGACACTGTCAAAAGCCATTTCAAAGTCGATGAAGTTGGGGTAAAGGGTTGACTGCCATTCTATACTCTGTTCTATGATGATGCTTAACGTGGCGTGGCAATCTGGTCCGGACATGATTTGTACTTCCTAAAGCCTGCCTGTTCCGGTCGCAGTTTTGAATCCAGAGCATCCTTTAGTCTCTCCAAGATGATGTGGCCTAATATTTTGCTTCCTGCGGGTGGACAGGAGTGTGATTCCAAGCTAGTTCTTGCAAACACTGCGGTCTCCCTTCTTCGGGAGTTTGACAAGGTAACCCTTCTTCCAATCACCAGGTACCTTTACTTCCTTACTTGTAAACCTTCTACAATAGTGATGTGAGCATGTCCGCTGTCGTCTCTGCGTCTGCTCTCAGTGCATCTGACGAACTGCAGGTGGTGGTCGATTCAAGAGCTTCTTGAAGTGGTCAGCCCATTGTTTCCTCTGTTTCTCTTCTTTCGTAACTAGATTTCCTTCATCATCTTTTATTGGTTTCGTCTGTGTTGATCTCTTCCTCCCAGATAGCAACCTGGCTATTTGATACAATGTTGTCAGGTCTCTATCTCTCCTACCTGCAGCCTGTTCTGCTTCACTTTCCAGTGTTTCGTAGAAGTTTCTTTTGTCTTTCCACGCACTCTTCCTCACTTCTTTGTCCAGTTTTTTATACATTGTACTCAGATCCTCTTCTCGTTGTTCATCCTTGCACTGGTTCATCTTCTGCTTCACCATCCTCCTCTCCCTCCTCTATCAGCTTCCATGTGTCCATCGAGATCCATTCCTTATCTTCTTTCTTCTTCCTTCCTAATACGGTTATACAGGATTCTTTCCTCATAGCTTTCAAAGACTTCCAGTGTTCTTCCACATAGGTTTCTTCAGGGATGTTACTCGATATCTCCCATTTTGTCTTGATGACTGACTGGCGTGAAGATGTCCTTTGTAGTTTCATCCTTCAGTTTCCGAGTGTTGTACTTGAATTGAGGTCTATCACCAGCTTCTTTGAAGGCTTTTAACTTGATTTGGAAGCTTCCTTGCACTAGATAGTGGTCTGAACCTACATCTGCTCCTCTTCTTGACCTTGTGTTAAGTAGACTGCGTCTCCACTTTCTTCACATTGAGATGAAGTCGATCTGATTTTTAGTGTGTCCATCTGGTGAAATCCATGTCGCTGCCTTGTGAATATCCTTGTGCTTGAACACACTGCCTCACTGCAATCACCAAATCGTTGAATGCACAGAATTCTGCAAACAATTCTCCATTCTCGTTCATCACCTTACCTAGCGCTTCTCGACCGATGGTTTGTTCTATTCCTGTGTTATCTGCCCCCAGTTTGGCATTCATGTCGCCCATTAGAATTTCGATATCGCCAACTGACGTCTTGTTCAGTGTTGATTGCAGTTGTCTGTAGAATTCCTTCTTCTTCTCTTCATCTGCTCAATTATTTGTGGGTGCGTAGCATAGCGTTGTATGATTGTGACTCTCCTTCCTTTTGAGTTGAATCTTGCTGTCATGATCCTGATGCTGGAGGAGATCGGTTCCCACTGCATGAGAGCCTTCGATACTGTTGGGGACATCATGATAGTCACTTCAAAACTCGGTGTGCTCGTGGTTGTCGTCTGAGTGACAATATCGGAGTAGATAATAGACCCTCCAGTTGACAGTTTGAAGAGTCCACTTCCATTCCACCTGCTTTCGCAAATTCCAAGCACTTCAATGCAATACCTTCTCATCTCCTTTGCAATCTAGGCTGCCTTGCTGGGTTCAAACATGGTGCAGACAATCTATGTCCTCACGTTTACTTTCGCTTTCATCGAGAGAGAGAAGACACATCGGCCAATTGGCTTCCCGAAGGCTTTCACCAACTGGCGTCATTTCGCCTCTCCGATTCCAGCGAAGAATAATTTTGTTTGATTTTTTATATTTTCCTTGTGCTTTGAAGTTTCTTTAGCGGTTAGGTTTGTTTTATGGGGTAGGGTTGGTAGCCCTGTGCCCAACCTTCCCTCTTCACCCAAGCTTAGGACCGGTTAGTAACTAGTGAACTAGTTAAGCAGGCGAGGTTCCAAGTATTCATAGACGGTCAAAAATAAAGTTTTCATATCCTCTGAAAGACATTATTACCGCGTTATATCTGAATGTGTATTCCACCTTAATACTGGTGCACTTCAAAAGTCAGCAATATGAACATGAGAAATGGCATTATTGTATAACAGCACAAAATACTCCAATTCACACCAATATTTTCAACAATCATCCGTTCAAAAAGAAAGACAATTTCCGACTTTTCTTCAGGGTCCTTAGCCACTTGAAAATCCTTTGTTATGCATTTCGGTTATTTCTAACCAAATCGTTTGAGAAGATTGGATTTTTCATCGAAATACACTGAAAAAGAGAGATAACAGATCTCAAACGTGGTTAGCACCTTCAACCACATCACCCTCGATCGTTGGACGACTCATTCATGCAAATCAATCGACAAACAACTACTTCCATAGGGATAATCAGAAAAGTATCTCGAAAATTCGTAAATTATCACTAAACACCCTGCATCTTGTCAGAGTCTAACAGGAATAGTGGTACTGCCGTATCAAACCTAAAAGTCTGGAGAATGACGGTGATTGATACGACAGATTACGAATAAGAAACATTTTTCCAGTCACATCTGGTTTGTACTTTTTTGAATAATATTAGCCCGTAATTTAATGTGTCTAAAACAGGAAACACTCTACTCAAAACATTTCATTAAACTTTCCAATTCGTTAAATTTTGGTCATTGTTTACTATTCAAAATTTTCTATTGATAACACTCACCACTAATGAATTTTATCGAAAATCTTTTATTCGTCCTAGGGGAATTGAATGTAACTCATAATTGTTTTATAAGAAATAGAAACCATGAGTATCTCTAAATATTGCAAAAATTGCAAGTGAAGAGAATTGTCAACATGCTGTGATTAAGCAAAAGTCATACTTATCATTACGGTTGGCTATAATAAAAATAAAGCAAACATTTCTCGGTAAAGAGCAACAAGGAACTCTGGCAACGAACCAACCAAGAATCTATAGCTCAACAAATGTGCAGAAGGAAGTGGAAATGGATTGGGCATGCACTGAGATGACCGACTGGGGACATCACGCGTCAGGCCAGTCCCTCAAGTGGAACCCCGGTGGGAAACGACAAGTTGGGCGTCGGTGACGAGGATGACATGGAGAAGATCGTGCGAAGAGGAAATGAGAGCTTCTGGGCTCTCGTGGAGCCAGGTTCAAAAGATTTCAGAGGACGGAGTGCACTGGAGACGTGCTACTGGAGCCCTATGTTCCATTAGGAACCCAAGGGACAAATAATAATATAGTAATAATAATTCTCGGTAAATGATAACCTTATCTAAATCAAACAATCGTTGAATTCTCATCATCTTAGGGATTAAAGTTTTACAGGATGAAAGTTAACCAAGTGTACTAGGTAAACACTGAATCACCAAAATATTTTAAAACAATGTACTTTTCCCTAAATATTTAGACTATGAAGCATGCACCACGACTGCCTGAACAAGTCAATCTATCAAAAATGCAGACTGACAAAATTAAATGTGGTAATCCAATATGCGACATGAAGACAAAAAATTATCTTAAAGAGCTTCAAATTCTACGAATTCAACTAGATAAACTTCAAGAATCCTTGAAGAAGAAGAATTCGTCAGTCAACCAACACATGAAGTAGGTTTTGTACATTATTGAATCCTTTCGTTTGAAAGTAACACGAAATGCCAGTACTTGAACAGAATTTACGATTCTCATTTGATTGTAAAAGTTAGTTATGATAAATAGGGGAGGATATTGCTTCACAAAAGTGTTATCTTCAAAAATAATATCCCTCAATTTCGTATTCCCACTGTGAACTCAATTAACAAGACAGTTCATGTTGCCGCACCAACAGTGTTATCTTGAGAAGAAACAATGAAGTCAGAATCTAGTATTTTTCACGGTTACCATCCCCAAAGAAATTATAAGTGCTAATGAAATGAATCTAGCATAAAACCAAATCCCCTCAATCTTGATTCCGACCATGTACAGACCTGTGTATCAGATAACGAAACATTTTATGCGCAATAGATGTTATCCCATTCTGCTCTCTAAACCTGGACATATGACACACATATGGAGCTATTGATCAAACAGTTGAAATGTAAGCATCACAGCTGAATCACATATCGTTTTAGAACAAATGACACGTCTCTAGATAATAAACATCCCTTTTGAGCCCATTAAACTTCCATAATAACAAAAGTTGATTCCACTCCGTGCTACCAAAGACCTCGGTACGACCCAATGGACTCAAACAACTTGGATGAGTAGATATGCTTAGCATACTCATTGATTACTTATGTCGGCAATTGTCAACACACTGCTGATATACCCTTTTTGCATGTACCTTAAATCTAGATATGTCTTTCAAGCAAACTTAATTTTATCAACTAAAAATAATGCGTCACCACATAATATAATCAGTGGTGACTACTGAAAACCAATGACTGACATATTACCCTACTACGAACGTATTCAACAATTCTTAAGATATAGTATAATACAAGCAATTATACTAATTCCTAAGATAGTTGCAAACCGCATAACCTGCATAGCATCAAGTACATATAGTTAGTAATCAACTCAGTTATCTAAGTTAATAAATACTTGGTGCATGAAAGGAGTTCCTATACATTACTACCTGTTGCAAGAAGTAGTCGCAGATTGTAGATAGTGAAATTCTGGTTAAAATCAAATGTGGACACCTCCGTTTTCATGATAGTTATACACAAAATATCTGTAAGCAAAGAACCCAATTTGAATCTACTATAGTGAAAAAACCCTTATTCATATGATACAAGGTTTCCAAGTTTATACAGAGTACTGAAGAATTTTTTAACGGAAATGTTAGCCAGTATATGGGAATCAAATACGATCCCCTCCGACTGGTCTAAGTCACTCATCATCCCAGTCTTCAAGAAAGGCGAGAAGTCCTCTTGTGATAACCACAGGGGAATCAGCCTGACGAACATAGTATCCAAAATCCTTCGTTCTATAATTCTCCGACGCCTGAGTGGAGCTCGGGAACAGCAAGCCCGAGAAAACCAGGCAGGCTTTAGACCTGGCCGTGGATGTATCGACCAAATATTCACACTGCGCCAGGTCCTGGAACATAGGCATGCTTACAGACGCCCGACAATAGCTGTATTTCTCGACCTGAAGGCGGCATTTGACTCCGTTGATCGAGAAGTCTTATGGCAATGTCTCTCACTGAAAGGCATGCCTAGTAAGTACATCACCTTATTGAAAGCTCTCTACTCGAACACTTGTGGGCATGTTAGAGCCTATGGCGAGTTGTCCAGGGAGCTATACTCATCAAGTGGTGTCCGTCAAGGATGCCCACTATCCCCATTCTTATTTAATTTTATCATAGATATTCTTATGGAGGTCTCCATCTCGTCACTTGATCACAAAGAGGTTGATCTAATTGCAAGGAGATTTTCATTACACCTAGAATATGCAGATGACATAGTCCTGTTAGGTGAAGACGCTGACAAGATGCAGAGTCTTCTGAACACTTTGAGTGGGAATTTGAGAATGTTTGAGATGCGATTTTCACCACCCAAATGCAAATTTTTGCTCCAGGACTGGTCTTCAGCGGTACCGCGGCTAACAATAGAGAGTGAGTGAAGTGGTTGAGTGTGTTGGCCATTGAAAGTAGAGGATACAAAAAGGCTTCAGGTGTTTGACCACCGTTGCCTCCGTAGTATAGGACGTATTCCGTGGTGTCACCATGTGAGTAATGCAGAAGTCAGGTGTAGAGTTTTTGGGAGAAGAGGTAAGTCAGTTGACGAGGTTGTGAACCTTCATCGACTGAGATGGCTGGTTGGGACACGTACTACGTATGCCTAGTCACCGATTGCCTCGTCACACAATGTTGGCTGAGGTGGGTCCAGGCTGGAAAAAGGCCCGAGGTGGCCACACTAAAACATGGCACCAATGTATGAAGTCTCTGACTGTTGGTTTAAGCCATGTAGGACGATGTAGACTAGGTGGTTGTGGTCCACGGGACAAGAGGAACCAGTGCTTGTTGGAGACCCTAGGTGATATGGCCCAGAACCGAAGTCAGTGGCGCAGATGTATACACACATCATCCTCATCTTAACAACGCTATACCGAATCTCACTATTTTGTCACTCCTCTTTCCTTTCTTCTCGTACTTTATATTTCTTTTGACTGCATTCACTTATCTTCATCCTTCACCTCACTACCTTTTTACTTGATGTGCTGGTCCTATGTTGATAATGATGATGATGATGACTGAAGAATTTTATAATAGTGAATAAATTGGATTATATTCTTACCTTCAATTTACAGCTTAAATTACACTTCAAAATAAAATAGGCGTTTGCAAACAGCAACCATGCTATGAAAAACTCCCCAGGCTATTACACAAGTTAGTCCATTTACACACCATTACAACCCGTGATAGAGTTAAGAGTGTCACCTGTAGCTTGTAGTCTCTTGGAGGAAGACAATAAAAAAAATTAATCAACCAGTTTTAGTTACGACTGTAAATTATACTGAGAGAGAACGCTAATCCTTCCCCTTCTTGAAAAAGGAAACGCTTAACGCTTATTAACTTATTGTGTCTCAGTCTAAATAGTAATGAATTACATATCAGACAGTTAGTAGTCAATCCAAGATAAAATGTTAGTAGGTAGTTCTTGGTACTTTCAATTTCCCGTTGCTATACAGGGCCGAAATGCTCGACTTCTGTCGGTAGACTGGCTTCTATGTGGATGCCTTGATCCAACCGTATATTCATAATGATATTCATAATGACGAGTCTCAAATAGGACGAAACGCGCGTTCTGAACTTCACTGCTAGCCACCACTGCATGTAAGACTGTTTTTCCATGCTCTCTGACACAAAATCTTATTCAATGCACATTGATACTTCATAACTAAATAGATACTCTCTACCACAAAAATGGAAATCAGCATCACGCGCAGGTATGAAGACTAGGCAGTCAGATGTATCTAATGTGAGAGCTAGTGATATTATACGGCTGTCCAAACTCTTGTAACTGGTGCAACATTCGGACTTGAAACGTGCTAGTTGAAGGTCACGTACCACAGCTTCTGGACAAACTACAGTTGATTCCGTTAAGAATGTATCACTAGAGCCTATCCTTGTAAGTCTATTTCATTGGAAAATACATGCTTTTAATAATTGTAGACAACAGACTTTTAATACAACGTGTCCGATAGCATTTCGCTTTTCTTTTATACTTTTATCATAACAGCTCACTGGAATACTATTCTCGAGACAAAACAATGGTAGTAAACCCATCTGAATATCCACGAAAAAAGAAAAGGACTGACAGCGTGAATCATTATCGACCAACCAATTGTGAAGAACACGAAAGCAATATGCATAAGTCCAGAATAAAAATCCATTCAAGCACAAAATCCCTTACTGACAACAGTGCAAAGACAGGTGGTATAGAAAAGCTATTCACCCCAATAACTATGACGACCACAACACCAACAGCATCAGCAACAGCAGGAAAAACATCAAGAAAAAACATAAATCATTGGACAAAATGCAAAAATCCCAATGTAACAATTATACCGATTACTAATCAACATAATAAACATGAACAATCAGATAATCATCATGAATTGTCAACAAATGGTACTGAGACGAAATATGTGATCTTGCCTAAACTGGATTCTTCGCCGAACAGGAGAAGACGATTTATTAAACCAGAATCAAGAGGTTCATATTCCTTATCACGTCACAGAGATATAAATTATGATATAAATAGCAATCCAATAGCGGTAACACCTGCAACAACTAGTGTTACTATATCGCATTCTGTTATGCAAACAATAAATCAGATTGACACAAATGTTAAACCTGTACAGAATGATTTTACTATTAATTTCACAAAAAATCAAACTGTTGGATTTTCACTTAACACTGAATTGAAATTATGCTCATCTTTAACAAGTATTCTAGGTACGGAGAGTGGAAATCTAACATTTACAGACTTAGATCAACAACACCAACAGCAGATTAAAAAATGTTTAGTTGAAAAAGAATCAGTCTTATGAAAATAAATTTTATTCAAGAACATATTCTCTTTTATACATGGTTTTTTATTCTTGCAAATTAAGTTGATGTTAATACAGTGTATGCTTGCATAAATAGAAATAACGTTGACAGCTCCAATGTTATATGCATACCTATAAGACACCGGAGAATAGCGTAAGACTGCTGAAAAAAATACCAATAAAACACTTGACTTTAGGAAGATATCCAATTTACGGCATTACAGTCACCTAGTCCTCATTGATGTTTTCATCAGTAATGTGATGCGGCCATAAACCTCTACTGTCCAGAATATGCAACAATGACAAAATATCACCAGGTCATCAGGTGTAAAATATCTGTGCATCAATAATTAGCTACTACATAGTTGTGGTGTAAACTATAAGTCAGATCAATTACAGTCACTAGCTTATGAAGAGTTTTAAATCACAATACAAGAGATTCAGATATTTAGAGCTATCTGAGTATTGCCATAGAGCAAATACATACTGCTGTATAAAACTTCCAAAATGTAACCTAATAAAATTGTCTTACAAAAGATGAATGAAAATTTTTTGAAGCTAGCAAAATAGCGAATTTTAAAATAAAGGAGATTCACTGACTATATAAAAAAGAGTATGGAAGGTTGTGAGTAATACCCTTTCAGTGAAAAAAGAATAAGACCTCATCCCAAACAAAATGGTAATGTCTCAAAGTCATATTCCGGATACAACGAGCTACAGATCCTCCTGCACAAGCGTGCATTGACCAGTGACAACATTTTGCAACACTAGATAGAAATCAACTCTATAAACGAAAAATAATGTCAGGATCAATTCCAAAGATCTAAACAAAGGAATATAGTTACAAGGTGAGAAAATAAAGATTTTAAAATTTAGAAAAAGTGAAGAAACCTGAACGAATGATGTATCTTCAGAGATTTCACTAAATCTCCCATAAATTACGAAACACTGCCCCACATCCCAGGCTAATAATAACAGTTACTCTATACATGGCTCAACATAAAGTTCACCCATCACAAACATAAACACTGCTTTAAAAATAAACATACAAGCTCTCCATGAGTCAAGCCTCAGAGTAAACAAGAGAAAAACGCCTACCTTATGGAAATTTTCCTACAAAGAATACTTAATAAAATTCTACAGCAACCCAAGCATTCTTTCAGCAGTTTCACTGCGGTATTAAGTACAGCGCATACCAGAAACTCAAAACATGCAGCCGGACACGAAATCCATATCAATATAAATATAAACATACTTAAAGCAACTCGACATACCCACTGAAACATCTGCGAATATCACGCATACTCCTTAAACTCATCACTTCCATATTGTCAACAACCAAATCAGTCGGCGAGTGCCCCAACACTACATATATAAAGCATTCACGACTCTCCAGATACCTTACACTCTACACACATACCTTCAATCTAACGCCACAAACACACACACACAGCTACAGACTCCCATCCAGTAAAACAGTGCACCTCTCCACCAACAATTCGTCACATACCATCTCTCCTGAAAAACACTCCCACGTGTACCCCACGAAATCTACAAGCCGGAATACTCAACATTCACAACACACACCATCATCTCATCTCTGTCTCATAACAAACACACCAAACATCCATTCACTGACATTAATGAGTATTCTCAACTCACCTCTGTTGTCTGATTCCACACGGCTTTCCAAGCTTCACACCTCCGATCACAAGTTGACAGCGTGCATCTGAGAGATTACAAATCCTCTCACGCTGGTTCGCATCCTCACCAATGGTCGCAGAGTAACACCTCCAACAGACTGTTGGCCACTCATTCTTTCCGACCACAACACGTAGTCATCACAACCGAAGAGATTAACACAACCAGGTTAGGTGACACTGACACATCTTTCACATCTTAAAAGCCAAACAAGTCTTCCCAATTACAGTCCACATCTCTTCACCCGCCCCCTCACCCCATCACTCCCTCGTTCCCACACCCAACCACCTACCCATCAGGCCTGACACACCTTCCCAAGTAAGTCAACTCGTCAGTGCGACGAACCGACTTCAATCACCAGTCTCCAATGACCTCAGTCATGCACACCACTCCTCAAACAACCACTTACATTCCAACAGTCAGAAACCCACCTCAAACATTCACAAATCCCCACTCATTACGTGTGTAGGACACTTAGTAATGATTTTCCTAGTGTTTAACTCGGGAGACAAATTGCCAAGTCGTATGTGTTACATTCATAGATGTGATTTCGGATCTTATAGGCTTTTAACGGATTGAGTGTCTTTGTACGATCTGAAATTTTAACATTTTCAGGTTTTTTTAATCAGCAGTCTGTTGTTGTTGCATGAACAATAGCTAGTTGGTAGTAGGTTTTACTAATATTATGGTATGAAGTTTGTCGCTGGGCACGCTCAAGAAGTATGGAATAGTATAGGAAAAAACACTGCCTAAAATTTACTTTTAGATCACACTTGAATCTTTTGTCTACTGATTACTATTTTTCATAGATTTGGTTACAGGTTGGTACAGTCTAAGGCTAAGGATAAGTGCACAAAGAATGACGGCGATAAGACAAATCAGAAACAAACAGTAAAACCTGATAAGGAAATACTTCAGTCTGAGTGATTAGGTTAGTCTCATTCTTCCACGAATCAGTGTGATATCTACCCTAACCTACAGGTGTCTTTGAGAAAGACATTATTAAAAATTCATCAGGCTGAAAATTGTGAAATCTACTTTTTATGTTAGAAAGTTAGATGCGGGCAGAGAGCCAAATCAATAAAGCCCATCCCTCCGTAACCACCCTTCTTTACAGCTGTTTTCTCTTACCAACTCCAGTCGAAAGCAATATATCTCCGACAGCCTCAACTTTTTGTCCTGTTACCACTTCTAAATATTCAAACCAACAAAACCATGACCTCTAATCTCCTGAAACTACACCGCTGATTCCACGTGGGACTTCATTTTGTAATGCTGCCACCGATTCAGAAGACTCGTCATCGTAGTGAACCATGATTGGTGTTAGTTGGTTGTATGAAAATGATTGATGGAATATGGACAGAATTTGGAAACCGACATGTAATCAGGTACTTCATGAAGAGACAGCCATCCACTTGAGACTGCAGATACACCTTTTTTAGGTGTTCCAACACCCATGTAACCTGGGTCCAGGGCCTCTTGTCGGTCACTTCTAACCAACTAACACTTACCAAATTGCACCGCAATGGTAAGTCATCTAGCCTCGTCAAAACCGAATCGAAATCCATACAGCAACCTTGTACATATCCTTGCAGCAGGCAACAAGCCATACATATTGTGTGAGGCCAAATGATGCTATCTGGTTGCCCAAACCACGGTAGGTGTGGCGGAGTTCAAACCCGTGACCCACTTGATTGAAAGTCATTTTTCTAAACCAATGAGCCATAGAATTCAGTCACAATTTATGATTGTACAAAATAATATTGGTTACTCAACAATGACCAACCAACGTATGAAGAAAGTATTTGGATGACACCAATATCGGTCACTTACATGAACAGTTAACATGGTATGTTAAGAAACTCAGACACTAAATACAAGATTATGCACTTTGCATTAAGCCAAACACGCACCTCTGGATGGCGCAAACTCAGACGGAATGAACAGGATTCTAACTTGTGGCCCTCTGATTGAAAGTTAAGTGTCTAATTCTATTTAAGCAATCAAGACACCGATTTCACAAATTTTCAGACACATCAGTGATGTAGGTACTTCAACGATTCGTTTTACTACAAAGCTGAATCTTCGTTTTATGCTAATCTGATAACTGTTTTCTGATTTTATCCTACTAAAACACTTCAGCAATTTTTTCTCGATTATTTTAACCTCACCAAAGACTGATAAACTAAACTACTTAACGATATCAGCCACACATTTCCATAAATAAGAAATGAACAATATTTGAATAAGTGGTTTTACAAAACACGGTAACCTAATACAGTGAAACTAAAAAAAGTAATCAGGACCTAGAGGTTTCGCATACAAAAATCGCTGCTCATAAGTATGGAACCAACAAAACTTCAAAACCACACGTACGGTTTTGTCAGTGAAGTCATTTAACAGTTCACGCAAGTGATGGAAAATTTCCAAATCAAATAATCGCCTACATTTCATAAGGTTCATGCTCTAGAGAAGGCTTCTATGGACTATTTTCAAGCAAATTATGGGCTTTGTTGAGCTGACGTATTGCAAGCACCATGTCCCGGTTAAAATTTGCCAAATTTTTGATGTCATTTTCCTACAAATCATATCAATAATTAGAATTCACGAAACACCTACCGTACTTAATAATGACTGTTTGAGTTGTTCTGTACTGAAAACATGGATGTCTAAAGACTCGCTAGATAACAAAGAATCTAAAGACGAAACTGCTTCAGTAACCTTCCTGAAAAACATGATTATGTAACTAATTTCACCAACTTATGAGATGGTAATGAAGCTGGCAAATATCGCTGTTGCTTGTCCATGGTATGTAAATATTTGATAATGAGATCGCGCTTGCTTACCAAACTTTCTACGTTTCTTCTCAGCAGTTCTAAATTCTGACATAATTCGAAATTTTGAGACTGACTAGATGGCTTTGATATATTGTTCCTGCTGGCACTCTGATGGTCGAAGACAGAAGTTTAGTTGATTCATAACCTACTGATATTAAGGAAAGTTCTTCTGAAACTAGGTTACTAACATCTGGAAATTTCTTCTTCATTGAAACCTATAAGTTGATAATTGGATAAGTAGAAAACATATTTGGCTGAAAAAGCAGTAACTCAACAACTAAATGCATACAACGGTGGACATTTTAGGATAGACACGCCTTCGGACAGCACATATCCAACCAAAGGAATGATTGAAACAGCAGATATCAAAACGTATGTACTCTCTAACCTCTAGAAAAATCCCTTAGCACCAAATTAAGAGCATCAGTGCATACGTTCGCTACTGAATATTCGACTTCGAATCTGCACACAAAATCAATCGTTTTTTCCAACTTCATTCAACGTCACCCAATATAGTGACACTGAAATCCTCACATTATTATTTGCTTCCTAGTGGAACACAGTGCTTCAATAGCACGCCATAACTGCACTCTGTTCTCTGCAGCCCTTTTAACTTGACTGCACTGCTGCCCATAACCTTTCATTTCTTCTTCACACGGTCTCCTAAGGACGTCCAACTTATCGTTTCTCTTGTGGATTCCACTCGACGGCATGGCCTGGCGCGTGATGCCCCCAATCGGTCTTCTCAGTGTATGCCAAATCCAATCCATCTCCACTTTCTTCTGCATATTTGTTGGGCGATGGGTTCCTGGATGGTTCGTTGACAGCCAACCAACCAGCCAGAGTTCCTTCTTCCTTATTCTTTCTGCCCATCTGATCTGATCTGATCTTCAGCATCGAGTGAGTGTAGGCGGCAGCTGTTGATGAATGTCTGTAGTTTGTTGGAAATGCTTTTCATAACGCGCCAAGTCCCTCAACCATCACATAGAAGCATTAACTTACTTGACATTACTGTCGAAAAAGCGGATCCTGTTCTTTATGTTGAGTGCAGTGGAGTGCAGTAGATCTCCACACTGCTTTCAGAATAATGAACGCCTGTCTTGCTGTCTTTCCGATCCCAACCAGCTTTGACATCCTCATCTGTGCCGCCGCTGCCGCCACCTGTAGTTGAAACGATGCTGCCTAGGTATGTAGGTGAAAGAGACTACTTCCTTTAGATTTCTTCTGTTGATGGTGATTGGTGCTTGTTGTTGATTCTGTTGTTGGTTGGGTATCTTCACCACCTCTGTCTTCTCTACGTTCACTTGAAAGAAGTCCCATCCTCGCTGCCCTACCCTGCCCTGCCTCTTCTGTCAACCTGTTGGTTTTCGCCTGTAGATCTTCAAGCTTGTGCGACACTAGTCATGAATCGTCACTGGCGAGATCCAAATCTTCTTCAGGGGCCTTTCCATTGGTCCAGCCAGCGTATGCCCCTCTTCTCACAGCTCCTCACGGTTTGCTACATGATCCAGTCCAGTCCAGTCGATCACAATCAGGAAGATCATCTGTGATAGTAGGCGGCAGTCTTGTCTTACCTACCAACCTGTCTTCACTTCAAAGGCGTCACTGAGCTTTCCATTGTGAGTCACTTGGCATGTGGCATCATCTTCATCACGTAGCTGCTGTTGAATGAGGTTGATAAAGGTTTGTGGCGCTAAAACCGTAGTGCTGAAGCAGTTGCCAAATTACTTCTTGGTTGACGCTGTCGGAGGCCTTCTCAAAGTCGATGAAGCCGAGGTAGAGATCAAGGTGGCTGCCATTTTATGCTCTATCCTATGATGCGTAGCGTTGCAACCTGATCCACATATGATTTGTTCTTCCTAAAGCCAGCCAGTCGGTTCCGGTTGTAATTTTGAATCCAGAGCATCCTTTAGTCTTTTCAGGACGATGTGGCTTAATATTTTGCTCGGATCGATAAGAGTATGATTCGACGCCAGTTCTTGCAAAGGCTTAGGTCTCCCTTCTTCGGGAGTTTGACAAGGTAGCCCTCCTTCCAACCAACCGGCAGGTACCTTTCCTTCCTTCCTTCCAAACCTTCCGCAACAGTGGTGTGAGCAAGTGTGCTGTTGTAATTGTGTCTGTTTTTTAAGTTTCTGAATGAATTCCATATCGTCCTGCTGCTTACCCGCATTTCAGCAACTTTATGACTTCCAGGACCTCAGCTTCTGTCGGAGGGCTTGTGTTCACTGGTAGTCCTGTGGCTGGTTGCTGGTGCTATTTCTGGACGAGTTCCAGGTGCTAACGGTTGTCGATCTGAGTTTTTTGGAGTGATCAGCCTATTGTTTCCTTTGATTCTCCTCTCCCGTAACTAGTTCTCCTTCACTATTTTATGTTGCTTTCGTCTGCGTTGGTCTCTCCCCAGATAGTAGCCTGATTATTTGATAGTGTTGTCAGGTCTCGTCTAACTGCAGCCTGTTCTGCTTCACTTGTTTTTGTGTCGTAAGAGTGTCTTTTGTCTTTCACCGCCCTTTTCTTCACTTCTCTGTCCAGTGTAGTGCTTTATATTTTGTATTCGGTTCCTCTTTTACTTGTTATCCCTTCTCTGCACTGGTTCATCTGCATCACCATCCTCCTCTCTCTCCTTCATCAGCTTCCATGTGGCCGTCGAGATCCATTCCTTGTCCTAGTTTCTTCTTCCTTCCTAACACTGTTATGCAAGTTTCCTTTCACGTCTCCTTCAAAGAGTTCCAATGTTCCTCCACGCAGACTTCCTTGGGGATGTTGCTTAGTGTCTACCTTTTTTACTGGTAGCTGACGCGAAGATGCCCGCTGTAGTTTCGTCCTCCAGTTTCTGTTCTGGGTGTTGAGCTTCAACTGTGGCCGTCTATTACCAACTTCTTTGAAGGCTTCCAACTTGATTCTGAAGGTTCCTTGCACCAGATAGATAGTGAGTGGTGTGAACCTACATCTGCTCCCCTTCTTGTTCTGATCTTGTGTCCAGTAGGCTGAGTGCATCTCCACCTTCATCAGATTGAGATGAAGTCGGTCTGATTTTCAGTGTCCTGGTGTCTGGTGAAATACATGTCGCTGCCTTGTGAACATCCTTGTGTTTGTACACATTGCCGCACCTCCAATCACCAAATCGTTGAGTGCGCAGAAGTCTGCAAACAGTTCTCCATTCTCATTCGTTTCACCAAGTGCCCCTCGACCCATGATTGGTTCTCGTCCTGTGTTGTCCGCCCCCAGTTTGGCATCTATGCCACCCTAACCATGAGAATTTTGATGACACCAACTGGGGTGGGGTCTTGTCCAGTACTGATTGCAGTTGTCTGTAGAGTTCCTTCTTCTTCTCTTCATCCGCATTATTTGTAGGTGCGTAGCGTTTCTGTGGATCCATTCAGTAGGCGGACACACAGATGGTTGACTGATTTCTAGTCGAGACGCTTTTTTCTTCGCCGAGAACTCAATACCATCCTAAACCACTGAGTCTACAAGAGACAGTCATTGAATTTCCAGATATGCGTAGTGAATTTCGAAGATTCACCACATCGACCAGGTGAGGTCAAGTGAATAATCATTTTCGGATTCTGTATATGCGTCTCAGAAACACAACATACATCCATGGCTAGAGATTCCGAAGATCTAGCAAGAAAAGTGTACTGTACTACTTGGCACGTTGAAAGCTCTGGTGTGAAATAGACAGCGGAATGTTAAGACTACGAGTCGTTATTCGCTGGCCTGGGTCGTTAAGTAGGGTCACAGGATGTGACTGAGAAAGTTTTAAGAGGCTTAATGCTAGTATCAGAGTGAAGGCAAGGGAGGAGACAAAGAGTTTTGTATAACTTTGAAAGCTTGCAAAAGGTTAGTACTCCTAGGCTGCCGAAACCATGGGGGTTTCTGCAGGGTACTTGAACGAGAAAAAGGAAAGCATCTGCATGACTCCAGAGCAAATCGGACATGCCTGAGGCCTGTAACCTTTGAAATTTACAGGCTGGGTGGATTGAGATCTAATTGTGCTAAAGAAGGAAAAAACACCAGAATGAAGTGGGGAAAAGATGCGCCATTTGGGAAGCGAACTGTATTCTAACCCCTACCCTTCCCATAAGGCAGCATTAGCATCGAATCGAAACCCATTCACCAACTCTGTGCATGTTCGAGCAATAGGCAATAAGTCACCTAGATTGTGAAAGCTAGTGATACTTCCTCTTTGTCTGAACCTCATTAGTTGAAGCAGTGTTCGGATCTGTGATGCCCTCATCCAAAGTCGACCTTACAAACCAATGAGCTACAGCTCCATACACCAGTGCCAGCACAGTCTTGCTATTTATCCACGATAAACCTTACTATTACACCTAATACAGCCAGCAATGGGACTTCATCCTCAGACCATCATCATGGAGCAGTGGTTTACGCATTAACAGTATCAACTTTTATTCTTACCATTATCCAATGGACCTATCCGGTACGGTAGGACCTTGAGGAATAAGCGTACCAGCCAGTGTAGCTCCTGGGATCATAGTGATATGCAAACCAGATAGCAGCTATAGGCCGAGGTGCAAACGCAGGCTTTACAGAGACGGAGGTTAAGCTTATTCATAAAACAGTAGATACTTGTCTTACACCTGTTTACCATACCTTTTTCATAAACCACCCTTAAAACATTATACTCTTCTTTTGCGCTGGAGAGCTTGCTGTCGATCGAAATCACTTCGTTTGTACCAAAAGAAAATACCCAATGAAAACAGTAGACGAAACGACAAAATAACACTTTTTAGATTCCTTGAAACCAATATAAGAAGAGTTGGCATGAAGTAAAGGCAACGAAGGAATAGAAAGATATGGTAAACACCAGAATGTGAGACTGGTAAGTAGAAGCATATGCACTGACATTAATTCGATTGATCCTTTAGAAACCCACACTATCCATTTTGGCAGTTTTGTAGACCTCGACCAAAAAATGTACACTTCGCAACACAGACCACAAAGTTACATAACTTATTAGATGCCACTACGTCATGATTAAAGCACCTTGGGTTTTTTTCGAATCACGTCGTGACTGACTGAAACTCCCATACAGGTGCATCGGTTTAAGCTTACACTTCACAGTGGTACACAAAGAACAAATGAATAGAAACGGAGTGATGTCGCCAACCTTTTTCCAGCTGAAACATACTTAGCATTGTGGGAAAAAGTAAACGGTGATTAGGTATGTGCAACACGTCCCAACCTCCTGAGCCAATGAGGAATCACAACCTAACCAAACTTTCACCTGCCTGAAAATACGTCTGACTTCTGCAATACTGGCACGGTGATACCATGGCATGACCTATGCTACGAAGGAAGCGGTGGTAAACTGCATGAAGCCTTCTTTTGTCCTCTACGTTTACTGGCCCTGTTTCACAAACAGTAGAAGAGTGAACTTTAACTGAGTATACTCGAACTTTAATATACAATCGGATATCACAACACCGCCATAAATGGTGTAAGCTGGTGCAAGCTAACCGAGCCTTCTGTATCCATGCAGAGATCTCGTCGCTCACTGACCCTCCAGGGATGACCGAACTTCCCACGTAAGTGACGTAATCATACGCTCAACTTTACCACTCCCTATAGATGGACAGAGAAATAGTGATCAGTCCTGGAGCAACAATTTGCATTCGGGTGGTGAGAAAGGCATCCCAAACACTTAAATCGCTACTCAGTTTCCATAAAACAGCGTTTTCACCTAATAGAATTACATCAACTGCGTACTCCAAATCCCAGCGAAACGTATGCCGTACATTGCCAGACTTCTGCATTTTGTCAGCGTCTTCACTTACGAGGACAACTTCGTCTCCATACATAAAGTAAACCAGATAACCTCCAGGGAGTAGGTCAATCCCTGTGAAGTCAGAAGCACCTAAAGTTGTGTTCAGTAGTACGTCTATGGCGAAGTTAAATAAAAATGATGACACTTGACATCCCTGGCAGACACCACTAGTCGTCATCACTTCACATCCCGACCGATAGCTGCTACCTTGACGTGGTGGTCGGGCTTGCATATCACAATGACCCAACGAGCTATGCTGGTGGAACGCTTGTTCCCTCGAGGTCCTACCATACCAGAAAGGTCTGTTGGGTAGTGGTTAGACGAAAAGCAGTTACCGTCATAGTGTAAATTGCTATACTATGATGGGGGTCTGAGGGCGAAGTCGTACTGCTGCTAGCTGGATGGGGTGTGACAGCAGTAAGGTGTTTCCCTTGGATGACCAGCAGTGCCAAGCTGATGCTGCCTTCTCAGTGGAAGGGGGGGTTAGAAAAGGTCGGCCCCAAAAATAACACACTCCACCACGCCCCACGGTCTGCCGGGCCGGCGGTGTTGGTTCACTTGTCGTTTCCTTTCGCTCATCCGGCCCCAAAAATACAAAAATTCAAAATAATCATACTCAAAAGGCTGGGTGTGACAGGCCTCAAGCAGATGTCCGATGGGCTCTGCGGTCACACAAATCTCTTTCAGGTACCTTAAGAAGAAATAGCCTTCCACGGTGTGGGCAGCCGGGAAGTGTCAACCGCCCTCACAACTCTGTCAGCACCCAAGTTTCTTCTGACTGCTATCCTCCTCCTCCATCATTACCTTCTAATCTTCCTTCACGTCTCTTAATTAATGATGCTGCATCATCTTCAATTTCTCCTACCTCTGCAGCCTTCGACAACGATCTGAGTCCACAGAACAGTGTCCCTGGTCTCCTTAAACCACGCTCCAAATTACATATTGGAGCCTTCAATGTCCGCACCCTCCGTCAAATTGGCCAACAGGCTTCGTTGGCAAAGACTCTAGCAACTCGGGCATGGATGTGTGCTGTGTTTGTGAGACACGCATACAGGACCCAAGTGTGGTTATTCACCTGACCTCTCCTGACCAATCTGGTGAATCTGCAAAATTCACCCTTCGAGTTTCTGGAGATTCGATAGCTAGCTCTCGTGGTCTTGCAGGTGTAGGTATAGCATTAAGCACCAGGGCAGAAAACTCACTACTAGACTGGATCCCAGTTGATAGTCGCCTCTGCGCTATGAGGCTGAACGGCACAGTGAGAACTAAAAGGAATAGTGAGACTCGCCGTTGTCTCTTTGTAATCTCTGCTTACGCACCCACTGACTGTAGTTCGGATGAAGTGAAGGACGAGTTCTACCATAAACTGTCTAACCTCCTCTCGAAAGCCAAACGTTCGGACGTAGTGGTTGTTGCAGGTGACCTCAACGCACAGGTGGGTAGACTGAGTGAGGCAGAAAGGCACTTAGGTGGCACTTTCGGAATCCCAGCTGAACGTACAGATAACGGTGATCGCCTATTACAACTATGCTCAGATAACCGCCTATTTTTAGCCAGCACAAATTTCAGACATAAAGAAAGGCACTGTCTGACCTGGCGTCCACCGAGCTCGACTCAGCGATGGACACAGATAGACCACATTGCTATTAGTCATCGCTGGAGAGGATCGGTGGAAGACTGCCGCTCCTTCTGGAGTACGTGTTTGGACAGCGATCATGCGTTGGTCCGAGCACGTATATGCCTGCGTCTCAATGGACGTAGAAAAAATTTGGCAACAAAACCACTACGAGTTCTGCTGGACAACGAAAACACCAAAGCCGTGTTCAGTGAGAAGTTGGCTAGGCAGTTATCGGAACAAAAGACTGTCACTCATCCAGAAGAAGCTTGGTGCCATCTTCAGTCTACTGTAAAAGCAGCACTGGAGACTGTAGCCGACTCCAAGATAATGGCTAAAAAGAGCCAGTGGATATCAGCAGCTTCTTCCAAACTAATGGATGCACGTGAATGCATCCCTGCAGGCTCTGAGTACAATGAAGAGCGAGCGCAACTTAAAAATAAACTGACGAAAAGTCTGCGCAACGATCGTGAACAGTGGTGGGCAGCAAAGGCTAAAGAGATGGAAAAGGCAGCGGCGATCGGTAACAGTAGACAGTTATTTAGACTTATTAAGGAGACTGGGGGGAAATGGTCAACAACAGTTAGTGAGGTTATAGCGGAGAAGGACGGATCGGCGATTCACTCGCAGGGAAGGCGACTGGGACGATGGGCAGAACACTTTGAGGAACAGTTTAACTGGCCTCCAGCCACCATTGCGCTGCCCGCTATCCAGTCGGACCCTGAATGGGACATAGAGACAGGTCCCCCAACACTAGAAGAAGTTGAGAAAGCGGTAGGTAGCCTGAAACGGGGAAGGGCAGCAGGACCAGACGGACTACCTGCTGAGGTATACAAGAATGGTGGTAGAGTTCTCTTAGTCAGGCTAACGGAAGTGTTAGCCAGTATATGGGAATCAAATACGATCCCCTCCGACTGGTCTAAGTCACTCATCATCCCAGTCTTCAAGAAAGGCGAGAAGTCCTCTTGTGATAACCACAGAGGAATCAGCCTGACAAACATAGTGTCTAAGATCCTAAGTTCTATAATTCTCCGACGCCTGAGTGGAGCTCGGGAACAGCAAGCCCGAGAAAACCAGGCAGGCTTTAGACCTGGCCGTGGATGTATCGACCAAATATTCACACTGCGCCAGGTCCTGGAACATAGGCATGCTTACAGACGCCCGACAATAGCTGTATTTCTCGACCTGAAGGCGGCATTTGACTCCGTTGATCGAGAAGTCTTATGGCAGTGTCTGTCACTGAAAGGCGTGCCTAGTAAGTACATCACCTTATTGAAAGCTCTCTACTCGAACACTTGTGGGCATGTTAGAGCCTATGGTGAGTTGTCCAGGGAGCTATACTCATCAAGTGGTGTCCGTCAAGGATGCCCACTATCCCCATTCTTATTTAATTTTATCATAGATATTCTTATGGAGGTTTCCCTCTCGTCACCTAATTACAAAGACGTTGACCGGATCACAGGTGAATTTTCCTTAGATCTAGAATATGCAGATGACATAGTCCTGTTAGGTGAAGACGCTGACAAGATGCAGAGTCTTCTGAACACTTTGAGTGGGAATTTGAGAATGTTTGGGATGCGATTTTCACCACCCAAATGCAAATTTTTGCTCCAGGACTGGTCTTCAGCGGTACCGCGGTTAACAATAGAGAGTGAAGTGGTTGAGTGTGTTGACCACTTCACTTACCTGGGAAGTAGGATCAACTCCGGTGGGTTAGTTGCCGATGAGATTTCTGCACGGATACAAAAGGCTCGATTGGCTTTTGCCAATTTGCGCCACCTATGGCGCCGCCGTGATATTCGTTTGTCTATTAAGGGTCGCGTGTACTGCACAGCAGTCCGCTCTGTTCTACTGTATGGCTGTGAAACATGGCCATTGAAAGTGGAAGACATGAGAAGGTTACAGGTATTTGACCACCGTTGCCTTCGTAGTATAGGACGTATTCCGTGGTGTCACCATGTGAGTAATGCAGAAGTTAGGTGTAGAGTTTTAGGGAGAAGAGGTAAGTCAGTCGACGAGGTTGTGAACCTTCATCGACTGAGATGGTTGGGACACGTACTACGTATGCCTAGTCACCGATTGCCTCGTCACACAATGTTGGCTGAGGTGGGTTCAGGCTGGAAAAAGGCCCGAGGTGGCCAGACTAAAACATGGCACCAATGTATGAAGTCTCTGACTGTTGGTTTAAGCCATGTAGGACGATGCAGACTAGGTGGTTGGGGTCCACGGGACAAGAGGAACCAGTGGTTGGAGACCCTAGGTGATATGGCTCAGAACCGAAGTCAGTGGCGCAGATGTATACACACATTATCCTCATCTTAACAACGCTATACCGAATCTCACTATTTTGTCACTCCTCTTTCCTTTCTTCTCATACTTTATATTTCTTTTGACTGCATTCACTTATCTTCATCCTTCACCTCACTACCTTTTTACTTGATGTGCTGATATGAGGTGTGGCAACTCGGACCGTTACGCAGTAATGCCTGGTCCTATGTTGATAATGATGATGATGATGATCACTTCACATGATTACTCTCCATTAGCAGTGATACGACTGTGTGAGTCCGAATAGAGACCTTTGAGTAGCTTTACGTACTTTCTCAGCACTCCCTTCACAGTCAGACTGTCACAACACCTCATGGTAGACAGGGTTAAATGCCGCCTTCAGGGTCAAGAAATACAGCCTATGTTAGGCGTTGGCAAGCGTGCCTGTTCCATAACCCGGCGGAGGATCGATATACCCACGACCAAGTAAGAAACCTCCCTGGCTTTCCTGGCCTCACTATTTCCTAGCTCTGCTCACACGTCTAATGATGACAGAACCTAGAATCGTAGTACATTTGTCACGCTGATCCCTTTGTCGTTATCACAGGAGCTATCGCCCTTCTTGAAGACAGTTAATCGGTGATTGAGACTAATCAGATTGCATCACATCTGAGTCCTTCACACTAGTATGAATGTAGCTCGTAAACTTAATACGAAGAGTTAGATTTATTCAACCATACTTCGAAACTATTCAAAACTGTCAAAACTATACGTACTCCAATAGTATAAGGTCATAAACCTGTAGAATACCCACTTAACAATTATTCAGGACCAAAAGCTTAGACCTTGAGACAACGCTTAACTATTCAACAAACACTAGATTAACGTTTGGTTAACCTACCAACCCCAAATTTTACATTCCGAAGTTGTTAGCTACTTGTCATGGGGTAGTAGTGTATATGACAACTGAATTCTTTCAGTTATTAAGTTGAAAACGTCAACGTCCTGCAGTCCATATAGCGGGGTTGATGGGAAGTGAATTTAGAGTTATACGTCACAATGCCTTAACACTATCAAGTGGCCTCTCCATCTACCACAGAACAAGAGATTTTGTAAGGAATCAGTGAAAACACCGAGCCAGGATGATACAGGATGATGACAATAACGCCAATTTTAGGTTGTATATAGGTACTTCTGAAGAGGTTCAATCCGCAGTCTCATCGTACTCAAAATTTCATGGATGAATATACCGAAGGTTTGCACACATCTTAACTTTAAAAATTAGTCTCAGTAGTACGTGTACCATATATAAATAGTGGGAATGGACAATTACTGAGTGACTGACATCGCATTCCAAACTTTGCTCGTAAAACTGAGTGAGAAACTGAATTAAGGATGCATACAGCCTCTCTCCTTGAACAAAAAGTAATACTCCGGCACGTGAGCAAAGTGCACTTTTAAATTAGATTAGTTTATTCGACATAAGAGTGAAACTTCAACTCTCCGACCTCACAACACACTGTGTATTACACCAGTCAAAATATTTTGGTAGTTCACTGATTTTATTCACATGGCGATTTTGGTTATCCATTCTGAGCAGTGTTCTAAAAAAAAACTCTTTTCTGTCTATGAGCCATAAAAAACCTGGGGTAACCCTCAGAAGTTTTATGAAGCTCATCACTGACAAAGCAATTTGAAATGATCGATGACCGAAACATATAGAACGGTGTCATTTTCGTTCTTCAGAGAGAGTGGAATTATTACCAGCTTATACTTCTTTTTTGTTGCGGTGGCCACTTTTTAGCAAGCGAAGCTGATGAACTGATAACAAAACAGGACCATCATGAAAGTTTGACCTCCCACCCTTAACCTTCAGATACTTGCAACCACAAAATTTCTGCATTGCAGATGTTAACTTTATGGCTATCACCCAGGAATCTAAAGTATTCGTTTAAATATTGTGGTGAGAACTACCACACTCAAGCATTTTTTTCGAACCCTAGAACGGCCTTATCCTTCTGAGGTATGCCACGTATGATGTCTTTAACCTCAACATCGTCTCTGGGGCACATTATCCCATCTAGTTAATGGGTTTAACGAGAATCTCGTGGTGGTCTTTTACAAGAACCAATAGGCACGATACTGAAATATACGTCAATGCAATACAGAAGCCCAGCATGCAACAACTAAACATCCAGATATAATCTATGGAAATTCGCAAACAGCAGATGAGGGACCTATCAGAATAACTGAACTTGCGCATATAAGAAATATGCGGTTTTCATTGGCCTTTCATATTGTGACAGCGGTTACACTGCGACACTTCTTTTGGAAGTCAGAGTGCGGATGGCTTTCACATTTCTTAAGTCTCAGGATTACAGAACAAGTGACACTGCTGTTCGAATGAAGTCCCCTATAAACTTCCGAACAAATCCTTAATACAAAATCTGCATAGGTTCCAGGGGGAAATGTACATCATGTCGATAGTTTAGAGTTAGTCGCTTGGACTCATTAGAAATGCCTTTACAAAATCGTTTGCTTAGTCTATAAAAGGCAAAACAGTAACAATCCACACGTTTCTGTGAAATAACGAAATCAAGCTGCCAGCGACAGATGAGTTCTTACAGTTCTTAGACAAAATATTGAGTGGAACAACGCTGCATCTTAAGTCTACTCTCATACGGAACATACCGAACACTAGATTTATTGGATCGAGCGGAAATCAATGGTATCGTTTAAGGAGTGCACTTAAACAAGTTTATGACTACTTATCATTTTACACAGTCAAATTCGAAATTACGTGTGAAAGTGCAAAATAATATGCAACAGAATTGCCATAATATTGTAATCTCTACATTAACACGACTGCCTCGATGGTGGCTGAGCTGCATGTCTAACGGCTTTGCCCTTTTCCCGCTCGTTGTCTTCCAAAAGTCTACTTGTCCGCCAGCTATTCAGCTTTCCGTATGCGACCTTCTCATCGGTGTCTGCTTTTCTTCCTCGATTTTCCCCGATTTTCCACTTTCTCCCCTTAACCTTTACTGCATTACGAGATTTGGGAATATGGAAAGTTGCCTATGCTTAAAACATTCCCCACAGCAATCAAACTTCAAAAAACCTGCAAACACGTAAAGTCTCTTTTTCTGAAAACAAAATAGAAATGATCCACTTTTGATTCATTAGCCCCGGACGAAAAACAACTCCCTTCAGAACAGAGTAAGAAATTTCTGCTCGTTGACTTCAGCAGACCCTTCATTTTGTCACTGTACTAAAATATTGTGTGCCTACCCTAAGCCAACCGCACGACTTTCGGGAAGTGCGTCTATCTTCGAGAGATCAGATATACTTTAGGTAATGTCAACCATAAAGTCTATGGCCAGGCTAAGCAAGAATCGTTAATTTGCACATTCGCGGTGGACGCAACCGGTTGCCATTTCAGATGAATGCTCTCCATAAGCTCCCACATGGCTGCGTGAGTTCGAGTAGTGAGAGTTGATTAGCCTTGTACGTCTCCTCTGTACTCTCTCCATAGTCAGACACTGCCATAACACCTCACTGTCAACAGAGACAAATGCTGCCTTCTGGTCGAGAAATGTGACAAGTGTCGGTCGCCAGTAGGAATTACTTTGTTCTAGAGACTGATGGAGGGTCGAAGTGTGATAATTGCACCTTTTCTCAGGCCTGAATTTTGCATAGCTTTCTCGAGTTTGCTGTTATTGTGTTCCACTCATGGCCCCAGCAACTATGAACCTAGCGATCCAGAACATGATACTAGTCAAACAGATTCCCCCATGGTTGTCTTTGAAAGACTACTCTCCTCTTTTACGCAGTGGAATAATCAGTGAAGTAGACCAGTCTGACAAGACCCTCTCTGATCCCCTAACTCTGGCTATGATCAGCAGTTTTCCACTTCCATCCGCTAGAAGTCAGCTAGCAACTCATAAGTTTCAGCGGCTTCGCGTCTTCCTAGTTTGAAACAGCATTCTCGACTACAACAAGAGTTGGAGTACTGAAATCTGCATCCTGTTCTGATTCAGCCTGAATGCCTATCGCCTAATCCATCCGAATTTTATCCCATGAGACACATTTTCCAGTCTCATACTTCAGAATTACCTCCTTAAATAAGTCTGACATTCAATAGTATGCTGAACTGAATGTAGGTTAACGTAGAATTTGGTTAGCAATAGCTTACTTTATGATAAGCCACCTGGATTAAAAAGGCGATAGAGGAAATCAAGAACCGCAGTAGGCTACTACACCCCAAATGTGAGGAGTTTCATGTGTCTTCATGTACACTTCAACGTAAGCACGATTTCCCAAAACCAATAGCGAAGCGTAGGACGGCATGCCACAATGATGCCGATCTTGATAGTTTAACTGGACTCGCTAAGCTGAAGGCACCCGGTCAGACATCCTCGCCATTTAACATGCTGTCGTGTTACGTTGCATTGCTCGTACTCGACTCTAGCCAGTTAGTTGGAATGCATCGGTATCTTGGTACAACCACCCAAATATACCATTCCATCCGACTACGCTATCGTGTTCTTCCTTGGTCTCGTATTCGTGGGTATATAACAAGTTCGAATGATTAGTGGTTGGTTATTGCGTCTATCAAGTTTGCACCAGAACAAATCCTAATTTGGTGAGCCTGATGTGATAACATATCACGATCAAAAGCAAATATTGAATTGGTGAGCCTGTTCCATTTTATATTCGTATACTGTTTCATTTCACTTTCTCATGTCCGACCACACCACCAAGCTTATTCGTATTAAGCCGACTACGAACATGATCCAACTCGTGCCATATTGGCCAGACAATGCGAAAACATGGTTTCTGTATGCAGAGGCAGACTTTCGAGAACAGGGTGTCTCAGATCCTCACTTTCGACTTCTTGCCGTCACACGTTCACTGCTGCAGGAATTGAACAAGCATGTTACGACACACATGTTTAATCCTGAAGTAAGTGATCCCTATACACTTTTCAAGGCCGCACTCTTGAAGAAAAGCGATCTCACAGATGGCCAGCGCCTAGGCGAATTATTTCATAACATCAAGCCAAGAGGCAACACAGCCACTGAAGTCCTCGCATGCATGCGAGAAGTTATGCGAGCACGAACATTCGACAACGGCCTTTTCCGAGAACCATTTCTCTCAAAACTACCACAACCGGTGCGAACCGTGTTGGTGACACTGCGGTCAGTTCCACTCGATGACCTGACAGTCTCAGCAGATAAAATACCGGAGATCTCTAGCAGACCCGTCTCCAGCGTATATTCCGTCTGCGATAAACCCGAGAGCCAGGATTCAGAGGTGACGAGGCTTGCAACTCGGTTAAACAGTTGCTACGATCTCGAAGTCCTAGTTCACGTAGCACTTCACACAAACGCACCTTGACGCATCGCAGCAACTCTCATGGTTATCCAAAAACTAAACGTGGCGGGGTGGAAAATCCTAAGTGGTGCTGGCTTTACAATACCAACAAGGACGAAGCCAGAAAATGTCGGAAACCATGCAGTTGCAACACGGACACAAACTCGGGAAGCTGCCACACCGGCACGTGTTCACCGCAACCGTGGCCGGCGGAAACAGCCGTTTGCTTTGCGTCACGGATATTAAAAAGGAAGTCCGCTACCTCGTCGACACCGGCGCGGAAGTTAGTGTTCTTCCCGCACCGACAAAGGAGCGTCATCATGACCCATCCTTCGATCTCCAAGCAGCTAACGGCAAAGCAATCGCGACATTTGGGAGACAGTAAGCCAACCTTAACTTGGGTCTGCGTAAACCTGTCCGCTGGATTTTCCTCCTAGCTGACGTTTCCGTGCCCATCATGAGCACAGACTCGCCGAACCATTACAATCTACTAGTAGATGCTCGCCGTCGACGGCTGATGGATAACAACACGAAGTCATCCATTGGCGGCACCACCCACGCGGGTCCGAGTTTAGCTCTCGTCAGAACGAACCAGTCAAGCGACGCGTCCGCCAGGCAGTTTTGGAGAAATATCCAGAGTTGCAACAGCCGAAGTATACTCCTTGGCGCATAACTGACAGTGTCATGCACCAAATGACAACCACAGGTTCACTTTTGGCATCCAAAGCACGCCGTCTAGCCCCGATGAGCTCAAAACGGCGAAAAGTGGATTCAAGCACACTCTCGGACTGGGTGTTATCAAACCTTCAAGTAGTCCCTGGGTATCACCATTGCATGTGGTTCTTGAAAAGGATAGCAACGACTGGCGTCCAACCGTTGATTACCGATGGCTTTTCTTCCAGACAACGCTAGGCTGCTCCCCGACACCTGGTGTTCACGACCCGCCCGCGACGTTATGCGGAGCAAATATGTTCTCCGAAATCCACCTTGTCAAAACGTATCATCAGATACCCATGAAAGAAGAAGATATCGCTAAGATAGCAATCATTTCTCCTTTTGATTTGTTTGAATTCCTGCTCATGTCATCTGGTCTTCGGAATGCAGCATAAACATTCCAGCGCTTTGTGGATGGTGTCTTACGTGGTTTGGATTTTGTTCACGTCTGCATCGATGAATGTCTCACTGCGAGTCCAGATAAGGAAGCTCACCTCAAACATTTGGACCTTGCATTCGAAAGACCGAAAAACATGGCACCACAGACAACTTGCAGAAATGTGAAATGGGAGTTGAATCACTCAGCTTCCTTGGGCATACCATTGAAAACAAAGGTACGCACCCACTGGGAGACAAGATGGTGGCTATCATAAGCTATCCAGAGTCGACCACTGTGAAGCACCTCCCCACTTTCATTGGCGTGGTAAGTTTTTACCGAGGGTTTATTCCCAAATGTGCCTCTGTCACGAGACCACTCACACAGCTACCTCTAGGGACTACGAGGTGCATGACTCCGGACAGCGTGGTTAGACTTGCTTTCTCTGGAGTCAAGGAAGCCATTTCGAACGCAGCCATGCTTATGTATCACGACCCCAATACTCCTTTGAGCATTGTTGCTGATGCATCTGACTCAGTTGGAGCGGTATTGCATCAGTTGACTGACAACCAGTGGCGACCGTTATCCTCTCACTTGAGGCTGCTGAAAGAGGAGGAAACAAGATACAGTACATTTGGTGGAGAACTCGTGGCTATGTACTATTCTGTAAGTCATTTTCGACATTCGGTTGAAGGTCATGATTTCATTATCTTCATAGACCACAAACCGTTAACCTTATCTTTAGGCCGGGCATCTGACAAATACTCCCCCCATGTGTCGCGACAACTGGATTACATTTCCCAGTCCATGTCAGACGTCTGCCACGTTCCTGTGGCGAATAACTCTGTAGCCAGCGCACTATCTCGACTAGCCTCGATAAACCGTATTGAAGGCGTTGATCTCGTTGAACTAGCTTGGTGTCAGGAAGAAGACCTTGAGCTACACCATGAGTTGTTTCCCACAACACTCAAGCTACAACGGTGTCCATTAGGATCAGGCAAGGATGCAATTTTGTGCGATGTCTCTGCTAGTCAACCACGCCCAATAGTTCCGAAGAGACGCCGACACAACGTCTTCAACACATCGCACAAACTGTCCCATCCAGGTGTATGTACCACCATCACGACGTTTCTGCTTGCCGGGAATGAACAAAGACGCTAAGGAGTGGGCTTAGTTGTGCTTAGCCTGTCTGAGGTGCAAAGCCACACGACACATGAAAGACCCTTTAGGTTCTTTTCTGGCCCCAGACATGCGTTTCGACCACATCCATATTTTATTGTAGGACCTCTACCAGAGTCTAATGAGTGTGCTTACCTATTAACTTGTGTGGATCGTTTTACACGGTGGCCAGAAGCAGTGCACCTATTGGGGATATTACTGCTGCCATTGTCGCTCGCGTTTTTATAGAAAGATGGATCGCGAACTTTGGATGTCCATCTTACGTAACAACCAGCCGTGGGCGCCAATTCGAGTGTAGACCATTTCACGCTTCAACTTCACTTTTAGGTTGCACCCGGTTCCGAAAGACAGCCTACCACCCACAGGCAAATGGCATGCTAGAATGTTTCCATCGACGGATGAAAGCTTCCCTTTCAGCTGCAAACATATCTCAGTTGACCTACTGGGTGTCGGAACGCTTTAAAAGCAGGTACTGGGTGCACCTCTGCAGTGCTCGTCTATCGGGTACTCCTCACCCACAAGGTGAATTTGTCTCCGCCTGAACTTTCAAACATGTTTTCGACAGAACATCTTACGTGACTAGACTTGGAAACGCAATGCGTTTGGTAAGGCCTTCTCCTGTTAGACCTCAAACGACTGATGTCTTCGTTCACCCCATTTTACAAAAGAAAACGCGTGTTCATTAGCCACGACGCCGTTCGTCGACCACTTGAACCACCCTAAGATGGGCCATTCAAAGTGATCAAGCGGCAGAAAAGATTCTACATAACTGCGGGTAACGGATGTTAATATATTGTTAGTATCAACCGTTTGAAACCAGCTTATTTCTAAGGCAACCACATCATAAAAGACGTTTCAGCTCGCCATCTCCAACCGATGAGTAGCCGAATTACTGAGATTCTTGACGATGTGCCTGGTAATGCGCAGATACGAAATCCACCGGCAAAACGAAAACGCTACCAGGTCGAACCGTCAGGCATGAAATAAAATGTGCCTACCATTTTTTGATTCAAAATCTTTTTTCGGGGAACTATTTTTCTTATTTACCGGCCATGCGAAAATACTCCTACATTTTAGGTTTTTAAATCAATTTTTTACCACCACGTAATGAAACTTTTACCAAAAATTGGAAAAAACATGAAGTCTATTTTCAACGCAGTTATATATAAATGTTTCCCACTTTCTCGAAACATTTCCGTGGTATTAAGGACTTTTATTTATATCCCAGGTGCAACGAGCGCCGAACAAAACGCCAGAGGACACGAAGGACCGCGATCGACGTGCAATTCAATTTATTGTATTTTAGGATTTGTCCTGGTGCAAACTTGATAGACGCAATAACCAACCACTAATCATTCGAACTTGTTATATACCCACGAATACGAGACCAAGGAAGAACACGATAGCGTAGTCGGATGGAATGGTATATTTGGGTGGTTGTACCAAGATACCGATGCATTCCAACTAACTGGCTAGAGAGTCGAATACGAGCAATGCAACGTAACACGACAGCGTGCCAAATGGCGAGGATGCTTGACCGGGTGCCTTCAGCTTAGCGAGTCCAGTTAAACTATCAAGGTCAGCATCAATGTCGAAAGTCGTCAAACCCTAGGCTATTGATTTTGGGGAAGTGTATGACGCTACAGATCACTCCCCCACTAGTGGGTTCGTGAGGACCCTAAGACGATACCAGCCGGAAGTAAAAACCCAGTGGTTTCTCCACTGGTAAAACTCTCCCGATGGGCTCACTGCGTGAGGTGGCCCCTGGTTGTCTGAACCTTATTCTAGGGTGTCGTGGCGATTAAATAAATAAAATACAATAAATGAAATTGTACGTCGGTCGCGGTCATCTGTTCCTTTCGACGTTCCGTCCAGTGCTCGTTGCACCTGGAATATAAATAAAAGTCTTTAATACCACGAAAACGTTGCGTAAAAATGGGAATTATTTATATATAAACATGTCGAAGAAAAAAAATTTACGCTTATCTTCGCCGGTTTTTTTAGTTTTTATTACATGGTAAATAAAAATTGATATAAAAAGGCAAAGTGTACGAGGGTTTGTGCCGGTAAATAAGAAAAATAGTGCCTCGAAAAAAAGAAAAAACAAATGGTTGGCACACACACAGCTAAGTTGAATATGACTTCAGGTACTCTGGGAACCTGACGGTTCGACCTGATCGTGTTTTTTGTTGCGCCGATGGTTGTTGCAGCTGTGCATTACCAGGCACATCGTCGAGAATTTCGATAATTGAGTCATCCGTCGGTCGGATGTAGCGAGCTGAAACGTCACTTACAATGGGGTTGCCTTCGAAATAAGCTGGTTTCAAACGGTCGATACTGACAGTATCTTCACGTCCGTCTCGCTCAATTACATAGAATTTCTCATGTCGCTTAATCACTTTGAACGGCCCGTCGTAGGGTGGTTCAAGTGGTCGACGAACAGCGTCGTGGCGAACAAACACGTGTGATGTCTTCTGTAAACTGGGGTGGACGAAAACATCAGTCGTTTGCGGTCTAATCGGAGAAGGCCTAACTGAACGCATTGCGTTTGTAAGCCTAGTCACGTAAGATGCCCTGTCGGAAACATGTTTGAAAGTTGAAGGGGAAACAAACTCACCTGGTAGGCGAAGAGTGGTCCCATAGACGAGTTCTGCAGGAGTGCATCCAGCATCAACTTTCAACGCGTTACGAATACCTAGTAGGACTAGAGGCAGAGCCTCGGTCCACTGAGGTATGTTTGTAGCTGAAAGGGAAGCTTTCAGCTGTCGATGGAAACGCTCTACCATGCCATTTGCTTGTGGATGGTAGGCTGTCGTTCGGAACCGAGTGCAACCTAAAAGTGCCGTTAGAGCGTGAAATAGTCCGCACTCAAATTGGCGCCCACGGTCGGTTGTGACGTAGGATGGACATCCGAAGTTCGCGATCCATCTTTCGACGAAAACACGAGCAACTGTTTCGGCAGTAATATCTTTAATGGGTACTGCTTCCGGCCATCGTGTGAAACGATCAACACAGGTGAAAAGGTAGGTACATCCATTAGATTCTGGTAGGGGTCCTACAATATCTATATGGACGTGGTCGAAACGCATGTCTGGGGCTAGAAATGAGCCTAAAGGGCTTTTCGTGTGTCGCGTGACTTTACACTTTTGACAAGCTAAGCACGACTGGGCCCACTCCTTAACGTCTTTGTTCATCCCAGGCCAGCAGAAACGTTGTGCGATAAGCCTAATGGTGGCTCGTACACCTGGATGAGAGAGTTTGTGCAACGTATTGAAGACGTTGCGTCGACAACTCTTCGGAACTATTGGGCGTGGTTGACTAGCAGAGACATCGCACAAAATTGCATCCTTGTCTGATCCAACAGGACAAAGTCGCAGTTTGAGAGTTGTGGACGACAACTCATGATGCAGCTCAAGGTCTTCCTTTTGACGCCGAGCTAGTTCAACGAGATCAATACCCTCGATATAGTTTATCGAAGCTATTCGAGATAGTGCGTCGGCTGCGGAGTTGTTTGCTCCAGAAATGTGGCGGATGTCTGACGTGAACTGGGAAATGTAATCCAGCTGTCGCGACTCACGAGGGGAGTATTTGTCAGACGCCGAGCTGAGGGAAAACGTTAACGGTTTGTGGTCTGTGAAAATAATGAAATCACGACCTTCCACAGAATGTCGAAAATGGCGTACAGAACAGTACATGGCTAGGAGTTCCCTACCAAATGTACTGTATCTTGTTTCCGCGTCTTGCAGCCGCCTCGAGAAAAAGGCTAACGGTTGCCACTGGTTGTCAGTCAACTGTTGCAAAACTGCTCCAATTGCTGAATCAGATGCATCAACAGCAATACTCAGAGGAGCATTGGGGTCATGATGCATAAGCATGGTTGCGTTCGAAATGGCTTCCTTGACTTTGAGAAAGCAAGTCTAGCCGCGTTGTCCAGAGACACGAACTTCGCAGTTCCTCGAAGTAGATCTGTGAGTGGTCTCATGACAGAGGCACAGTTAGGGATAAACCTTCGGTAATAACTTACCAGGCCATTGAAAGTGCGGAGATGTTTCACAGTGGTCGGCTCTGGATAGTTTGTGATAGCCGCCACTTTATCTCTCAATGGGCGTATACCTTTGTTGTCAATGGTATGCCCAAGGAAGCTGAGTGATTCAACTCCTATTTCACACTTCTGTAAGTTAACTGTGATGCCATGTTTTTTGAGTCTTTCGAATGCGAGGTCCAAATGTTTAAGGTGTGTTTCCTTATCTGGACTCGCAATTAGACAGTCATCGATGTAGACATGAACAAAATTCAGACCACGGAAGACGTCGTCCATAAAGCGTTGGAATGTTTGTGCTGCATTCCGAAGACCAAAAGGCATGCGCAGGAATTCAAACAGGCCAAAAGGAGTAATAATGGCTGTTTTCGCGATATCTTCTGCTGCCATAGGTATCTGGTTGTACGCTTTGACCAAGTCGATTTTCGAGAAAATGTTCATGCCGCATAAGGTTGCGGTCAAGTCGTAAACGTGGGGTATAGGGTAGCAGTCCGGAGTTGTTTTGGCGTTAAGCCTTCGGTAATCACCGGTCGGACGCCAGTCGTTGCTATCCTTTTTGGGCACCATGTGCAATGGCGATGCCCAAGGACTGTTTGACGGTCTGATAATGCCCAGTTCGAGCATATGGTCGAATTCATTTTTCGCCGTTTGCAGCTTATCGGGGGCTAAACGGCGAGCTTTGGATGCCACAGGTGGACCTGTGGTTGTGACGTGATGCATAACATTGCTGGTTATGCACGGAAGAGTGTGTTTCGGTTGTTGTAACTCTGGATATTTCTCCAGAACTGCCTGGTAGGACGCGTCGCCTGATTGTTTAGTCCTAACGATGGCTAAACTCGGACCTACATAGGTGGTGCCGCCAATAGATAACTTTGTGTTGTTATCTATCAGTCGTCGACGGCGAGCATCTACGAGTAGATCGTAATGGTTCAGCAAATCTATGCCAATGATGGGCATAGAGACGTCTGCCAGGAGGAAATCCAGTGAATAGGTTTGCGTAAACCTAAGTTGAGGTAGGCATACCGTCTCCCGAATGTCGCGATTGCCTTGCCGTTGGCTGCTTGAAGATTGAAGGATGGGTCGAGATGACGCTCCTTTGTCGTTGCTGGAAGAACGCTAACTTCTGCGCCGGTGTCGACGAGGTAGCGGACTTTCGTTTTAATGTCGGTGACGTAGAGCAAACGGCTTTTTCCGCCGGCTACGGTTGCCGTGAGCACGTGCCGGCGTGACCGTTTCCCGAGTTTGTGTCCTTCTTAAAACGGCATGGTTTACGACATTTTCTGGCTTCATCCCCGTAAGTGTTATGAAACCAGCACCATTCAGGGTTTTCCACCCTGTTGGGTTTCGTTTTAGGGCTACCACGCGACTTGCTGCGATGCGCCAAGGTGCGTTTCTGTGAAGTGCTACGTGATCTAGGACTTCGAGATCGTAGCAACCGTTTCACAGAGTTGCACAACTTGGTCACCTCCGAATCCTGGCGCTCTGTTTTGTCGCAGATAGAATATACGTTGGAGACGGGTCTGCTGGATATCTCCAGTATTTTATCTGCTGAGGCTGCCAGGTCGTCGAGTGGGACTGACTGGAGTGTCACCAACACGGTTTGCACCGGTTGTGGTAGTTTCGAGAGAAATAGTTCTCGGAAGAAACCATCGTCAAATGTTCGTGCACCGATTACTTCTCGCATGCGTGCGAGGACTTCAGTAGCTGAGTGGCTGCCTAGCTCGATGTTACGAAGCAATTCGTCTAGACGTTGGCGATCTGTGAGATCGCTTTTCTTCAAGAGTGCGGCCTTTAGAAGTGCATAAGGGTCACTTACTTCAGGATTAAACATGTTTGCTGTAACATACCTGTTTAATTCTCGCGGTAGTATGACAGCAAGAAATCGAGACTGAGGATCTGAGACACCCTGTTCTCGAAAATCGGCCTCGGCATACAGAAACCATGTTTCTGCATTGTCTGGCCAATATGGCACGAGTTGGATCGTGTTCGAGGTCGGCTTAATACGAATAAGCTTGGGGGTGTGGTCGGACATGAGAAAGTGTAGTAAATGGATATATAAATGTTATCGAAATGAAAACAATAAACAAATATAAAATGGAACAGGCTCACCAATTCAATACTTGTTATTGGTCGGGATATGTGATCACGTCGGGATATTTGATCACGTCGGGCTCACCAATTTAGGATTTGTCCTGGTGCGAACTTGACAGACGCAAAGACCAATCACTAATTATTCGAACTTGTTATATACCCACGAATACGAGACCAAGGAAGAACACGATAGCGTAGTCGGATGGAATAGTATATTTGGATGGTTATGCCAAAATACCGATGCGTTCCAACTAACTGGCTAGAGAGTCGAATACGAGCAATGCAACGTAACACGACAGCGTGCCAAATGGCGAGGATGCTTGACCGGGTGCCTTCAGCTTAGCGAGTCCAGTTAAACTATCAAGGTCAGCATCAATGTCGAAGTCGTCAAACCCTAGGCTATTGATTTTGGGGAAGTGTATGACGCTACAGATCACTCCCCCACTAGTGGGTTCGTGATGACCCTAAGACGATACCAACCGGATGTAAGAACCCGGTGGTTTCTCCACTGGTAAAACTCTCCCGATGGGCTTACTGCCTGATGTGGCCCTCGGTTTTCTGAACCTTATCTTGGGTTTCGTGGCAATTGAAAAATGAAATACAGGAAGTCGAATTGTACGTCTGTCGCGGTCCTCAGTTTCCTTTGACGTTCCGTGCAGTGCTCGTCGCACCTGGAATAAGAGTCTTTAATAGCATGAAAAGCTTTGTAAAAATGGGAATTATATGTATATAAATATATGGAAATAAAGTTTACGGCTTTTAAAAAAAATATTTCATTGCGTGGTAGTAGTGAAAATATAGACATCAGAGGAGGCAAAATGTACTAGAAGTTTCCCAATACCAGTAAATACTTAAAATAGTGCCTCGGAAAAAATTTTTCAAGTAAAAAACATTTGGTTGGCACATCTGATTTCACACCACTAAGCTGAATGCGACTTCAAATACTCCGGGAACCTGAAGGTTCGACGTGATCGTGTTTTCTGTTGCGCAGATGGTTGTTGTAACTGCGCATTACCAGGCACATCGTCAAGAATTTCGATAATTGGGCTCTCCGTTGTGTTGTTTGGGTGAAAAGCCATCGGTAATCAACGGTTGGACGCCAGTCGTTGCTATCCTTTTCAAGAACCACATGCAATGGTGATACCCAGGGACTACTTGAAGGTTTGATAACACCCAGTCCGAGAGTGTGCTTGAATCCACTTTTCGCCGTTTTGAGCTCATCGGGGCTAGATGGCGTGCTTTGGATGCCAAAAGTGAACCTGTGGTTGTCATTTGGTGCATGACACTGTCAGTTATGCGCCAAGGAGTATACTTCGGCTGTTGCAACTCTGGATATTTCTCCAAAACTGCCTGGCGGACGCGTCGCTTGACTGGTTCGTTCTGACGAGAGCTAAACTCGGACCCGCGTGGGTGGTGCCGCCAATGGATGACTTCGTGTTGTTATCCATCAGCCGTCGACGGCGAGCATCTACTAGTAGATTGTAATGGATAGAGTCGAGTACGAGCAGTGCAACGTAACACGATAGCATGTTAAAAGGCGAGGATGTCTGACCGGGTGTCTACAGCTTAGCGAGTCCAGTTAAACTATCAAGATTGGCATCAATGTTGAATGTCATCAAACTACATGTCATTGATTCTCGAGAAGTGTTTCTCGCTGCATGCTTGGTATGCTTCACTTGCTTTTGTGTCGTAAGAGTGTCTTTTGTCTTTCACCGCCCTTTTCTTCACTTCTCTGTCCAGTGTAGTGCTTTATATTTTGTATTCGGTTCCTCTTTTACTTGTTATCCCTTCTCTGCACTGGTTCATCTGCATCACCATCCTCCTCTCTCTCCTTCATCAGCTTCCATGTGGCCGTCGAGATCCATTCCTTGTCCTAGTTTCTTCTTCCTTCCTAACACTGTTATGCAAGTTTCCTTTCACGTCTCCTTCAAAGAGTTCCAATGTTCCTCCACGCAGACTTCCTTGGGGATGTTGCTTAGTGTCTACCTTTTTTACTGGTAGCTGACGCGAAGATGCCCGCTGTAGTTTCGTCCTCCAGTTTCTGTTCTGGGTGTTGAGCTTCAACTGTGGCCGTCTATTACCAACTTCTTTGAAGGCTTCCAACTTGATTCTGAAGGTTCCTTGCACCAGATAGATAGTGAGTGGTGTGAACCTACATCTGCTCCCCTTCTTGTTCTGATCTTGTGTCCAGTAGGCTGAGTGCATCTCCACCTTCATCAGATTGAGATGAAGTCGGTCTGATTTTCAGTGTCCTGGTGTCTGGTGAAATACATGTCGCTGCCTTGTGAACATCCTTGTGTTTGTACACATTGCCGCACCTCCAATCACCAAATCGTTGAGTGCGCAGAAGTCTGCAAACAGTTCTCCATTCTCATTCGTTTCACCAAGTGCCCCTCGACCCATGATTGGTTCTCGTCCTGTGTTGTCCGCCCCCAGTTTGGCATCTATGCCACCCTAACCATGAGAATTTTGATGACACCAACTGGGGTGGGGTCTTGTCCAGTACTGATTGCAGTTGTCTGTAGAGTTCCTTCTTCTTCTCATCTGCATAATCTGCTGGCGCGTAGCATTGACTGATTTTGACCTTCCTTCCTTTCGATTTGAATTTTACTCTCATGATTTTGATATTGGAGAAGAAGAATTCCCACTATATGAGAGCCTTCGATGCTCCCGCGGACATCGTGATAGCCACTCCATCACTCAGTGTGCTCGTGGTTGTCGTCTGAGTGACAATATCGGAGTAGATTATAGACCCTCCAGTTGACAGTTTGGAGAGTCTACTTCCATTCCACCTGCTTTCGCAAATTCCAAGCACTTCAGTGTGATACCTTCTCATCTCCTTTACAGTCTGGGCAGCCTTGTTGGGTTCAAGCATAGTGCAAACATTCTATGTCCCCATGTTTACTTTCTCTTCCATAGAGGGATGAGAGGACAAATCAGCCATTTGGCTTCACGAAGGCCCCCACCAACTGGCGTCATTTCGTTTCTCCGATTCCGGCGGGGAATAACTTTATTTCCATTTTTGATATTTTGTTTGTTTTTTGAAGTTGCCTTGGCGACTGGATTGGTTTTACGGGGTAGGTTTGCTAGACCTAAGCCCGACCTCCCCTCTTTGTCCGGACTTAGGATCGGCTACTTACTGGTGAACTGGTTATCTAGGTCAGGTAGTGCATCTACAAAGTTATGCATGATTCCGCCCTCCACCTACCACAATGTCCCGATAAATTAAATCCTCTTGAAACACCTACTGCCAGTATCCCGGATTTATCAACACCGTGGTTACTTTTTTGGGCGTCACACTTGCTGCAAGGTAAAATGTATAATTCTTGTATGCACAGCATGGACTGATATATATATATATATATATATATATATATATATATATATATATATATATATATATAAGTGCGAATGCAAGCAATGTTTTCAAGTTCCGTACAGTATGAGATACACTGATAGATAACGGAGTACTTCAAATTGGGTACAATTGTCTGATCTCGAAGTGGAAGAAAGGAAAATCGACTGAATTATCTGCTTCAACCAGGGTCCAATATGATTTAGCGTAAAGGAGCAGCTTGAAATTAGTTTCGCTTGCCTTAGAAGGTATGAAATACAGTTAATGAAAGAAAAATAAACGCTCTGTAAGTTTGAAGCTAGCGATGATAAAAATAATAGCAATGTGAATAATGATGGGTGAATATTATTCATAATAGCGATTATATCGGTTAGAATGACAACCAGCTTCTCATTTATGACCGTTTTAGGTGATGTACATTTCAAAAAAAAGAATCACCTACTCTGCCACGGTAAACTTGTTCCTAGGTGTGTAACCTAGTAGGTCTGGCGGGTGGCTTCGACCAGCTGAGTTCATCTCATGGCCCACTTCTTTCTTTTACAGTAATGCATTTGCAAACAGTGATTTTCAGTGCACCCTGTTGACACCAAACCATTTCTAGGTTCAAAAGAAACATTCAAAATACCTGAATAATGGATAAATAATCTTTAACGACGTCAGCGGGTGACTTTAACAATAACAGTGGTTGCCGCACCTACCCTTAGATAATACACCAGGCACAGCCAAGATAACTCTCATGGATGCCTATTCATCATAACGTTGGTCGGTTTGGGGAATGGAACGATGGGGGCAATATTTGACTCGCAAACCAACATTCCCGAAATACTTTCCTTCCGACGTCTCGTTTTTGACGTCTGATTCTCCCTATCAAGCTTAAATCGCTAATCATCAATCCACTGTGGTTTAAGTGCCCAGCTGATGTTCCGCCCAGTTTTTTTGGAACCAGTAGAGCTGTTAAATCCATCATGAGGAAAGTTACTAGCAGGGTTACCTGGATTGATAGGCAGACAGTGGATTTACCAAAGTAGATGCCGATTTTTTGAAACTCAGTCACAGCGACTGGGTTACAGATACTGAATTTGAAATACTACAGAGCCTTAAACCGATATGAGACTGTCTTTGCCCGGTTCTGTTTAAGAGAAGTGGTCAGCAGTTGTGAAGGCCGTCTCGGATGGTTGCAGAAGTGGAAAGCATTGTGGTATTAGTATCCAAGTTCTTTATGATATGTATGGTAAGTAAACAAATCCAGACGCGGATAAAGTGAGAACCCATGCAACTGCCTAGACTCGATTTTCAAGCTTTATGGCAGATTCGATGAGCCACATGCCATCACAGTTTATGCTGTCCCTATGGTACGTATTTTGACAAACAGGTAAAATGTATCCCAACCACTGGTTCGCTATGTCCTGGCCACTTGTGGCATCTCTTTAGACTACATGTTAGGTTGCGATTATGATTAACTGTCGTTATTGCAGGACCACGAGCTGTAATTTTAAACTCGCTTTGAGCCAAGCTATCTTGTGTCCTCCTTGGCCCGTTTTAACGACAGCAATGGATGGATTCTGCCGACTACGTTTTTGCTCCTTTGACTAGCATAACTATGCACCAAAAATATATGTAGGTGTGTACTGTTTGGTGGGTCATTTTGGCTACCGAATTGCCAAATCAAATATAGGGAAGCACCAAAAAAGCTGTTAGTAAAGAGAGATGTTCCGTCGTACAATCAATCTGCGTGAAAACTGGTCACATTAAGAAAAGGTGGTCAAATCCTATTCATATATGACCATATGCGACACTGATCACTGCGCAAAATCACTTCAGATTTTGATTGATGCATTGCGAACACTGGGAGTATTTATATTATATGTGATAGGATTCTCTTATACGTGGTTCACTGAGCATGCACGGTGTATCTCGTTGTTTATTTCGAATTTGTGACCTGAAATCTCTTGACGGAAGTGTACAATCAGTTTACTGACGTAAAGCGGTTAGCCTACCCGGTCGTTATTGAACCCAAACTGTTGTTTTCAAAAACATAACTGCTTGAATTTTATGCATCCAAGACCGACAAGTAATTTTTAAATCTGCTTTGTTTGCTGGTTGTAGCGTCCTTTCAGGTAACGAAGGTGCAGTTTTACCTGGATGCAGACATGCGAGTATCATTAAATACACTCACTGCTGTCGGATGCCTTCTAATTGGAGGGAGTAACTGTTCTAAGAAGATGCAGGGACAATCAAGTCCAGTGAAAATAAATACTTTATTTCGTTTTGTTCACTTTCAAACTTAAGAATGAGTTCCGATAGCTGTTGTTCAAAAATCTACAAGTGGAATAGCCAATGGTGGTACAGCACCAGGTCACTTTGAACCGCCACATCAGGTTTACACTTGTTTAGTGAGATAAACTACAGAATACGGATAAGCATCTTCGAGGTAGGTGTCAAAATCCGACAAGCGTCAGAGTGGTACACTTCTTCCTGAACAGTTTGTAGGTGCCAATCACATAAAAATGGACAATTTTTATTCAGTGCGTGCCTGCTATGCTCTCATGCATAGTGATAATGTGTACTACATGCAAAAATTATGAATGTGCAGACACTTCGTGCTACATGTGTGAATCATTCTTATTCACATATCCAATAGTTGATCCCGATATTCAGTCAGCTGCTGAGTGACACGCACTAGTAGTAATGCCAATTTTCCAAGATATCATCAGTTAAAATGTACAGCAGCTTTTATCCGTTCGCCCATGTTAAATCAGTGTTTAGTAGCTAAATATCACGACGACTTCCATTCATTCCGGCTATGGTTTCTGTCCATGGGTCGTCGATATAAGCGTAGTATTTGGTGTGATGGCTGATATGGCATTTGTGCATACATCAAGATATCCTTCTCTTCCACCACATCCAAGTAACCGTGCAGTGTAAAGTAGTACTGCCGAAATGTCCGGGTCGTGAATAGGCTGAAAGCGGGAGATGAAAGAGTTAGGCTTCTGCTAAATGAGGCTTGTTGTTATGGCATTACACTCGTTCTGGTCTCTTGTAGCAGCTTTCACATACTAAGGGTCGCGATGCAAGAATTTTGCTGCAAATATGTTGAAAAACGGTCAGTGCACTTTCGGCTAAGAATCAGATCATTTTATAGACGCCAGAAAGTGAAAGGCATGCCCGATGAAGTTACGTGGCTAGTTTTTCTTTCTCAGGACCAAGAACCCTTCTCCACACCTCCTTACAGCCGTTTTATTGCAGTTTGTTACTGTTTTTCGAAAAAGGTCCATATGCAATCAATTTTGTACGTTTTCGGCCGTTGACACCGTAGCTGAGGATTTCGTTAGTGTGTGTAACGATATTTAGTCCCTGGTATCAATGCACACGGATAGGTAAGGACATGAATTCAACTTCGGAAATGTATTGATCTTAGACACAGGAAATACAACGAATGTCAGAGAATTCCCAGAAGTTTCTCACCCCGGTAAGCTAGAAGTCAGTAGATGTATGGACATAGACCAGACCTACCACCAATCAGGTAGACGAGGTCAAAGGTTAGATAAAGAAACATCCAGCAGGAAGATTTATGCGCTTGACAGTCAGAGGAAGCTACAGGAGCGGCACATAGTTTCTCACGATCACTAGCCTAGGGATCATCGAGATCCAAAATTGATGCTAATCCTCATGGCTTTATGGGATTCACTAAGCTGAAGGTACACGATAAGCATCCACGCCGTTTGGCTTGTTATGTTACATTGCACTACTCCCAACCAACCTTCTAGCCACCTGGTGAGAAAGCATTGGCATTTTGACACGGCCTCCCAAATATACTATCCCCATCTGACCACACTACTGTATTCTTCTTTCGTCTCGAATTCGTGGGTATGCCACAAGGGTAGTTCCTCAACAACCAACCATAAACCATTTCGTCAGGAAGACCCGCTGAGTCACTAGCGCAGGGAAACTGACAGCTCACTTCATACCGAGGCTATTACTGATGACGCTGTCCAGAAAGGCAGCGAAGGCTTCATAATTAAACAGAGCGGCTGGGAGAACACGATATGTCTTAATACGACGAGAAGCTGCCGTACTTATTAGGAATTTTGAATCCAAATCGTTTGACGATGAAATAATGGAGGCCAAAAATGGGGTAAAATGGGAATATAAACTGGCCCTGTCTATCATATTAGGTTACTCTGAACTGCCATGTTGCCTCTATAACCGTGATATGATAACACTCAGTGTATATCACCGAGGTCTTGCTTCCTCCATAACTGCATCGGGAAGGGGTTTGCCTTTATGACAAAAAGCAAGGACCCTGTTCAAATATTTATGGTTCCATTTTACTATTTTGGGTTAGATTTCTGCCCATGATTGGATGCTACGTTCCATATCCTCCATTCTGTTTGTTTCATCCCAATACTTTCGGTATGCAACTTCATCTTTCTCCTGAAACGTATCTCCAAACATTTGTTTTGGGACACCGCGTTAAGTGATTTTTGTAGTCTTGACACTGAACTAACCCACATAAACGTATCATGACTGAAGTGCTTCCAAGTAGTATTTTGTGCTTCAGTTTGGAATTTGGTCTGCTACCGCCTTCGCTATTCATTTTTCAGTTTGATTGACCGCTTCCTTATTTGAACGGGACTTTGGTGACCGTAGTTGTCAGTGTATGTCGAGCCATCACAGCATGATGAACGCTTAGGATGGAGGCCACGGCTGTATCGCCGGCATATCTTCGAACGTATTTGCTGGTTCAAATGACTGTTAGCCAATAACAGTTTCGACTTAAACTCACTTTGACCTGCAGAACAATCAAGTTGATGTTCAGCTATTTTCTCATTGTTGTCCGTGGAAGGTTATCGTTCTGTCTTCAAAATCATCCCTCCTATCCCTTAAGTAACGATCTTGTAGCGTCATACACTTCCCTAAAATCAACAGCCTAGGGTTTGACGACACTCAACATTGGTGCCAATCTTGATAGTTTAACTGGACTCGCTAAGCTGTAGGCACCCGGTCAGACATCCTCGCCATTTAACATGCTGTCGTGTTACGTTGCATTGCTCGTACTCGACTCTAGCCAGTTAGTTGGAATGCATCGGTATCTTGGTACAACCACCCAAATATACCATTCCATCCGACTACGCTATCGTGTTCTTCCTTGGTCTCGTATTCGTGGGTATATAACAAGTTCGAATGATTAGTGGTTGGTTATTGCGTCTATCAAGTTTGCACCAGGATAAATCCTGAAATCTCCAATATATTGCGATTTAGTAGTTAAAACGATAAATTCATACTGCTAAATTGATCATATCTGTAAAGTAGTTTGTTTTCATATAACCTATATTACATGAAAAATGTGTGATATCATTTTATTATTGTTATCTATGACCATCCATCCGAGGGACGAATGGGTTTCAATATTTCAACATGTACGCATTTGGTTTCCCTGTTACTTTCTGACGTGGCAACGAAGCTTTGTCCTGCGAAACTGAGTCTAATTAGTAGTGTATCGATTAATTACTTATCCATATCTCTTTTCCCTTCTTATTCATTGAAAATCACGCTTCGATGAATAATAGTAAGGTGTAAAGCACTGTGGTATCGCAAGCGGTGCTATTACTGTGGTCACGTGATGGGAACTGTATAATTTACCCACATAATCCCGGTGGGGTGTAGAAATGCGTACCAAAAACTGCATAGTTTTCTGTGGCTATTACTACGTCATGTGAACAACAGAATCCGTGCGGATTGTATGCCATATTCCCATTTCAACAGAGAATGCCTCATTCCAGTTCGTTTCCATGACCTAGTCTGCTTTGGGACCGTTCTTCCATTCACCAAATAATGAATGCAACGACCAAGCCACTGCATTGTACCTTCAGATTATTCTCCCCTGCAAGAAACGTTTTGGTGAATGTGTGAAAGACAAGCCGACGCATAGGGTCACATCAATGTGTGCATACCAGTTTACTTGCTCTTGAGGAGCTGAGCACATCGGCCGCACCATGCTTCCGCTTGTAAAACGTGCCCACGAACTCTACCCAGCCTAGCTGGCAAAGGGAGAACGAAAATGTGTCTTCAGTTCAGTAGCGGAACACATCGTGAACTCAGGCCACTTAGCTGCTTTTGAGAGCTCAATCAAAATTCTCTACAGGGTTCGATCAAACCGCTCGAAAGGAGTAAGGCCAAGGCATTTGTCTATAGCTGAATCAATGGCGATCCAGAAGCTCAAACCAGAGTTATGCTCCCAGAAAGAGTACTTCCAACCTTCGTCTTTACCATGGCCATCATAAAGCCTTGACTGTCATAGATTCATTTTGTATCAGGTAACTATGCATACATTTCCTTTGTCCCTTGTTCATTTTCCCACTCTGCCGTAAATTTTACCTGCACTACGTAATTACAATCTTATTTTCACAATCCCCTGTTTATTGTCCAACCCTGTCATAGATTCATCTGGTATTGCACAATCACAATTCAATTTCCATAACCCTCGGTTCATTTTCCTACTTTGCCATATGTTCGTCCTGTATTGCATAATTACATTTAATTTCATAATCCTTTGTCTATTTCTCCACTCTAAACCCAAATGCGTATTAAGTAACCTTCTCTAGTTGTTCAATATATGTTGTCCCCTAACCGGAAATAATTCCGCACAAAGCAGGATCACTTTTCCTTCTTCTGTTTTCAAAAATATGATAGACTTCTGTCCCACTCAATCATTGTGAATATTCATCCAAAATACATGGCTTCGTAATCTGCTACAAAATCGGCCATTTGAAAGAGTGCTTATATTTTAACTCTTTTGCGATATACATGGAGCATTTCTGATTGTATTTGATCACCACAAGTTTTTGTGTGCCGACGAACATGAGCCTGATGATGGTGCAACGACCAGCTGTCGATAGGCTTCTTTAGCCTGTGGGTACATTTTCCCAGGGGATTGTGCACAACAGAATGAGCTTCGCGGTGACGAAGAGGAAAGGAGCGGGGGAAAATGTGGGCCAATGACTCATTAAGCATAGAGAACGCACTTAAACGTGGCGGTAGAACGCAGTCAACAAGCATGGGCACCTCCAAGAAGATCATGAGGCTGCGAGAAAATCGAAGCTAGAGCGTGAGTGGCCAGCTTCTTAGATATTGTGTCTGTTATTTATATTACAATGATGATTGCAGTTAGGTATCGATATTCACTTTTTTTCAAATCTTTACTCGTTATGGTTCTAGGGGTGATTCAGGTGCACAATCATATTGCTTCTGTTTGAATCGAATTGAGCACCAGCTTGATTGTTTCCATCTGTTTTTTCTTCGCTTTTTATCACGTTGAGACTTCTGCATTGCTTTTGTTTGTGCTTGCCCACTGATTAAGGTATCTGACACTTGATAGTGTCACTGCATATTGTGTGCATTTTTGTAGGACGGATATAAGATTTAAAGTGTATGGTGGGTTTACGAATTACATTTTTCGGACGAAACACGTTTTGCTGAATATTCGACATTATAAATTTATAGTTTTACTAACAAATACTGGTGTTCTTTCATAACTATTTAGAAACTATTCAAATTCGTGTCCCCATTGACAGTTACTCGCATGTCTAGTTACAGAAAGTGGTTTTTCGACTCGTCAGTCCTATACGGAACCTTTTGTTTAGCTTCTTTTCTCTTATAACCCTGCTTGGGACCACATAAATATCTGACCAGTTTTGTGCAACGTCTGTAAATGAGGGGAAGGATGATCTCGGAATGCAGTTTCAGAAATAGCAGAAGGTTTGAAAAGTTTTCTTGTGGAAGGAAAGTCGAAGTTTCTGTGACTATGCCTGATCATGAATGAGGAAAGATTAGTGTTTTTTACCGTTGCCTTAAGCTGAAATGCATCACTCAGTCTGTGACAATCTTGCTAAGAATAAGTCACTCACAACCTGGTTAACTAGGGACCTCCCTAAAAAGATAAGCTCCATCAAGAATTGCAGGGCTCAATTGCAGGTTGGACACAAAAGCTACGAATTACTCTAAAATGATAAACGCAGCTATACTGCCTGATATTTATGTTGCGAACAGTGCGACAAGGGAATTTGTGCCGGATCTGAAAGACCCATTGAATGTAACTGCTATCAGCATCTTTTTGTCGATAGTAGATTTGGTGTGTGTCCATGGACAACCTGGTCAATACAAGATGGCTGTCATTCACGCAGGGGTTATGTTGAGGTTGGACATAATAATGAGGGTCTGCGTTTTTCACTTCACGTTCATCTTGGTTGTGATTTAGAGAGATAGAATCTCACAGGTCTTTTCCCATCATAACATGCGATCAGGGTTTTAATGGAATAGAGAAACCTGAATTTGCCAGCTAACATCTAATTAGTCGGTTATCTACAGGTGTTCAGATGAATGGGAGCAGGTGGTTGAAAATACAAGTCACAGATAGAACTTCGTTTTCAAGGTTTGATTTGCCTTGTTATACAAACGGCAGGAGTAGCTGAAGTTGGCGATATCAAAATTCTAATGGGCGACATGAATGCCAAACTGGGGGCAGATAACACAGGAAGAGAACTAACCACGGGTCGAGAGGTGCTAGGTGAAATGAATGAGAATGGAGAATTGTTTGCAGAATTCTGTGCATTCAACGATTTGGTGATTGCAGTGAGGCAGTGTGTTCAGACACAAAGATATCCACAAAGCGACATGGATTTCACCAGATGGACACACTAAAAATCAGATCGACTTCATCTCAATGTGAAGAAAGTGGAGACGCAGTCTACTTAACACAAGGTCAAGAAGAGGAGCAGATGTAGGTTCAGACCACTATCTAGTGCAAGGAAGCTTCCAAATCAAGTTAAAAGCCTTCAAGGAAGCTGGTGATAGACCTCAATTCAAGTACAACACTCGGAAACTGAAGGATGAAACTACAAAGGACATCTTCACGCCAGTCAGCCATCAAGACAAAATGGGAGATATCGAGTAACATCCCTGAAGAAACCTATGTGGAAGAACACTGGAAGTCTTTGAAAGCTATGAGGAAAGAATCCTGTATAACCGTATTAGGAAGGAAGAAGAAAGAAGATAAGGAATGGATCTCGATGGACACATGGAAGCTGATAGAGGAGGGAGAGGAGGATGGTGAAGCAGAAGATGAACCAGTGCAAGGATGAACAACGAGAAGAGGATCTGAGTACAATGTATAAAACACTGGACAAAGAAGTGAGGAAGAGTGCGTGGAAAGACAAAAGAAACTTCTACGAAACACTGGAAAGTGAAGCAGAACAGGCTGCAGGTAGGAGAGATAGAGACCTGACAACATTGTATCAAATAGCCAGGTTGCTATCTGGGAGGAAGAGATCAACACAGACGAAACCAATAAAAGATGATGAAGGAAATCTAATTACGAAAGAAGAGAAACAGAGGAAACAATGGGCTGACCACTTCAAGAAGCTCTTGAATCGACCACCACCTGCACTTTGTCCAGAGATACCACCTGCAGTCACAGAACTACCAGTGAACATAAATCCTCCGACAAAAGTGGAATTCCTGAAAGCCATAAAGCTACTGAAATGTGGGAAAGCAGCAGGACCAGATGGGATACCACCAGAAGCACTGAGAACAGATGCAGAGACAACAGCGGACATGCTCACACCACTATTGCAGAAGGTGTGGAAGGAAGAGAAGGTACCTGGACCTGGAGCATGGAAGAAGGGTTACCTTGTCAAACTGCCGAAGAAAGGAGACTTCAGTGCTTGCAAGAACTGGCGCGGAATCACTCTCCTGTCCACCCCAAGTAAAATATTAAGCCGCATCATCTTGGAGAGGCTTAAAGACGCACTGGATTCAAAACTGCGACCGGAACAGGCAGGCTTCAGGAAGTACAAATCATGTGCAGACCAAATTGCAACGCTTCGCATCATCATTGAACAGAGCATAGAATGGCAATCAGCTCTCTACCTCAACTTCATCGACTTTGAGAAGGCCTTTGACAGCGTCGACCGAGAAGTAATTTGGAAACTGCTTCAATACTACGGAGTACCGCAAACCTTTATCCGCCTCATTCAACAAGTATATGAAGATGCCACATGCCAAGTAATTCAGAATGGGAAGCTCAGTGATGCTTTTGAAGTGAAGACAAGAGTGAAACAAGGTTGCCTACTATCCCCCATGATATTCCTGATTGTGGTGGACTGGATCATGCAACAAACAATGAGGAGCTGTGAGAAGAGAGGGATACGCTGGACTGCAGAAAAGAATCTAGAAGACTTGGATTTCGCCGATGACTTGTGCCTAATGTCACATAAACTTGAAGATCTGCAGGCAAAAACTAACAAGTTGATAGAAGAGGCAGCGAAGACGGGACTTCAAGTGAATATAGAGAAGACAGAGGTGATGAAGATACCGCACCACCACCATCAACAACAACAACAAACTCCAATCACCGTCAACGGGAGAAACTTGAAGGAAGTAACCTCCTTCACTTATCTAGGAAGCACTGTTTCAACTACAGACGGGACGGACGAGGACGTCAAAGTCAGAATCGGAAAAGCAAGACAGGCGTTCATTAGCCTGAAACCAGTGTGGAGATCTTCTGCACTCAGCATGCGGAACAAGATACGGATTTTCAACACCAACATCAAGTCAGTGCTCTTGTATGGTTTAGAGACTTGGCGCGTCACGAAAGGGATTTCCAATAAACTACAGACATTCATCAACAACTGCTTACGCTGTCTCGTTACTGAAGATCAGATGGCCAGAAAGAATAAGCAACAAGGAACTCTGGGAACGAGCCAACCAAGAACCTATCACGCAACAAATATGCAGGAGGAAGTGGAGATGGATTGGCCATGCACTGAGAAGGCCGACTGAGGACATCACGCGTCAGGCCAGTTGCTCGAGTGGAATCCCCATGGGAAGCGACGAGTTGGACGTCCGAGGGTGACATGGAGAAGGTCATGCGAGGAGGAAATGAGAGCTTGTGGGCTGTCGTGGAACCAGGTTCAAAGGATTGCAGAGAAGAGAGTGGAATGGAGGCGTGCTACTGAAGCCCTATGTTCCACTAGGAACCCAAGGGACTAATAATAATAATAATATAGGAGTAGCTGAAGAAATCGTTTGAAGATTTTATTATATGAATGGGAGATTGGCTGAAGGTAGCCATCTTATTTGCAAGTTGGCAAAAAGTTATATCATGATTTGACTAAATGGAACAGAAATCTGACAATGGACTTTTCGTATCAAAACTATCGTGGGCTGTCAAAACATTCAAAACTGTTGAGCAAAACAGTTGATAAACGTAAACTAGTGTTTCGAATAATCAGTTTCTGCAAGTGTTGCTTGGAGGTTGTCAGTGAAGAAACTATCTATTGCTGAATTTACTTGCCTATTAGACTGAAGTTATAAAGCTCATAACTCATTCAAATCATGGTAACTGCTGTTGCTTGGAAACAGAAAGTGCTTAATTACTCCCACATTCTTAGACAATCAGTCTTTCAAGTCTTCCATATCTGAAAAAATCCAGTTGGCGCTCAGGATTAGTTGTTGGAATCCTTGTTACAGCCCGTTTAATCTGAATACTCAGTACTGGGTACAAAAGGTTATCTCAAATATTGGGGGCATTATCACAATAAAGAAGCCAAACACTATCAGACAGTAGTCAACAATGGATACAGAGACACTATACAGGTAATATATGTGTCTGGAATCATTCAAGAGACTAATTTGTAAAATGCTTCAGCTGGATTTCTTGTTGAACAAGACTTTCAGACGTACATTTCGCTGCATATTAGCGTCTTGGAGGCGTTTCAGAATCATTCGCGGCAAAGATCTAGAAGGCCGATTAGTAAGGGATCCTAACCGGCAAGCAAAATAATTTGAATGAAAGCGTCCAAAATATTCAAATCTTGAAAGCCAAAACATTAAGCATAGTTCGAATAATCGCGATATAAATAAAGTGGTGGCAAATGTTTCTGACAGTCACTTATTTGAGCGTGAACTGTCACTAATTTTGGTCGGCACAAGCCATAACCACATGTTTTTGAGATTGTGACTACAAGTGGACAGGCCTTACAAAACAGAATGCTCAAAACAAATAGAGATGAAGCGCTTGCTTTAAACAGCTACAGGATGACAAAACAATCAACATAACGAGAGCAGACTGGGGAAATAGTGTATTGGTCATGCCGATTCGATTTATAAAACACAGTGATCTAGTACCATTTACTTGATGATATTTCGAGCATAAATTATTGCTCATAATCACATCAATGTAATTGATGCGCTCTTCACGCACATAATATACTGCATTCGGATATCACCTTTATTCAACGATTTCACAACGCAGAATCATTCATGCAGAAGAACACTAATCAAATTCTGGTTTACTATGACCCTGATAAAACCTCGCCTGCTTAACTAGTTCACTAGTTACTAACCGGTCCTAAGCTTGGGTGAAGAGGGAAGGTTGGGCACAGGGCTACCAACCCTACCCCATAAAACAAACCTAACCGCTAAAGAAACTTCAAAGCACAAGGAAAATATAAAAAATCAAACAAAATTATTCTTCGCTGGAATCGGAGAGGCGAAATGACGCCAGTTGGTGAAAGCCTTCGGGAAGCCAATTGGCCGATGTGTCTTCTCTCTCTCGATGAAAGCGAAAGTAAACGTGAGGACATAGATTGTCTGCACCATGTTTGAACCCAGCAAGGCAGCCTAGATTGCAAAGGAGATGAGAAGGTATTGCATTGAAGTGCTTGGAATTTGCGAAAGCAGGTGGAATGGAAGTGGACTCTTCAAACTGTCAACTGGAGGGTCTATTATCTACTCCGATATTGTCACTCAGACGACAACCACGAGCACACCGAGTTTTGAAGTGACTATCATGATGTCCCCAACAGTATCGAAGGCTCTCATGCAGTGGGAACCGATCTCCTCCAGCATCAGGATCATGACAGCAAGATTCAACTCAAAAGGAAGGAGAGTCACAATCATACAATGCTACGCACCCACAAATAATGCAGATGAAGAGAAGAAGAAGGAATTCTACAGACAACTGCAATCAACACTGAACAAGACGTCAGTTGGCGATATCGAAATTCTAATGGGCGACATGAATGCCAAACTGGGGGCAGATAACACAGGAATAGAACAAACCATCGGTCGAGAAGCGCTAGGTAAGGTGATGAACGAGAATGGAGAATTGTTTGCAGAATTCTGTGCATTCAACAATTTGGTGATTGCAGTGAGGCAGTGTGTTCAGACACAAAGATATCCACAAAGCGACATGGATTTCACCAGATGGACACACTAAAAATCAGATCGACTTCATCTCAATGTGAAGAAAGTGGAGATGCAGCCTACTGGATGCAAGATCAAAAAGAGGAGCAGATGTAGGTTCAGACCACAATCTAGTGCAAGGAAGCTTCCAAATCAAGTTAAAAGCCTTCAAAGAAGTTGATGATGGACCACAGTTCAAGTACAACACACAGAAACTGAAGGATGAAACTACAAAGGACATCTTCACGCCAGTCAGTCATCAAGACAAAATGGGAGATATCGAGTAACATCCCTGAAGAAACCTATGTGGAAGAACACTGGAAGTCTTTGAAAGCTATGAGGAAAGAATCCTGTATAACCGTATTAGGAAGGAAGAAGAAAGAAGATAAGGAATGGATCTCGATGGACACATGGAAGCTGATAGAGGAGGGAGAGGAGGATGGTGAAGCAGAAGATGAACCAGTGCAAGGATGAACAACGAGAAGAGGATCTGAGTACAATGTATAAAAAACTGGACAAAGAAGTGAGGAAGAGTGCGTGGAAAGACAAAAGAAACTTCTACGAAACACTGGAAAGTGAAGCAGAACAGGCTGCAGGTAGGAGAGATAGAGACCTGACAACATTGTATCAAATAGCCAGGTTGCTATCTGAGGAAGAGATCAACACAGACGAAACCAATAAAAGATGATGAAGGAAATCTAGTTACGAAAGAAGAGAAACAGAGGAAACAATGGGCTGACCACTTCAAGAAGCTCTTGAATCGACCACCACCTGCAGTTCGTCAGATGCACTGAGAGCAGACGCAGAGACGACAGCGGACATGCTCACATCACTATTGTAGAAGGTTTACAAGTAAGGAAGTAAAGGTACCTGGTGATTGGAAGAAGGGTTACCTTGTCAAACTCCCGAAGAAGGGAGACCGCAGTGTTTGCAAGAACTAGCTTGGAATCACACTCCTGTCCACCCGCAGGAAGCAAAATATTAGGCCACATCATCTTGGAGAGACTAAAGGATGCTCTGGATTCAAAACTGCGACCGGAACAGGCAGGCTTTAGGAAGTACAAATCATGTCCGGACCAGATTGCCACGCCACGTTAAGCATCATCATAGAACAGAGTATAGAATGGCAGTCAACCCTTTACCCCAACTTCATCGACTTTGAAATGGCTTTTGACAGTGTCGACCGTGAAGTAATTTGGCAGTTGCTTCAACACTATGGAATACTACAAACCTTTATCAATCTCATTCAACAACTATATGAAGACGCCACATGCCAAGTAATTCAGAATGGGAAGCTCAGTTCATTGACGCTTTTGAAGTGAAGACAGGAGTGAAACAAGGTTGCCTACTATCACCCATGATATTCCTGGTTGTGGTGGACTGGATCATGCAACAAACAATGAGGAGCTGTGAGAAGAGAGGGATACGCTGGACCGCGGAAAAGAACCTAGAAGACTTGGATTTCGCTGGTGACTTGTGTCTGATGTCACACAAACTTGAAGATGTACAGGGGAAAACTAAGAAGTTGACAGAAGAGGCAAGGCAGGGCAGCGAAGACGGGACTTCAAGTGAATATAGAGAAGACAGAGGTGATGAAGATACCAAATCAACAACAAACTCCAGTCACCATCAACGGGAGAAACTTAAAGAAAATAGTCTCCTTCACCTACCTGTGCAGCACTGTTTCAACTACAGGCGGGACGGACGAGGACGTTAAAGCCAGGATTGGAAAAGCGAGACTGGCGTTCATTAACCTGAAACCAGTGTGGAGATCTTCTGCACTCAGCATATGGAACAAGATCCGGATTTTTAGCACTTATGTCAAGTCAGTGCTTCCATGTGATGGTTGAGAGACTTGGCGCGTTACGAAAGGGATTTCCAACAAACTACAGACATTCATCAACAACTGCCTACGCCGACTCGTTACTGAAGCTCAATTGTCCAGAATAGTAAGAATAAGCAACAAAGAACTGTGGTTTGAGACGAACCAACCAAGAATCTATAGCTCAACAAATATGCAGAAGGAAGTGGAAATGGATTGGGCATGCACTGAGATGACCGACTGGGGACATCACGCATCAGGTCAGTCACTCGAGTGGAACCCCGGTGGGAAACGACGAGTTGGGGTGTCGGTGCCGAGGATGACATGGAGGAGATCATGTGAGTAAGAAATGAGAGCTTCTGGGCTCTCGTGGAACCAGGTTCAAAAGTTTACAGAGAAGAGAGTGAAATGGAGGCGTGCAAGTGAAGCCATATGTTCCATTAGGAATCCAAGGGACAAATAATTATAATAACAAATGATCTTGTTAAAGCTATTAGCGTGAAATAGCAAAGCTTCAGTTGAAACAAATTTATTTTGTCTTACATTCATTTGGAGATATCAATATCCCAGCGATGTGTATCATTCACCCAAATTCCTAATTCTTTTTAAGCAGTCGATCTCAACTTTCTTTGGATACCTTTGTTTTTTTTCAAGACGTGTCTTCACCTTTTTAAGAAATGTTTTCAGATAATCGTGAGGCATTGTTCTGAGATCTCTGGTATGCGCGATATTGGGAATTACATTCATGCTTTCAGCAGAGAACAGTGCGATGACGTAATCCCCAGATTTTGAAAATATGGTTAAAACACTTGTTTGATACTTAGTTGCTAGGTGCAACGACTTGGGAGAACTTTTTAGAAATACTAATAAGCAGTTGAAAAGTAGCACGTTCTCCAAAGCGTTAGAATCCGTTGTCAGTCAACTGACTTTTCTGGACTGTATGGCCGAATGAGGGAAGAGCATGAGCAAAATGAAGAAAAATATTTTCAGAAAGCCAACACATTCGTATTATTATTCTACACATATCTTTACCGCTAAATTATCAACCACTAAGACTATCATCAACAGAGCTAACCATCTGGTGCCACTGGTAGAGGACAAAAATAATGAGTTGGAGGCAATTCGACCAACATTCATAGCTAACAACTATCTGCGTGGATTTTCTGATAGAATAAATAATTTTAGCATCTCTCGTGAGCACTCTCTTTGACGGTGTTTTCTGTTTACTTGCATATTGTCACTCTCTTTGTAGATATTACTTATAACCCTTGATCTGTGTAATCTTATTTTATCACTTGCCTCTCTTCGTTGACTTAACGTTCATTAATTGTCTTTGTTTCGATCGGTTCTTATCCTCAATGCTTCACTTTGTTATGGTATGATGCGGGAATGTTGAGAACATTGTGCTGCTTTGCTGCTTCCGACATTTTGCTTCGCTCAACTCAAGGTTGAGCTGTGAAGTGACTGCTTATCCCTTGACTGTCTACTGTATAAAAGTTTTTTCATGATTTAACTGTTGTAGACAGAATTTAGATCCCATTTTTGGCGAAATATTGTTGCTGATTCTCGGTTAACTGACAGTTGTATTTGGTTAGACATTGTTTTGCTGCACAGTAAGGATTCTTTACCGGAAAATCTTTGGACTATGTAGTTGCCTAACCACGTTGTTGAATACCATTGGTTTATCACGTTAAATCGTGTTTTGGTATTGTTGAAACATAACCTTTGACTGTGTGTAACTCAAAGAATCTTGGAAAACTATACAGAAGAACGCAGTTGCTTGTCTGGATTGTGTTAAGTTTGTTCCTTTGAATCTCTACTTCCATTCAGACCGAAATACTTGGATTTCAGTAATAGATTTGTCAGAAGAATCGTGAGAAATAAAGTGAAGAAGAGTTCGAAGATCCCTCCAATGAAATGAATCAACACTATGAAGGTTCCATGTGGCAGAGGCATTGGAAGAAATCACGACACTTCGCAACGAGCATAGAATAACGATTTATTTTCGTACGACAAGTGATCTACATTCAGCTTTGATGAAGGTCAGAGACGAGTAGTGGACCCAAAGAAATGTCAAGTAAACCAAAATGATAAACTACGCATAATTTACGAAAATAGATTCACTGATACAGAAACATGAAAAGTTGTGCGTTATAACACAAAATAGTAATGACAATGTTATGTATAATAACTGGTTTCTTGAATGTTATCTCTTCGCTACCGTCCACCACAATTTAGTATACTCCGGAGGTTAGAAGGCGATACTTATTAGCTCTCCTCATTCGACGTTGTAGTAATATTTGGAAGTAGGATCAGAGGTCCTGTAAAATCCAAAGACAATCAATGAGTATTCACGACAGACAATAGTCACGGAGACAGAAGTCGGAATGGATAGAAGCACGCTGTATTTTCATGTTTAACAGCAGCAGTAAAGTTAGTAATGACCACTGCAACCAAAAGTGTGTACAGATAAACAGCATTCGGTTTTGCAAGTATTAGGAAGAATGTACAAAATGTGTAAAAAGCGATGAAAAGGAAACATTATTTTTAAATTAAGTGGTTTATACACAATTTCATGCAGTCTTCACAGACGTTATACCGACGGCAAACCAACAAAATTGAGTCTATGAAGTAAATTTCTCATATTGTGAGGCAGTATATGTAGGATAAACATCCAATCGAATGAACATGAGGGTCAAGGAACGTGGGGAATGTCTAAAGAAATTTCCAAATGCCTCAGCAGACATTCAGTGATTAGATAGTAGATCAGCGATAGAACTACATTGGTAGAAACGGTTCACAAGATTGGTTTCGATTGAAGCAAAGTTCCGTAAGGTGGTTTTGTCTCACATAAAGAAAGAGTGATCCCCAAGGCCCTACATATATGGGCTTAATCCAAGAGCTTGAATATACCGCCACACCGCCAAATAATGGTTTATAAATAAATAAGCGTAAAGAAAACCATACAAGCACCAGGGGTGATTTATTATTATTTTTGTTTACTTTCTATTCATTCTTTATCATCATCATCAGCATCATTATCTACAACAAACATTTTGCTACGAATGTTATCAATTTTTTCGCCGTCGTCATTATTTTATTTATTCTGTGCCATTCCAGTAACAAAGGGGTAAAAGAAAAAGCCAAGTCTTATCATCAGTTCATTCTGTATTTTACGTATTGACAAAAGTGACACATTTATTGCCACAAGTTCACACTCTTCATGCATTTAAAATCATGCAAGCTACGACCCCAATTATCTTGTAATAACTGATGTATGAAGAGAAGCACACACTAGCTTAAGTTCATGCATCGTATGCGTCAATGCACAACAAATAACTGATAATCAGACTGAAAAAAGCGTAATCCGAACACGATTGGACAATGAAATGAACATGATTTTTTCTGACCTGTTATATATATCTACGACAATGTAGATTCTGATTATTTCTCTGTAGAAGCTTGGACCGGAATTCCGTGGGAAAAATTGGAACTTCTTATCTTAAACGCCCTCAGATTTGTACGAATATAACTTGCATCTAATGTCAACTTTTCACATGGCACCGGATACCTGTCAAAACTGCCCAGCCAAACCTTAAACAGGATTATCTTATTAGGTATACAGTTATTCCAGTTAATGATACGTTTCTGACTAATACGGTGGAATTTTGACCCTAGTTTTAGTCAGTCAAACACGGTCATGAACCAACCATAATTTTGCAGTCTCTCTTACACTACACGTTGATTTGCTCATTTCCTGTTTTCCAATAATATGTGAACTACATTTTTTCATTACATTTTTAGTCTGGATTGTTAGCTGGTTTTAGTAACCGACCTTAGACAGCAGGATAAATCCTAAACTTTTTAGGATTTCTTCAAGCTACATTTTATCACTAAAGCAAGAGGTTGCGGCAGTCAGTACTAAAAATTTTTAATGGTTCACTCACTGAGAGGATGTCAGAGACGATAACAATAGTATAAGGAGGTTCCACGGTGGAGACTAATAACGTAACCATCACAGTGCCATTAAAACTCGTGAGAAGCCAGAAGTCTTAAGAGGTAGGTATCTAACTCTGAAGAGGTTCAGATACAGAAGTAGTCCCAGTACGGGAAGTCAATAAGGAAACAATACGTGAAATTCTAACACAAATAGTTATTAAAGTGATGTTAGTATCTAGCATCACAAATAATGATGCCAACAGAATTTCGGAATATTTCGGCAGATTTTTACCTAGGCTACCAAAAAATATACGCCTCGAATTGAGAAGTAGTGAAATATGTAAATGTGAGATAACAGAAAAAGGATTTAGCGTAACATTATTTAAGGGGAGAATCTGAATCATAATGCGGATTCCAGGTTAAGTTGTTACTCTTTCGAAGATGTTCAGTGGCAAATAAACCCTGACTCACTGTCGAACACTGTCAATGAAAAGTTGCATCCTATTCTTCTGGCATTTATAATTCCATTTTTTAGTGAGACATTCTTCACTGAAGTGTGGGAGTAAACAAAAATAAGGCTGATTTTGGAAAGAAGTTTCGGGGTCTCGTAAGACAGCGTGGAGAATTGGCAATCAACGGCCTACTATTTCCCCAATTAGCCATTAAAATAAATAAACACTGAAGAAAAAATTGAAAAAAGATAGTCACACATATGAAGACGACGGAGGATAAAATCCACCAATAATAATGCGAAAAATGGCTAGAAGTGAAACAGAAAAGTAAAAGAAGGGGAAGAAACAAACAACTACAAAAGAGTAACGACAGCGGTGGTCGAGGCCAACAGAAGGAGATGGGTAGAATCACATTTTGAGAGATTGCTCATCCAAATGATAACGGCGTTCCATTTACAATCTATCCATCACATATACGTAGCAAGGAATCGAGAAGTAGTTGTTAATCGCTTCATGGCGAGTTAGTCCGTGCTTGACAGAAGCGTATGAGAATTCGGCTTTATTCACCATCAACGATGCTATCTGAGGTTGCAAGTAACGAACAGCTGTGTACTTTGAAAGCCAGTGTTGTACTATGCTTGACTCACTTGTCAATGTAGAAGGAAGCCGAATACAGACATTTGTATGGTACATACAACCGATTAACTCAAAGGATGCATTTCTGTTGGCATATTTACAAAACTTTAAACGAGTGTCATGGAGGAATATAGCACGAGTCACTCTAAATACTCCAAATATTGTTTTGGAGGTTCTAAGAATGAACTGGGAGATTTTCTGTAGCAATACGAGTTGTTGTGATCCTCTCTACGTCCTGATATTTATCTTCTTTTATCCCCCTTCATACTTCTCAGACTGATATCAGTTTTTCGGCAACGCTGAATATAATGTATGTAGCATGATATTTGGGATCGGTTCACTCCCCGGTAACATATACCAGCAGCTACCCTCCTCTACTTTGACCAATAACAAACTACACCAAACATCACCATATACATACAGTAGTGCATCAACGACATACGAGTGCTTCATGGATGTTTGGACGACAAAATCTCACCAGTCGCATCGCCAGACACTATTGCTCAATCTCATTTGTCCACAGAATATGTAATGGATCGTTTAGTAAATAGGTAATAGGGAATCTTTCCAACTAGCTAAGCTGAAGCCACATTGTTAGTCACTTCACATGCAATTGATGGTTGAGTTCGATTTTGGCGACCACAGTTGAACAGTGTGTGAGTGACATCGTGTATGCAGTCAAATCGCGAGCTGGCTAACCCACATGTCAGTATTACCTAGTATTGTACACTTCGGGAATGCACAGCTCCTTCCTGGAACTTTTACCGCGTGTTTTGTCTATCCGGATATAAATATAAATATGCTTTGGTGGCATTTAACTGAAGCCCTATGTTCCACTAGGAACCCAAAGGACAAATAATAAATAATAATTGGTGACATTTATTTTGATTATCCTATATTATGGCTCTAAACTCTTATTTCCTGTGTCTGTTTTTCCTTTTGTCTTTACTGTTGAATGTCAATTTAATTTTTGTATCTTTGTTGTTAATTCTTATTTTTTTATAATATCATTTCGTAAATTGTTTCACTTGAAGTATAAATTTGTCTAGATTTTAAATACTTTTTGCCATTTTTCGTGGCGTGTAATTTTCCGCTGTCAGTGATTTTTATGATGCCCTACCAAATCGCCTTTTGCTTCTTCTATTGATTAAAAAATTTTCCGGTCGGCTAAGCATTTCTTTAACTTGGTTTTTATGCACTCATTTTGTTGGATCAACTAAGCGCTTCTAGCAAAGAAATTTGTCTGTAACCTACGAAGTCCTGTTTAGGTCGTCTTCCTCGGTTATATTTATGTTTCTGAATTAGATATTAATCTATTTCAGTCACATTACCTACTCTACCAAACTTCGTATCCAACTTTCCCATTGTCTCGAAGAAGTCTCCGACAACAGGATCGTTTTTCAAATGGTCTCATCTAACTTTCCAATAAATAATGATTTTAGTAGTACGCTGGGCTGCTGGAACAACTGTAATATCAGTGAGAGCTCTAAGAGGTGTAAGTGAAGTTTATTCAGTGTATTGGTACCTCCACTGCAGAGATATTTGCTCATAAATAGCAGGCAAGTTGGATGTGAAGTTTGGTGGAGTAGGTAATGTGGTCGAAACAAATCAAACGTAAGTGTAACCAAGGAAGACTATCTAAACAGGATTCGGTGTTACATATAAATTTCTTGACCAATCACAAGCTCTAGGATAAAAATACGAGGAGAGAACATTTTCAGTAGAAAAAGACAGATCAAAAGAATCTATCCTACGAATTATCGAAAAATGGGTAGCATTGTGTATTACAATATACACTACGCTTGGAAGTCGTACATGCCGTTATCTGAAATGAGTTACTCTCATCAAGCTATCGTTCACTAGAGGCAAATCGTTGATCCAACAAAAGAAGTGCATAAAAACCAAGTTAAAAATATGTGGCGTCGTCTACGAAAGTTGCTGAAGCCATTAGCAGGATCAAGACACGATATTTTATAGCCTTATATGGATGAATGGCAATATGGACAATGGTGTAGTTTCAAGAATCATGAACCTTTTGAAAATCTTGATACTTTTATTTCCTGTATGAAACATGTCTGTTTATTGTCAGTGAAGTATCATTTTCCCTAATAATTACGTCGTCTTTCATATACTTGATTCAAACTGGTCAGTGCGTACTTGGACGTGCTTGGCTGTCACTAAATTTCAGTTCAACCACCTCTTTTTTATTACTAGGTACACAATCCATTACTAAACTTCATTCACAATTCAGACTTCTCGCAAGTAACTCAACTCTGTGCAAATATATCATAACGCAATCTTCTTCATAATTCATCAAAAAAGCATGAAGCGTCAACAACGTGATAGACGAACAACCTCGGATATAGCGTCTCCAACCCAATTGTTCGTCCAGATTTCCCAGCAGTGAGGTTTAGTTTTACCGAGAAGCGGTCCTAATACTTAGGTATGATAGATGATACAATTACAGTTTGTATCCGGAAAGTAAATATTTTTACTTAAATCATAACTAGATTGCCGCACAAATGTCAAGATCCATCCATTTGATACTCCCTGGTTTAAATCAACCCAACACTTTTGGTGAGGAAATGACGGTTGGTGCAATCGAAGATATTCGGGGAAGAATGAAAGCATAAAGTTAGGCTTTAACTGTGGGGATATTGTGCTTCTCCTTACCAATAACTACTAGCAAGTTCACAAACTACTAGCCGTTCGTAAGGACGTACTGTTATGAAGGATAAAGTGTAGCAAAATGTGTTTTCATTGACTGTTATAAGTCACACAATGTTGCCAATGAAGACAAATCAGGGAGCCAGTCACATGATTTCGGTAAATCAAAACAATGTTTTCGTGAAGATTATTGTAACGTGAGTTAAGCTCAATAGATACTAAATAAATGCCTGAAGTACGAAATAACTTGGAGCTTGTAAAGGATTGTTGTATTCTAAAATCCCTTCCCACATCTGTCAGACAGTCGCAGAGATTATTCAGGATAATTTTAATTCTCTCATAAGACAGGGATAATGAACTTTATTGACTAGGTTAGTTGCTCGTAGAAATGAGGATTTCCTCCTAGTGACCGATTGTGATACAAAGGGAGAAACCTAAATAGCCAGATATTATTTATCTATCCTCTGAGATTTGAATTATGCTCTTGGTATTACACTCAGGGCTACGGGACTTCATCAGCAGTTACTTTACAGTGAAGTGAAGCGATTTGAAGTCACATGAGTGTAGGATATATATCTACTCTGAGAGTTATCGGCCCATGAGTAAGGATAGTGTTCTTCCTTTTTTTTTATCACCTGTTAACTTTTGTAATTACTGGGGCCATTCGATCAATTCTCTTGACGGAATTTTCAGTGATTGACTAAGGTCACTGTGGAAATTATTCAAAACACATGTGCAGAAACTGAAATGGCTTTCTTAGATACACGACACTGTAGTCAAATTACAATCAATGAGCACCTTGGCATTGACTCAATATATAAGCTAATATGAAGGGGAGAGCCGAATGAAAATAAATCAAATGAATCAATAATCAAGCAGGGAGTCAATAGCACAAAGCAAATGGTAACAATAGTTACAAATGTCAACAAGTGGTAGAAAAAAGCAAAATAACGCTCTTACCCACATGTTGATAAAAATTCATTAACATTCATGCGGTTTCAAAATGCTTCACTTGTCCGTGGAGTAAGAGCCGGTGAAGTTCTGTCGCTTACTGATGAAACGTCCAAAGACAAACTGAAGTGCCTAGAAAACACTAAACAGTTACCATCCTCATCCTAGGTGGCAAATTATTTCTATTCTCTCTCCCATGTAAATGAAAGGATGGGTGATTTTCCTCAATATCCCATTGATTTACCACCACATTTGTTGAAAGGCTAAGTAAACGCTTAGAGATGACATTTAACAAAGCATTTGGAAAACATTTTCAAGGTTTAACTAGGGGGAATATCCGGCAAACTTGATAAATTGGTGGCCGGTATACCGATTTCAAAAATCAATTGTTTGGCTCTGTGTACTTATTTTCTTGAGATAAATAGCTTGCAGATATTCAAAATCAAACTCACTCCGATATATTTTGCTTTCCTTTTATTTTGCAGCTTGTTCAGTTGCTAGGGTACAGAAACAGGTAGTAATGGAAATCATCATGGTAATATGTGCAAATACCATTACAAGTGTGCTTCAAATTTTGAATAATAGCATACAAAATACTACTCTTTTAACCAACCTCTTAAAGTCCCTAGTTCGTGGTCACCATAACACATAGTTTGCATGATTATCTAAGTTACGTTACTTTCATAAATAAGGGAGCAAAATGAAAGTTAAAGGTATTTATTTTAATAAACAGCTGAGGTCACATGCATATTGTAGTTATAAAATTTATATTCACTGCATCGTGACCTAAATGTGATATGAAATACGTATAAAATTCTCCGGAAAAATAACACTTTCGACTGAACCAGCTAATGGTATGAATGTGATTATCTTCTCTGAAACTTCCCACTTATTTTGATCATTAATTTAATGCTCCAAGAAACTGAAATGACTTCATGATACTTGTGATAAATAAACAACTATTGAATTTAATTCCCTTAAGGATACTATAGATGATGTTGAGACCGTAAACGTCGGCTTAAAATGTGTCATTTGATTGTGTCGAAAGTGAAGTGTTGTGGCCTTATCTGATTGTAAAAGGAGTTCCGAGCAAGTAAACAATGCCAATGAAGGCTTTCTATTCGAACTCGTGCAGCCGTATAAGAGCTTATGGAGAGCTGTCAGCAGAAAGAACGACAACTGGTGATACTCCCTGTCACTGTCCCGAATTAACCTCTTTATCGATGTACTAAAGGACATAAGCCTAAATATCTCCGACTTTACGGGGATTGACCTACTCCCTGGAGGCCATCTGGCTAAATTAGAGCATATAGACTACATAAATTTTATCAATCAATATTTGGAGCACAACTGTGAAGTAGTTATCATGTGAATTACCATGAAAATATCCAACACTTCCTACGTCCTAACCTCTACAACCGAACAAAACAAGAGACAAAAAGATGACAAGAAACATCCGAGTGAATTTTGGTTTCACATTTGTACGCTATTTATCCAGAGAAAGTAAGTACTTGTAACTAAGAGTTTTTTTTCAAAGCTGGTCGAGAGACTGATATTTTAAGGCTAACTGAATGCTGGTTTGAAAAGGCGTCGATCTCGTATCGTCATTTCAATATGTCTTCATCAAATCTTAGCAGCTTAATAATGTGTAGTTGTTCAAAATCATTAAATTTCAAAGAAGTAGGTCTTTCGCTACTGGAACCATTTCGCTAAGTGGTTTCCTAAATATGAAGCGTTGATTTTTTCTGATGGAGAATGACATTAAGTGATTATATACACCAGTTCGAAAAAAAGTGTCACAAATGTTGCTGGGATGCACTACCACTTCTCAAAAATTTAACTTTCAAGTACAGGAAAAGAAAGTAATTTAGTGTACAGCTTAGGGGAATTTTAACGCCTGCCAAAACTGTAAGTCTGGTTGGCTCAGATGGCTCTTCGAATACTTAATCCACAGGGTCAGTTAGCCAAAACCTTAATGGGCATATAATTTATACACGCTTTTGCCATGATCATTATCATTTGGGAGCGAAATTATCTATATTTGATTTCTTCACGTGTAGCCTTGTTCATATTCCATAGTGGTTTGATGACAAGATGAAAACGTTCGCAGATTGGTTCCTCATGTGACTGTCCAAGTACAGTATATCAAAACCATATCACACTGACAAATCCGAGCAATATTAACTGCAGCATGTAGGTTTGGTTACCGCAAAATGATAGTTAATAATTGTCTTTTGAAGCCGGCTTTTAAGTAACATTACTTGCAAAAACGTTTATTGGCCACCTATAAGTATCTACAGTCAAGTACTGTTATGCTTACGGTAAATGAGCTGCTAGCTAATTATCTGAATTTGGTGTGATCCAGCTTCTTATGTCACATTCAATTTCTGACAAAGTAATGCCTGTCAATGAATGAAATTACACTGCTTTAAAGGGATTTCTTCATTGCTTCAGTAACAATGAAATTTTGTTTACTGCCTACTCTGAGTAGCACTTGTTCATTTACGACTTACTTAATAAACTACTGAAAATTTGGGTTTGAGTGTGCCAGTCAGTCTGCAAAAATGTAACTTTCTCAGGAGCTTTAGAAGTGGAATGGGACGCATAAATGGATATTAACTTTGTTGGACCAGGAAGTAGTGAGTCTTATGTCCAAAAATGTCCTAATTGGTAGGCGTCAATAAAACGTGTAGCAGCAACAAGAAAATCGGGAGAGACAGCACAGGATTTGAAAGACTGTAACTAATAGTGCTCATTATTTTCAAATACACATAAACAAAAGTAATGCTATATTGGCACATGGAATGTTTGTTGAGAAGTTTAAATGTATTCAGTTAGAGTAAACAGTATGGTCACCTAAATTTACGCTCCAAAAATAAAAACATCTTATGAACACATACCAGTTTCTGTGTAAAAAAAATTCCACGGCTGGCTGCTTTTCAATCCGACCATTGTTAACGTATGTGAGAATAATTGACACAATGGTAACATGTTTTCAATGTTGTAGTGTAGGCGTAGATAAAAGAGTGAAGTATGGTAGACCACCCAGGCTGATTTTAAGATTCCACCAGGTATACTGGTCTATACAAGTAAGCTATCCAGATTCAGATGATGTGAGCTAAATTTGATTTGTGCGCTGAATTTATTCGAGTATACGGCTGCTGAGTCGACCTCGAGCAAGCAAAATATCCTTCCGGTTCTTAGATCACTCTAATCTTGCTGGTGAAATCAAAAGATCAGCTTGAAAGGTTTCTAACGACTTTAGTTGCTCAGTAGTGTGCAACATTTAGTACCACTTGCTGAGGCGGGTGCGAGGGGCATTCACTGCCTTAGAAATTAGTTTTCACAGAAGGTCATGTTTAGATGAAAACTCCTTAGCAGCTTTATCCCGTCATATAACGTCGTCTAAAATATTTTATGCGCAGGTTATCTTGTGTACCTTATGTTAAAACTACTGAAAGGTCTCTGAAAACTTGAAAGATAGTTGTGTTGCCGATATAATTTTATCGAAAGATGAACACAGCGTTCAATCTAAATGACTCATTTTTAAACAACACTTAGTTTTTTCTTGATTCACTTATTTGCGTTTACAACCAAGGTTAGATTGATAAATTTTGTAAGGTTCTTTGCAGAAAGTTATAACTGGGGGTTGAACAACTAACTATGTTCATAAAGCTGATGAAATCGACAGTACATTCCCAAAGTTAAAAATAAATACTCACTTCCAATTATTTATCATCCTGTCTTTTGTATTGGAGGTATTTATATGATAAGTAGTCCTCATGAGGATATTATGATACCCGAACTCATAGTTCTAATTTGTTTTTATCTACAAATGTGAAGCACGCACAGGATGAAAAACTAAGATATGCATAAGCACTTTGTGAGTTTAGTAAAACGCCTATTAAGCATTCGGTTTATTGGTCTATATTACATATTACTTGACTATTCTAAAAAGTCGAATTAAAATACTTGAGTTAATTCCATGGCCCTGTTAACCTTTAGATATCAATAATAGTCCTAAACTTAAAACAGGTTGAGATTAAAGTACATGCACTTGTAAATTAGGACAAGTGTATCAGAATCTTAGTTCCATAGTGCAATTATGAAGCAAAATATTCGAAACTGTAGAATAGAGGCTCAATGCCGTTCTCAAGAAGATTAGTGATAGTCATCACCTTAAGAAATTACATACCGAATATGCACCGAAGATCCGACGACATCAAAAGCAACTGATAACTGATAAACTGTAAATTTTTTCATTCAACATGAAAGAACAGTGGTTGGCGAGTAAACGTAGTGATCTAAAGCTCTGAAAATAAAGTTTTTGAACAATATAGGTGAGTGGTTTTTTGTAAGAAAACCGATGTTGAAAAAACATTATATCGGTTGGGATAAGTTTGGATGGTAAGGTACTTTAATTATCTATCATATTCTTATGATTCTTTTTTTCCGATCATGGTAACACTGTAGATTCTTTTATTATGCTGCAGTATTGCGGAAGTGTAAGTCAAATTTATTATGCAAAGTTTCTACCGTATCATCTTTGTCATATTAAATTTACCTAGGTTTCAGGCGCTCCATTACACTTCTGTTTGATTCATGAAACCTTTATTGACCAGCATAAATTTGATCTGATAAACATTATCATTTCACGAAATATGACAGGTTTACTTGCGAAAGACATAAAAGTGGTAAAATATATCATTGCTAATGAACGTGGAAAAGTGTTAGACAGTCACCCTTTTCCTTGGTTTTTAATTAATTTTTCAGACTGTGTTAACCGATCTCCTTTAACATATTTTCAGATGACTTATTTATTAACTTCATAAACGGTAAAGCTAAAAAATACTTTGTCATATTGTTATTTAGACCCTCAAAATACCACACCAAAGTTTTTCTAGTGTTTGGTAAGTAATGGATTTTATGATAATCTAGATTACAGCAGTTCGATAAGTTTCTACCAAGAGGCTTTAAGTGCGTTAAATGCTTCTCTTCTGAAGAACATTTTCAAAGGGAAGCTAAGGAAGATCATAACCAACACACGTAGGAGTAACCTGATATGTTTCCGACAGCCGGGGTATAGAAAAGTTTATCAAAACAGAGGCCCACATTACAACCACTGCCTTACATGATGTTGATATACCAACAATAGATTTATAAAAATGTGAGGCTTTCACAAACTGTGAACACTTAATTGATGTGGTAATTGATCTGTGCATACTAAACTCGAAAGCTACAGACGTCACCTGTAAAATTGACCTTGTTAATCCTGTTCTTTCACCGTTAACCGCTAAGTTAACAAAAATTTCCAGTTATTTGCTAATTTGGATTTCACAAAAGTTGTGAAAGGCTTAGGGTTAATTCAGAATTTCAATCCTATCCTAAAAATAACAAAAAAGTTTAAATCTCACGGATATTTAGGCATTATACGCTTTGCATATTGATATTTTCCCCAACTGTTTCACTTCGTTCTAGATAGTAATTGTATTGTTTCATCAGACAATCAAAATAACAAATCATGAACCGGAACTCATAAGGTGGAGAGATGACAATAAAAGTATCCTCTACGTATAGCTATCTGTAATAATAATGGAGTATTCATTCATCTCCATAGAAATTTACCGCCTCTGGAACAGTAACCAGAACAACTACTGGGTCGTTGCACATAATATATGGACACCTCTTTATCACTGCTCCGAAGAAAACTAGTTTAATTATTATCACTGTTTTAATAAGCTAGGAAGGCAATAAGCTGTATTTATATGACATCCAAGAACTCAACCATCTAGCTATGACTGGACTGTATTACTTACTACATCACCACTTATATTTCTATAGTAAAAAAGTGAGTATCACGAAACAGTGGTAAGATGCATACTACAGTTGTATATGCATCAAAGCATCAGTTAACTATCAAATGTTTGGTTTAATCAATAATTAAAATTCTAAATCTAGGCTTATTTTAATCTTACAAAGGACCACTGTGTATTATGGTGATACAAATGACTCTTAGAACACTGTAAACAGGAATGATTTAAGAGTGAATAACAAAACAATGTTTTGCTTCACATTCTGTTTCTTTGCATAAACATCTATATTATTTTCTTGGAAAAGTAAGAAAGCAGCAAACTGTGAAGAAAACAAAAATTCAGCTTTTGAAATTTGCATAAATAGAACTTGGTGTTTGCTTTATATCTCTAATAGATAGAATATGCTGTGCACTCACTTAGTCCTCACTGATTATTCCTCGCTAGTGGATGTATGTTTCAACACACTGAATATCCGCGGATTTTACACCTCTCTCCCTTGGTACGGTTACCCTAAAAAAGTGGTTAATGAGATTATACTCGCTGCTATAAAACGAAATAAGAGGTCTGGTAGCAGCAAAACCACACAGCAAGTTGAAGAACATTTGGTGACAAAAGTCTTCAATAAGAAATATTACTTATTATAGTAATAAACGCGTTAAGAGCGAATAATTGTTTTTTCTGTATCGTTTAGTACTGCTAACCAAGTGTGAACGTTATGAATGTTGTTGGATGGAATATATTTTCATCATTTGAGCATTTTAATACCTAATGCTGAATAGGAAAGTGATTTATATAAGTGAAATATAAATCTTGATGGAAGCGCTTCACTTAAGGTGCAAGACATTAAGTACAGACACAAGATGAAGCAATTATAAGTTATGCATAAACTCAACAAATTTTAGTGGAATGAAATTTGATGAACTGAGCATTTGCAGAAACCATTTTAATAAAAAAAATTAGTCACAGTCATATAATCTGTATCCCACATTCTTACTGTTCCAAGGCCAATGTTACTGGACACAGCCTGAAAGAAATGATCAACTGGCTGATATATATATATATATATATATATATCTGGATGGTCAGTTTTTCGTGTTCGAATACATGTAGTTTGCGTAAGCTTTATAGCCACTAACGTGGTATAATGAAGGTTTATTGTCTGTTCCAGTTAATCTGGTTGAAAAAATTCACATTTTAAGCAGTATTAATAGCATGATAAAGCAGATAGCGATTACTACAACATATTTTAGTCAAGTAACCAAAATAAAATATGAATATGAATTTTTATGAACTTCAGGATCGAAATTTCACCCGATAGAAATTCAGCAAGAGCTTCTCAGAAAGTGGTGTGTCTAGTTTTCATGGAATTAGGTAAACATACAATATAAATTGTATCAGTTGGTCAGGTGGTCAGATTTGCATCCGCTAATGAAACACTTCACGTTTTACTGATGATTAGGAAATTTAAGACCTGTTCCTATCCTATGGCTAGGTTCACCTTTTAGAACATAGCTGTTTCCAAAATGGGTAAACTATAAATAATTAAGTTCTTGTTGTCACGTAGATCCTAGATGAAACAACTTTCTTGTAATAACTTTTAGCTCAATTTCAAATCGACGGCTTTTAAGAATTCTCAAACAGGTAGGTATAAGCATAAATTTTCTTTGGTTCTTCTGTGGTACTAGATACATTGAACATTCATTGAATGTACTTACAAATGTTACTAAAGTGCCAAATCAACCACTTAAGTGGAAACGGGGATGAGATCAAAGTATGACGATTATTAAAAACCATCAATGGATTTCTGTCAGTCAAAGTGATTCAGAAAACTTTGTGTCACTATTGACAGTTTTTACTGTGAATATAATCTCGCAGTAATTTTTCCCTATACAGTGGATAAAAATAAAGTCCTTGATAGGAAAAGATCTGGTAGGTTGATTGTCGTCATCAAAAAAGCTTACAACTTAAAGGAATGAAAAGTTTTGCAAGCAGAATAAATAGACAAGTAATGGATATAGAACAGGATTACGCGTTAAAATAATCAAAGTACAGACAGTAGCAAGTTCGTTTTGGAAACGACTTGCACTGTGTAATTAATCCCTGACTACACTGCCAACTGAGCCTTAATTTTCTTGAGTAATCTCCAATTTGTCTTCTTCAAGTTCTGCTTTTGTTTTTCCCTCACTGATCAGAATTCATTCATGACTTTCCATTTCATAAGTTTGCTATTTAACTCTGTCCTGCATTCAGCACCTTTTACTGAATAATAAATGCATATAGACCGTGACAATGGTTATTCCACTGTTATCTTGTCTCTGTATTTCTTTGATCTGTTAATAACTACTAGTTTTGAAATTGGACTTTTGGTAAGACAGGTGGAGCATGTTAAGTACCTGATTCTTTTAGCTTGAAGGTTTGTTGGGGATTTGTCTAGTTCAACTCAGTATTCATCATTACCTCAGTTAGACAACTAATGGAAGCCTGAAGGCATTGGGCAGTTATCCCTTTCTAGTATGAGACTTCTCAGCAGTACATCGATACACATGCTCGTTATTCCCACTTTTGGGATTTTAGGTTATTTACAGCCAATGAAAAACCATGAAACAAAATATGCACATTTTATTCTACAAGTGAATTTGTCTTTGCCTTATCCAAATGGATTGTAAATGTCTTCCCGTATGAACTTTAACTACTCTGCACTTTTGTGCAATGCGAAGTGCTGTTGAGTAACAATAATGTTAATAAGAAGCAAATTTTAGCACAGACTAAAAGGCTTATGACTGTTACTTCATTAAAATTAGTCTGAATATTCGCTGGACTTTACTGAAATTGACCACGTCATAGAGGACTCTTTAGTGGACCTAGAGTATTCAGAGGACACAGTCCTGTTCAGTGGGAATACCGGACAGCTTGAACATCGGATGTGCTTCGCAACATAAAAATGCTAATTTTTGCTACAGGATTGGTCTTTTCTGGAACTTCGTCTAAAAATAAGAGGTGAAAGTGTTGATTACGTTGATGTCTTTGCTTACTTGATAAGTCGGATAAGTCCCGGAGAGTCATTAACTGATGATGCTTAAGGTGCTGGCGTGTTATTCAACTCCTTATTAAGGGTCGAGTGTTTCGTCCTGCTGTTTGCTCTGTTCTGCTATGTGGTAGTGAGACATATGCATAAAGAGTAGGGTACGTGAGGAGGCTTTAGGTGTTCAATTACTTTCACCTTCGTAAAATAGGCCATGTTTTGTGGAACCACCATGTCAGTAACACAAAGGTCAAATATCGACTTCTAAGTAGAAGAGGAGTGTCAATTGGTGAGGTTGTGAGACTTCACTGACGTGCGTGGGTGAGGCATGTGACAAGCGCGGTGAGTCATTATCTATCCCGTAAGACAATGTTAGGCAAAATAGGTTCAGATAGAGAAAGGTTTAGAGAAAGTCAACTTAAAACATGGCATTACTGCAGAATTCTCTGTTGTTTTGAGCCACGTAGGAATATATTTAGATTTCTCGGCAAGGGTCAACATCGCAGCCAAGATTGTTGATTGGAGGCTCTACATCATGTGGTTCAGAATTCATCTGAAGGGACAAAGGACAAATTAGAACTATAAAGAGCTTCATACTTGCACACTTAGTTGACACAAGATATCAAGTGGTTACTGGAAAAGCCTTCAAAATTATCCATCAAATTCCAATTAACTTACCTCATAGATTACGCACTCGGTTACTTCACATAGCAGAGGCGATTGCAATCCACCTTCACAACCTAGCCTTTGTATCCAAAAGAAGTTTGTTCTACCACTTTCATTACCGTGGCCACCAACATGATATAACTTCTAGGTTTATTTTGTGCACCTCTTCCCCTTCTAGTTTCTATCAATATTCATATTTCCTATTTTAGTAACTCTATTGATTATTTACTTCATTATTTCCGAAACACCACGTGATTGGTAATTTGATTAAATTGTAAACCTATATATTAGTTTAGAGCCCAAGATGAAGACCTAATTGAAAAGAAACATATTTCTTCGCTCAGTCAGTCTTTTTCTAAAATCTATCACTTCGTTTGGTTGAAAGTTAATGTATACAGAGACTTTCAAAAATTTCCAACCTATTGTGCATCAAATAAGATGTGAATCAAGATACTGTTATACCATAGTTCAAAGCAGCTAAATATACTTATTAGATTTAAAGCAACTGGTCCGTTTGATAAATTTAGACAGCGTAATGTGAAGACGAAGATTATCTGATACACCTGATGTATTAGCGCTGTATATTTCCAACAATCTGATCCGATAAGTGCAGGTGACAAACATCCATCTTCGTCTATCGCCAAACATATACTAGAAACTGACCATAGGATAGACATGAAAACAGCCTTTAAAGTACTACATAAAAGTGGTCGGAGTCCAGTGCTTAAATCTATTGAAGCTCTTACCATCAGTAAATTAAACCCCCTTTATGTATTGATTTTAATTTCCATACCAAGAGTAAGGTTTTTTCTTTTTCTATCCCTTCCTATTCCTACATATCCTATTAACTTCATTGACCTTTTTCGTAAATTTTCACATAAATAGTTCGACAAGTCCATGTGTTATCAGATTGTTCGAAATGTATAGCGTTAATACATCACATGTTTCAGATAATCTTCTGTTTCTCATTACGCTGTTTAAACTTATTAGATTCCTTATTTAATATAGCACACAGTGATATAGTATTATCTACCAGATAGTTTTTTTTAAAAGCAGAACTTATCACTCATTTTCATATTAGAGTTAAGTATACAGTCAAACAATCTAAGACAAGGTTATTAATTTTTATGTAACCTTCATTTTTAACCTTGAACCAGTATTTATTTTTAGACACATAACTTACGATCATAGTTTATTGTTTTGAGGGGGTTGTGGAGATTTGGAAATATTTCAAGTTGTTATTCATCGAAGACTGACATCAGTTGGAGGAACAAAGGAAACCTGGGAGCACTGGACAGCTGTTTCGTCCTAGTATGGGACTCCTCAGCAGTGCGCACCCACGACCCCACCAGCAGGGATCGAACCCGCGACCTTCAGGTTCCGCGGCCAGCGCGTTACCATTGAGCCACTGGGTCAGAATCCAATGCTCCATATTTCCAACTTCTGTTAGCTCACGATATAGCGCAAACCGCCACCCAATGTCATCGTTGAGTATTTGTCCTCACGGCCATCAGGCTTTGACTCCACCGGTCACGACTTGTCATTGGAACTTCGGGAATACTTCTCGAAGCTAGTCACCAATGAGCACTAGTTCAATTAAATTTTGAGGGGGTTGTGGAGATTTGGAAATATTTCAAGTTGTTATTCATCGGAGACTGATATACTAGGACGAAACAGCTGTCCAGTGCTCCCAGGTTTCCTTTGTTCCTCAACTGATGTCAGTCTTCGATGAATAACAACTTGAAACATAGTTTATTGTGTTGCATCTTGTGTTTATGAGTCCGTTTCGTTGGTAAAACACCAATAATCTACTGATTATGGATTTTATGCTTACTGTTATTCAGTTTAAAATTTGGACCATCGCTTGATCATAATGCTCTGTGTTACATAATCTATATGTAAAATTAACCCAAAATTTTCTGAATACAGCACACATCATCACTTTTCAATAAAAAATAACAGGGAAGTTCTTTAATACCTTTTAATGATGAAAAACTTTTTATCAGAGATAACCCTGAGTAAACTGTTTCACTGAGAGTCATGTTGATGTGGTTACTCCAATAGAAATAAGCAGATATGCCATAACGGAAAGACAACAAAACCTCGTTACGGAAATTCGTTAACTTAACTGTCAAGAAGAGAATTCATATCGGTAAACAGTTCTTTTCTGAACCAGGCTGTTGTTAGGTCCCTCTTGGTTGCACTCCCATGACCAATAAATACATGTAAGCCAGTCTTACAGGAGGTCAGTCGCCGCCCGAATAGCTCGGTGGTATGGTTGCTGACTGAAACACTGGGTGATACGGTTCGAATCCCAGGTAAGACATCAGTTCCGTAGAGGTTGAAGATACGCCTTACCAAAAGGCAGAAAACCTAGGTCTAGGGTCTCTTAAATAGTTGGCAGCTGTGAAAGCTGAAAATACTCAAAAAGAACTTAGTTTTACGTTGAATTTGAATATTAAAAATTACCAAGTGTACGTCTTAGTTTAAATCATGTTAGAGTTATCATAATTGAGAATTTATATTCAAAACCAAGCGTAATATACAATACATTGAATAGACGTGAAGCTGCAAAATATTTTGCCGTTTTTCTTGAAAAAACTATAAGATTCTATCGCTAAGAATCAGCAAAGTCTTTTGAGTAACCCAAGACCTTGTGATGGTGAATGACAACCAAACTATTCAGTCTCTATTGGTGGTGATATCTCCTATATTGATTGATTTTAATTAACAAAAGTCCTCTACATCCTACCCTACAACTGTAGTAAAGGACCACTAAATGGGTTGAAAGTGAGGAGATTAAATACACAGTATCACAGTTATTTTGAAAGCTATGGTTGAGTTTAATAAAAGAATAATATCTCTTGAATTTGTATATATTTTGTTTCTCTTCAGATGCTGCACCTCGTTCGGTTCACTTTTTGTTCATTTTAGTGTCCGCTCACATTTATTGATTTCCTTCTTCTGTGATAATTTGAAATATGACAACTCCAGTGGAAGCAATTTCGTGCGGAGTATTACATTATTTTGTGTCTCCATTTCTAAAAATTGAATAATCAGACACTGTTATTTCTCTAGCAGTCGATTTCGACAGTTATTTATTCGTATTCAGCTGGAAGTTTAGTGTTACGTCTGCGAATAAATCTATTTCGTGTTCAATGATAAATTAATTTGAGTATAAGTCACACTTTACTTGGTAAGTTTTCATTAATTTCGAAGTAATCCCATAAATCTCTGATATCATTAGTTCACCGAGGCTACTTTATTCTCGTAACATCAGACGGTTGTGAACATTTACTGCAGAGCTTAAGGAATATCTTAACTTCCCACTATTTTATTGGAAATTACGTTCGTTTTAATATATATTGGATACGGAGAACTAAATGTAAGCAAAAGGAATTACATTCTATCGTCAAATAACAATTGAATTTCGATCACTAGCTTGACTTAGTTAATCTCTTGAAGATATTGTTAAGTTGTTCATTCTCATCGTCAGAGGATCAGAACAAAAAGTTAACAAAAATACTTTCATGCATAAATTTATTTCATTGGTGAACATAATTGAATACATACAATTTGAAATAATTATTATTTCTCTCTCTTTGATATTTTGTATATTTTATTTTAGACAGAAATTTGCACTTTATAATTCTTCCATTTAGTGAAATAAATTCTGTATCCATTTAACCAGTCATGTGTTGTCAAAAAAATAGAAATATGTCGTATATAATGCAGTAGTGTGAAGGTAGAACAATAAAATTAAGCACTTACAAGAAACCGGTGTGCAAAAAGGGATTGTTCATTAAAATTCCAGTAAAACAGAACAAGCGTGTAAAAATGCATTCATAAATATTTTGAAGCGTCATCCTTTTTTGTTATCATCCTATAATTAAAAGTTAAAAAGGAGAAATTCAGCTTCTGATAAAAATTATTTTACAAAGGTAGAGATGTAATTTGTAAATTAATAACTTACTTCATACAAGAAGTAATTGCTTAGTCTGGTCAGGAAACTTCTAATAATAAACTCCAAAGCTCGGAGAACACTAAATAGTTATCACCCCGATCTTAAGCTATAGATCTTCGCTAATGTCTCAAGGAAACCTATTTTAAAACTTTGATAAGTACTAGGTACGCAAGAATCAGCAGACGTATCAGTTAGCATCCAAAGGTAAATTCATGTACATAATGTAGTTCTGTAAGACGCCAGAAATAGTTCATATAGCTCAGGTCCAGTGTAGCTGACTAGAGCAGGAGGTGAAGTGGGCTTGCATCTCTGAGGGAGAATCACTACAATTAAAGCTGCAGAAGTATCTAGTGCTGATAAGCATGGAGCCTAAGCCAGTTGCTTCCTGTCAACACCTCTGATTACCTAACAATAGCACCTTTTGTACTGTAACCTCTAGTTTCAACTTCGACGTAAATAAATCTAATTCTTTATTTCATCACCTCAGTTCACAGCTAACGGCGACAAATGCTTATTAGAATTTTAAACCAAGCTGAAGTCATTCCAGCATAATGCAACTAGTTGAAATTAGTGTGAGTGCATAATAATTTTAATATAAAGCAGTTACATTTTCCACCAGTAGTTAGAAAGGTTTCATTCCTACTGTGTAACTTATCATATGCTGGTATAATCATTCGCCATGTTTACCTACTTCGTCCAGGCACCATCATTTCTTAAAGTCGCTTATGCGTTCTACCACATACACCATGAAAACTGAGAGTTTGAGATCTTCAAATAGTGAATTCTCAGAACATTGGGAAGTTCAGGCACCCTCATATAAGTTGTACAACAGACAATATATTTCCAAAATGATTTTGAAGTTTTAACATATAATGAGGATACCACGCTGAAAAATTAGGCCTTTATGACCCCTCATATTCTGGAGCAAATTTAATGTTTTCATCCTTTGCACATCACTAGTATCTGCAACAGAAACCTCCAGTTTCGACCAGAAACCCATAGTTTACGCAAACTCCTTAGTTAATCCATTCTCTACATATAAATAGGGTTTCCTAACTGTCTTCTTAATTTCCATTACGAGATTATCTTGGTAATTTCATCATCAACATGCAGTCGCAACTGAATTTACACCTTTTTCTATATAAGTCAGAATATTGTACTGAGGTTGTATTGAGCATTTCGTAAAATGTCAAACCATTTTAGTGGATATTCATTTTTGACCGAGAAGTAATTTGACAGCTGCTTCAATACTACGGTTTTAGCTCCACAAACCTTTATCAACCTCATTCAACAGCAGCTACATGATGAGATGATGCCACATGCCAAGTGATTCACAATGAAAGCTCAGTGACGCCTTTGAAGTGAAGACAGGTTGGTAGGTAAGACAGACTGCCGCCTACTATCACAGATGATCTTCCTGACTGTGGTCGACTGGACTGGACTGGATCATGTGGCGAACCGTGAGGAGCTGTGAGAAGAGGGCATACGCTGGCTGGACCAATGGAAAGGCCCCTGAAGAAGATTTGGATCTCGCCGGTGACGATTTATGACTAGTGTCGCACAAGCTCGAAGATCTACAGGCGAAAACCAACAGGTTGACAGAAGAGGCAGGGCAGGGTAGGGCAGCGAGGATGGGACTTCTTTCAAGTGAACGTAGAGAAGACAGAGGTGGTGAAGATACCCAACCAACAACAGAATCAACAACAAGCACCAATCACCATCAACAGAAGAAATCTAAAGGAAGTAGTCTCTTTCACCTACATACCTAGGCAGCATCGTTTCAACTACAGGTGGCGGCAGCGGCGGCACAGATGAGGATGTCAAAGCTGGTCGGGATCGGAAAGACAGCAAGACAGGCGTTCATTATTCTGAAAGCAGTGTGGAGATCTACTGCACTCCACTTCACTCAGCATAAAGCGTTAACAAGATCCGGATTTTCAAGACTGACTCGGTCAAGCAAGTCAGTGCTTCTATGTGATGGTTGAGAGACTTGGCGCGTTACGAAAAGCATTTCCAACAAACTACAGACATTCATCAACAGCTGCCGCCTACACTTACTCGACATTGAAGATGATCATGTGGCCAGAATGATAAGACTAACCAAAAGGGAACTCTGGCTGGCTGTCAACGAACAACTATGTTTTACACCTATATTACAGAACGTATCTCCCAACAAATATGTGGGAGAAAGTGGAGATGGATTGGTTTGGACATATACTGAGAAGACCATTTGGGGACATCATGCATCAGGCCAGGCCATTGACTGGAACTCAAAGGGGAAACGACTAGTTGGGCGTCCGAGGGTAACATGGAGGAGATGATGTGAGGAAGAAATGAATGGCTGTGGGCAGTCGTGGAGCCAGGTTGAAAAGACTGCAGAGAAGAGAACAGGAGCCCAAGAGACAAATCATAAAACAATAAAGAATTGCTTCTGACTGTAAAGTAATAAGACATTCCTCATTTATTTGTACGGTAAAATAACACCTGCCTTGTACTTATAATGGATGTCACTCACCAACCTTATAAATGGGATTAGAAATACAGTATGCCAATATAATATACCCATGAATTCCTGGGTTACTGAATTACATGTTAAAATTTAAAAGCTTTTTGGCGTGGCTACCAATATACTGAAAGACGCAAAGCCTCTCAGACTTCAAGATAATGTTATGAAAACAAATAAAAATACTCTTCATTATGTTTACATATATCATTTTCGATTTGAGTAACAGTTAACTTACATCTGTACAAGAAAGGGTTTTGACAAATTCTTCCAGTGTAATGTATCCATCACGGTTGAGGTCAAATTTACGCATAAATGCCTAAATTGTAGAAAAATACAACTTAGAGAAGTTCGCCCAAGATATGAAACAAATTTTTATACGCGTATGATAAACATACCGTGAATAAATTATTCAACTCTAAATAGATTTTGAAGGAAACCAAACTTTAATTTTGCCAATACCGACTCTAGACGATATAAAACTTGGCTCGTATGCCTTTCTCTCTACTTTTTACTTGACGTTAATTTTATACACAGATGTAATTTGAAGTTGATCTATCTCAAACATACTCAAAACAGGTAAATTTAGTAAAACGCATTAGTTGAAGCAAAACTGGGACCTGGTTAGAATCTTTACAGTCAGTCAGCAGACTATCTTGACATTAAACTGGTGGTGACTGCATTTGTTTCATTTATTTTTTCCATCTAGTTTTATAATGAGAAGCGTGGAAAATTGAACTACTGAATCCTTTTGTTCAAGGTTTTAAAGTTATCCATTTTTCTCTAAATACATTATTGGGTAGATGGTGGTTTTGTTCATACTAGTGTCATACTTTAAATACTCTTCGTATTCTGTTTCACTTTCTTGTGAACAATTTATCCATAAGATGTTTGTGTTTGCTTATTATCAGGTTGGGAAAAGGCTAAAAGTGGCTATCCTATGTCGCAGAACTAGCCCATGACGTTTGTGACTGTTGGTTTGAACTATGTAGGTAAGTGTAGACTGTCTCACTGATATTCTGGAGATAGTATTCATTGGTGTTTGACTAACCTTAGTGACATGAATGAATGTTGGTTACAGTGTTAGGGATAATTAGACCCTTTACCATCTTCATATTATTCAATATTCCCATCAATTACCGTTAATTCCCTACACCTCTTTCAACAATATGCGGTCAGAAAACATTTCACAGACATTTAAACTGACAAAACACACAGTTTAAGTCCGCAGCTTGACACAAATAGTTTTTAACTAGGAATTTTGTTTATTTATTGCAATTCTTTAGATTACATTTATCTGCAATCTAGAAACTCACAAGTCCTAGCATGTTTAGTAGTCAACCGTTCAAGAAGATTAGTTCTTTTCCAAATTACGACACATGTTTCCAGAAGGAAATAAATAAATGTAACTAACTGATTAACTCACTGTAGCCAAACACTGCGGATAGCCTTGATCTAGTAGTTCCTGTTCAAATTCTTCATAAGTGACCTTACCATCATTATTTTTATCCAGCTCTTTGAAACGTTTATGCAGGTCTTCAACTTTGTTATTCATATTTCCCCAAAAAACAACTGAAATAAATTGCAAAATTAAACCATAGTCAATTAAAGAACAAATGTCAGTGGTTGACTGCGTTTAATAAACTGCATGTAAAAGTTGTATGGTTGTTGTCAACCCTATTTTAAGAAAACAAACTTTGGATGGGAAATCTTACACTGTTCTAACGAAGAACCTTTTCAGTCCAGAGGTAAGCACTTGAACAAAAAGGGAAAACATAGTGTGTGCACATCACTGAGTAGCATTGAGTGTCAACTTCACAAGTCCTTGGGTACTTTTCCTTCTGAAACTAAAGAAATGCCACAGTCCTACAATGTCAAGCACTTACTACATATACAACAGAAACCAACACAAATGTGTAAACACGAAAGCTACTAAAAAACAGTATTCTTATACCTTAGGAAGTAGACGATTCCATGGCTAAATTCATGTTAACCATTCAAAAGCAATCCCACTCTGAGGTCAAATACAATCAATATGAATATATCACTAACAAGTTTAGCTGCAGATATTTTTGAAGCTAGTAAACAAAATGTCATGATGAATTTGAACCCGTTAACATTTCTCCAAGTCAGTTTTTCTAACTCATAATATTTGATTATGTTAATGAATTACGAATACTTTCGAACATGAAAAAGCTTAAGTACACCTTTTCCAGTATTTTTTACTTAGAATACTGATCAGATGTCGCTACCATAAATACTTTTAAACTTTTGACAGAAACTATTTTTTTTGAATTCATCTCTCAGGATGTACACATTCTACTTCTAGTTTCCGTTAAAAAGATTAGTGTAATGGTCGGGATGCAGGCTTGAAGGGGCTGCAATGACTATAAGTTACAGTACTCGACCGTGTTAGAATAAACAAAAACATTTTCTTAATTACATAGCACGTTCAAAATGCTGGGTATGGTGTGAAAAACAATAAGCATTGTGACTCCATGTTTTACTTCATGAAGTTTAGTGCAGTTGGAACTTTAATAACGTTGTCCATTGCTAACCTTGAACTACTTCTATAGCATTTAAAGTAGTTTGACCACTTTTCTACTTTTGTCACATAGTTATGAGAACAGCTCACTGTTGGCTTACGTTGTAACTTTTTTCCTCTTTGTTATTACTTCTTTGCGGTAGCGATGAATTATCTTCAATATTACAATGTTTTTTGCTCAACCAATGACGTAAAATCGTCGACGAGAATCACTTTAATTTAGGTTGTTTCCCAGTTCTGTTCTTCCAAAAACTCAACTACTTTCTTTCTGTTAGATTTCTCAATATGCAAATTTGCTGATATATATTTATCACTACTGAATCTTGACAGCTCTCATGTAGCCGATGATGGTTCAACAAATTACGGTGAATAAATTAGTGTTCTGGTTGTTAATAGGATGCAAAATTTTGGTAATTTATTCGAAAAACTATGAGTTTTATTGATTACAAGTGCAAAGAGGAAGGATTGCAGACAAATACTGACTTCATATAACTATTTATAAAAAAATATTAATTAGTCATGGGAATTTGAGTAGCTAGAAAGCAACATGACTAGAATTTCGATGTGTATCTGCCTCCATAATTTTATCACAGATATGAATTAATAATGTGTATGTGTCGCTTAAAAAAGAATTACTTCTACATTCTTCGAATATTCTATTAGTGCTTCAAAGGACAGTATTGTTTTTTAGTAGCATTTTACATATGAACGCTCAATGAAGAAATCACATGCATTTCTCAAAACAGGCTATTATGAATCTAATGATATAACAGTAAAACTTGAGCACCGTGTTAGAATGTAATTTTATTTTGGTTGATTTATTGAAGTACCACACAATGGAACAGTATAATTTACTGGATCACGTTTCAGATGTAATTTATTGTCCATAGTCATAAATAAACAACTCTGAGACATCTTTTCAACAGTGTAAACAAGTCATCTATATATCGGAACCATACCTTCGGAGCCGGACAAAATGTTCCGACAGCCATCGGTTCCTAACTATCCACAAATATGCCGGCTACGATGATGAGTCTAGAAAATCAAGTCAAGAATCGTGAAAGCTGTATCAGTGATAAATATTACAGACGTGATCCAGAATGTTATGAGATGATCTACGTTATGAGATCTTTATGATTTTATTATGGTGCTATGCCTCAAACCTTTTTCATTTTCACAAGAAATAAATACTCTAATTTCAATCTTATTGAGGTAGAAATAGTTGGACAAGACCTCCACACTAGGAAAAGCTGCTACTTTGCATCCCTAATACTTTCATGTCCGTTTATTATTGGTCTATTCAATGGTCAATTGTCCGAAGCTTCTACAAAGGACCAACCAAGATGAGACAGACTAAAGGTTAGATATTTCATACTAAAATTTACCATTACTGTGTAAATATAAAAGATACCCCGTTTCACATGAGAACCTTAAGATATTCGTTGACAAAGCAATCAAAGTCGTATATGGTTTGTATTATAGAAGAAGGAGAAGGTTAACGAATAAACAGACTTATCATAAGAAAAGGAAAACATGTAGACGCCAGTGTCACTGAGCTACATGATTCCATCTTTGACCATCATTTTCATTTTAGAGGCCTACATTTTTGTACACATCTGAGTCCAACAGTCAGAAACTTGATGGGTTGTTGATTTGTAGTACAAAAAGACATTCTTTCATCATGATGACAGTGAATTAAGAGACTTCCATGGTAAACGATCAGAAAGTTGCTCGACAATTTTTATGTGGAGAATACATTCAGGTAAATATTTTCAATGATCCAGACGATCTGCATTTCGTGGTTCCAAGAAACACTAATTGTAATTACCAGCTGAATTGCTGGTAATAAACACTGTTTGGAATTTCCTATGATAAATAATTTGACCTCACCAGAATATATGAATGATAGTTAGACTTTTCAATATCCAAAATTTTTGATGAAAACTGATTCCAATTTTTTGACTTAGTGGACAATATCTAGCCAGTTTTCCTTGGTTATTCTTCATACTCTATTGTTATGGAAATCTGATTATATTCATATAATAAAGACGCTTCCCGACTGTCAGTCTGTTAAAAAGTCAAACACATATCTCCAGCATAAATATGTCTGTGTTAAAATCATCACATATTGAGAGTGTAGCAGAAAGGAATACACTTATGTTCAACTTTAAGTGAAACAAGGTCATACATCAGGTGGTTATCAGAATACTAGTCCTACAGGCAGCAGATCACTTTCACTAATCAGTATCTTATCTCGGTATTATAATGAAAAGATAGAGTAAATCTTCTGCCAACAAATTTCGAAATCGATATCATACAATTTAACAACATGAGTGATGTCTAGACAGATTCATTCTGACTTTTTATCACTTAATAAGTTTCCTTGCAAATGAAACCAAATAACTTAATAATCAATGCTTTTTAATACTTTATATTTCACAGCTTAGTATATATGTCTCTGAATAAAATTTGGAGTAATAATTCTCAGGAAAAAACACAGTTATTGACTGAAAAATACTGGCGCTTATTCATGTTATGGTAATGAAAAATACTTTGGTCAAAATCTACAAAAATTAGACTGAAAGTCAAATTTATACAAACGTCAATGCCGATGATGTCACCAAGCTGAGTGATAAAACGTTCGCCACAAAATATAAAAGCTCAGGGAACACCAAACCGTCACTATCTTAATCCTGGGCTGAAAATCTTTCCTATCCATTCCAAGTCAAATAAATTAATTTTCAGAAAGGGTGAACTACAAATGCATGAATATCTGCCCAAACATTATGTACTACTGCACAGTGGTGATGTGATAATGTGGTGCTCATTACACTGAAGCAGTCAAAACAGTTTGAAACATTTCGTCTTGAGTTTGGTATAAATTACTTAGATTACACTAAATAAATGGCGATGCATTATTATAAAATGATATTCTTACACTTTGGTCTTCAGAAGCTTGATATAAATGGTGTTTTAAATTTTACTCAAAACTTATCCCTGATTTGTAAGTGTCAAATGTTATTTTGAAACTTTAACCTTTACCTCATCAAAAAGACCAAGATAATATGAATGCTAAAATCAGTTCCAAGATTCCAACAGTTGGCCTATTTTCAGAAAAGCAACCAATGAAAAATTTTGGTGGGCCTTCTTAAAAATATTTCTGCATTTATCAGTTGGTTACTGAAATTATTAAAGAAATTTTGTCGCTCCAAAAATCAAAACGTCAGCCTCTGATAATCAACCTCTGTGTGTCATTGAGTTTCATCTGAGATGATCAGATACTTCTTCACTTTAACTTAGATAATTTGTAGTCAACATAATACATCAGGGTCACTGATTGCAACTGGGATACTGTCGACTCGGCATTGCTGTCACCGTATTGATGAGGTTTTCAAAGAAATATATTATTCCGCTGGGTGTATACCAGTAGTTAATCAAATCATATAAGATAAGAGTAAGTCATTTTTGAACATCAAGCTACTAAGACTTCGCATCTTTTCAGTACCAGATATTTTGGAAAAGGTGTCAGACAACTATCTGGGAAAGTTTGGGTTACAATATCGAGTAAGCTTTCTAGGAACTCATCCTGCTGAAATTAAGTAGCGCATCGTTTAATGTCTCAGCCTAATAATTGGCACGTGATTAACTCCAGTTACAACTGAGCTTCACTCGAAGGTGATATGAAAAAATTGTTTGGAGCTAGGCAGAATTTAATTTTTATTGATTAACAATAAAGCTAGGATAATTACTCACTTGCTTGCCATGGCTTTACAGTTTGGAGACTTATGGTTGTTTTTTTCTTCTTTAATTCACATCCCGAATGTGTCAGTTCATTGCCGATGAATGAGTATTACGGTTTATTGCCGCCTCAGGTTTTATATAGTATTAGGACTTGAAAACCCCTTTTCGTCATAGTGTTTCCAAAGACCACTCCAGTAACTGCAACAATAAACAAATAGATCTGCCCATTTCGGCTAAAAATTTACTTTTGTTTACATAGAAAGAATCTGACTGATCACTTTGGTAGTCGCTAGAGTTGTCTTTGGAGACATATTTTTTTTTATTAATACACATTTGATTCCACCTAACAGCGTTAGCAGAAACCGAAAAATTAAACACATAAAAGATATATACATGACTCGATATCTGCGATATAGAAAAGGTGATAAGATCTTAAATATAGAAGAATCAGTAATTTGCAATTTCTCTGGGTAGAAATTTAATAGTAAGGAACAACTCTGAATCATACATATTTCGTATCACTCACTGACAGATTGGCTGATTTCAGTCAGCAAATAAGAAATGTCGTCTTAAATGCTTGTCACTTCCACCGTTGTCATGTATCTGATTACATACAGGCATGAGACTTCTTTTAATATATTCCGTTAACCATTGGTTCTGTTCACTGTAATCAGCTTGTCGTAGAGGCTTTTGTTAGTTGTAATCACTCTGACACAATATTCAGTTAGTCCAGTCGACCAAATAGTGTTTTAATGGGCTAATGCACTTTTCCCCAATACAAAGCAGTCAATGAAACAAGTGGCCTGATTCCGGATAATAAATATTTTTTAAGTGTTGCATGGAAGCTTATAATCCAGAAATGTTTGATGTAGTTGAAGACTTCTGATATAAAGGTGATAAGAAGCTGATCATGCAGTATCAAGTCTCTGTGTACATCTAGATTCAACAAACCAAGTATCATGACCCCATTTTACCTTAACTTACTCTTTATACACTCCATATACACTCCAGCCTCAGGATGTACGAAATTTCCAATTAATTTTTGAAGCTAAACTTTAAGCGTATTTTTATCAATGTAATTTAAAGCGTTTGTTTTGGTTGTACACATTAAGCATATTTTACTTAATTGTATATGCTTCTTATTACTCTTTCCAATGTGGAACACTTTTCTCAATGTTCATTGTAGTTTTATTGTCTTTTGAAACCAGTAACTTTAATTCTTCGTGGTCAAATAAATGACCAAGGTGGATGATTTGTAACTGCTAACTTCAGCAAGTCATTAACATATATCGCAAAGCTTTAAAAGTGCACTATCTAGATGAAAACTTACTGTCCCGAGCCGAATAGGAACCTGAATAGCTCAGTGGAAACGTCGCTGATTACAACACAGGGTGACGCAAGTTCGGATCTTAAGTGGGACGTCAGTTCCGTCGAGGTTGCAGACACGTCTTCGTGATGAGTCACAACAAACAGGAAATCGACGTCCAGGACTTTCTACCTGTCGCTTCCAACCAACTGACATCTATCAATGTCCACCATGATGCCGAACCTCCTAGCTTGGTGTCCACATTGCAAAAGTGGTCGATAAAATTCGCTCAGCACTCAAGACTAGACAGCATGAAACTGGTTGCTCTATCACGGCCAACCAACATAAGTAGCAAACTTGATTGGGAAATCTGTCTTCATAGTATATTTCCCTACGAATGATTTGTGTGTGAAAGTTTTCGGTCCTAACACATAGTTATACAGGTTAATATTCAAGAGGGAAGGTTAACTTCCTCGTAGTTGCCCAGCTGTCAACAAATCAAGATTAATACCGTTATAGCAAGTGAATTCTTTCAGTTGTTAGTGAGATGAAGTGCATTTCGAAGTGACAATGTGACTTATGATCAAACTATTAAAAGATGTAAAATGAATGAAGCTGCTGAAAAAAGCGAGGATGGAATAAAGCTGAAACACTTTTTACTAAAAATAGACTAAAAATGTTTCAATCAGACATTGAAGTACATAAGTGCATTATGAAATTAATCAGTTTCTAAGTATTCTAGTAACTGCTGAACTAAAATTTCTCCGTTACATTTTGCGCTAATCGGCGATGGGTATTACTGAAGGTTGATCATATTTTCCAAATGTTAAGTTATGAGTTTATCGTTTTGCGTATTATTTGGATTTCATTCCTAGTATATCTAATTTTTAATTACTTGGCTTAATATAGACCTGGACATTACAATCTATATTCAGTTGGTTTCGGATGTTGAAGATAAGCGAAATAATTTAGGCCTAATTTCAGTTTTCAATCCTAGGTAGTCTATTTCTACGAGAAAGGTGGACTACAGACCACAAATTTGATTCGTACTGCTTAAAAATAACAAATATTTATGATGAGCCCAGATCTGAGAAAGCTTCTACGTAGAGAATTATTATGTTCCAGCTATATGCAAGTGTATTTGACTTATTTATACCCTACACGTCCTAATGTTGAAATATTCATTCTCAGCACACTATGGTCCTAGAATTAAGGAAAGGTGAAGCATGTGTTTGAATTCCAAAAAATACAGTTTTCATGTTTGCATTATTTTCCATAGTTCTTTAGCGACCACAACATTTGTCAATAAGTTAATGAAAATTAGAATACCATGCATAAATGACTGTGAACAATGTTTCACTAAAATAATCAGAAAAAAAGATACACCTAACCATCCTAATTCGCCACGTCTCTGCCTCCGAAAGGCAGACTTATTATGGAGTTATTCAGTTAGCTTATAAAGACATGTATAAATGTGACAGATGTGCATCAAGTTGACACATCGGCCTTCTAGCTTACATCTTACCGTTTACTAAACAACTGAATGCAAATCAATCACTCTGTGAACTCAAATTTTAATAATAATGTTTTAGTTATTAAAACGTGCGCTCTGTGTCTTCACTACCTACCCTGAGGACCTCATATAGATTAATTCTATCTGACATGGTCAGTCTGCTAGCTTCGTGGCCACAGTAAAGCACTCAAGACTAGACAATATTAATTTGGTTGCTCTCCAGTGATCAGTCAATTTATTGAGTCCAGTTCTGCAGGATGTCAATCCCTTCCCAAATAGCTGAGCGGTATCGTCACTACTGCAACACTAGGTTTGAATCTCAGAAGGGTTGCAGATACCCCTCACTGATAAGCGCCAACCAGCAGGAAACCTAAGTTTAGGACATCCTGCCGATGGACTTTAATCAACCGACGTCTAGCTTGTACTATGCCAGAATGATCGTTTAAAAATTCTTATGTGAATACACTTAATTGCCTTCTAATACATACCTTAATCTATTCAAAAATGGGGACTAAATAGAGACGTAAATACAATTCAGAAGTAAGTGAAACAGAGAAAACTGGAATAGTGTAACAATATTATCAACCAAACGAATCCAAAACGATTAAGTATGCACAGTTCAACAGATAGTTCAGCATTACCTCCAGTAATGAAAAAGTACCATACAGTTTTTAAGTTTTACAACTCGCTAAATTGTAGTGAAGGTTGAAGGGATGTAGGAAAGAAAAAGGTGAAACACAGTGAATATTACTTACTTGAAATATGGTGCATCACATTTCTATACACATGCCCGGTGTAAATCGGTTTTAAGTTATAAATTCTCTGTTGCTGCAAGTAAGATTTACTCATATTCGCGTAATTGTACATATGTAATATGTGCACCTAAAGTGACCTTATTTATGTTAGTTATAATTCCAGTGACAAAAATAGTTCTTGGTTAATGAACAGTATGCACAAAGGACAAACAATTAGCTTTCGTTATTCTATTGGTGTAGTGTTCTTTTTCACATCATTAGTAAACTAGCAGAACTCTCATTGTTTCTGCTTGAGGGTGTCATCACTGTAAAAGTAATGAAGCAAAGAACTTTTACATATAGAGGTACTGATCTAGCTAAGCATACGCTTATTGTATGCACACTGTGAATATCAGCGTAAATGTTTGACAATAATTTTAACTGTTTTTATTCCGTATTTACTTTCTTTTGTCCAGACATTCATATCATTTTAAATACTACAGATAAAAATAGTGCCCTTTTTTATTAGAGAATCCTCAGATATCTGCATAAATATGGTATACTTAAGGTTTTTATTCCAAGATTTCCAAGCCTGATTCTAAAAATAGTAAAGCTGTCCTTTTATGAAAATCACATTTTGGGGATATATTCTTAAGGTAGTTTTCCGACAGCTAGCGAAATAAAGAATATATTTCGTTGATAGAGTTGTACTTAAAATCCTGTAACTGCATATACACTTCTAAGCGTCTTGGTATGTTTCTGTCTCCATGGCACTGTCCGTGAAGAATGTTTGTTTCCTGACTTCTGTGAAGCCAGTGAAGAATCCCTGCCCCCTTTTTCAACGGAGACTAGAGAATAGAGTGATTTTTAAAATATTAAGCGGGTAAATAAATATCACTTTCAGAAGTGAAAACACAGTAGCTTCAAAATTATTCCACGATGAGACTGACAATCTGTCATCAAAAATACGATCCCCATACCAGTGAGTTACATTGTAAATGCATATTCGTAGTACTCAAAGGTGATGTACGCGAGGTGCAAGATGATTTTTTGTGTGCAGAACTTTAAGTTAAATTAGTTACCAGTTTCATATTCATTTCCAGTACACAATCTAAAAAGTGTTTGTCAATCAGTTCATATTATGCGAGTTTATTGACTGATGTATCGTCCAAGAATGAAGATAACTAAAGTGTTTTTTCTCCATGTACTTGAATATTAAGATGTTTATCGCAAAGATTCCTAATATTTGATGATTTGGATTACAATGAATTACAGTACATAACATGATTTTTCCTGCATTGGTCAATTTTGAAAGATGGAATTTTTAGGTGGGTTGTGAAAAGTTTTAAATTATATTTCTTAATTATGAGTGTTAGTAATTCAGTGATTAGTTAACCAGTAAGAAGTTTCTTAGTTTTTAATCAATGGAAGTGAGCATTTGATATCATTTGACACATCGTGATTTCCAGTTTTTTGTCGAGTAAAGTGGATTAGTAGAGATAAAGTGATCTTTTACAGTAGTCCATGGGAAACCTAGAAGGCATTGATCATGAAGTTCAAATCAGATAACCATATTACATTAGTGAGTAGTGAAAATATTTGCTGAAAAAAATAATCATCGATATCTGACCAATTAGTGTATGTTAGAACTAGAAAGAGTAATAACAAAGCAATTTATTACGGTTACCCATATAGCCAAGCAATAACCTCAGGAGTTGTAATCACCACTTCAATGAAATCAGGATACTATATTCGGATATCAGGATTGAGAGAACTTCACCTTGGTTCATTTATAATAAGTATAATATAGTAGAAAAATTAGTATTAACTGTGGTGGACATAATAAAGAAGACAGGTGAAATGAATTTCACTTCACTGTAATTCCGAAATTCTCGACATGTATAAAAAGTAATCAGAAGCCCAAACCCTTAACTATAACTGTCAAAATGTGAAACCACATTATCCTTTACTTTGGTCACTGTATTTCACATATTCCCATGGATAATTATGTTGATATTTGTATTTTAGTACTAAGCATATAATGGAACTATTCCTGGTTACTCGAAAATCTTTGTCACAATCGCAGACTAAGATTTTCATCGACACCACTCTCGTAGCCAGTTTGAAAGCCGTTAGAGGTGCTGCACCTTGATGAAAAAGTTAATTTTTCTCTCAGCAAGATTCAAACTCGACGGAAGGGAGTCGAGCAGATCGGTTATCTCCTTCTATCCGGTTTACTGGTGATAATTTGACTTAATTATTTTACGTTTACTCATTTCTATTTTAACTGTTTTCGCTATGTTAGTGCAAGAAAGATTACGTCTTAATATGTGTTTAGAAAGATGCATACTCTGTTAAATATTACCTGTCTTCACTAACTTAACCCTAAAACTTCAGGTAGGTTTACCAAACTCACTCCTCTTCAGTGACCACCTGAAAGTCTTGCTTTTTAGTCTCATAAACAGAATATTTGGATTTTAATCGATTGCTGCTGGTTCCATATTAGATTTGTTTAGTTGATTTATAACACACAGTGGTCTAGTATTATTTACTTGATGACGTTTCGAGTATAAATTACTGATCATAATCATATCAATGTGATTGATTGATTGATATGATTATGAGCAATAATTTATACTCGAAACGTCATTAAGTAAATAATACTAGACCACTGTGTGTTATAAATCAAATAAAAATCTAATGTGGAATTAAATTCTACCACAGTGCCCAGGTTTTACACCTATATTAATGATTGCTGTTGGTGTTTTATATATATATATATATATATATATATATATATATGCTTTAGTCTGCTGTTTGCCTAATGGAAACGAAATGTTTTTCATCACGTAAATATTTCATCCGCAAACATTAACATAAGAACAAGCATCTTTTAAATTTATCGAAATGTATGGAAATCCTTATGGAAACAAACACTGAATCACCATGAAATCTGCAATGCCCTACTAAATTGTGAGTTGTAGAAAACAAACCAATTTAAATCGCGGCACTAGAATAGACCTGGATGAACATAAATGATCTGGAAACACAGAACATGAAATATTGAAAGACAAAATACAAATACACTATTTTTGTCCAACATGCAAAAATTTTGACAAAAATATGGATTATCCTGGCAGAAATCAGATGAGTTTTAAGTTTTTTGACTCAGCTTAGATTTTTGCTGGAGTTTATTTACAACTTTATCAGATAAATATCTAGCAGGCCATCAAGAATGCCTCAAATAGTTTCATTACCGTCTACTACATGAACAAACCTCGTCACAGACCACAAATGAAAAATGTTAGCTAGACGTTTTGAATCCAAGACATATTATGATGAAAATAAATATCAGTGGACCATAAATTTATTTTCTAAGGAATGAAGTCGGCTGTTTACCTTGTCATCTTAGGTTAGTAGTAAAATGTCTGTTTTGCTATTAGTTGATGAACGCCTTAGATGTCTAATAATCACTGAAATGAAAGAAAATCTAAGCGATGATCAAACGAACTGTCAGAATGAATAATGCTGAGCCCATTGATTACTATCGCAAAAAAGGACGGATTGTCTTTCTATTTTCTGTTTTCTCAGAAGCCTGTACCCACCTGTATACCTAAGATCCAATTGTAGACCGTAAAATTTCCCTCCATTCACTTTATTATCCAGCTACCAGGTTTTCATTCTATCTGTTCATGATGTTAATTGATTACTATCCCCTGCTGGTTTCCCTTGTGTATTGCTAAATACTTCAAAACTAGAAAGTTCAACGTTTATTCAGTTGAAATCTTCTGATCATTAAACACTATTCCCCCCTGTAAAAACAAAAACTTTTATCATGAGTTAAACTTATTTTGTTGAGATGGAGAGCATAGAAGTTTTGTATTTCCGTTTACTATCATGATAAAAATGCTAATATATACCGAATGCTCGCTTAGGTATGGCAGTATCATAAAAATAAACATTGTGACGTTGTCAAATATTTAAAAAGTATTTAAACACAATTGTCATTTAATTCTAAACAGGATACACGGTATTTTTCATTAACTGGTAACAATAGTGCGCCAACAAAGTAAAAGCTCTTTTTAAAAATTGTGAACTAATTAATAAAGGCAGAACTGTGGGACAGTAACAAGCTCTTGAGGGTTTCTAAAAATAATTTTAGCAATTATGAAAGTATTTCAAACGTATAATCAACCAGTTCAAGAATTTATGGGGAGAAGGCGAAATCAAGTCATTGCACACTTCAAGAAATCAACCTTCAAATCCAAGCACCTACCCTGTTTCAAGGAAAAATAAGTCTTTTAGCTGAAAGCAAAAAACAAAAAATAACGTGACTACTATTTCATTGCTTTCATCTTTAGTGATACGGAAATATCTTGCAACTCGAATCAATAAAAAACTGGATAAATCCCTCTAGTATTTAAGTCATTTTTTTTATTGTAAAATGAAAAGGATGAAACCAGATTTACGTTTCAAATTAAGTCTAAATTTTTGGTTGCTGGAAAACGGGAGGAGTTTGAATCTGACAGCACTGCCAAGTAGTGGCAAACTAGTAGATTTGCAATGACCTCCAGTTAGCATTCTGTTACCTTGCTACAATAATTTTGAAAGATCATTTTATTTCGGTTGGATGCGGGAAGTATGCTATACATCCGGACATCAAGTTGGAGATTGTTATTGAAATTCAGATTAAAATACAATGTTATTTGCAACATGAGAAATAGAATACTGCATTCAATCACATGAAGACTGAAAACATTAGCATCCAAAATTTAAACCAACAACAACCGACAAATATGTAGAAGAAAGTCGAGATGGATTGGTTTGGACATATACTGAGAAGACCATTTGGGGACATCATGCATCAGGCCAGGCCATTGACTGGAACTCAAAGGGGAAACGACTAGTTGGGCGTCCGAGGGTAACATGGAGGAGATGATATGAGGAAGAAATGAATGGCTGTGGGCAGTCGTGGAGCCAGGTTGAAAAGACTGCAGAGAAGAGAACAGAGTGAAATGGAGGCGTACTACTGAAGCCTTATGTTCCAGTGGGAACCGAAGAGACAAATAATAATTTAAACTAAAATAGCATCTAAACAAAGAAATGTTGCTAAAACTGATGTTGAATTTTATCATATCTAATTCCTATTGGTGACCAAATAAGTTCCCAGTCAGAGTGTAAGATTTCTTGTTTGATTGTACCCTATGCCTTAGGTTATGTAAAACAATCTAATATTCTAGTATCAAGATAATCACTAAACATATAACTGATCAGATTCAACCTGTGATTAAGATATTACTTTAGGAAGCTTCATCAGTAAGTAACCTTTGCTGCAAAAAATTTTATGTCTGGACAGCTTTATGTCAATAGATATATGTCTATCACTGATATTTTAATGTTTTTTAGGTTCATATAATACATTTATCTCTTATCAAATCAGTTTTAGACTTTAGGATTCATTTCACTTATGCAGTAACTTTTCAACACATTCTCAACTTAGAAAAGTCAACTTTATCCTTTCTCCATACTATTTTCTTGTTTATCTACAAAATTGTTGTATCCTATGCATTGTCGTCTTTGAAAATTTTTAAGTTTGATACTATAGAAATATTTCTGGCTTGCTGAAAATTCAACTGCAGTAAGCTGCTGTCCTTATCCGAATATGACGAGAATACACTGAAATGCTATTTTATTGACCCACTCAAAAGGTGGACGTTCTACTAGGCAACATTCTAAACGGCAATGACCTAAACGAAAAACGATTTCAATACGAAATTACGTTATCGAACCTATTCGGTTTAGGGTTTTATTAAAACAGTTATTATAGCTAACTGACACAAACATTTAAATTAGAAATTCATTGCCACCTCTGAGTGTAATATGTACCAACAGTAATTTTAATGAGGACAGCTGTTGGTTAGACATCATGCTAGTTTAAAAGTATATACTTATAATCGAACCATTTTGGACAGAAATGTATCATGCGCATCCATTACGGTCGAAGAAGGATTAGTTATCAATATATAACTGTCTATGATATATTATTAGCTTATTAGACAAGAAGTAGATTAGCTACTTATCTACAACACAAATACTGGTAATGGACATCGGAATTCATCAGTAAACAAGTAATAAGCTAGTTTAATGACCCATTGCCGTTATACCGCAAGAACACTATCAGCAAGGTGTTTATCTGTCTGAAAGATGAGAATAAACGCTTTCTACGAAAACTAATAAAATAAACAACACCTTTCTAGCCTGAAAACATAACATTTATATCCTAATATCATATTATACAACTGATAACAGTAATCATGGTAGGCTTATTGAAAATTGTAAAAACAGTGTATGCGATAACGACCTACATCATTGCAGATTTATTGTAGGAGAGTATAAAGGGTGGTGTTGACCTGGTAACCAACAGATTATTCGTGATCACTTAACACCAAATTTCACAAAACTCTTTGTTAAGTCACACAGCATAATGATCAAACTATATATGTAGTTGACGATGTTTGGTCAAAAGTGAATTGTAAGACATCTCAGTCCGTTGAAATACTTTTACCAGTTTCACATTCACCCCTAAGCTATTCAGACTATTTTTTTTATAAAACAGATAGCGGGCTGGTTACTTGGAGTCTACCAGTTAGGATTATGTAGTAAGGAAGGTTTCTTGTCAATTTCAATCGCCCTCAATTGGAATCAGCTTTTATCAAGTTAAAGTCATTTGCATATTCTAATTAAAAATAATTTCCCTACTCTACATCATTCATTGACTTCCAGATTTCTTTTAACTACGTTTAATAAAGTCAAAATACTGAAATGATCAAGTTGTCTTTAGGTACACGTTAGGTATTTTAAAGAAAATCCGTATACATGCATTGCCTAAAATTTTTAAACTATATTTTCAACTCAAATATTTTTATTATTCTTAAAAAAATTTTATGATTTATATCATTAAAATAACTTACAATAAATTTAAGGATTTCGTTTTCGGGATGAATAGTAATAAATTATAAAAGTTGATTGTATCTTATTCTGTCAGCACAAGTTATAGAATGAATAAGTGTACTTATATTGAATGTATTAAGAATTTAGTGCTCACATTTTAGGTCTAATTTTTATTATTTTTTAATGTGATAAAAAATTATAAACTTACATTCATACGTTCCTTTAAACTATCACACGTATCAGTCACCGCTATTGGTTAATATTGAACCATGTTGTACATTTACATGTTTAAGTGGAAAGCACTAACTCACTTTTTGAGTTCAGTTTGTTTCTAACACATGATGAATCAGTGAGAGTATGTTTATATCCTCTTCCTTTTCACCTAGTCTATTTTTTGTAGTATTTGTTGCACGTTGTCACTCTAAATGAATTAAATACGAATGGTGTTTATTGCATTTTGATGCATGTCTCCACATGTTCAGATTGCTAGTAAAACAAAACAATGTAGCGTACAGTGACAAAATTAACTTTTATTTGCATTTTTCTTAAAATTATTTCACAAATAGTGATTAAACATTCAATCATAAGCTTTGTCATGCATGATTATTACAACTAAATTCATTTGGTTCTGCATAAAACAGACTGATTCTTAATGATGCCTCAATGGTACTGAAACGTGATTTAGATTGGAATTGATAACTTACAGGATTTGAGAAAAAACGTCTCATCCTCTTGGAGGCTCTTGGGCAGAATAAATCTTTAAATTTTTCAAGTCAGTATTCATCATGGACTGACATCAGCTAACAGAACGTTGAAAACCTGGGAGCACTGGACAGCTGTTTCGTCCTGATGTGAGATTCCTCAGCAGTCCGCACCCATGACCCCGCCAGGGATCAGTTCGTGATGAATAGCAACTTGAAAAGTCAATAACTTTCCACAATTCCTCAAATTCAAATGATCTAGTGCTCATTCGTGACTAGCTTTGAGTGGTGACTCCTGAAGTTCCAATGAGAAGTCGTGACCGGTGTGGCAAACCTGGAGGTTGTGAGGGTAAATACTTAACGACGACATTGGGTGGTGGTCGCGTTATGTCGTGAACTTACAGAAATTGGAGATATGGACCACCGGACTGTGACCTAGTGGCTCAGTGGTAACGCGCTGGCGATAGAATCTGATGGTCCTGGGTTCGATCCCCGGTGGGGCATTTTCATGGGTGGGCACTGCTAAGCAGTCCCACACTTGGACATAACTGCTGTACAGTGCTCCCCGGGTTTCCAGCGTCCCCACCCAAATGATGTCAGTCCATGATGAATGCCGACCTGAAAAATCACTAGATCCCTACAAACCACCAAATTCAAATCTGTAACCGTTACTCGAAAAAACAGAAAATTGCTACACTAACTCATTTCATTGAAAATATCATTGGTACCTGAATAACAGGGTATTGAGTTCGAGTCTAGGTGGTAAAACCAGCATTTACTGACTGAACTACTAACGATTTCAAGAAAGGATTCTAGTGTGATACAAAAGGTGTAGCTTGTATACTATTACTAGCCAGTTTGAAGTGAACATAATCAAGAGGGGGAACAAAAATTCACTTACGCTATACGATGTCCTCATTAAGCAACAACCGCTTTATTAAGTGTGCCTCAGTTATTTAATCAATTTCATTAGCCATCAAACTCAGTCTACGCTTTTGCTAAGCAACTGAATATCAAAATGAACTTTTGCTGCATTTAATCTAAAGCAAAACACGTGAGATTCTGAAATCCAGTTTCGCTGTTTAATATTTACCAGCAGGACCAAGGTAACTATCGTTTGTTATCTTAGTGATAAATCGTACTGGCTGGTTGAAAATATTTACTACTAATCGATATCGGAAATGATTACAATATGACTAACTTGTTTTTACATTGCCATAGCGCTTAGTTCAGATCTCTGGTGGTAAATCATTAGGATTAATATAAGCTCACATCTATCAATATTAAATATAATTTCTCTGAAACCTTTCACCTGAAAACGAATTCTCTCAAAATATGTCTAGACAGTTTCATTACTGGTTCATATAATGTTTTAAACTGTTTTTTCTAATATACTTCGAAAGTAATTATAAATTTTAACCACTAGAATAATGTAATAACGCAGGCGAAGAGTAAAGTGTGGTTTACTTACAGTAAAAAGTCAGCGAAACACCTCCTAAGCAATGCAGGAATGAAATCTAATAATTAGGCTTCCATATATTTAGAAAACATGATATTTTTTGCATAGCGTAATTCATGATTCAAATGTAATTTAATGGTACGCAGTTAAAAACTTGAACTGTTTACCACTGCAATTTCAATGATCGTGTTTCTTTTTAACATTACTAGAAGTTAAAATAGGAATACTGAGATATAAAAGATTTAGTGAAAGGCATTCATATGGTAGAATGAACTTCATTGCTGCACTGATGACTTACGGAGCAATCCAGTACACTGAAAAAGGAAGTAAAGAGTACTTATTGACCGTTGCGTTATTATTCACCTGAACAAAAATAATTGAGGATGTGTTGTGGTATCAAATTACACATTTTGATCTATTATTTTAAATTTAGCGAAGAAAGAAAATATTCAGTGGACAGATAATCTTCGAAACATGTATCGCACTTTGTTCATAACGAACGGCTTTAATTTCGGTGGACGAAAAGGATATTCATACATTAATAATTGGCAATTAGTCTGATAGTTGCAACTTTTTTAATACTTACAATAGTCCTATGAATGAGCATGGTGTTTATCAACATATGAATGTATGCAAAATATATCCTAAATTTATTGGTGAAAGGAACAACAGAGACGAACCACCAAATTACCTTAACCGTTTTTTGTTTAAGTAGAAAGTCATAGCTGATGAATAACTTATTTGTTATTAGATAAAATGTATTTGTCACATGTTGTCCAAAGTATTCCTCAAAATACTTTGACGTACATTTCAACACAAGGTATATGGTAGTATTTCACTAATTCTGGTAATAACGACTTAAAATCCAACTATAACGGTATTTGACCTTGAAGTGAAATTTAAAATGCTGACTGTAAACGAAGTCACTAATGCAAGAATCAAAGAAATAGAGTCACTGTAAAGTATTTTAATCAATTATATAACTCACGCTACAATAAGATTGGATGACCAGAGCACTAACTACTACCAGGATTATAGTCCACATAACGAAAAATTATCTGATCATTTCAAAAGATAATTAAGTGCAGTAAATGTTAACTTCTAGATAAAAGACATATGTACTCAAAAAATCACGGTGTTTCCCTTCATTTAAGCTGAGTAACTTTACTACCTGGAAAACATATGAGATGTGGTATCGACTAGTTCATATGAAGCCCTATTTAAACTAAAAATGGGTTGCATGTGCATGAATTTTATCTGAATTTGAAATGATCCAGGTTAATATAAAATAAAAGTAGCTTAAATATGTGAAGAAAAGAAGCACTTATGTCATCTGTGTCACAAGTAGTCATCTGAGACATAATGTTCAGAAAAATACTGTGCCAGGAGATGAACCCTTTAAAGTACTGTGATGACACTGAAAAACAGAGAGAGAGAGAGAAAAAACAGAGAAACTAAATTTTGAATTATTTATTTATACCAACCAAGGAATCATATCTAGCTGTTTTGCATTTGTAGGACAAACTATCAAAGAAGACTGGTTTATGATATCTAGTATCTTCCCTTTTTTTTTCATATCCTACTATGTATTCAATTTCAAAAATGCTAGCACAGAATATGTTTCGTGACACAATGTCAGATAGTCAGATGTCAAAGAGCATTTTGGTGTTAAGATTAGGTCCTATGAGCAAACTAAGAGAACAACAAGTGTTTATTATATTCTAATGCACAGGTCATCGCTACAGATAACGTCTGCTGGTTGACGCTGTTAAAATGAACACAATAAAGCTTCGACATTCCTTGAATTGCGTTTTCGTAACTTATCGTCAATTTCTCATTCATAGAAGATATAAACATCAAGTATATTTAGCTTAAGCAACTAATATGCAAGATTTCACATAATCTGCTCTTCAAAAATAGATATTCTGTATATTAGACCAATATTGATAGTTCAAAAGTTATCGAAGTTTTTAACATAATAAGAAATTTACTTGCTTGCTAATAACTTTCTCATACATCTTTTTGGCTACTTTGCACTATAAGCACTGTTTTTTCTCATGATTGTGACTTTTTACCCTAAATTTATGCAGTTTTGACAATAATTTGAAAACTACTCAAAAGTGGTAGTTAATTAAACGCTTATTTTGTCGATTCGATGCTTCACAGAAGAGGTTTCTGGTGGAGAATTTGGTCAGATGACGAGGTACAAGTAAGAAGGAACACATGGCCTATAGTATTAGCATACAAAGATAGAACACCAAAATTTCTAGGTGGGATTTTTAAGAAGACGTGAGTCAGGGTGGCACTTTAACCCTACAGTTCACTAAGAGGAAAACCTTGATAGCTTAAAGGCCTCATTGACCCAATGAAACAAAATAGTTTGGTTTACTGAATACCAAATGCCGTTCGGGGGTCAAGTAAGTAGATCATACCCGTTTACCAGGATCTGCCACAGTAGCAATGTATCGACAAGAAACTTATAATGATAGTTCCCAATAAGGTAATTAATTAAGGGAAAAAGCCGACTGTCACAGTTACACAGTGACACAACCACACAATGAGCTGAACAGGACAGTATTCCTGAATATGAGTTTAGTTAGGTGAAGATAGCGTTTATTCCCTAAATCTCTGTTCATCAAGCTAACACCGAATACATTCAATAGCAGTAAGACAAAACCAGTTACGAATATACTGGAAATCCTATTGTCATCTAAAGTGAATAATGACAGGTGAAATAACTATGAAAACCAACTATCTGAAGATGTCTAATTACCTGGCAATGATTATGAGCAATGAACTTGCATCATCATTATCTAGTTAATAACGCTGTCCCTCTGTGTCATTTAAAATGGCTTATTTAATATGGAGTTACACTTTACCACAATGATCAAATTCCAGCATAAGTAGCTTGCAATGTGTTGTCTGAGAAGGAAGATTTTGGGAAGTTGACGAGCTTCTGAAAATGTCACTTTCATGCTTCAAAAAAAGTGATAATTAAAAAATAAACCTGAATTGTGAGATGGGATATAATGTTATAACTGCAGGGTATCGGATGAATATGTTGAGTAAATACCTAGAAAATATTATCGAAACCTGTATATGTAATTTTGTGATGAGAATCTTTCTGATCTATTAACTATTGTGAAAAACTGACCAAAAATAGATACGGTAGTAATTCATCAACTTCAAATTTTGAAAATTTCTGATATATTCATTTTCTTAACAGGTGGCTTCCAGGATTTATTCAACAAGTTAGTTATTATCAACTGGATACTTTATTTATGAGGTGAAAGTCACATCCCAGTTTTCTTGTGATTCTACATCGTAACACTCGAGAATTTAAATAGTCCTGCCAAACCAATTATATATTACAGCCAAAGTGGAACATTTGGAACTATTTAAATTAACTAATTCACTCGCAGTTTACCTATGCTACAAAATTTCCACATCTTAAAGCTGACAATAGTCTTCTACAGTATTCTAATATCAGACTGGATCCATTTCATAGAAATGAGATCTGCAAAGCAAAGCTATTCCAGTGTTTATTCCAGGTTTATTATTCTAGTTTTCTTCATCACTGTGAAATTAATGCCAGTTTCCACTAGGTGCTCACTGCCTTCACACGAAATTGCTTCTCATACCTTGTCATAAGTATCGAAAATGTAATTTGGAGGTTTGTGGGAATTTTTCGATTGATTTCAGGTTGATGTTCATTATAGACTGACATCATTTAGGGGGATATTAGGAACCTGGGAGCACTGGTCAGCCGTTTTTGTCCCAGTATGTGACTCCTCAGCAGTTTGAACCCATGAATCTGTCGAGTTTCAAACTCAGGACCTTCGGGTTCAGAGGTCAGCTCGTTATCATGGAGCCGCTGAGTCGAAATCCAATGGTCCATATTCCCTAATTCTGTCATTTAGGGTTCACAATATAGCGCCACCTTCATGTAATACCGTGGTGGCTCAACGGTAATGTTTGACCAAGGAACCTGAGGGTCCTGGATTCGATCTCCGGTGAAGTCATGGGTGCTTACTTCTGAGGACTTCTGTACTGGAACAAAGTAGTTTGCGTGTGTCTCCTGGTTTCCAATATTTTTCCGACTGATTTCAGTTCCTGATGAATACCAACCTGTTATTGAGAAATGTGGTTAAGCTATAGTTAGAAAATGTTTTAACTGAATTTCTTCCATTTTCGCATTTTATCAAGTCTATTTTGGGCTCAGCATTACAACTGAAGGTGATGAAAACAAGAAATCAATTTAAAACTGACGAAAAACTATGAGACAAAACCTCTTTTTGTTTTGAAAAGCTTACTTTCCCTTCTTAATTCAGACTATGAGAGTATATTAATCGGGGGTATTCATACTCAAACTAACTCATGCATCTATTGATCTTGGTGACCAGCAGAGGAATCCAGGATTCGCCTTTCGTCCTAATTAAGACTCGTTAGCTGGATGTATTTGCACCATAGTGAGTGATGTTCTTCCCACTTTGACTCGAGCCCACTACCCTTCACGGAGTGTCATCCACTAAACCAATGAGGCACGAGCCCATATGTCAGCAGAGATCAAGCATTTCGGTCCTGTATAAGGACGAGAAATTACAAGTATCACAACAATAGCTTATGGAACATTGATGTAATTTACTTTGTTAGAACACAGCTAATGAAACAAGTTTAATTTGCAGTGGTGTGAGTTAGATGCTGTGTATACTGAAAAGATGACAGCCAGTTATTATAAATAAAGCATATTGTGATGATGAAGACTGTTGAGATGAAGCACCGTAGTGTTCTGACCTTATAACCTTCGAAAAGATGATTCCTGCACTCATCAGGAATAAATTCACCTGGTTAGTGTAATCCTTTTAGTCCTTTTTAAAGGAAATAATCGTGATGCATTTCAAAGCCAAAGATTTGGCATCAATATTTTCATGGCGAAATACTTAATCACAGACTCTGAAGTATGCATGCAGATTAAACTGAACTGTTATCTACGAATTGTCTGAAAGTCCAAACAAATGTCAGGGGTGCTGATATTAAACTGAATACGTGACGTCTGTTATTAGCATGCACACGTGTGAAAAATGAGGCGTTTCCTAAGTATGCTCTTTAGATTCGATAGATATAAGGGATTGAGAAGAAGTCCAATGAGTCAACAAACTTAGTTAACCGTGTTTTATCTCCCAGCGGCAAAATATTATATGGTCAGGGAAACTTTAGTTGCTGTTCTGCAAAATGCGTTGGGAAAACATATATATCAGATAGTTTTTCTGTTGTCTGCCATAATGTATCAGGGAGAATGAAGTACTCGTAACCTTTCGACGTAAGGTGCCAAAATTTGTTTTCGAATATGTTATTTCTATTATTAAAGTGAATTTCAACCAATTTAAAGATGCAGCAGTAAAACTTTGCATCAGACAGTAGGAAATACATGTTTCGTACTGTCCTCATCTCTGTATTTGGTCGCAAATATTTGAAAAATGACTCATTACGCCCATCAGTAACTCTGTCAACAGGAAGCAAACCTGATCTAAACTACTAAATTCGTTTAAGTTAGCCTTTTGGGAATTTAGGGAAATAATGACAAACATTTAACTGTAACGAATCCACCAATTTGATCTGAATGCACATTATGGCATATTAAAATTCATTCATACGATTCATCCTACTTCATTTAATATTTGTGACTGGCATTATGTTTAATCAAACCAAAAAAATATGATGGTTAGAATTATACTGATACTTCCAGTGATAATCATTTGGTTTGTTCATCACATTTAGGACAACTTTTTGTCACTCTTTCATGAAGTTTATAAAGTCCACTTCATAGACTTGATTATCCAAAAGTTTTCTGATGCTCACCACTGTTGAATTTGCCTATCTGAAGAATTAAATGTAAGAATATATGACGTAAATTTGTTTTTAGAGATACCATTCTCCAAAGCTGTATAGTTGCATATGAATATAACTTATGTGCAAATCTAATAATGAAAGATGTCAACTGGTTCGTTAAATTATAATTCTTATTTGAACTTGATCCTGGAAATAAAATGGAAATGATTATTGCATAAGAAGTACCAAAATCTTTGACTGTTTATCTAATAGAGTTAAAAATCAGAAGTTAAAGAACACATGACAAAATAAATAAGTAGTTATCAATGAGGAAGATATCAAGATATCTTATTAATATTGTGGACTTGGAATTTACATTAGTTGTCATTTTTACTATCTGAGATACCCGTGGTTTAACAGACTTGTACTGATACCCAGTAACAATACTAGTCTTCCAAGCCACGGCTATCTCAGATAGTCAAAAATGATAATCAACAGAATGCTCCCCCTCTCTAATTCAGTTTGATTTTGACTAGGGTGAGAAGTCCTGACTGGGCAGCTAGTAGGAGTACGATCAAGTGGTAGTAACGCATCACGAATTCAAATGCCATTCAGGAAAACCCTTAGTAACTGAAATGAAATGAAAGTCTGGTTGGCAGTCGGGTCTCGTAGCTCAGTTGGTAGAGCAGCGGGTCTGGAAAACTGGTAGCCGCTGCTTCGAGTTCCTCCGCAGCCAAAAAATTTCCTTTCATCTTCAACCATCACCCAGTATCAATTTACATTCAAACAAATTAATGTTGAGTCCCTAAATACCAAAAGCTTAAGATAGGTTCAAAGGTTTAAATTATTAATGACTAGAGAAGGAACTTGAATTGGAAGCTTGCATTTGAAACGTATTTTTGTCTTACACTTCCACATTGTTAAAGTGCCAGCAACGCACAGCAGATGTAGCTTCTTCTAAACTCGATAAATTAGGAGAACTGAATCTACTTAGCGTGTTTATTCATCGTTTACTGAGTGTTTCAAGATGGAGCTTTCGCACGATCTACACTCACCATAAGTGAGTTACACCGAAAGATGCTTGTAGTGGTGTTGAATAATCGACATCTTCTTTCAACCTTTGTACCGAACTTCTTCCGAGATTTTTCAGTTATCGTCATTTCAGAATATCATCTGTTGTAGTGTTATTATTGAATTCAAAATTGTTTACTTTTTATCCTGGCGCATATTTTCACCAACCACTCTTGATGTCAATCCGTTTTTGATGAATATAGATCTCAGAATTCTTAGTTCTCCTCCCACTATTTCATATCTGCAGATTTCACGAATTCAAGGTGAAAGAGAATCCAACAGTGAAGACTAATCACTTGTCTATTTGAGATCAGTTTTGATGTTAGACTTCTTAAGAAAGCTAGTCTGTTTTTGTTGTCAATACCTAGAGAAATGATGTATTTGAGCACAGTTCAATTTATTTTCTAGGGTAACTGAGTAATAACATTGATTGAAAACACACAGCATACTCAGTAAGTTTAAACCCTCATTCCATATGACAGGTTTTCACCAACATTTATTCTTTAGAATCCAAAATTTCTGAAGACTGTCTATTGTAGTTGTCTTCATTTTGAATGGAACTATATCTGAAAAAACTGATATTACAAGAGCGCCGTTGCAACTTCATCTTTCGAACGGTAAAATCTGTTAATGGAGCAGAATTTTACTTCAGAAATACATCTCAATAAAAGGTGTTTTAGATATTGATAAGATCTAGTTGACTATGGACATATATGAAACACAGTTTGCACTAGTGAAACATTTGTCAATAATGAAGTAAAAACGTGGTAGCAAGACGTTTTATATTAAAAGTCCTAAAACATATGTAACCAATGAAATTAACTGCCGAAATATCCATATTAGGTCTCTCAAAAGACTAAAAGGCTGTTATAGCGAAGATAATTATCCTTTCGAAAACTCATTTTTAAAGCTGTACATTGGAAATATATCATTCATGTGATGGAAATTTCTACAGTTATTAACAATAAACGATGAATGTCAACAGAACAGTGAAAATGAACCTAGCAAGGAAGTGAGGTGATATTACTTGACATAGATTAAGTTCTGGAAGATTTATGAAAGTTAGCAAGTAACAAATTAAAAAGTTAAAAATAAATTGATAGAAACTGCCCAATAATAAGTTGGCCTTTATTTTCTGAGAAATCATAATGCAAGTAAGGAAAAATGCATAATACATAAATTTTAAAGAATTATATATAACTACAATTGCACAACTTTGAAAAAGAAGCATAAATGTCCTACTGATTGATTTTACAATTAGAAAAATCACAAGAACTCTATGATGGTAAGAGGTCTGTATAAGTTTTTATACCTTTTTATGAAAATAACTGTGATCGATGCAAAGAATTTCTTTTTCAAAAAGTGTATCGAGTAACCCAAAAGTATCATGTACATAATAATTGGAGATTCATCTTTTAGGAAGGTTCAAGCAGCTAAGCCAGCTACTTAAAGACAGAATGATGAAATCAGTCAGACATGTCTATCAGTGAAAGCAATGGTAACTGGCTTAACGGCTTCATTTAACTTACATAAACAAAGAAAAGTTATTCATAGAGCCACAGTTTTCTGCATACTTCAGAAATACTAACTAATTCAACCTGTATTTATTGAGGTTTCAGTTTATTGGTGATCAGCTTTCTCAGTCTTCCTTTTTCTGTTTATTGATTTCAAGACGTAGACTTCAGCGGAGAGCGTTTTTGAAATTTTTTGAGTAAAGTCATTCATGCACATGGATTCTGTGCTAGCGGTTTTGTTAGGACTAATTATTATGATTTCAGAATTAAGTTTCAATTGTCTTATTTGGTTGAAAACTGAGACAGTAGTGCAGAACGAAAAATTTCCGTAACTGACTTATTAGATGAGATCACTCCCATCTTTCTTGTATTGTAACTTTTTAAGCCTATAGGGAACATTTTTCGATAATTCGTTTACTATATTCACTGAGTGACTGAGAGACGTGATCAGTTTACATTTCGCATTTATCGTAGATCCAAGCACAAAAACAGGATTATTTAGAAAAAATTGTCTACTTGCTGGCTAGCAGTGGAATCCATGATGCGCATTTTGTCCTATTTGGGGCCCGTCAGTTGGGTGTCCCTGAACCTCAGTGAATAATGTTGTTCCCATTCAGACTCCAACCCAGTACCCATCGCCTCAAATGCCAAAGCGTCATTTAAAAGACCACTAGGGCACAACAGCCACCTCTCGTGCAAAAAGTATCTGTTGTTGTTTGATACCTACAATTTCCGGTTGATACGCTGAGTCCAATTGCTCGACTTCTGTTGACAGATGAGCTGCCATGTGGATGCCCGGATACTGTCCCAATTTTCATCATGTTGTAGTTAGCTTTATTACTAGTTCATTTGAATTAGCGTATTCTATGTACAGGTGAATGATTATCTTGTGTAAAATCTTACCACAGGTGGATCTTTTTCTCATTTTTTGAGACCTGCATAACCCAGTAGTTGGTTTTTCTTTATCTTGAACTCTGAATGTCGGAAAATTATTTCATTGAGGCATATGTACATCTTTGATCAATTTCGAAGAAGTGTTTCTTGACTCAGTTTATGCTTATCAGTTATTTCATTTTACGTATCTGAATATAACATTTAAGGTAAAGTCAGCTATAAGATCAAGAACTGATTAAGTCGAAGAAGAGTTGTGCCTTACTATGAAATAATACAGTTTTAAGCCAAATTGAAAGTGAGTCACCTTGAATTTAGAAAAGTATTTTTTCAACTTAGATAATAACCAAAGCAGAAATAATGCAAGAATTTGTAATAGTAATGATCGTATTATTTTTTGACATAACATACAACTGTGTCTACCAGCATAGTATTTGTAAGCATGAACTATTTTTAGATAAAAATGTTTAATACCACGTTAGCAAAATATAACATTTAGCGTTATTTTTTCTAGTATGAATCAGCTAAACCTACCTAAATATAAGACTTATTATTACTCATAGAAATCCAAGAGATAGCTCAACATTAATGTAGTAGTCTGAATCATTCCACATAATCTTCAGTTCATCATGCATCAATGACAATTTAACCAAACAAAACAAAGATTCAAAACTGCATAGAAAAAAAAACAAAAAAATGCATCAGTACTGATCCCAGTGACTAAGCGCTTCATTTTAATCCATCTTATTCTTATGGTTCAGTTGAATTCATCTATTCATAGACCTTCCTCGACATCAAGGCTTACAGAATGGAAGTGTTTAACATACAGAATTTAGTTTATGTGGTGGTTGTAATTTCGTCGAATTGACAATACATATATATCTAGTCACAGTTTCGATCACGGAGCGTTGATTACTATGAGAGAACGTCAGCAATATTTTAGTACAAACAAATTAGATTATGAAGTTTCTTACTGGTGTAGACCACAATTTACCTCAGAAAATAAACGATTCTAAATTTCTCCACAGCCAACCCTCACACTCAGAGTATCCCGTGGAGATATAGAGTAAAGAGAGAGAGATTTTTTCCCATTCATACCATTCATTTTACAATAAACAACGGAGATATCGGTGAATGCAAGTTTTCGTTATTAATGACGGGCTCAGTCAGAAACTGTTTAATCTCATTGTTTTCTAACCTTCAATACGATATCATTAGCCTGGTACCTTAATAGTTCACTTCAGAACACGCTTTAATTGATGACAGTTTATAATAAAATCTTTGGAGTAGGTGAATACTTTTTGCACTTTAGCTAACCACCTGAGATAGCTAAAATTAATTTTAGTCACGTGTACCAACAGCTTTATTTGATCCATGATACAGAGAGAAAAAGGTCTAATGTATATTAACATAATTCATTTTACTTAACATTTAGGTAGTAAGCTATCGACCATAATGACACAAACTAGATTACCAATGAAATCAATCCATATTAACGGGTATAACTTATTTACTACCAAATTAGTTCAGAGCATGAAGTAGCAAAAAATGCATTCTGATGAATCTAGCCCGTAAAAAGTTTTCTTCACTTCATTGGAACTAATTTGAAGTAACAAAAATATGATAAAAGATATACATTCTTCAGTTGAAAGATCACGGTTATTTTTAGTTATAGGTATAGCAAAATGTAATGGATAATACATACAATAAAGTGATTAAAGAATAGTATTTTAAATCTAATTATTATGAATAATTAAAAGTGACTTAGTACAACCATGTGCCCAATTTCTTAGTGCAGTTCACTGTTAACGCAGGTGAATTTTAATGATCACCTACGGGCCAGCAATTCAATAATATATATATATATAGATATATATTTTATTTGTCGTGTATGTTCAGACTCCAGTTTCATCATTTCTCTAGATTTTTGTTATAATTCGCTTCCTTACTAATAGATATCTTAACGATTAGCGCACTTATCATTTAAAGATGCTTCTACCTAAACACAGTGACTAATTCCTACCTAATTTTGTTACTTACATTGTTACTCAGTATTTAAGTAACTAGACAATGGTTCCCAGATTATTCATTGGAATGCAAGACCAAGTGGCTGAATGACTAAATAACAAAATCAGCGTAGAATTTTGCACACAGGTGCATCGGCTCAAGTTGCAACAATTCACAGTAGTACAGATGGATACAAGGAATGATATCAAAGAAGATGAAGTAGTATGAGACAATAAAAAGGTTAGTACGAATATTTAAGCTTTAGATGTCGAGGAGTAAATACGCACGCTTCATTCTGACCGATTTTCAACCGTGCCACTGAGAGTCCTCATAGCAAGATAAACTACTACTTTCGATTTGCATTTCTTAAGGTAGACTGATCATAATGTCTAGAGAATCACTGAAAGCCGTCTTATCAACAGATTGATTTAAGGGGAAACTTTAATCTAAAATCTCACAACCGTCCACCACCTTGGTGTCTTACGTGAGACGGATATTCAATTCTAATCGTCTATAACACCTATGACTGAGCACTGTCCTTGTCGCTTATTATAATCCGTACCATTTTATGCTGCACTCCAAAAATAATACTGTGCCAACCAGTTATTTGCTAATAACTTCAAGTGCAGCTGCAAATTTTGTGAAATCAAGGTGAGAAAAAATATTTTCACCGATAATCTGTCTGTTATCATTCAGGTGACTTGTCTTCCTACTGCAACTTAAGGGTTCTATCAGTACACTGTAATGGCTTTTCGAACTTCGATTTACTCAAGTGAGTCTAATGTATGTTCTCAGATACTGAAAGAAACCAAAGTTTACGATCCAATGTATATCAAGAAACATAGAATGCGGAGAACAAATTAATTGCCTATATAGAGTGCAGCCATTTTCAAGGATGGAAGTAAGCGAAAAAAGGTTATTTTATTGCAAACATGCAAACGAAAAATGACTTCAGTGACAAATCATTAATCATAATGATTTCAGGTTGGCATTCATCATGAACTAACAACAATGGGAGAAATATTGGAGATATGAGAGCACTAAGAAGCCGTTTCGTCCCAGTACGGGACTCCTCAGCTATGTGCACCCATGAATTCGCCAGGTATCCGGTCCAGAACTCTCAGTTTCTGCGGCCATCACGTTACCATGGAGCCACTAGATCAGACTCCAGTATTTTATACTTCCTACTCCTGTCAAATCATGACATAGCCCAACCTCCACCCAATGCTATTGTTGAGTAACTGTCCTCGTGTTCGCCTTGGTTAACTCTACTGGTCCCGACTTCTCATCAAAACTTGGGGAAACACCTCTCGAAACTTATCACCATACTCCGACAAAATGTTGTTCAGTGCTCCCAGGATTCCAGTATTTCTGAAAATGATGTCAGTCCTGTATGGATACCAACCTGAAATCAATAGTCGAATCCCTCACAAACCCCCAAAGCGGATTAATTATGTGTCGAATTGAATGGCAAAATGTAATAGTAAAGCATTCAAATTTTTCTCTGTCAACAAAGACTCACGTACCCTTGAGAAACCTGGAAATTAAGTCAGATCCTTTTCGTAATCTTTAACTAGAAACTACGTTGCGTTTAATCGCAGTAAATCGAAATAATTAGTTGTATCGACAGTGTCAGGCATGGAACAATAGGGTCTTGATGAACCGATAAAATATTTTGAACTGTAAGCTATTTCTAAGTATCCAATAAGTTTATTTTTCATATTGTAGAAGTGAGAAACGAAAGGTTTCTTGATGGTTATTTAATGCCGATTATCCATCCACACTAATTTTGAGATCCATTCAGATAAAAATCTAATGTTGTTTGCCAAGTGATGAAGGAGTTATCTACTAAAAATAACTTTTACTTATTTAACAGTACAACTTTTTATGCTTGACCAATCCACTTCAACAACATTCCTATTTGATTCTACTACTTAGAAATGAAAACGTAAGCAGTTTTTTCTAACCACTAAAAGATGTAGTGGAAGATATTAGTTCAGACAGTGGAGGTGTATCCAACTGACTGAAGCAATTCACTCTTAAGCGATTAGGTCAGCTTCAAACGCCAGTCCACTTCATTTAGCCTATGTGACCAGATAGTATTATAAGTCTCCACACAACAAATAAAACTTGGCATAGCACATGAACATGTATCGCATTGAGCAGCGTTATTATTCAAGACAAGTTCAGGTAAAGTGGTTCTGAAACAATAAGCTTAAAGGTAACATTTTCATACCTCAAGAAGTTAGTAAGCAAGATAGATGGCAGTTAAAATTTCCGGTACCTATTTCGTGTTGTACCTAATATTTTATAAAAGCTTGAGTACTGTCAAATAACTAACTTACTCCTTACTCAAAATTACGAAACCTAAGTACTTCACAATATAACTTCAATATTAGTATGTAAACTGACATACTGAGAATTCGCTGAACCTTGACTCAATGTACTGCAGACATAACTGATAGCTATTAGTTACAGTAAATTCAACACGATAATAGTTTTACCTAGAAAAGGAAATAATCAATTTAACCTGATGCTACAGCAATATGCATTAAAATCAAGAGTTCTTTGTGCGCAATAATATTTAATGTTAGATTGGAATTCTCGAGCATCTTAGTGTTACAATGATCTTCTAAGTTGAATAACGCGTAAATGAAATAGTGCAAATATCATTTTCGATCAAAACGATATGCATTTCTGTAAGTGAATTTCAAATTTTCCTGATACAACTTTATTGTTTCCATGAAGTAGTACCTGCACAAATTCTGCATCTCTTACTAAAAGTTCAAAGTATTCTCAGAGACTTTTTATGGTAAATCAGAATAATAGAATAGGTGTGTAATCAAAGGTTTATATTTAAGTTTAAATGTTTTACGGTTGATATTGTCAACTTTGAAACATTTCCTTTAAGAGTGAAATTACCTGACTATTTAATAGAATTCATATCAACGTTTTTAGTGGTCTTTTCATTGATCTTACTAATTAAGTTATCATTTAAGAAAAGATAATAACTACAACCACTTGCTAGAGGTTCTTAAACTAAGACTTATAGAATTTGATGGTACGAAATGTTTTTGAATGATACTTACGGCTGGTTACCTTTGAAGTCAAATCAATACCACAAAATATTGAGTGTTAAATCCCAAGTCAAAGTTCGAAAGCACTACGGTTGTGACAACATTGCCGAATTTAGCGAGTCAGATGTGTCTGTGTATAAGGAAGTCCAATTAAACAAGACTTCAGAAATGAAGCTGGAAACAAACTTGGAAAAATCGTAAAAGGACATAAATATTTCCGGTGGATTAGTGATAAGTAACTTTAGAAATACAGTAACTTTACAACTATATAACTGATAGGACACATACTCTCGGAAAAATTCTCGGCCAACAGTGGAAGTAAAGATAATAACGAAAACAAGTCTAAAAGGGGAGTGAGTAAAAGTGAACATAGTGGTAATCTCGAAAACTTCTAGGGAGCTAGTTGAACAAAAAGATGAAAAATAACAACTGTAAAGTCTGTTTTCTCAGAAAGTACAAGGAGAATAGAAAACTAATAGAGTAGATTAAATACAATATGACAGCTTTAAGACCACAGCGAAAAGAATAACCCTGCAAGCTTCTTTTGAGCAAAAGGCTGGCGCCTTAACGTTGGGTTTGGCGATGCTCCAGCTACTTGTATAAAATTTATTTTTAAATCTATCTGAAAACGTAGTGATGCATTGGAGATGACTTTTTGCAACATTTGATGTGGAGGTAAATGTCTTAAATTTGTTAAGTGATCAAAAATAACGGTTTTTTATTTTCTGTTGTTGTGTCTGATATAATATAGGAAATGAAATGACTTATTTTGCTAGATTGTGGACGATAAAAATAAAGATGGTCTTACTTTATCTTTCATCTGCAAAGCTGATTAGTATCTGCTAGCACCTTTAACGAGTGTTTACTCTGGCCAATGTGCTCAACTGTACATCAGCAAGTGAATTTGACGAGGCCAATCCAGTCCGATCCTGGCTGGTGTGTTTACTGGAAACGCAGAGCAGACAAAAATGAAGCATCCAGTCTGTGACAGAGTTTTATGTCCGGTATGTCAGTCATGCATTCACCATTTATAATGGGCTTAATGACGCGTCTCACATACTAAATTTTCTCAGTAGTGTTCCTCCATATATACAACTAATTATAGGGTATGACCACAGCAGTGAGCTTCTTTTCCTTGATCTTACTGTTGAACGTGACATACATGAGAAAATTCAGAGGTATATTCATAGAAAGGACTTTTTTGAACTTCGAAAGCATCTGTCCTATGAGCTACAGAAAGGGGTTGGTTAAGACACCATTCAACCGCACAAGGAAACCACATTCGGAAGAAAAACTTGAGGAAGAGTTTGCAACGTTATGAAATCCTCACACATATATAGAATCTAAGAATAATGAGCTCACGTGCACTGAACAGCGTGACTGCATTCCATATGATTGACACTGTACACACGGTTGACAACCTGGAGTCATTCAATGATGGGTTGGTAACAGAACTTAAGACTATTACGTCGTGCCGAATCAATAACCATCAAGAAACTTCATTGATATCTATACGTTCAAAAAGATAGAGGTGTCAACCCTGTGCTACTGTGGTAATTGTTTTACAATAAGATATATCCACGCTTTGGTTACGTCACTTTATCCTGCATATTTAATTACGTCATGTTTTATTTAGCTCAATTTGTTCTAATGTAATTATTAATTTATCTGAAGTCTGCTCACCTTACCATTTAAGCTTTTATAATTTTACTACACTGAAGTTACCCAGTCTATGATACGTACTTTCCATCCACACCCTAACCTTCGCCTTCAATGATATTCCCCAAATTATCCTATAAGTAGTCAGACTTCCTTTCATATCCCTGACGATCTCCTCTGTTTTAGCTACTTACATTATCTATGCTACGTGTTGATCTTGCCAATAACTGCTCGTGAACTTGTTGAAAGTATGTTTAATTCTTGTCATCTGTAAATTTCGATATTAAGTTGTAAACAGTTAGGAGGAATCCTCAAAATAATAAAAATGAGTACTTATTGTCCTGCTGCAATTTTTGTTTTGCACTGTTAGCGCTTATTCTCTTTTCGAACAGATTCATATCTTTGAATCCAGCAAAATACTGAATTGCCTCACAGAAAATGCATTTCAAAAACAGCGTCCTCACAAGTTCAAGGAATTCCACAAACTGTTTCGATATTATATTGCATGGAGAGATGACCACTTCTTATATTAAACAAAGAAGGAAATGATCCTTCTTCCGTTACTGTAAGCCAGATAAACGTGGAATTTTCCTCATAGAAGGGTGAGGCGATTTTGTTTATCATTACTGATACTTTATTTTTTATTCTTTCCACCAATTTAGGAATTCTCATTCTTATTTTTTCAGTGAAATCTCACTGATACTTCAGCTTTAAAATTTATCATCAGACAAAATTAGTTAAGTCTTTTCTATTCTGTTGGATTTATTTCGTGATATTACGCGAACAGTCTTGTCAAAATGGATCATCATCAGGTTTTCATTTTTTTCACAAGTGATAACTTCCACATTTGGGTGATGATCGACTTCTCAAACTGAAATAACCCAGTGAGCAACGCAGACTGAAACGTTTGCTCCTCGAGGTTCTACTATGCCATGAAGCTCTCCTGGATGATGGTAAGACGAAAAGCAGCTACCGTTGTAATATAAACTGCTGCGTTATGAAGGAGTCAGATGGCAATGTTAAACTGCAGTTTGGATGGAGTGCGACAGCAGCAAGGTTTTTGCAGTGAGTGACCAGTAGTATAATGCTCCCTCTGCCTTCGTCATAGGAAGAAGGGGATTCAGCAAAGGCTGAGTCTGAAAATAACACACTCCTCTCTGCCATGTGACCATCCGATGTCTATGGTATTGGTTTTTCTATGCGGTATTAGAACAACCAAATCTCAAACTAACAATCCTCAAAGAACTGTGTGTGACAGGCCTCAAACAAATGTTTCATTGGCTCACATAAATCTTCTCTTTCACGCATTCTGTAGAGAAAACTTCCAAGATATGGGCTGCGGGGAAATGTCAAGCGCCTACAGGTTTCCAGTCATATACAAACACAGTCCTTTATTTTTCCTAATGTTCATTTATCTGATTTTTTGTGTAATTCAGTAAAGCAAATGGATAGTTGGTTTTATTGTTGATGTACTGGAGACAGCAATTTAAATCAATTTATTTAAAGTCATGAGTGTCATTACCAGATGCTGGAACCAGACCAACCAAGAAGAAGGAAAGAAAATAACGAGTCAATCACCTACCTATTACTGAGATAATAAAAAAGCAGTTTCTGAAAGGAGTCACAATTTCCCTGAAGATAAAACTCCGATTAACAATGAAATATTTGGTAACAAAAAATTCCACTTAGGAGTCAAACAGCACAATTACCTTTGCAGCTTAGTCAAAAAAAATTAAATGTTCTTGTTTTGAGGATACCGATATTTCATCATTATCAGAGAATGGATTCTCATGCTATCGATATTCTTATTAACCTTGAAATATCAGTGATAGGAAGCGGCTGAAAGTGGAAATCAACATTTTAAGTCATTGGTCGTTGGGGTAGGAGTGTTCTTGTTTCAGATTTTCATTTATGTCTATGTATGGACAAAATAAGCTTACTGGACGATTCCGTATGTGATGTAGCCAATAAGATTGTGTTATTCTATCTTTGGCCTAGGAGATTTTTATGTGTGTGGGAATTGTATATCTATGCTAGAGTTTATCAAATAAAGTTTTTCTTGCAGTCGCAGATCCTTTTTATTTTGATATTTGAATGACTCAGTGAAGAATAAGGTGCTGAAGGGGAATAGTTATATTGGCAGTCAATTCTAGTGTATTACTGTGTTCAGTATTGTTATTACCTACGTCTTATTCCACTCTGTCACCTCAATCAGACAGTCGAACTGAAACTCAAATGTGTCCTTACAATAGAGCCTTCCAGCTTGTAACTCATATAAATTATTGAGATACAATCTTCTCATATCTTATTTCAAATAAGCATAGCACTGGTATTCAGGCTAAAATCCTTGTTCTTGCTGCATGGACAGTTTTCAGAGATTACCTCTGAGTTAACAGAAACATTTTAGTAGCAATCATTTGCAACCCGTAGCACTGAATAGACTTTTCACTGATATGTGGATTTTGTGTTACATACCTGCCACTAGACACATGATGTCAACGCAATTAATGAAAATCCCCATAAAGAAAAACAAACTCTCAGTAGGTATAAATTTACATAAAACAGTTTGTCAATCAAATGTGACTGATTTTTTTCTATTTATGAGTTTTATTGTCAACAGCTGTATAGCTCAGCTTACTGTCACGCTTTTGCTGTTGTTTATCATGCACTAATTATAAAATAAATTAAAAACAGTGGTATTGACAAATAGTAGAATTTTGGATTAGAAAATATATTGATAGTATAATGAATTCAGTAAGCAATAAGGCATCCATCCTACCAAATAAAATTCAGTACACTTGCAGTTAAGCAACTGATTGATTATCATCATTGTATTAACGATTAGTGTAACCATCTATAAACCGTTTCTACAGTTCTTATCATAATAGTGAATTCATAGTGAATCAACATTCATGAACTTGTTGATAATTTTATTCTCAGATAAATTGACAACTACAGGGTCTGATAACGTTGGTGAATGACAAATTTTCTTTCTGGCTCAAAAATTCAGTAGCTGAAGAACATAAAAAAAGATATCGAGTCTTCATCTTAAATTTGAATTTTTTTCAAGTAAATGATTGAATTGGATTGTTATATAGTTACTAGACAAATGGTTTCTGTAATGGTACGGTATCTAACATTTCAAAGAACAGGAATCCGTTTCATCTAGTTTAGTAGAAGGAGCAGAAAAGGCTTACTTTTGTTGATAAATGCTGACCCCACTGGAATGCAGTAAGTGCCTAACTTTTCAGTCATCCTTCATAATGTCTTAGCAAAAGTGACGATTGTGTCATATGCTTGGTATCGACTGGTAGGAAGCGCTGAACCTAAACTTTGTGCTTTTTGACACTCATCATAATGATGTATTTCCAAACACTAAGACACTGGTATTCCCTCAGTGACTTGAACCTGAATCACTCAGCGATGAAGTAAGGGAATTCACCAATACGTTATTCAGGTCATAACTGACCAAATGTAATATCCAAGGCCTGGCTACGAGTAAGAAACCCATGTAATCTAGTCTAGTCCTTTAGTGTTCAGTACTGATGAAGCTTACCGAACAAGTTGATTGCATATAGTGAATAAATTGTTAAGTAAAGTGGTATACACTGCTATCTTGCAAAACAACAGCCAGAACAAGTGGTATGTGGTCAGACACCCAGACGTTAACATGGACTGAATATGAAAAGAAGGACAAAATCATGATATTTCATGAAATCCATTTATTCAACTGAAAAATAACATGTCAAAATATGTCAGTAGCTAGGGTATTGAGGGTAGCAGACAGTATATTACATAAATATCAAGTGAGACGTTTTGTCTTACCTTCATCAATCAACTGGCTGCAGCCGCTGAAAAAAAGCGTAAAGTACCTAATTTTTTCTCTTCAGTGCATAAAACTCAGTTGCTGAGCTGTAAACTTAAGGAATGCAATCATATAAATCACTAATTGACCTTGGTACCATTCCTCATTATGTCTGAGTAAAAGGGAACTGACATAGTTCTGCGATGCTACATTCATTCAACACTAATCAATAAGTGGATATGAACAAAACATCTGCTCTTCATTTCACTCCAATGTTAACCCTGGTCACCCACTTCACATACCGAAAGATGTTACTATCCATCATTTCAGTGTAAGTGATAATATGGAGTTTGTAAGACTATTCCTTTCTTTGATGAACCAGTTACCACTAAAGTGACATTCTGTCGTGCACTTTTAATTTTATGTGAAATAATATTATATATAATATATATATATATATACATATATATATATATATATATATATATATATATATATATAGTTAGCTGAAAAGAAATATGCTATAGGTATATTATGTACTTTATTCAAACTGAAATTCACAACACTGAGAATATAAACCTTCACCAAGGTAACTGGAGCACATGAAATGCATGAAATATCTGGATTAAAATCATTAAATGTTGACTAAAAATAATAAGGAATGTTAAACAGCATGTGACAGCAATATAAATCAGTTATTTTGATTACTATCTATTTAAAAAATCACTTTCATTGTTTAGTAAAATATAGTTACAAACTACCCATTGTATTCTTCTGTTTGTGATTTTGCTAGATACTTGTATCTGATCCAAATACCGTTTTGTAGAACAAAACTTATCGTCACCTGTAACCTGCAACCAATGCTACATGTCCAAGCACACACGTTGCGCACTTAGAGATCTCGATGATGATAACAATGAAATCACTTTTAATGCATCGGTAACAGGCAATTCCTAATAATTATTAATTCATTTCTATCTGCAAAATAAGAAAACTAACCTAATTATGGCGAAAAGAGCACTACAGGCCTAACCAGATGTCGAGTATATGCCTATTGAAAAGCTTCCTACTTCAATAACAGTTTTATACAGTCATGTACTTGAAACAGACGATAAATACTTGTATAAGTGATACATTCATAGTGAGTGGCTTAAAAACCCACCCTAGTAATTGCTGAGGCAACCAGCAACGTTTCTCTATTTTATGAAAAACCACCTTTCTGGCTGGGATGCTGAAACCTGATTGGTTGTTTCATCAGTTGCTAGGGCTGCCTTTAAAGTCACTCTTCATAGTACATTTGTACATCTACAAAGGTATCGGTTTAAAATAGGGCAGTAGTTAAGTCATGAAATCAACTAATATGTAGTGTAGCGTAGTAGCCTAGTCAATTATGCACTCCTATCTAAGTAAACAACATTCACATTGAAGTCTTTGTAAATACATCAGCATATTGAGAGGCTTAAAATTAAGTGTTGCCTTTCCTATTGTCTACTATAAATCATCACTAAACATATTCAACGAAAACTTAGGAAAATTGAATTGATCCACTGTACAAGAACACAAGACTAACAGTAAGCTGAAAATGATTGTTGAAACAATAGAATACTACATTTGACTAATTGGTTTTTTGAACTGGTTGTGTCACCTGGTTTTAGATCAGTTTAACAAATTAGTTTATATAAATACCCACCGGTTGACAGCTAATCAATGAACAATAAATCAGTAGATTCATTTTTGAACTAGTAACTAATTGACAGCCTGTCACGCTTAATAAATACTTAGAAACATAGTGAGTTTGATTCAGAAGACATACAGACTACTCAGAAAAAGACCTTCCAAAAAATTGCATCACTTCAGGTTGTCATACTTCACAACAACATGTAAAGAAAATGTACAGAGAAAAAGAATGACAATAAGTTAGACAAGTGTATGACAAGACATACCATAATAAGATAAAGCATGATGAAAATTTAGGTGGCAGAAGGTGTAAGCATATGTACTACTGAAAACAATCTTGATTCCCTTCACAAACAGTTTCCAGTCACTGAAACCTAACATTTTAGTATCCCATCCCGAAAGCCTATATCTCCCTGTACGGCCCAGACAAGAATTCAAAAACTTCATGGGTCTTTTCCCTTTTTTATCTGGCTACTACTAATTTTCTGCAAACCTAATTCTGCTTTAGCTAACATCATGGTCTGAGTAAAACAATGATTTGGCATGTTTAGTGTACTTCCTAACCACCTCAGCGGGTGGAATTTCAAACATTTACCGAATGACTCACCTTCTTTGCCTAGTCCTCCAAATCTAACCCTAATTTTAATCACATGGCGGTTTCACAGCGTGCAAGTAGTACTAAAAAATATCTGTAGTCAGGATCCTCTAGCCGCCTCATTTCTTTTACTGTCAGCTGCCATGTCTTAAAGAGACACAATATTACTAAACAGACCACTGTTAAGTATATTTGGATATCACGCTATTGCCAAAGATGGCATAAGGTGACTAAAGCCAAACAAACCTTATGTATTCAAGTTTAGGTTTCATCAACAACCAACATATTTGGTATAGCGGTGCTACAAAAGTAAGTAGTTTGGTCAACACATTCAGTCACTCCGCTACCTATCCCTAAACTAGAAGTTGGTGCAGATCAATCCTGAAGCATCATCTTACAAAAACGTATGCCGAAAACACTCACAGTCGTTCTAGATGTTCAGAAACCTCTGCACTGTATGAAAGTATTCACCAAATATGTTTATGTTATCAACCAGGTACCCTGAGTGTAGTGAGTAATCCATAAAAATAGTTGTAACTACTTCGGCTCGCATCATTCAGCACATCTACTACAACAAGTTTGAATGTGCACGATGACAGTGGGAATATTCAGCAAATATATATATATATATATATATATATATATATATATATTTGCTGAATATTCCCACTGTCATCGTGCACATTCAAACTTGTTGTAGTAGATGTGCTGAATGATGCGAGCCGAAGTAGTTATATATATATATATATATATATATATATATATATATATATATATATATATATATATAATGGTTGTTATCTTTAACATTTTCCTTTATGTAGTGACATAGTCGCAGGAATCGAGTAGAAGACCTTATCAGCACAAAGTACTCGCTAGATACTCAATTCATTTGAAAACACCGTCAAAACAAATCTTGACTGCTTTAGTCAAGTTCTGCGTTTAGACTGAGAAGTATGGGAACCTGACAGTGAAAGAAAAATCAACTTCAGTATGATGTAAAGGTTCATCCTGTTATTCGTTTGGTTTCTTTTCAGATCCGAAGAACCTGGTTTATGAGAGAGCTAATAGCTGTAACGGAAGTTCGACGCCCCCTTTGTTCACCAGGATGAACAGTTGGTCACGAACTGAGGAGGACAGTAATCTACGTGGTACAGTAAAAGACCAAAATGAAAAACCTGAAGAGGTTTAGGCGAGAATATTAAAAAGTCGTGAGTTTATTCATTTTACCACAGAAACTTCGAAATTTGCCATGGGTAGAACAGGCCATTTTTATACAAGAATGTTCAAGTTGGCAAGTACATAAATATTATGTATATTATATATTATTACATGCACATATTACGTGTTATATTAAAATCTTCTTATGTAATGATTAAACTGGACTCCGCACTCAACTACTTTCAGGACATTCTCAATAACTATAGCCGGGATGTTTATAATGCATAAATATGTTTTAAAAATGACTGGTTTAAAAATTACATTTTAAACTCAATTATTCCATTTGAGCATATCCTATTGAATAACAGATAATGTCACAAAATACGAATCAGCTTAGAAAGAAACAGTCATTTCAGAAAATTAATATTAATAATTTAAAGATTCCCGTAGATTATTCAGAACAAGAATAATTTGAGCGAACAATTGTCTTCAATAACTTCTTCTGTTATAAATCTATGAGAATAAGTTAAATACAATAGGCGTAATAAAGCATGACGTACAATTTCGAAATAGTCAGTGCTATAGGTGAATGGAGATCAAATCGAATGGAATGGTGGAATTGTTATTGGTCAAGTGTGTTAGTTATGCAATCAATATCGACAGAACAGTTACGAAATGAGGAGACAAAATCTACAGATAATGATTCATTTGTACACAATTATCGGGACATGAATGTTTGTGTGTGTGTGTGTTTGTTTGTCTTCTAAGGACCAAATAATAATTATGTAGTGATGAGTTATATTCAGGTGGGATGAAAATCATGTGAATACTAAAATGAAATAGAAGATAACAAATGTGAATTGTTATGTCGCGGTTGAAAATGACTTCTAGTAGTGGCATGAATAAAGAAGGCTGTAAAACTAGTAAAATAAGTAGTAACACAAGAAAATGAATGTTCGTCAAAGTAATGACATTATAGAAGAAAGGGATAGGAGGTTAAATATGCAATTTGTGGTAGGAAAGTTCATAAAGAACGTTTCGATCTTATTGTGGGCTAAGGTAGACAAACTGGATGTCCATTTTTCTTCTGAACACATAGGTTCGGTTTTCTTACATTGATCTCTATGGCTTCGGCTTTGGATAAGATACGAAGTTGCACACCTTTAGGGAGATTGCGAGGGACACCGTATATCACAGAAAAGGCGCTGTCTACCTTGATCTGATGTCCAGTATCTACTAGATATGAGAGAATTACACTGTTGATGCTCTTTGTCATTCCTTTCCCTAACGGAGTTGGTACATGCTCACGAGCGCGTATGGATAGAGCCCTTTGAGTGCAGCCTATGTAACTAGCTCCACAGGACTAGTTGAACTCATAAATGCAAACTTAAGTGACCATCATTTATTAATCAGTAATCATTAATATTAATTAGCAATTATGAAACTGATAAGTCAGCAGAGGTGTATATAGCAAACAGTACTGGAATGAATACTATTGTTTCTGTAATAAAGTAATCGTAGGTATTGAAAAAATCTTCGATTTCATCCCATTTAATCTGCCATTGCTCTTGAAGTTTGTCAGGAAATCCTAGAATTATTTAAGGCATAAAGATTTCTCTGTAGGGTGCTTAAAACCTTCTTATCACGGAAATCGCTTGAGAGATGTCTTTCTAAAGTTCTGCTGATGACGTTCCCTAGAATGACAACGAAAGCTTCACGAATTATGTCATGTAGCTCGGAGGACTCAACACCATCCAAATCATCCTCTTGAGCTGTAACCATTTTCCACCATCTCTAAAACATACCTTAGCGTTTGAACTCTTTGGTAATGAATTTTAACCTTTTAAGTGGCTAAGTCTCTGTCAAAAGTAAATAAACAGCTGCAACTTGAAAACTACTGAAGACTACCCTGTCATCTATGGAAAAATTCAAAAAACGCTTCTCTATTTTAGCTGAAGAGGTAGTTTTTCCACAAAGTGAAAAACCACTGACCAGTTAAGTAGGTGACCAGCAGAGTACCCCTTATGACATATCAGGTTGCTGAACTAGAAACTGAAAGTGAAACTTCAAGTCACACGGTAATTACTTACTGCGTGTCTCACTATCTGACAGTCCATAGCTTACAGCTATAAGAGCATACTTTAATATAGTCCCAGTATTTGTTGACATACTGGTAATTCTCTGCAATTTTACTGGGCTAAACTGTTGGACGCCTTCGAAACCATCACTTCAAACGCCAAGGTGTTATCCACTAGGTCGCTGAGGCCCGATAGCCAATATCGTGGCAATATCAAGACAACCGCTGGGAGCACATATGCCAGTCGAGGTAGAACAATCTGAGGTAGTAAAACGACGGAGAATTACAAGCATTTCAGCAAGTGGCAATAACTCAGTGTATTCCTTAGAAATAATCTGTCGTATTTCTCATCCTTCTGTTTGAGTCGAATACACTGAGTTCATCTGAGGTTGATTTTATGTATCTGGAATCACCTGTACTTAGGACAGTAGAATTCATTATTGATAGAGATCACAAGCTTTGCATAAAACAAATATTCATGATCATTTTAGACGGTGTGAGATACTTTTAAGATCCCCCGAAGTATTGTGATGATGTCATAAACGTGAAAAGGCCCCTATATGTGGAGAATTAAAAGTATATGTTTCGTTCGGTAGAAATAACGACTGTGCATCTGTCGATTTGATCAAGAAGTGCTTTTGACAAATAAATATCATTGTTTGAAGTAGTTATCATATTTTACCAAAAAGCATCTTTTTTCTAAAATCCGTTAGTGACTATCTATGCAAGCAATTTAGACAAACAAATCATTTCAAAATGTAGAAACTGTAGATAGTTAACAAATCTGTGGAGTTTTCATCAAGAATAGAACAATATCAAAAGCCTAAGGCACTGAACAGCTATTTTAACAAAATTTAGGTCACCTCATAAGCTTAAAATCTTGGTCAATTGCGAATAGAATTCACTATCAGATTCCGATATGAGAGTGTAGTCACTTGGTCAGGTGTCGGGATTCAGTTATTTATGTACCAAATTTCTGTCAGGTTATGATGTTCCACAATTATTAGTGCGCAGCTATCCTCACATCCGCCCCGGTAGAATTATAGCCTTTCATGAAAATTCGAAGAATTTCATTTCAAAGAGAATCTTAAGTAAACAGTGTATTCCAATTCTACTTAGAGTTTCTCTGCCTTACATCGATTCATACTTTGAAATCAACCAACTCCAAACAACCTCACAGCTGAAAAATGTGGAGTCATATCTTTTTGCAATAACAGCATTAAGTACATGTGCATGCTAAAATGATAACTTGATATAGTATTCAACTTGTTTTTTCACGACGATAGAAAACTTCATGGAATAATCTGTGCTATCCATGGTCGTGTCATTGTGAGTGTGAATTGATAATAAACAAATAACTCAATCAAACCGCTTTTGGAAATGGGATAACAATAACACTGAGTAGTGTCATCCGAATAGTGTTAATATTAAACGTACTAAAGGCACTAATGTGAAACGGGTAGCTGGTGTTAGATTAGCGTGTGGTATAGACTTGGGGATGAATGCAAAATCGAGTTCAATTATGATGGTGATAGTTAAGTCAGCCAGTACAAAAATCTGCATTTCCATAAAGTTATACTAGGAATAGTACTACGCTGTATCTTCGAGCATTTATATGTCAATTTCCATCCAGCCTAAAGTTTTTTTCTTTATTTCGTTCTTAGCTTAGGAAAAGATAGTTTTAAAACACTTCAAGAGTGTGCAAGAGTACATGAAACCTTAAGAAACCATGTCTAAAAGAAAGGGAAACATATCCGGCGGTAAAAGTCTTTTGATAGTCCAATGTTGAAGCAGGTTGCCGATATGTATTGCAAAACCACCCGAAAACAAAACATCATTGAAACTGCTAAATCATTTCAATTTGAGGGTTTGTGGGGATTTATTGTTTCACATTAATAAAGAAGTGGATTAAAATTTAGGATCGAATTTTGAGTTCAGATTTGAGAAAATTAAGTAATTTAGCGGCAAAAGTAACCGCAAACTATAGGGGAAAATAACCGTCTTTGTGCTGTACTTTGGCTTATTATGTGAACACCTGAGACGACCCCAAGAAACGCGATAGTAGTATAATTCTTATGAAGATGAAAAGTGAATAGACATTTTTGGTAGCATGTGAGTTTTATAAAAATGTAAGGAAATATTACTAGCTATGTGGCACATCGTGTGACGTCTTTCCTTCATTTCTGTCCAAATTAAATTGGATGTAAGAAAATAACCATTTAATAGGTTAAGACAAAAGTTAGTTTACAAACTTATGACAAATGACATCAATTCTTCATTGAACCAAGTCATCTTCACATCAACACTTTCAGTTAGGGTCATTTAATGAAGGAAGCATATCTTTTAGTAATAGATAACTAAATTCAGGATATTTTTAGCACATCTCTTCCAGTTTCACTAGATTTCAATTGTGTCAGTGATCATATACAATCTATCTACAAATCACAAGATAATTTTTTGATGCAATATCATATTCTACCTCATATATATAATGGCTATTTGTAAGTGGTTTTTTTCACTTCAAACTGTGCCACTTAAACAAGTTAAGATATTTTGCCTCATAGTAGTAACCTTGACCGTGACGCTGAACAAGTCATGTGCAAAATATTACGTACGTGAGATTTTTCATGACTAAACAAACTTTTTCCAATGCTGACCAGAGTGCACTCAACCTTTACTTATTACATTAAAACCAGGAAAGTAGATGGTTGCGCCACTTATCCTGGCATTCGCGTATCTTAGTGCCTGTTCGATGAAATTTAGTAGCAACAAAGAAACTGGACATTACCTTCATTATGATATAAAAAAGATTCAGCCTATTTCATGAGAATCTACTCTTTCCATGGTTCAAGAAAAAAAGTATTCCAATAATTTTCAGAAGTATTGGTCAAGAGTGAAATAATAACAACACTCTTTATCTGGTGTAACGTCTAATGATTCTTTACGAAATCATGAGTAACTACCTAGCTAAAATGGTTTCACGCGTCATTAATATTCATTCAGTCTTATATGACAGAAGAAAAATTTGATTATCACTGAAGAAATAGCTTCGTGAACATTTTATAATTTCACGAGACTTCAACTTTCCATTCCTATAAGTTAACTTCAGCTAAACTAAACACAACTTCAAACTAAAATAGAGTGTATTGAATGAAGCTAATATGTCTGGAACATATGTTCTGGAAATACCGGTTTCTTAAACCTAATAATAATAGCTTAAGCCTAGTAAACTGCATTTACTCAGAATTATGGTCATACAAACAGCTTGTACTGATGTAAATTGTATGGTGCTAATTTCAAAATTATTCAGATTTCCCTAGAGGAAAACATTCATGCAAATTCAACAGCACAATTTCACACTGTACTCTTACTTACATACCCTTACTTGTAATCATTTCACTGCACCTACCTGATAAACCTTTCATAATGTTTAGAAGGAGAGTGATTTTTTGGACTTTCAGAAGTGTGAAGATAACTGATGCTAAGTGGGTAAAAAGTAAACAACCGGTGAATACGAATTTATTAATGACTGGTTATTTAAGGCGGTTGGAGGTAGCCCATGAGAAGCCCAGAACTCTCACAAACAAAAAGACTTTGACTAAATGACTGGAGCAGATATAATGATCCCATATCGAAAGGTCCATACTTCAGTCAGTCACAAAGCAAGAATCGAATTGACAACCTAATTCAGGAGAAACTTCTCCATGAACACAAATGAAATGTAGGTTACTTACAATTGTTAAAGGTGAGTGAAAATGATCTTTAAGCTAAAGAAAAGCCTTTTTCAACAGTAATCAACCTCCGAAAGAGATGAAACTGCAAAAAAGTTTATAACTTGAGCTGTCATTTGTTCACAGTGCACCGATCTTATCATGATGTCATTTAAATCTGATATCCATTTAGATTAATTTAAAACGAAACAGATCCCTTTTCTCAGTACTATATATGTATGCATTTACGAGAAATGATCACCTTTTTCGCACTTTTCGCCTTTTAGATCTTCAAGTGAGAATGTTTTTGGAAACTAACGTGAGGGAAATTTTGTAAAGTTTGTTTACTTACCCAACCAACTAATTACTTTTACCTTCAGGAAAACAATGCTAAAGTAGCATATATATATATATATATATATATATATATAATATATATATATATATATATATATATATAATTCGATAACGCTATTAGAAGACGAAGATTATCTGAAAAATGTGATGTATTTGCGCAATACATTTCGAACAACCTGATCACACATTTACTTGTCAAGTCAATTCATATATGAAAATTAAAGGTCAAATATAGTGAAAATGAAAACGTTGTGACACTAGTCTTGGTAATATAATCAGATAAGGATTACCAAGGTAAATTACAAATGTGCCTCTAAGGAAGACAATTAATATTCTTTGCGACCACATATCTTCGAATTATCCTTCTTTCCCTATTCCTTCAATTTATTTGAAATAACTTTTATTACGTACTGATACGGTTCATTTCACTTTCGAGGGTGAACACTTTCGGCAAATTGATGGTGTAGCCATGGGGAGTCCATTAGGTCCGTTATTAGCTGATGTATATATATTACATACTGAACTAATGGCTCAAGATCTAATCACCAATATCACACTCTATAGAAGGTATGTGGATGATATCTTTGTAATATGTGACACAGATGAGGATGCTAAGAGGTTGTTGAAAAGGCCTAATACCGTGCAAGATCATATTAGTCTGACATGTGAGGAAGAAAAAGACCATCAACTTGCATTTCTTGATATACTCTTGTGCCGGTGGGAAGATGGATCTATAAGACGATCAATATATAGGAAACCTACTTGGACAGGACAGCATTTGAATTTTCATAGATTTTGTCCGATGAAATATAAGAGAAGCTTGGTAAGATGCTTGTTCAGTAGAATCCAACGTATTTGTACATCTGATACGATGGATGATGAGAATAAGTTTCTGACAGACACTCTAATAGAAAACGGTTATCCATTACAGTTTGTCAACCATCGTAAAAAACAGCTGACCCCAAAGCCTATAGTTTCCTCGGTCCCGAAGAAAAGCATATTTCTTAAAGTACCATACAGAGGGGAAACAAGTGGTATGTTATTGAAGCAGAGATTAAAATCTGTTATCAGTAAAACATACTATGCAGCTCAGCTTATCATTGTTGAGACGATAAAACACCTGCTTCACCAGAAACCTCAACCTCGCACAAATGATTACATCACATCCCACTGTGTTTACCAATCTACATGTATGTGTGGGCACACAGACTAGGGTGGGTGAACACATTTTCAGATAATCTTCGTCTTCTGATAGCGTTATCGAATTATATATATATATATATGGCTTTATAATAACAATGGAGTTTATATACTTCATCGTAAGCTCTATTTTATTATTATTATTATTATTAGTCCCTTGGGTTCCTAGTGGAACATAGGGCTTCAGTAGCACGCCTCCAGTGACCTCTGTTCTCTGAGATCTTTTGAACCTGGTTCCACGACAGCCCACAAGCTCTCATTTCCTCCTCGCACGACCTCCTCCATGTCACCATCGGACACCCAACTCGTAGCTTCCCATGGGGATTCCACTCGAGCAACTGGCCTGACGCGTGATGTCCTCAGTTGGCCTTCTCAGTGCATGCCCAATCCATCTCCACTTCCTCCTGCATATTTGTTGCGTGATAGGTTCTTGGTTGGTTCGTTCCCAGAGTTCCTTGTTGCTTATTGTTTCTGGCCATCTGATCTTCAGCAGCGAGCGTAAGCAGTTGTTGATGAATGTCTGTAGTTTATTGGAAATACCTTTCGTGACGCGCCAAGTCTCTGAGCCATACAAGAGCACTGACTTGACGTTGGTGTTGAAAATCCGTATCTTGTTCCGCATGCTGAGTGCAGAAGATCTCCACACTGGTTCCAGGCTAATGAACGCCTGTCTTGCTTTTCCGATTCTGACTTTGACGTCCTCGTCCGTCCCGCCTGTAGTTGAAACAGTGCTTCCTAGATAAGTGAAGGAGGTTACTTCCTTTAAGTTTCTCCCGTTGACAGTGATTGGAGTTTGTTGTTGTTGTTGTTGATGGTGGTGGTGCGGTATCTTCATCACTTCTGTCTTCTCTATATTCACCTGAAGTCCCGTCTTCGCTGCCTCTTCTATCAACTTGTTAGTTTTTGCCTGCAGATCTTCAAGTTTATGTGACATTAGGCATAAGTCATCGGCGAAATCCAGGTCTTCTAGGTTCTTTTCCGTCGTCCAGTGTATCCCCCTCTTCTCGCTGCCTACTGTTTGCTGCATGATCCAGTCCACCACAATCAAGAATATCATGGGGGATAGTAGGCAACCTTGTTTCACTGTAAGCTCTATTTGCTCTGAGTTTTTATTTTGATTTACCAAACCTAATTGACTAACAACTTTGAATCAGCTAATTAACTTTGCTTCGGTTTATTCTTGTAAGATGTATTGGCGAAAAAATTACATTCTTTCATTGCCGTCACTTATAGGAGACATATACAAATATAAAATAAAGTTTACTTCCTTTATTAACTTAAGCCTGAAACGGAGAATTTCAATCATAATTTTTAAGAATATTTTTGAAACCGTGAGCCTTTCCGGTAAGAATATGTTGACTGCTACTGATAGTAACAGTATCATAGTATATATAATGGACCATATAACGTACATAGTCTAGTTCGACAGCAGGTTACTTACG
>OX104134.1:51603433-51684091 GCA_944470555.2 Heterobilharzia americana
CTGACCTAACCAACGTAAAACCTCTCACACAGGTCCATCGGCTCAAGTTACCACACTTCATAGTAGTACACAAAGAACAGGTGGACAGAAAAGAAGCGATATTAAAGTAGACAAAGTTATTATGGAAGAACAAGCAGTTTGAAGATAAACGTTAGTGCAAATATTCAAGCTGCAAATATATCAAACGGTGAATACATCACTACTGTGACAAATTTTCAGCCGCGTCATCAACACTCCTCAACCACGGATTTCTTTCCTCTCGTTGACCCCAACCAGGCAGTCTACATCGCCCCACATGACTCAGATCAACAGTAAGAGACTTCATCGATGCGTGCCACGTCTTGGTCTGACCAGCCTTAACCCTCCTCCAACCTAATCCAACTTCCTCTAGTATAGCACATTGAAGTAGGCAGTAGTTCGGTATGTTCAGTACATGTTCAAACCATTTGATCCGATGAAGGTTTACTACATCATCCATAGCTTTACCTGGCTTACCTAGTACGCTCACCCAACTTTTAAATTGCTCACATGGTTACTCCACTAAACTTGAGCAACGCTACGAAGATAATTGTGATCAAAACTTGTAACCACTTCATGTCTTTTACTTTTAATGTCCATGTCTCACAGCCGTATAACGGGACAGAAGGTACTGCAGAACAGCATACTCGTCCCATGAGAATGCTAGTCAAATTACAGCACGTCAGATGATACAGAGACATCTGCACAGCAGCTCATGCGTCAGCAAATATTGGTCTATTCAGTCTTGTATGATTACGGGTAATTGTAGGCATCAATAGCTAAAGATGTAAATTTCTAAAAATAATCAGCAGCGGTAGATGATTCATAGAATAATGTCATTTCAAGTTTATTTCTGAATATTATGCGCTAAATATAAAATGACAGTAAACTGTTCACAGATATGTAGAGACAGTAGCTACGACAACGATTAGTCATGAACTGAAAACATTGATCATATAATAGAAAACCTACTATGAAAAAATTAATCGAGTTCATCTACTCATAATACTTATACGCTCATGCTTTGTATTTAAAATGGCGGAAACCTTAACAATTGAAAATATGCCTAAACCGAAAAATAGAATCAAATTCCTGATGATGAGTCAACATATAACTGAAAAATGAAATATAGTCCCATCGTTGTAGATTTCGGTCGACTATTGACTAACTCGTTTGCAAATTCGCACCTGGTTTCCACCTAATTCTGCTCACGTTGTTATGCTTTTAAAGCAAGTTTACCTATGTCATGGTTGTATATCTGTCAAACTATATATGCTCGGGCAGTTTTATTGCTGTCGTTTGTGCAATAAATGCAATAGTTATGCACGAACTGTTAGTTGTAATCCTATTAAATTTTTTAAACTGGGATTCCAGCCTACTTCTGCTCATTCCAATATCAGATTTGTTTATCTGATTTATAACACACAGTGATATAGTATTATTTACTTAATGACGTTTCGAGCATAAATTATTGCTCATAATAATATCAATGTAATCCCACTACTTTCGACATTTGATTTTTATAGTTATGTCACTCTATATGAGTTGTTTTTAATGGTAGCAAAGTTTTCTATATATCTGGTATAGGTGTTGCGTCATTTCTATTACATCCGTTGGGTGTTGATTCGCTGAACAAAGATTCAATAGTCAATCTCTCTCTCCACCTTATTATATTCAGCTTAAGTACAGTGGTTTTATCTCACACTCTTCTGTGGTTGTGTTAATGCATGCACTACAATAGTCGAGTTTTCTCCAGATTATTGATCCTATCGGGTGTGTCATTCTACGTCTAGCTAAATTCCTATGTTCGACTATTCTAACTGGCCCCGACCAGCTAGTTTGACCTATGTACTTGACCTGACAGTCGTTACATGGAATTCGATATGTTAAACAATTTTTCTGAATTGATTTTATCGGATGCTTAATTCGATAAAGCTTACCTCTGAGTTTTTAGGTTTAAATCCCACCCTAATTCTAGCTTTCTTGGAAATCCTACGTAAAGTTTTTGACGTTCCTTCCTACTTTGGTTTCAAAATCTTTTCTATTCCTCTTGTGGCTATTATTTGCACTCATATTATTGTTATTATTTCCTTTCTGATGTGTTCGTACGAAGTTCTTAGTAAACTGTAGAGGATAATTATTATTCAGTAACACTTTGTTTCAATTCCTTGTTTAAGTCCTTTCATTAGCCACTGAGTTTTCTAGCTCTATCATTTAGACATTTGACTAAACTAGCCTTAACTGATATTGATTGAGATGACCGGCAGCCTAGATACCTGTTAGAATGTGTCAGTTTCCTGCATACAGTAGTATCTAAACCACTGTCTGTCCTTTGTTTTATCCCACAATCTAACATAGGCATTTTCCCTTGTTCATTTTCAAGCACTAAAAACAAAGAACATAAGGTGACAGGACTATAAAAATCAGATGTCGAAAGCGGTGTGATTACACTGATATAATTGTTAGCAAAAATATATACTCGTAACATCATCAAGTAAATAATACTGTATCCCTATGTGCTATGCATCAGAGAAACAAATTTAATATGGAATTACGTTCTACCACTGTGCCTAAGTTTTACACTCACACTTCTGCTCATATTAAAGACCAAAGTTAAAATCTGTTGTCATTTATGATTGTTCATATTTTACTGTTAGGCTTCTCAAAAACCGACGTATTCAGAATTATAATATTCAGAAATTGCTTTATTGATTACCTAAGGATTATTCCAATTACTATAGTGCATCAGAAAATTGTCATTGCTTTTAAGTGTCAATTTCGTAGTGCTAGATGCTCCTGATAACTTATACCTTAATAGTACTTAAGTAAACGGAAGGTAACTTAGGTGCATTCAGATTGCCTTTGTTTACTAACTCCAACCATCCTAACTTGGAAACACTGAGATAGAACATGATGGCATGATGAAACGAAAAAGGTGAATGGCACGAAATTGAGAAAGATGTTGTAAGTTATATCATTCAGTTTTCAGTGCAAATAAACAAAAGCAGCTGCACCGAAAAATACACTGTCGGTACATAAACTTTTGAAGAAAGATACGTGTATTAGACAACAAAACCTTCTGGCGAATCATTCTAAAATCTCTTAACCAGAAGTGCGCTTCCTTATGTTTTTACGCACATGAGATAATTTATACAAATTGAAATTTCTGAAGAAGACATTCGTAGTTGAAGTGAAATAGATAAGCTTCTGCTAATCTTTAATCTAACCCCTGTGATACAAGCGGATGAAGAGGAATGAGATTTTATGTCATAAGAATGTCATCGGCTTTCATTTTTAATCCTAACGCATCATCGCAGGACTAAATGTTCCAGAACTAAATTAAATTAGAAATCTGCTTTGCATTTACTGATGTTTAGAGTGAATTCAGTATTTATGATGAGAACAAATATTGAAAAAACGTCTTTCTGAACTTTTCAGTGTGCAACTACAAATTCTTTAGAAAAATAATTTCGTAAGTAACAAAACAAAGTATAATAAAAGTGAAATTCTTATACCGACGGTGCATCGATAAGTGCCTTACCCGTAAGTAAAAAAAGTAATATGTTAATTCCATAGTTGTTTTCATTCACAAAGCTTTCGATTGACGTCCTAGCATCCTTTTCAGTGCAGTTAAAAGAAGAAGGAGAGTTTGCACACAATTCATAGAAATTTATCCAAATAACTGGTAACAGTTCATACGATAATGGAAGTTACTGAAAATCAGATTTTATCAACACAATTACACAACTGTGATGCAAACTTCTGACCACTCACAAAAGTTGCTATATCGCACCTACCTTATTTGAATGAATAATAAATAAGTTACAAAATATGACTTTTAACAATATGCAACAAAATATTATTTTTCTAAGGTCAGTTAACGGTGTGAGTTGACCTTCAGTCTACTATCGATGTGAGCTACTTCTTCGACAGGATGATTTCTTGTAGTTACTATTCTAATCATGTCTACATATGCGTCTCGTTTGATAATAATGAGTAAAGTGACTGGAACATTAGACATGCATTTGGAAAGTGAAGTAAGCCCCGCTAACTGTTAGAATGCTAACTTTTACTTTTGAATTAAGTGAACAAGAAAAATATCAGGGTAATTCGCAGGTTTTCTTCCCTTGTCAATTCCTTTTACTTAATTTTTTGGTTGCTGCGTGAAAAGCTTTCAAACTAGCCTCGAATTCAGTTTTACCACAACCCTTTTCAAGAAATAGTAGTGACAATAGCTTTGTTCCAAACAATATGTTTGATACAGTAGGGAATTCTCAGTATGTGAAGTAATTAACAAATTCATCCCGAAAACAATATTTTCAAACAAAATGATTGTTGTGTTTCAATGATGTTCATGGATTAACGTCTAATGTCTAATGGTAGTGGTTCATTCAGCTAGCAGAAGAATTCGCTGTTAGAGATAAGTATCCGGTGAATTGAAATATGATGTTTTTTAAGCATTCGAAAGTCCATTTCCATCTAAAATATCACTTTTCAGTCGTTTTGTCATTTATCCGAAAAACAGCTAGTTCAGAACGGTTTAAAAATCCGCAAGAGTACCTGATACGTTCGGAGACCACATTTGAATGATTAGACCAAACTGAAAGGGAAAAATCTGATATAAAATGTCTGGTGGTAAAATTTTCTTGATAACCCAAGGTTCAAACAGGCCGCCGTTAACAAAATGAAGATCAGCCGCACCAATCAAACAAAAGCATACTTCATTTTGGAAGTTTATAAGAATTTATCGACTTCATGATAATATTTATTACGGACTTATATCAATGATTTTTCAACTGATATCAATCTGTGATGAATACCAACTTGAAAAGCCCATTGCTTTATGTATGTTGTTCATAAATTCCTTGTGTCCCTTTAATCTCATTAGATTTCATCTGTAAACATCAAAATGTTGTATAATACGATAAAGAATATATACTAAACTTTAGGCATCAAATATGAGGTTACCTGGTGTGAAATGGAGCTACATGATGACCTGTTTTTAAATAGTGGATGGAAATAGGAAGCTAGAAAAGTGTATAAGCAATTTGGTGTAGGTACAGTAGAAAAATGTAATTGGTGAAGTTGAAATATGATCCAATCAGGAGGTGGAGCAGAATTGATAAATGTTAGGAATAAGATTCAATAATCTAGAGGAAACGAATACAAACGATAATGTTATGATGAAATATTTCGCTTTTAAAAACTCCTACTCTTCATTAAAAAAAAAACACGTTTGCATTAAAAATCTTTTTGAGAACCCTTCAAAAATGCAGCTATAACCTTTCATACGTGAAGCTGAATTTCGCTAAGACTGAAGCACTTTCATTTGAGTTTAATTTCTATACGGGACAAACAAACTGACATGCGAAAAAATTTGTTCTGCTACGAGGCTTATCAGCATACGGTAAATGATAACAAAAGAAGACGGTTCAAGTCTAAACTTCCCGACTTCTGTCATATGCTAACTCATTCATCGATTTCACAGTCTAAAATGTTCAAAGAATCTTCAGTCCTATTAAGAGCCTCTATCTGAATTTCATCATCTGACAGGTTATCTTTAAGCTAAAACTGGTTGCAGCACTATTTTATAGAGTGGACCGAATGATGCTAACTTGATATGACTTAGGGGAATCAGTAATTTTAGTGGTGCGGGTTTTAGACATCGAAGAGACAGAACACCAGAAGCTTCCTATAATGTGCTGGGAAATGATCTGAATGCAGTAGAAACCTAATCTTCTTTACCTCACTAAGGTCAATCCTGTAAAAAAGTCTGAAACCAGATTCTTGTGTTCAAAAAGAGGTATTCGCTAACCTTTGACTACCCTGGTAATTTGTGTATACACTTTTTCTCTACCCGATAACATCATTTCTAATTATTTCGTAAGTTTGATTAGTAAGTAAACTTCCAAATTTTGTCTAAACTTCCATTTTATTCCACTAAACAAAATTATCCATATTTCACACCCTTTGTTTCTGACTTTTTATTGACTTTTCTATCCAGTGAATTCACTGACTTAATCGCTCTTCTAAATTTTATATTATTGATGTTGCCAAGCCTGTCAATCCGCATTATATTTGAATCCTGAGCAAGATGTTTTTCACCAAAATAAATGTCTGGTATACTCTTTACTTTGCTGCTCCTGTGCTTCTCAAGTTAAATAGCAAGTGGATGACAATAATAGCAATAGTCGCCTAAAATCGATGTTCCGCTACTCATGCGACATGATTAGCGGAAATGTAGAGTCAGACTAAACACCTTTCACTTCATGGCTCAGGTTTAATGCCATCATATGAGATTGCTTTCGCTGCATGAAAACGATGCTAGACAGCATATATTGTTCGCATGTGATTTCATGAATAACGGTATGAGAAATACTTACATTCACAGTGTAGCCTCGGTAAACTATATATAACTGTATGAAAGGTATGATTTCCTTCACCTATGCTTTGTCAAATTGTCAATAAAAAGACAATAAGAACCACAAATGTAATTGCTCCTGTGGGGGTATATTTATTGGCTGCACAAATCACACACTCTCCAAATGTATCTTTGAGCTCTATCCTGCATACTTGTCGAGGGGTGAATGTAAATCAGTTAACAGTCAAATTCTTGAACATTTGGCCAACTCTGTATACAACTGCTCTAGTGTCGTTTATGAAGTCAAATAGAATAGTTCAAAAGAAGTACGCTTCCGACAGTTGTGCATAGAAGAAGCACCGGCAATTCACCAACTCAAGCCTGATCTCTGCATGCAGAAGAAGGATATTCAATCTCTTGTCTTACCACGCTCTTAACACTTAGATTTTTATTATTACCTTCATTACGATCCTCGTTTCTTTCTTCACCTTCTTTATATCCATCAAGTGGATACTCAGTCTTCACATTTCACATTTACATACAGTTTTTACCTTGTCAAACTTCTTACCTTTCTATTTGTCTCCATTCCCAAAAAGATTATTATGCAACTACTTCCCATCCCATCAGTTACAGTTTTCCATCTGAAGTAATTGATACCACAGAAAAATCTGAACTTTGGCACAGATATCGAAATGAACAGATAAGAAACCCTGTTCTTCATAGTCCGAAACAAGATATATTAGAATAAAAAGTGTCTTTAGAATTTCAGTAAGTTAACTTCACCTAGATGAACCTCTTGGCAAGAAATCATCCATTGATATAAGATTTACAGCAGTGCATTAGCAAAGTGACATGTTTAATTACTGAGACGCCAATATTCAACTTCGTTTTATCTTCAACGTTACGCATATTAATGAGTGAAGGCTGAATATCTAAGACAAAAGCGCCATCACCTGATTTGATCAAATCTTATTCAAAAGATAGAGCAAATTACTTAAAAAAGATGAGACAGAGAATAACAGTCAATGAACCCCATCTTGTTCTTTTCATGACAGTCTAAAGTTACTTCTATCAAACGTTCCCCTATCATCTAATGCTGTGCTATCCAAACACTCTAGTGTACAACTCATCCACAAAACTTCCAAAAAAACTAGGAAACCAGGTAAAGTTACGTGACAGAAGTTTCTCAAACAATTTATGATGTGGTAAAGAATATTAGAATCTACTACAGTTGACTGATAATGTTCTTCGACACCATGGCTCCACTTTACCGGATCAAAACTGGGTAAAGAAACTTTAAGTGTATGTATTATCAAAAACGCATCTCTCAGAACATAGGGAACTACAGTTCTCAAGTTTAACTATCTGAATGATAACGTAGTAATGTTGTATAGTAGATATTAATGGAATCCAGGACTCGTATTCATCCTATTTGAAAATTGTCAGCTGGATGCACCTGCAATTTGGTCAGTGATTTTTTCCCTACTAGGACTCGGACCCTGAGCCAATCGCCTCAGACAGCAGAGCGTTACCTATTAGACCACTGAGTCGTGATAGAGGTTTATGTGTATTCAAACACTTATAGACGAATTATACACGGTCATTTCTGCATTCATGATTAATTTTTTGAGCAACATCTATTTAAATATGTGATTAGCCAGGTTACGTGATAATTGTTATGTTTTTCAAGCTTTGAGGTTTACAAATGCCAATTAATTCGACCAGCTCATTAATGAACCCTCTAAAAACAAACCTCGAAGCTTGGAAAATACCAAATAGTTGGCTTCCCATCCTGAAATATACGGTTTTCTTATATATTCATAACCTATCTATCATTATTCAATACTTTTAACTGCATGCAGAAACGTTTTCACTACATGTTAGATTTTAGTAAATAAGATGCAGCAAACGATTTGTTTCTTTAGTCATTTACGTACTTTAAGGAGTGCACAGTGACACTAACCATTCCAATTTAAAAACAAATTATTGTTAAACAGACCTCTTAAAACAATTCACTGTTGAATCCTCGCATTACAGCCATCTTTCCTTTAACTTAACCACATATCTCTGGCCTGAAAATATATCAGACCACTCCAGATTTATGGTTACTTTCAGGCAGTTAGTTATGCCCGCTTCTTTCTTGCAACTCTAATTCTGTGTCCATTTAATTTTTCATGCTTTTGGATTACTTCCTGCTCAATTTCTCTGCACCATTTGAACTTTCAGTTCATAAAGAGTTAATTTTCAATTTCTTATCTAAAGCGATGTCGTACTTAAGTCTCCTAAGATTAGTATCTTCTTTGCTTGTTACCAGATCCACTTCCTCGTATACTACTGTTTGACAGAAAAAGGCTTATAGTATATTTTTACCATGCATACGCTTTTTTTCTACTCCTGAGATTTTCTTCTCATGGTCTGGACGTTTACGATGAATATCTTCACTTTTGTGCATTCATGTTTATTCAGTTTTTTCTTAGATAGACACTATCTGTCACGCTATAGTATTTTTACATGTAATCTTGATTAGTTCCAAAAAATGATTTCTCACGTCTGTTAATAAGTTATCTTTGTAATTATTCACTTTCCATTCCACCACAAATTTTCAATTCAATGACAAATTTTTCAAACACGTTATGCAAGTAACAGTAGAAAGCAACAACAACAACTGCAGTAATCTCAGAAGTAGTAATGCAAAATTGGCAGCTTCCATTTTACCAAAGAAACAAAATGAAACTTCTGGTCTATCATGTTGTCCTGACTAGATAGCCACTGTGAGTACCATGAAGCGATAGTAATGCCTCATGAATTCACTTGGTAGTCAAGTGAAACCCTTGGTGATTAAAGCGAAATAAAAATCTCATCAGAAGTCGGGTTTCGTAAATCAGTTGGTATAGCACCGGTCGTAAACCGTGAAGTCGCTGGTTGGCTTCCTGCCGTGGCCCAAATTTTCATTCCACCTTCAGTCACCATCACCCAGTATCAATATAAGTCTACCAAACCGTGGCTATCTCAGATAGTCAACCAGATAAAATGCGTGCAGTCAGTTTGCAGCGCAACTAATTCATGAAGCGATCACCTCAAAGGTTTGATCTTATTTAAAAGGAGAGTGATCACACAATGAGCAATGACTAGTATTAAATACATCGATCCGGTGGTAATTCAACGGCGTAACCTATTGACACCCAAAGTCACAGTTTATTTCTAGCAGCTTCTATAAAACTCTGAAAAAAAAGCCACGGAGCCTGAGTTTGATCCATAGCCAGGTCATGGGTGCGCAATGCTAAAGCGTCCAATATTAGGATGAGACAGTTTTCCAGCCTTTCCAGGTTTCCAATGTTCCTCCAAATGATTTCATTCCATGATTGTATCTTGATAACGAATTACGTAAAATGACACAACAACTAAAGAATGAACCGTTATCATTTTGATGATCACTAACAACGCAACATGAACTTAAAACACACTAAATAGTGATCAGAGTTCAGACAAATTTTTGAAATGAAATCCTGACACACATCACCAACTTTGGGAGTTGATTTAGCCCAAGTGGCCTGCTTGCTGACGTTATCTTAACTCATATACACATAAGGACCATTTGACATTCGACATGACCGCTAAAAGTGAGACACAACATGGCTACAATTTTCCAACCATAGATATCTTCGCAAGATTGTTCATGTGTGATAGATTCACCATGTGAGGAATGCATAGGTAAGGCGTATGGTGCTATATGAGAAATGATAGTCAGACAATGCGATTATCAACCTTCATCGATGCCTTCGACTCGTATCCAGCATTCTGAGTCACTGCCTACCTCGACACTCAGCTAAACTAACATCAGTTCCTATGAAACTAAGAAAATCAGGAGTACGAAAAGACACTCACCAATGAAGCCTCTAACAGTTGGTTTCAGTCCTTTAGGAGGATGGAAGTTGCCTGACTTGGGTCAATGAGAGAATACGAATAAATGCTTAGATCTTCTTGGTGGTATGGTTTGGAATCAGTCAAAATAGTACAAATCTACACACTTTTTATCATCTTCGAAGTTGTAATCATTTTTACCAACCTTCATTTATTGATTCCCGCTCCTCTTCTACACTTTGTTTACTTTCCATTCTATTTCTATCCCTCTTGCCTTTCCATGGTGCTCTCAAGTATATCAGTCTCAACTATGCTAGTTTCTGTGTTGATTTGTCTGTCACACACCGCTTCTAAATGACTACTCAATTTACATGATTTTCGCATAAGCTATATTGCATATCGCAGTGTATACTATATCGTAGACAAAACAAACACAAAAAAGCACGTGTAGTAGGTTGAGTTGCACTTGACTTCTGGAGGTTTATTTCAAGAACTGGTGAGGAATCATGCTGCTGTTCTTGTCCACCCAAAGCAAGCAAAATATCAAGCCACATCATACTGGACAGACTAAAGGATGCTATGGATTTAAAATTACGACCAGAACAGGCTGGCTGGATTCACGAAGTACAAATCATCTATGGACCGAATTGCAACACCTCACTAAGCATCATCATAGAACAGAGCATATCATAAAATGGCAGTCAACTCAACTCTACCTGAACTTCATCGACTTTGAAAAGGCCTTTGACGGTGTCGACCAAGAAGTAATTTGTCAGGCAGCTGTTTCAACACTACGGCTTTAGTGTCACAAACCCTTATCAACCTCATTCAACAGCAGCTATATGATGATATGATGCCACATGCCAAGTGATTCACAATGGAAAGCTCAGTGATGCCTTTGAAGTGAAGACAGGTTGATAGGTAAGACAAGGCTGCCGCCTACTATCACCAATGATCTTCCTGATCGTGATCGACTGAACTGAACTGGATCATACAAGAAACTGTGAGGAGTGAGAATAGGGGTCTACGCTGACTGGACCGATGAAAAGACCCTAGAAGAAGATTTGGATTTCGCCGCCGATGATGATTTATGTCTAATGTCTTAGTCTTATCTCACAAACTCGAAGATCTACAGGCGTAAACCAACAAGTTGACAGAAGAGGTAGGGCAGTGAGGATATGACTTCCTTCGGTGAACGTAGAGAAGACAGAGGTGATGAAGACACGCAACCAACAACAAGCACCAATCAGTATGAACGGGAGAAATCTGAAGGAAGTAGTCTCTTTCACCTACCTAGGCAAGGCAACATTGTTTCAACTACAAGTGGCAGCGGTGACATAGACGAGGGCGTCAGTCTTCGATGAATAACAACTTGAAATATTTCCAAATCTCCACAACCCCTCAAAATTTAATTGAACTAGTGCTCGTTGGTGACTAGCTTCGAGAAGTATTCCCGAAGTCCCAATGACAAGTCGTGACCGGTGGAGTCAAAGCCTGATGGCCGTGAGGACAAATACTCAACGATGACATTGGGTGGCGGTTTGCGCTATATCGTGAGCTAACAGAAGTTGGAAAGATGGAGCATTGGATTCTGACCCAATGGCTCAATGGTAACGCGCTGGTCGCGGAACCTGAAGGTCGCGGTTTCGATCACTGCTGGTGGGGTCGTGGGTGAGCACTGCTGAGGAGTCCCATACTAGGACGAAACAGCTGTCGATTGCTCCCAGGTTTCCTTTGTTCCTCCAACTGATGTCAATCTTCGATGAATAACAACAGGTCTTCATCAACCTGAAGTCAGTGTGGAGATCTGCACTCCACTTCACTCAGCATAACGCGCGAAGAAGATCCGCATTTTCAACACGAATTCAGCCAAGCAAGTCAGCCCTTCTGTGTGGTAGTTCAGAAGCTTAGTGCATCACGTAAAGCATTTCTAACAAACAACAGACATTCATGAACAGCTGTTACCTACGCTCACTCGATAATGAAGATCAAATGGATTGCCAGAAAGAATAGACATCATCATCGTCTTCATCATTATCAACATAGGACCAGGCATTACTGCGTAACGGTCCGAGTTGCCACACCTCATATCAGCACATCAAGTAAAAAGGTAGTGAGGTGAAGGATGAAGATAAGTGAATGCAGTCAAAAGAAATATAAAGTACGAGAAGAAAGGAAAGAGGAGTGACAAAATAGTGAGATTCGGTATAGCGTTGTTAAGATGAGGATAATGTGTGTATACATCTGCGCCACTGACTTCGGTTCTGAGCCATATCACCTAGGAAAAGTCTCCAACCACTGGTTCCTCTTGTCCCGTGGACCCCAACCACCTAGTAAACTGCATCGTCCTACATGGCTTAAACCAACAGTCAGAGACTTCATACATTGGTGCCATGTTTTAGTCTGGCCACCTCGGGCCTTTTTCCAGCCTGAACCCACCTCAGCCAACATTGTGTGACGAGGCAATCGGTGACTAGGCATACGTAGTACGTGTCCCAACCATCTCAGTCGATGAAGGTTCACAACCTCGTCGACTGACTTACCTCTTCTCCCTAAAACTCTACACCTAACTTCTGCATTACTCACATGGTGACACCACGGAATACGTCCTATACTACGAAGGCAACGGTGGTCAAACACCTGAAACCTTTTCATGTCTTCCACTTTCAATGGCCATGTTTCACAGCCATACAGTAGAACAGAGCGGACTGCTGTGCAGTACACGCGACCCTTAATAGACAAACGAATATCACGGCGGCGCCATAGGTGGCGCAAATTGGCAAAAGCCAATCGAGCCTTTTGTATCCGTGCAGAAATCTCATCGGCAACTAACCCACTCGGGTTGATCCTACTTCCCAGGTAAGTGAAGTGGTCAACACACTCAACCACTTCACTCTCTATTGTTAACCGCGGTACCGCTGAAGACCAGTCCTGGAGCAAAAATTTGCATTTGGGTGGTGAAAATCGCATCCCAAACATTCTCAAATTCCCACTCAAAGTGTTCAGAAGACTCTGCATCTTGTCAGCGTCTTCACCTAACAGGACTATGTCATCTGCATATTCTAGATCTAAGGAAAATTCACCTGTGATCCGGTCAACGTCTTTGTAATTAGGTGACGAGAGGGAAACCTCCATAAGAATATCTATGATAAAATTAAATAAGAATGGGGATAGTGGGCATCCTTGACGGACACCACTTGATGAGTATAGCTCCCTGGACAACTCACCATAGGCTCTAACATGCCCACAAGTGTTCGAGTAGAGAGCTTTCAATAAGGTGATGTACTTACTAGGCACGCCTTTCAGTGACAGACACTGCCATAAGACTTCTCGATCAACGGAGTCAAATGCCGCCTTCAGGTCGAGAAATACAGCTATTGTCGGGCGTCTGTAAGCATGCCTATGTTCCAGGACCTGGCGCAGTGTGAATATTTGGTCGATACATCCACGGCCAGGTCTAAAGCCTGCCTGGTTTTCTCGGGCTTGCTGTTCCCGAGCTCCACTCAGGCGTCGGAGAATTATAGAACTTAGGATCTTAGACACTATGTTTGTCAGGCTGATTCCTCTGTGGTTATCACAAGAGGACTTCTCGCCTTTCTTGAAGACTGGGATGATGAGTGACTTAGACCAGTCGGAGGGGATCGTATTTGATTCCCATATACTGGCTAACACTTCCGTTAGCCTGACTAAGAGAACTCTACCACCATTCTTGTATACCTCAGCAGGTAGTCCGTCTGGTCCTGCTGCCCTTCCCCGTTTCAGGCTACCTACCGCTTTCTCAACTTCTTCTAGTGTTGGGGGACCTGTCTCTATGTCCCATTCAGGGTCCGACTGGATAGCGGGCAGCGCAATGGTGGCTGGAGGCCAGTTAAACTGTTCCTCAAAGTGTTCTGCCCATCGTCCCAGTCGCCTTCCCTGCGAGTGAATCGCCGATCCGTCCTTCTCCGCTATAACCTCACTAACTGTTGTTGACCATTTCCCCCCAGTCTCCTTAATAAGTCTAAATAACTGTCTACTGTTACCGATCGCCGCTGCCTTTTCCATCTCTTTAGCCTTTGCTGCCCACCACTGTTCACGATCGTTGCGCAGACTTTTCGTCAGTTATTTTTAAGTTGCGCTCGCTCTTCATTGTACTCAGAGCCTGCAGGGATGCATTCACGTGCATCCATTAGTTTGGAAGAAGCTGCTGATATCCACTGGCTCTTTTTAGCCATTATCTTGGAGTCGGCTACAGTCTCCAGTGCTGCTTTTACAGTAGACTGAAGATGGCACCAAGCTTCTTCTGGATGAGTGACAGTCTTTTGTTCCGATAACTGCCTAGCCAACTTCTCACTGAACACGGCTTTGGTGTTTTCGTTGTCCAGCAGAACTCGTAGTGGTTTTGTTGCCAAATTTTTTCTACGTCCATTGAGACGCAGGCATATACGTGCTCGGACCAACGCATGATCGCTGTCCAAACACGTACTCCAGAAGGAGCGGCAGTCTTCCACCGATCCTCTCCAGCGATGACTAATAGCAATGTGGTCTATCTGTGTCCATCGCTGAGTCGAGCTCGGTGGACGCCAGGTCAGACAGTGCCTTTCTTTATGTCTGAAATTTGTGCTGGCTAAAAATAGGCGGTTATCTGAGCATAGTTGTAATAGGCGATCACCGTTATCTGTACGTTCAGCTGGGATTCCGAAAGTGCCACCTAAGTGCCTTTCTGCCTCACTCAGTCTACCCACCTGTGCGTTGAGGTCACCTGCAACAACCACTACGTCCGAACGTTTGGCTTTCGAGAGGAGGTTAGACAGTTTATGGTAGAACTCGTCCTTCACTTCATCCGAACTACAGTCAGTGGGTGCGTAAGCAGAGATTACAAAGAGACAACGGCGAGTCTCACTATTCCTTTTAGTTCTCACTGTGCCGTTCAGCCTCATAGCGCAGAGGCGACTATCAACTGGGATCCAGTCTAGTAGTGAGTTTTCTGCCCTGGTGCTTAATGCTATACCTACACCTGCAAGACCACGAGAGCTAGCTATCGAATCTCCAGAAACTCGAAGGGTGAATTTTGCAGATTCACCAGATTGGTCAGGAGAGGTCAGGTGAATAACCACACTTGGGTCCTGTATGCGTGTCTCACAAACACAGCACACATCCATGCCCGAGTTGCTAGAGTCTTTGCCAACGAAGCCTGTTGGCCAATTTGACGGAGGGTGCGGACATTGAAGGCTCCAATATGTAATTTGGAGCGTGGTTTAAGGAGACCAGGGATGCTGTTCTGTGGACTCAGATCGTTGTCGAAGGCTGCAGAGGTAGGAGAAATTGAAGATGATGCAGCATCATTAATTAAGAGACGTGAAGGAAGATTAGAAGGTAATGATGGAGGAGGAGGATAGCAGTCAGAAGAAACTTGGGTGCTGACAGAGTTGTGAGGGCGGTTGACACTTCCCGGCTGCCCACACCGTGGAAGGCTATTTCTTCTTAAGGTACCTGAAAGAGATTTGTGTGACCGCAGAGCCCATCGGACATCTGCTTGAGGCCTGTCACACCCAGCCTTTTGAGTATGATTATTTTGAATTTTTGTATTTTTGGGGCCGGATGGTCGAAAGGAAACGACAAGTGAACCAACACCGCCGGCCCGGCAGACCGTGGGGCGTGGTGGAGTGTGTTATTTTTGGGGCCGACCTTTTCTAACCCCCCCTTCCACTGAGAAGGCAGCATCAGCTTGGCACTGCTGGTCATCCAAGGGAAACACCTTACTGCTGTCACACCCCATCCAGCTAGCAGCAGTACGACTTCGCCCTCAGACCCCCATCATAGTGTAGCAATTTACACTATGACGGTAACTGCTTTTCGTCTAACCACTACCCAACAGACCTTTCTGGTATGGTAGGACCTCGAGGGAACAAGCGTTCCACCAGCATAGCTCGTTGGGTCATTGTGATATGCAAGCCCGACCACCACGTCAAGGTCGTAGCTATCGGTCGGGTCGAGAAAGAATAAGCAGGAAGGAACTCTGGCTGGCTGGCAAGCTGGCAACGAACCAACCAACAACCCATCTCCCAAGAAGTATGTAGATGAAGAAAGCGGAGATGGATTGGATTGGACATACAGTGAGAAGGTGGTTTGGGGACATAACTCACCAGGTCGTCGAGTGGAAGCCAAATGGGAAACGATGAGTTGGGCATCCGAGGTGAGTGTGACATGGGGGAGATCGTGTGAGGAAGAAATGAGAGCTTGTGGGCAGTTGTGGAGCCAGACTTCAGAGAACAGAGTGGAATGGAGACGTACTACTGAAGCCCTGTTTTCCACTAGGAACCCAAGGGACAAATAAAAATAATCGAAGAGTCTATGATACTACCTAGAAGCCCATGCTGGAGTTTGTTTTGAGTGCTATTTCCATGTTTTGGAAGTCGAGTACGCACACCAAGCCAGATCTGAATCCAGAAGAGACTGCATAAAATAATAAAGGAAAGTTGAGATCGAAGAATTAGTAAGTAACTAAATATAGATGTGAAAGTATAAAAGCAAATAGTTGAATTAATACTAGCAAATGATATCAAGTAAGCACAGAAAAATATTCGATCATTAAGTAAGTTTGAAGCCGGTTAGAATCAAAAATGCTTCGTGTTGGTCATTACAAGATCAGCGGATTATAATTTTTTGGATGAAGTCATATTGAACACCTGGTTTTTGCTTCAATTTAACTAGTGACAGCTTTAGCTGTCTGAATAAGATAAATTCGGAACACATAAAACTGTGAATTTTCAATTCAACAGACAATAATGACGTCTTCATTTCCAAAAAAATGGCTAATATTGACTGGATTTATTTGTATGATTTCAGTGATCGCCTTCACACGTCATCTTCATTCAACCAGGCTGACCGACCATTGTTCCACGACATAACGAAGGGTCATCATAGTGCTTTCCAGATGACTTACTGCATATGAGAAACTAAACTTTCATTTGTATATCGTTTCAGACAAATACAAAATTTCATCCTTTTTGGTCAAAAGTAGAACCATCTTGCTTGTAAAGCATATTTTGAAAGCGGCGGTAAAAGATATATCACTTTGCATTCCATTTTAGACTGTTTATTAGATGTATCATAAAGTGAAACAGTATTATTTACTGGATAACGTTTCGGGCATAATTGATTGTCCATATCCATATCATTCCGCATTCTTTGATAACAAGTTTGTGAAATAATATCTTCCGTGTACTGTAAAGCCATAAATAATAGCTTCTTAAATGCTTCGTAGCTCTATCCATAATATTATTGTTTATAATCCTCTGTGAATAACTATTCTACCTTGCGATATTTCTGAACTTCCCCCACTGCACTTATTACGATATTATCAGAACATCCATTCTTAGCTCTGTTCATTTTGTATTCGGAAAATCCCTCTTCTGCCAGAATGCGACAAAGCCATAAAAATCAGTATATTGCCCTCTCTACGTAGACTTTTTGTAAACCGGTCTGTTTAGTTTTTAATCCTCATTCCTACTTTTTCAGATGATTTTTCGACTTTCCCTGTGATAAGAATATGTGAAATAGAGCTCCTCCAAACGTAATAAAATGTGCAGTAAAATTCTAAGGCCAAAACCATTTGATTTTATTCACCCTAAGTTACAGTTACCACAAATTTCCGGAATCTTAAGTGAAATGTATGCCACAAAATGACTTGGTCAACAACTCCATTCAACTTCCCTAAAGTTTCTGAAAAAAGGACAAAGGAAAATATACTTCTATTTTCGAACAAAATTTAACAAAATGTATTTACAACGATGGAAAACTTTTTCGTGACCAACATTAAATAAATGTGTCCAGATAACCTAATTCGATTTGAAAGATGTTACACTAAATTATTTGGCGCTGGAATATAACGCTGAAATTAGTCATAAGTGATGCAATTCTAAAGAAAGTTAACACTAAAGATAATGTATTACTGGCCATTGTTCTCGATTTCATCTAACTCGATAGCGTACAGATGCTTCAAATAAGTATTATGTTTCTGCACACTGTCATGCACAGTCACTTTGTTCGAAATAGTAACAACGATTGCATAAACATTGTCTAAGCGTCGATTTATTAGATTCTTTGAGTTGAGACCAGATTCCTAATTTGAATAATGAAGAAATACAAAGATGACCACGCGTAATTATGCATACACATCAAGACAAAATTAATTACAGTGAGATTTCACAAAAATAACTCTTCGATAATTAGATGACTTCAATACATTGGATAACCTAGCGAAGTATACACAACAGAGTAGACAAAATATAAAGAACAACAACCACATCTTAAAAAAGCCTCTTTGTTCACAAAACAGTACAAAATTTAATGTTTCACACTGCGAATTATACTTTCTATGCAACAGTTAACTAAGATACTCACCTACTGAGATAAAAATTACCTGCAACGACGTAGTCCAATCGACCAGTATCTCTCGTTTAAAATACTTTTATCGAACTCATGACTTCTACTACAGACATTCTACTCAACTGTGCATAGTATGGGGACTATAAGTACGAAAAATATACCTTATAGTTGCAATATCTTGCCTTCCAACAAGTATACATGCAACTCCTGGCCTTAATTTACTAACCTGTTGGTTAGACTCCAGTCGTCTCCATAAGTTAAGATAACTTATCGATACTACAGACTGCACATAAACATGATAGCAGAAAGAAGGGAATATTCAAGGATTATGATGAACGCACCCTTCACTCACACTTTCCCAAATAATGAGTATTGTATCCATAGGGCTACAATAAGTCGACCTACATTTACATCTTTTATGAGATAAATTGCGATATTTCTTATTTTAATGATTTCAAGTTAGTACCTTTCATTGACTGACATCAGTTGCAGAACCATTGGAAATTTGAGAGCTCTCGACAGTAGTTTCATCCTAGCATGAGACTCCTCGGCAGTTTGCACTCTTGACCCCGCCAGAGATCGAGACTAGGACCTAAAGGTTCCGCGGCCAACACGTTACTCTTGAGTCACTGGGTCGTGACCGATAAGACAAATCAAGTCGTGCGTGAAGACAGTTACTCAATGACATTATAGGATTGAGGTCGCACCATATGGCAAACTGGCAAAGTAGGAAAAGTAGGCTTTGGAGGGTATTAGTGCAAAATCCTGAGAGGGGGTCAACGAGATGACAGGAATCATTGCATGCAGTCACAATGGTGCAGATAAATTCACTCCCTAACATCTCCTAAAGCTTGAATATTCGCACCAACCTTCATCTTCAGATTGTTTATTTTCTCACACAATTTCATTCACCTGTTCTTTGTGTACTGCTGTGAAGTGTGGCAACTTGAGGTGATACACCTGTGTGCGAGGTTTTTTGTAGATTTAGTCTGCCAGTCAGTCCTTCGTTGATCAATGCACTCTGTGACATCGGGGCACAGTATAATAGACCTTATGATGACACTAAACGCTGAAGCTATCTACAGACAATTGAACTAAATTCATTAAATGAAGGATTATGTGTCGAATTTTGCTGAGTATTCTCAAGATAAGACCAAATAGCTATCCAGTGCGAACTGGATATCAGTAACTCCACAGACAGTATTGCTCGTTCGTTAAGGCTGATTTCGTAACACTCAGTTACTCACCCATAAATAACTCAGTCGAAAAAAAAGTTTTATTCGCTGACTGTTTGTTTTACTTCAGTTTACTTACCTGCAGTGTATACCAGTTAAAGCTGTCCAGCCTCAAATATACTAAATGATGAGTCAAAATAACAAACGAAAGGAAACAAACCTATCAGTGAAATAAAGCCAATGCAAAGTTGTATAGGTTTTTTTTGAATCAATGTATACCAATAAGTGACATGTATAGGTGCCAGTACAATCCACTTTCAGATAAACACTAATAATGGTCAGCAATTCTGGCTATGTTGAGAAATAAACTTACAAATCATGGCATGACAAAATAATATACATATCAATTAACTAGATGATATTTAAATAAATTACCACCAACAAATTTGAACGAGTTATATTGAGTAACTTGCAGAGTCTCCAGGATGCCATCTGAAAATAAAAAAATTTTGTTAGAAAATTACAATGAATAATTCTATCACATGAATAAATGTATAAAAAGAATACAACTCTTCTGAATAAATTTTACATAAAATCAAAGAGAGCAAAATTGATTTGTCATCAGAAACAACTGGATCATAATCTTACAGACTTTGTAAGTGACTTGAAATATATTGTTATCATTTGGAGAAGGTGAAACTCAGTTAATAACCACCGCTCTGCGAATAGCTGCCAAAACGTGTACGCATTTCTGTGCACGAAGAACTTTGAAAAGCAATCGTATTTGTCGGAACAGTGTGACAGACATTAACCGAGGATATGACATCATTTTAGATATTCAGTGAACTAATATCAGTAAATAAGACTAGTCATAGAAACTCAAACTTGTGTTTCAGTGAACAATCTTCTAGCCATGAATGAATAACTGAATTCCATGTTTGTTTTATTTAATCCCCTTGTATAAAATGGATTAATAGTAATTGAAGTCATGTACAAGGACTGAGACTGAAGCTAACAACAATGATTCTGTCTCACAAAACAGAGTTTATGTAACAGAAATAGGTAAAGACTGCTTGGTGGCTAGCAGTGGAATCAAGGATGCGCGTTTCGTCTTACTTGGGGCTGGCCAGCTGCATGTACATCCACCCCAGTGAGTGATGTTCCCACTGAGACACGAATTCGGCACCCATCGCTTCAAATGCTAAATTGTTAGCCATTAGGCCACTGAAACACGATACCCACCTCTTGTTCAACAGGTATCAGTTGTTTTTCTTTTGATACGATTCGTTTCCCGTTACTTTGTGAGGTCGAATTGTTCAACGTCGGTTGGAAGATGGGCTACTACCCCGGTGCCCCAATACTGCCTGATTACTCATTATACTGATATCTGCTGGGTGCCTAGCAACGGAATCCAGGACACACGTTTCGTCAAGCAATTCGACCCTGCGTGGCAACGTGAAAATACAAGTAGTAAAAGAACAACAACTGATACCTGTTGCATAAATGGCAACTCTCGTGCCCCAGTGGATACCGCTTTGGCGTTTGAAGCGATAAGTATCGGGTTTGTCTCAGTGGGGACATCACTCACTGGGGCGCATGTAGATCCGGCCGACTAGTCCCAAACAGCACGAAACGTGCGTTCTGGATTCCACTGCTAGTCAGCACGATGAATACAACATCATGAATATCTGGTAGTAATCAGACGCCCGTAAAAGTCCCCATCTGCCAACAGAGGTCGAGCAATTCGGCCCTGTATAGCAGCGGAAAATTACAAGTATCAAGAAAAGGACAGTGGGTGAATTTCAGCTGACACTAATTGGAAGATCACACCAAAAGAATCAAGATATGAATGAAGTGAAATATGAAAAGTGGTAGACTATAGGAAATGAGGTTGTAAATTTAAAGTTATACCATACAGGTAGTAATTGTTTTAATGAAGTAACAACATGAGACCAATAAGACAAGAACAATTTGAATTGGATAGTGATAGATATTCAAAGCATACAAATAAGCATCGGGAAGGCCTAAATCCCAACTTATTCAAAACAAGTTAAAATTCATAAACATAAACCAACGTTAGGTGAAATAATTAGAAAATATAGTCTGCTTACATTTAACGTCAACTCCACTGATGGCGACTGATATTCTTTCAGCTTGTTCATAGGCATCTGATAACTTTCATCTTTAATTCGAACTTGTACTTCAACTTCTGACCGTTGAAGCGGGTTTGACACAAGTGCAGAACACCGTATGCACTTCAAATTTTCAGGTTTCGAAGAGATCTCATGACTCACATTATGATGAATTTCAAAATCAGCACATGCACAGTAAGGACAAATAGGCCAAACATGTGACCGATTAGTATCTACACGAATCAGGGTACCTATATTACATCAAACCGAGCAAAAGGAATATAATGTTTTTTTTAAAACGCAAACATAATTCGCAAAAAGAAACTAACGAAGATATATATTCATTTGTTTTTTCTGAAACATTCACAATGCATAATAAAATAATACATAACAGTGTTGTTTGACTAATAAATTCACGTCAGTCTACCGTTCATTTCATTTTTCAAGTAACACGCAAAAGACGTCTGAATAAAACTTTTGTCTTTACTATCGCATTGAATTTCCGGAGGAATTATCGTTACAACATTAAAGGTAAATGACAATCCCGAGGCTTCATAACTATGCAGAATAGTATTCATATTAACAGTGAATGAAAAATAATTGTGAACGGAAACAATAATGAAATATACCATTAAAAAAGAGCAAATTTAGTCGCTAACAATAAAACAGTATGTTAAGATAATAACATCTACTATATATTCATACTTCGGCCTAATCTGCATTATGCCGATATTATATTTGGCCGCGATTACCGTTGCGATCTACCCACAATCTGTCACCACAAATAATTCATTATAAAAGCAGGTTAGATCTCAGAGCTGAGTTTATTATTTTCCAGCTACGACAACTGTGACTCAGGGTACAGGATACCACATACAGTTCAAGAAATGTCTGACCCGAATTTTGAATCTCTTCGGAGTGAATTGAACTTATCTGAGTTTTAGGCATCCAATTACATTGGTGTCTAATTTATCGATACGAAAATAGGGGACTGTCCAAACTGTGCTGGAATCCTGGGGTTCCATGCATACTCCTTTTTATTTAAGCATTGAGCTGACGTTCTTACGTGAAACGAGGAGCCAAATTCAGTGTTGAATCAGTTCAAAGTTCAATATTTAGTCGTGAACGTCTCATTACTATGCTTGGTGACATCCTTAGCACTTTGCACTACTAATTATTCACACATATGATTAACATATTAGGTAAGCAAGTTGGTAATTAAAAAGAAATGTGATATTAAGAGATGTCATTAAGGTTACACTCGTGTGATTTTGAAATAGTGGAGAATATTTGTAGCTCAGGTGGATGGTCTTGGTTGTATTGTGTTCTCTGAGCTGGGTTGTTTAATCTTGAACCTTTCGTCGTCTTTCTAGACGACATCATCAGCACTAACTTCAGTATGAAGTCATCCACATAGAAGCGCATATGCCAATAGTGGCCGATCAACGATGAAGGCTTACAAGCTATAACATTAAAACAAAATGAGCTTTTTATTTTTCTCGATATTTATTATCGAAATAAAAAACTTATCAATGTGTGTAAACTTGTCATAAAAAAATTTATTTATGATACATTATTAGAACTATACTGCTGCTATTGACTATTTGACAGTTGAATCTTTCGCAGCGAGTATACAAAACAAGGTTTAAATACTAGACAAGAAAAGTAATTACATTTGAATGAAGGGCGTTATTAAAACACATACCATTGAAAAAGATAATTTGATGAACACGTATTTTATTCAAGTCTTTCGAAGACTGCAAAAGAACTGAATTGGCATAAAGTTGTTTTCCAAGAGAACTTCTCAAACTGGATGCTTGTAGAGAATGTTGAATGTAACTCTCAATATCAAGTGTACAAAAACGATCTACGACAAGAAAACCTCAAGATGGGATAAAAAGAGGTCGATTATGACTTTCAAAAAGAATTTAAGTGCAACAGAAAAACCTGTTAAACTAAGGAAGCTTTGAGTCAAAAGTAATGGTAATATCAATAATAATAATAATAATAATAATAATAATAATAATAATAATAATAATAACAATAATAATAATATTATTATTATTATTATTAGTCCCTTGGGTTCCTAGTGGAACATAGGGCTTCAGTAGCACGCCTCCAGTGACCTCTGTTCTCTGAGATCTTTTGAACCTGGTTCCACGACAGCCCACAAGCTCTCATTTCCTCCTCGCACGACCTCCTCCATGTCACCCTCGGACGTCCAACTCGTCGCTTCCCATGGGGATTCCACTCGAGGGCCTGACGCGTGATGTCCTCAGTCGGCCTTCTCAGTGTATGCCCAATCCATCTCCACTTCTTCCTGCATATTTGTTGCGTGATAGGTTCTTGGTTGGTTCGTTCCCAGAGTTCCTTGTTGCTTATTTTTTCTGGCCATCTGATCTTCAGCAGCGAGCGTAAGCAGTTGTTGATGAATGTCTGTAGTTTATTGGAAATGCCTTTCGTGACGCGCCAAGTCTCTGAGCCATACAAGAGCACTGACTTGACGTTGGTGTTGAAAATCCGTATCTTGTTCCGCATGCTGAGTGCAGAAGATCTCCACACTGGTTTCAGGCTAATGAATGCCTGTCTTGCTTTTCCGATTCTGACTTTGACGTCCTCGTCCGTCCCGCCTGTAGTTGAAACAGTGCTTCCTAGATAAGTGAAGGAGGTTACTTCCTTCAAGTTTCTACCGTTGACGGTGATTGGAGTTTGTTGTTGTTGTTGATGGTGGTGGTGCGGTATCTTCATCACTTCTGTCTTCTCTATATTCACCTGAAGTCCCGTCTTAGCTGCCTCCTCTGTCAACTTGTTAGTTTTTGCCTGCAGATCTTCAAGTTTATGTGACATTAGGCATAAGTCATCGGCGAAATCCAAGTCTTCTAGGTTCTTTTCCGTCGTCCAGTGTATCCCCCTCTTCTCGCTGCCTACTGTTTGCTGCATGATCCAGTCCACCACAATTAGGAATATCATGGGGGATAGTAGGCAACCTTGTTTCACTCCTGTCTTCACTTCAAAGGCATCACTGAGCTTCCCATTGTGGATTACTTGGCATGTGGCATCTTCATATAGTTGTTGAATGAGGCGGATAAAGGTTTGCGGTACTCCGTAGTATTGAAGCAGTTTCCAAATTACTTCTCGGTCGACGCTGTCAAAGGCCTTCTCAAAGTCGATGAAGTTGAGGTATAGAGCTGATTGCCATTCTACGCTCTGTTCTATGATGATACGAAGCGTTGCAATTTGGTCAGCACATGATTTGTACTTCCTGAAGCCTGCCTGTTCCGGTCGCAGTTTTGAATCCAGTGCGTCTTTAAGCCTCTCCAGGATGATGCGGCTTAATATTTTACTTGGGGTGGATAGGAGAGTGATTCCTCGCCAGTTCTTGCAAGCACTGAGGTCTCCCTTCTTCGGCAGTTTGACAAGGTAACCCTTCTTCCAATCGTCAGGTACCTTCTCTTCCCTCCACACCTTCTGCAATAGTGGTGTGAGCATGTCCGCTGTTGTCTCTGCATCTGTTCTCAGTGCTTCTGGCGGTATTCCATCTGGTCCTGCTGCTTTCCCGCATTTCAGTAGCTTTATGGCGTTCAGGACTTCCATTTTCGTTGGGGGATTTATGTTCACTTGTAATTCAGCGGCTGCAGGTGGTATTTCTGGACGAAGTGCAGGTGGTGGTCGATTCAAGAGCTTCTTGAAGTGGTCGGCCCATCGTTTCCTCTGTTTCTCTTCTTTTGTAATTAAATTTCCTTCTTCATCTTTTATTGGTTTCATCTGTGTTGGTCTCTTCCCTGATAGCAACCTGGTTATTTGATACAATGTCGTCAGGTCTCTCTTACCTGCAGCCTGTTCTGCTTCACTTGCCAGTGTGTCGTAGAAGTGTCGTTTGTCTTTGCGTGCACTCTTCTTCACTTCTTTATCCAGTGTTTTATACATTGTGCTCAGTTCCTCTTGTCGTTGAGCATCCTTGCACTGGTTTATCTTCTGCTTCACCATCCTCCTCTCCTCTATCAGCTTCCAGGTATCCGTCGAGATCCATTCCTTGTCTTCTTTCTTCTTCCTTCCTAATACTGTTGTGCAGGTTTCTTTCCACATAGCTTTCAAAGACTTCCAGTGTTCTTCTACACAGGTTTCTTCAGGGATGTCCCTCGACGTCTCCCATTTTGTCTTGATGGCTGCTTTGAAGATCTCCTTTGTAGTTTCATCCTTCAGTTTCCGAGTGTTGTACTTGAATTGAGGTCTATCACCAGCTTCCTTGAAGGCTTTTAACTTGATTTCGAAGGTTCCTTGCACTAGATAGTGGTCTGAACCTACATCTGCTCCTCTTCTTGACCTTGTGTTAAGTAGACTGCGTCTCCATTTTCTTGAGATTGAGATAAAGTCGATTTGATTTTTAGTGTGTCCATCTGGTGAAATCCATGTCGCTTTGTGGATATCCTTGTGCCTGAACACACTGCCTCCAATCACCAAATCGTTGAATGCACAGAATTCTGCAAACAATTCTCCATTCTCATTCATTTCACCTAGCGCCTCTCGACCCATGGTTAGTTCTCTTCCCGTGTTGTCCCCTCCCAGTTTGGCATTCATGTCGCCCATTAGAATTTTGATATCGCCAACTGACGTCTTGTCCAGTGTTGACTGAAGTTGTCTGTAGAATTCCTCCTTTTTCTCTTGCTCTGCATTATTTGTAGGTGCATAACATTGTATGATTGTGACCTTTCTTCCTTTTGAGTTGAATCTTGCTGACATGATCCTGGAGGAGATTGGTTCCCACTGCATGAGAGCCTTCGATGCTCTTGAGGACATCATGATAGCCACTCCCTCAGTGTGCTCGTGGTTGGCGTCTGGGTGACCGGAGTAGATTATTGATTCTCCCGTTGACAGTTTGGAGAGTCCACTCCCATTCCATCTGCTTTCGCAAATCCCAAGCACTTCGATGTTATACCTTCTCATCTCCTTTGCAATCTGGGCTGCCTTACTGGGTTCAAACATCGTGCGGACATTCCATGTCCCCACGTTTACTTTCGCTTTCATCGAGAGAAGACACATCGGCCAATTGGCTTCCCGAAGGCTTTCACCAACTGGCGTCATTTCGCCTCTCCGATTCCAGCGGGGAATAAGTTTGTTTTCATTTTTTATATTTTGTTTGTGCTTTGAAGTTTCTTTAGCGGTTAGATTTGTTTTACGGGGTAGGGTTGCTAGCCCTATGCCCAACCTTCCCTCTTTACCCGGGCTTAGGACCGGCTAGTAACTAGTAAACTAGTTAACCAGGCGAGGTTAATAATAATAATAATAATGATAATAATAATAGCAATAGTAAAGTAACTCAATAAATGGGTGCATGTTCATGTTTTGGCCCATGACCCACACTCAGTTTATTAGGGTTTATGATATTACATGACTGCGAAGGTCAACATGAGCGGAATAAGATTTCAACATGGAAATCTTTGCTCGAAGATTGAGTGTTAAAGCCAATAAGATGTACATCCACACAATATTGAATGTAGGCAAATATAAATAAGATGTAAAACTACGTTTATGTGCCTGCAGTTTATTATCAGAAACACGTTATTCTCCCTGAACCTCAAAGCAGTAGACGATTTCTGCGTACCTGTTGACCGATATTCCGTACTTATTAACAACAACATCGACAGTGGTTGTCCCAATCAGTAGATGTTATCTTGACGAGGTAGTCAGGTATCACTCATCGACTGCGACTTGTGGTCTCTAACTAAGCGCCCACCGACTGCAGACCGGATGATACAAAGGATGAATTCTATCATGGACTGTCGATTTTGCTACATGAAGCAAAACTTTCAAATACTCATAGTAGTAGGAGACTTCAAAGTTCAACTAAGAGAGCCGAAACAATCGGAAAACATCCAGAGGGGATCTACAGAACTCCACATCAACGAAACGACAACAGTGATCATCTCATACAATTTTATTCCGATAATCACTTGGTTCCAGCCAGCAATAACTTCAAGCGAATTAGACTTCCACCGAAATCAGAACAGCGTTAGGCGCAGATAGACGATATCACAATAAGCCATCGTTGGAAAAGACCAATGGAGAACTCAGACTCTTTCTAGAATACTTGCTTGAACGCTGACCAACCATTATTATGAGCAGGTGCATGTTCTGTTTTAGTGGGAGTAAGAAACAAAAAGGTCGAGTCCTCTGTGCGTATGGGAATCGGAGGTATTTTTACCATAATCGTCTAGATCCCTAGTCATTCTAGTTTATAAGAAAGGAGAAAAGTCTCCCTGGAGATACAACAGAGGAACCTGTCAGACTAAGAGTGCGTCCGAATCCAAGTGTTCATAGACATCCTACGCCTAACTTCAGCTCTAGAACAACAAACTCATAGGCCATATTTCTCGGTGTGGAAGTGGCATCCGATTCCACTGACCAACAGTTGTTGCAGCAGTGTCCAGCTGTGAAAGGATTACTGAACAACTATGTAGCCCTAACAAAGTTCTCTACCCGAACTCAAGCATATGTGTAGAGATTTAGGAGAGTTGTCGTTAGAAGTATTAACAACCAACGATGTCCCCTAAAAATGTCTACTGTCACCATTCATGAAAAAGTTTTCATACAGGTGGTGGTGACCAGAATCCTAGATACCTCCGACATCCCAGTTACTGACTTACTTTCCGGAACGTACCTGGTTGAGAAGACTCACGTAGACAACAAAGTTCTGTCAGCCGGTGATGCTGACAACTTGAAGAGTTATCTGAACACCACCAACAAAACTATGTATCATAGACTTTTCGATTATTTTTATTTGTCCCTTGGGTTCCTAGTGGAAAACAGGGCTTCAGTAGTACGTCTCCATTCCACTCTGTTCTCTGAAGTCTGGCTCCACAACTGCCCACAAGCTCTCATTTCTTCCTCACACGATCTCCCCCATGTCACACTCACCTCGGATGCCCAACTCATCGTTTCCCATTTGGCTTCCACTCGACGACCTGGTGAGTTATGTCCCCAAACCACCTTCTCACTGTATGTCCAATCCAATCCATCTCCGCTTTCTTCATCTACATACTTCTTGGGAGATGGGTCGTTGGTTGGTTCATTGCCAGTCAGCCAGCCAGAGTTCCTTCTTGCTTATTCTTTCTGGCAATCCATCTGATCTTCAGTATCGAGTGAGCGTAGGTGGCAGCTGTTCATGAATGTCTGTGGTTTGTTAGAAATTCTTTTCGTGACACGCCAAGTCTCTCAATCATCACGTAGAAGCACTGACTTACTTGACTGAATTCGTGTTGAAAATCCGGATCTTCTTCGCGCTTTATGCTGAGTGAAGTGGAGTGCAGTAGATCTCCACACTGACTTCAGGTTAATGAAGACCTGTCCTGCTGTCTTTTCGATCCCGGCTGGCTTTGACGCTCTCGTCTATGTCACCGCTGCCACTTGTAGTTGAAACAATGTTGCCTTGCCTAGGTAGGTGAAAGAGACTACTTCCTTCAGATTTCTCCCGTTCATACTGATTGGTGCTTGTTGTTGGTTGCGTGTCTTCATCACCTCTGTCTTCTCTACGTTCACCCGAAGGAAGTCATATCCTCACTGCCCTACCTCTTCTGTCAACTTGTTGGTTTACGCCTGTAGATCTTCGAGTTTGTGAGATAAGACTAAGACATTAGACATAAATCATCATCGGCGGCGAAATCCAAATCTTCTTCTAGGGTCTTTTCATCGGTCCAGTCAGCGTAGACCCCTATTCTCACTCCTCACAGTTTCTTGTATGATCCAGTTCAGTTCAGTCGATCACGATCAGGAAGATCATTGGTGATAGTAGGCGGCAGCCTTGTCTTACCTATCAACCTGTCTTCACTTCAAAGGCATCACTGAGCTTTCCATTGTGAATCACTTGGCATGTGGCATCATATCATCATATAGCTGCTGTTGAATGAGGTTGATAAGGGTTTGTGACACTAAAGCCGTAGTGTTGAAACAGCTGCCTGACAAATTACTTCTTGGTCGACACCGTCAAAGGCCTTTTCAAAGTCGATGAAGTTCAGGTAGAGTTGAGTTGACTGCCATTTTATGATATGCTCTGTTCTATGATGATGCTTAGTGAGGTGTTGCAATTCGGTCCATAGATGATTTGTACTTCGTGAATCCAGCCAGCCTGTTCTGGTCGTAATTTTAAATCCATAGCATCCTTTAGTCTGTCCAGTATGATGTGGCTTGATATTTTGCTTGCTTTGGGTGGACAAGAACAGCAGCATGATTCCTCACCAGTTCTTGAAATAAACCTCCAGAAGTCAAGTGCAACTCAACCTACTACACGTGCTTTTTTGTGTTTGTTTTGTCTACGATATAGTATACACTGCGATATGCAATATAGCTTATGCGAAAATCATGTAAATTGAGTAGTCATTTAGAAGCGGTGTGTGACAGACAAATCAACACAGAAACTAGCATAGTTGAGACTGATATACTTGAGAGCACCATGGAAAGGCAAGAGGGATAGAAATAGAATGGAAAGTAAACAAAGTGTAGAAGAGGAGCGGGAATCAATAAATGAAGGTTGGTAAAAATGATTACAACTTCGAAGATGATAAAGAGTGTGTAGATTTGTACTATTTTGACTGATTCCAAACCATACCACCAAGAAGATCTAAGCATTTATTCGTATTCTCTCATTGACCCAAGTCAGGCAACTTGCATCCTCCTGTCCAGTATGATGTGGCTTAATATTTTGCTTGCTTTGGATGGACAAGAACAGCAGCATGATTCCTCACCAGTTCTTGCAAAGATGTAGACCTCCCTTCTTTGGAAGTTTGACAAGGTAGTCCTTCTTTCAACCAACCGGTAGGTACCTTCCCTCTCTTCCAGACCTTCTGCAATGGTGGTGTGGTGTGAGCATTTCCACTGTTGTCCCTGCGTCCGCTCTCAGTGCTTCTGGTGGGATTTCATCTGGTCCTGCTGCTTTCCCGGATTTCAGCAACTTTATGGCTTTCAGGACTTCGCTTCTGCCTTTGTCGGAGGTCTTGTGTTCACTGGTAATTCTGTGGCTGGTTTGCTGGTGGTATTTCGGGACGAGTTGTAAGTGGTAGTGGTGGTGGTGGTGGTCGATTCGAGAGTTTTTTGAATTGGTCAGCCGATTGTTTCACCTGTTTCTCATCTTTGGTAACTTTTTTTCCTTCACTATCTCTCATTGGTTTCATCTGAGTTGATCTCTTCTCTCCTAGATAGTAACCTGGTTATTTGATATAAATTTGTCAGGTCTGTATCTCTCCTACCTGCAACCTGTTCTGGTTCACTTGCAGGTGTGTCGTGGAAGTGTCTTTTATCTTTGTGCGCACTCTTCTTCACTTCTTTACCCAGTGTAGTGTTTTGTAGGTTGTGTTCACTTCCTCTGTTTGTTGTTCACCCCTGCATTGCAGTACACTGGTTCATCTTCTGCTTCACCATCACCATCTTCCTCTCACTGCTGTATCAGCTTCCTGGTGTCTGTCGAGATTCATTCCTTGTCTCGCATCTTCTTCCTTCCTAACATGGTTATACAGGTTTCCCTACATTTCTTCCAAGGAGTTCCAGTGTTCTTCCACACACATTTCTTCGAGGATGTTGCTTAATATCTCCCATTTTGTCCTAATGACTAGCTGACGTGAGGGTGTCCTTCGTGGCTTCATCCTTCAGTTCACTTTCTGTTCTGGGTGTTGAACTTCAACTAAGGTCGTCTATCACCAACTTCTTTGAAGGCTTTTAACTTGATTTGGAAGACAGGTTCCTTGCACTAGACAGTGAGTGGTGTGAACCTACATCTGCTCCTCTTCTTCACCTTGTGTTAAGTAGACTGCATCTCCATTTTCTTGAGATTGAGATAAAGTCGATTTGATTTTAGTGTGCCCTGGTGTCTGGTGAAACCCATGTCGCTGCCTTGTGAATATCCTTGTGTTTGTACACAGTGCCTCTCCTCCAATCACCAAATGGTTGAATGCGCAGAATTCTGTAAACAATTCTCCATTCTCGTTCATTTCACCTAGCGCCTCTCGACTCATGGTTAGTTCTCTTCCTATGTTGTCCCCTCCCAGTTTGGCATTCATGTCACACCACCCATTATAGAGTGAGTTTTGATGTCGCCAACTGGAGCATTGTCTAGTAATGATTGCAGTTGTCTGTAGAATTCCTCCTTTTTCTCTTGCTCTGCATTATTTGTAGGTGCATAGCATTGTATGACTGTGACCTTCCTTTCTTTTGAGCTGAATCTTGCTGTCATGATCCTGATGCTGGAGGAGGAGATTAGTTCCCACTGCATGAGAGCCTGCGATGCTGTTGGGGACATCATGATAGCCACTCCATAACTCATTGTGCTCGTGGTTGTCGTGTCGTCTGGGTGACAATATCGGAGTAGATTATTGATTCTCCAGTTGACAGTTTGGAGAGTCCACTCCCATTCCATCTGCTTTCGCCAATCCCAAGCACTTCAATGTGATACCTTCTCATCTCTTTTGCAATCTGTGCAGCCTTGCTAGTTCAAACATCGTGCGGACATTCCATGTCCCCACGTTTACTTTCGCTTTCATCGAGGGAGAGAAGACACATCGGCCAATTGGCTTCCTGAAGGCTTCCACCAACTGGCGTCATTTCGACTCCGATTCCAGCGAGGAATAATTTTGTTTTCATTTTTTATATTTTCTTTGTGTTTTGAAATTTCTGTAGCAGTTAGATTGGTTTTCCGGGGTGGGGTTGTTAGCCGTATGCCCAACCTCCCCTGTTTATTTGGGCTGAGGACCAGCTAGTAACTAGTGAATTAGTCATCTAGGCGAGGTTCGAGGAATAACTAGCAGGCAAAAATTGCACATAAAATAGTAGTCCTGAAGTTCAGTTAAAACTATTGACAAACTATAGAATAATGTAATGCTGTTCTGTTAAATCTTTAGAATAAAATATATTCTATTAGCTAACTAGATTATGGTATGCTCGAATAGAAATATAGTAAAATGTAATCAACTTACTGCTGAAAACTAAAGCCTGATCAATATTTATGTGAACACCAAACCCAGTAGATGAAAGATTCGATGTAGCAGATATAGTAAACAGCTTTCATACATCAATTCAATAGGCGAAGCAACATCAACTAAGCAAATACATGGAACTAATGTGAGGGTAGTAGACTTAGAAATCCATAAATAAAATACACGTGCAACTTTCTGACCGGCAGTGAAACACTTTTCAAACGTCATTTTATGTTTCGATGAAAACTGGGATTTATTAATCTCATTGTAGAATGAGTCCAAAATAATGTCTTTAGACAAAGAACCCTCCGGTAGCTGTGAAAACAAATTGACATAATGATTAAATAGAAAGATTTAGCAAATCCAAGTCTTTCTGTTCTAAAAAAAAACCACTTCCTTACGACAGTAGGATACATAAGTCTCACCTGACTAGTCACAAATCTCACACACTAGAAAGATATCCCAAGTCAAGTTGATCTTGTCCAGAAATGTAAGCGTCTATTAGATTCTCAAGAAGTGCAACATAAGTCTTACAGTTAACAATGCTTGTGAATATTTATCGGTCGATAGTCAAACAAACTAATGAAAAATATCACATTTTCACTCAAAAACTTTAAAAACACGAAGATAAACAGTAGTGGAGCAGGTTTGATGTACCTGATGTTTACAAAAAACATGTAACTACAATACAGGTATCCACAGATTTCAGTTGATTGGAAACGCGGTCGTGTTATAAAAATAGCAACTAGGTGTGCATACATGAAAATAAAATTTTCTCTTGATATGTGCTGACTAATCAGCTGAAAACATCCAGTAAAAATTAACACTAGTCTGAGTCAAAGAAAACAAAACTGACTTTGAAAATGTGAGATTATCTATTTGTCTAGGAAGTAGCAATCGTAAGAATATCAGCTTAATAGTATGTTTTTCTAAGGTGCTAATTTAACCAATGACTCAGATGTTTTAGTTTACTTTCAAAAGTACTTCAGAGCAGTTGAGTAACAGTTGACGGTGAAAAAGAACATGATTTGGTTGGAACAGGTGAATCACAATCAGGATGACAAAAAGATACCAATCAATTGCCTTTGTCAGCATAACACAGTGTTCGTCTTTAAGAAAAAAAAGTGAGCCTCTACCTCAAATATAACTATTTCGAAATCATATGACGAAATTATGAAAACCCACAGCCATCCATCTGACAGTTTTGAAGAATAAATTAACATATGAAAATTGAAATTTCCATATATTGTATGTAAATATTCATTGCAAATACATTGGTAGTAAACTGACTCATCATGGATATAATTTCCAAGTTACATTCACAGTGACACGTAGTAGGCTAAAATATCTGCGAAATGAAGTGCATCACTCCAGGTGATAACCGTTCACCAGTGTAATCATTATTTTCGACAAAACAGGAAACTCTACCATATCCTAAACTTCTAACCACTTCTCATCTCTGTCGATCAGCACTCCTACTTCACCTCTTACTATAACCGAGCTCTCCAGGTCTTGATCTGAGTTCATGGTTTCAGAGATTCAAAATACACAATGCAGATTTCAATGTCCGCAACCTCCATTGAATCGGCCAACAGGTATCGATAATCAAAACTCCGATATCTCAGGCCCAGAATGTGTGCTGTTCATCATCATTGCACAGACTCTTGTCAGTCTAGATTTCAGTTTCTGCCGATCCTCACTGTCGTCGGAGCCCACACAAATACACTCACCTCCATCCACTACTTCAGAAGAATCTACTGAGATCCGCTATCTCCTTTTAACCACTTTCAGGGAATCAGTTAAGGTCTGTTCTGTATCGATAACTGTCTAGCTAGCCTTTGTTAAAAGTAGCCTAAGTATTCTCATCGTCAAACAGCACTAGCAATGCTATAAATGAGGTCAAACATACCCATAGTCAATATTAAAACATTTGCTCCAGAAGCAGCAGCAATCTCCCACCGAACCTCTCCAGTAATAACTGTTACCAATACTATCTACCTGTACCCATCGCTGACTGAGGTCGGTGGACGCCACGTTAGAAATAATGTGTGTGAGTTTGTAAAGTTTGTGATGACCAGAAATGGATGGTTGTCTGACTACAGATGCAGTAGGAGACTGCCGATATCTTTCCATTCGAATAGGATTCCGAAAGAGCCACTTATGCGATAAAAGTACCTACTACGAAAACCCGCATCAACTTAATTGGCTGGGATACATGTAACGCACGCCTCATCATCATCTGCCTCTCCGCACAGTACTAGATGAAGTAACTGGGGTTGGATGAAGCTTGGAGATGGCTAGACTCAAACATGATATCAGTTTGTAAAGTCTCTGACTGCCGGTCTACGCAGTGTAGAGAAATGCAATCTTGGCAGTTGCCGCAGACTAGTTGATATGGCTCGGAATCGATCTCAGTGGCGCATATGTATTCATACATTATCTCAATTGCCATGTTGAATCTCATTATTATAATTCCTTCCTGATCTCTTTTAATGACTTTCTACCGTTTTGACCCTTTTTCCTTTTTGATGTGCTGACATGAAGAGTGGCAACTTGGACTGTTAGTTAGTAATGCCAGGTTATATGTAAATACTTCGTTTCTATACATCACTTGGACCAACAATCATGGATCGACTTTTATGAAAATTAGCCTTCCCATACGAAACGAAGAAGCCTAATTATTCATTTCGATTGTGGCCTTTTAAGCCGCCCCAACCACCCTATGTTTTAGTCTGGCGACCTCCAGGATTTTTCTATCCTAATCTACTGCAGCTAATAATGTGCGATGAGGCAGAGGGTGATCAAACATGGCACACCTGTCTCAGATATTGCAGAGGTAGTAGTGTGACATCCATAGAAGATTACACAACAAGATGAGGATGATTTAGTTTTATAATCACGTTAGATGATTGACTTTATTTGTGCATAAGTTTCTGATCCGGCCATGACATTTTTGTACAGCAAGTGGTTCCAGCAAACGAGCAATGGCTTAAGAGAAAGTGTCTACATGTCTATCCTCATCTAGATACGGCGAACGTTCATAAATTTCAATCAGTTAATCCAATTTCTTGTTAGTGTGACAATGTTGTAGTTTGGTTAAAATAATAGACGTAAATTGTCTGAACCGTGTAATGTATTTGAGCAACACATTTTGAACAATCTGGTCACACATGTACTTGTCATAGGTATTTATATGAAATTCTCTCATAAAGATAAGAGATGAGAATATGAAAAGAGGTCAAGTAGGAAAGCTGAACTGAAGGCCGAATAACAATGAAAATCTATAGAGCGAAAATAATAGTACACCGAAATTGGTTTCTGAGTTGAATTCATCAATGGAAATATGCTGTGATAACAAATTGTTATTGAATAAACAAAGTTGGCTTAAACTTCCTAGTAGCTAAGGCCTCGACAAGTTTAGGGATCCGTCCCCAAAACGTTTTGTAAATAGGTTTAGAGGGAGTAGCAACGTCAATCCTGTGACCTGTCCCAACGATATGTTTCGCGATTGAAGACATGGAAGTCTGCTACCAACGTCTATGAGCTTAGGTGATTCAATTTGTTTCTGAAGCTACTTTAAAATACGCTCCAAACTCTTAACTTGCATGCATCTATGAGTCCTCCCTATGTATGTGTCACCACACGTACATTTGAATTGGTAGATGCAATGGGATATGATATTGTTGTTCACGTGTTGTAAGGGTTTGGGAGAGTATACAGACTTGGTGGTTTCTACTAATCGGACCCTAGCTGCAGAATAAGTCCTTCTAACAGCAGTGTCAAGTCTCTGCTTCAGGATTGCACTGTGAGAGTCACCTTTGTACGGAAGACTGATGAATACATCTTTCTTCGGGACAAAATGAAAAGCAGGTTCCGGCGCTCTGACTGCTTTGTGCTGGATAATAAATTGTGATGGGTAGTTATTTGATAAATAAAAAGCAACAATCTGACAGAATATTCTTTTCAATAACTTCTCTTAAGGTTCGACAACTACAAAATGCGCTTGTACAACCTGAAATCAAACCATGTTAGGATAAGATATATTTTCAAAATGGAGTGACTTAGGGACTTTAAGGAAATCAATGATGGATATACAGATGAATGACATGATAGTGAACAAAAAGATAAAGAATAAAAAACCAGGAGTGTGCTTTAGTTTACTGAAGACCATGGGAGTAGTAACGCTTGGATTTGTTCTTTCTGAATGCACAGTTCAGATTTGATCGGTCTTATTGCAACAGCCTCAGCAATGTTGAGCAGGCGTTGGTGATGAATGGTATTGTAAGCTTTATTACCATCTATGTGATGCCTTGTATCGACTAAATGAGCTAAGACCGAACTTTTCACCATTTCTACCTCGCCCTTTCCGAACCAAGTTAGTAAATGCTGTCGTACATGCACCTGCCTAATAGTACGCCCTGTGTAACTACTTAAAAAGGAACAGTTAAACTGATATTCGGGGATGAAGAGCTAAGATTAGGTTGCCTATCCTTTAGTCTCGGATTGAGCATTGACGGAGTAATGAATGATATACAAAGCCGACCTACACAAAACGTTCTATTAACTGCTCTAGATGGGCGTTGGATAGAATGTTACTTGCAGCGTCTCTCTTAAATCGTAAGCGCAAAAACAAAGCCTTCTTTTCAACTGTCATCACTTCTCATTTAGAACCAATGTAGTTGATGTTAGCTTTGATTAACTGTATTGGAATATCACGTTTCACTTAGAATATTACGGATACACAGTAGTTCTTTTTCCACACACTCCTTGGAACAAATCGATCTTACTTTAAATGCCAGGCACCTGATTATATTACGTTTTCACTTCATCCGCACGAAGCTCAGAAAGTGCATGTACTGTGTCTTAGACGTCGGTTTTCTATATAAACTCAGTTTAGAGCTATCTTCTTCCTTTGGCATTAGCATATCAAGAAAAAGTATCCAATCAGATTTCATTTCATGTTTAAAATGAATTGATGAATGAGCGCTGTTGAAATAGATCAGAATAAAATTATTACATATGCACCTATCAAAGACTAAAAAAGTATCATCTATCTATCGACATTACAACTCCATGTTGACAATTTGATCTTTCAAAAGATCATTTTGAAATTTTGCCAAAAATATGTCGGTAAATATTGGGTCCAATGGAGATCCCATAGCCACTACGTCAACTTGTCTATAAAGATTACTGTTAAGGATCAACTCGACATTTATTGCACATTTTATCAATCGTTCCTACAAATTCATAATACGAATACCTCTCCTGGTTAACTAGTTCACTAGTTACTAGCTGGTCCTAAGCCCGGGTAAAGAGGGAAGGTTGGGCATAGGGCTACCAACCCTACCCCGTAAAACAAATCTAACCGCTAAAGAAACTTCAAAGCACAAATAAAATATAAAAAATGAAAACAAAATTATTCCTCGCTGGAATCGGAGTCGAAATGACGCCGGTTGGTGAAAGCCTTCAGGAAGCCAATTGGCCGATGTGTCTTCTCTCCCTCGATGAAAGCGAAAGTAAACGTGGGGACATGGAATGTCCGCACGATGTTTGAACCTAGCAAGGCTGCACAGATTGCAAAAGAGATGAGAAGGTATCACATTGAAGTGCTTGGGATTGGCGAAAGCAGATGGAATGGGAGTGGACTCTCCAAACTGTCAACTGGAGAATCAATAATCTACTCCGATATTGTCACCCAGACGACACGACAACCACGAGCACAATGAGTTATAGAGTGGCTATCATGATGTCCCCAACAGCATCGCAGGCTCTCATGCAGTGGGAACTAATCTCCTCCTCCAGCATCAGGATCATGACAGCAAGATTCAGCTCAAAAGAAAGGAAGGTCACAGTCATACAATGCTATGCACCTACAAATAATGCAGAGCAAGAGAAAAAGGAGGAATTCTACAGACAACTGCAATCATTACTAGACAATGCTCCAGTTGGCGACATCAAAACTCACTCTATAATGGGTGGTGTGACATGAATGCCAAACTGGGAGGGGACAACATAGGAAGAGAACTAACCATGAGTCGAGAGGCGCTAGGTGAAATGAACGAGAATGGAGAATTGTTTACAGAATTCTGCGCATTCAACCATTTGGTGATTGGAGGAGAGGCACTGTGTACAAACACAAGGATATTCACAAGGCAGCGACATGGGTTTCACCAGACACCAGGACACACTAAAAATCAAATCGACTTTATCTCAATCTCAAGAAAATGGAGATGCAGTCTACTTAACACAAGGTGAAGAAGAGGAGCAGATGTAGGTTCACACCACTCACTGTCTAGTGCAAGGAACCTGTCTTCCAAATCAAGTTAAAAGCCTTCAAGGAAGCTGGTGATAGACCTCCTCAATTCAAGTACAACACTCGGAAACTGAAGGATGAAACTACAAAGGAGATCTTCAAGGCAGCCATCAAGACAAAATGGGAGATATCGAGGAACATCCACGAAGAAATACGTGTGGAAGAACACTGGAAGTCTTTGAAAGCTATGTGGAAAGAAACCTGCACAACAGTATTAGGAAGGAAGGAGAAAGAAGACGAGGAATGGATCTCGACGGATACCTGGAAGCTGATAGAGGAGAGGAGAGAAGGATGGTGAAACAGAAGATAAACCAGTGCACGGATGCTCAGCGACAAGAGGAACTGAGCACAATGTATAAAACACTGAACAAAGAAGTAAAGAAGAGTGCACGCAAAGACAAAAGACACTTCTACAAAACACTGGCAAGTGAAGCAGAACAGGCTGCAGGTAAGAGAGACCTGACAACATTGTATCAAATAACCAGGTTACTATCAGGGAAGAGATCAACACAGATGAAACCAATAAAAGATGATGACGGAAATTTAATTACGAACGAAGAGAAACAGAGGAAACAATGGGCCGACCACTTCAAGAAGCTCTTGAATCGACCACCATCACCACTTGCACTTCGTCCAGAAATACCACCTGCAGCCCAGCCACAGAACTACAAGTGAACATAAATCCTCCAACGAAATTCAAAGTGTTGAACGCCATAAAGCTGCTGAAATGCGGGAAAGCAGCAGGGCCAGATGGAACCCCACCAGAAGCACCGAGAGCAGACACAGAGACAACAGTGGACATGCTCACACCACTACTGCAGAAGTTCTGGAAGGAAGGAAGGAAGGAAGGAAGGGAAGGTACCTGGCGATTGGAAGAAGGGTTACCTTGTCAAACTGCCGAAGAAGGGCGACCTAGGTCTTTGCAAGAACTGGCGCGGAATCATGCTCCTGTCCACCCACAGCAAGCAAAATATTAAGCCGCATCATCCTGGAGAGGCTTAAGGATGCACTGGATTTAAAACTACGACCAGAACAGGCAGGCTTCAGGAAGTACAAATCATGTGCAGACCAAATTGCAACGCTTCGCATCATCATAGAACAGAGCATAGAATGGCAATCAGCTCTCTACCTCAACTTCATCGACTTCGAGAAGGCCTTTGACAGCGTCGACCGAGAGGTAATTTGGAAACTGCTTCATTACTACGGAGTACCGCAAACCTTTATCCGCCTCATTCAACAAGTATATGAAGATGCCACATGCCAAGTAATCCACAATGGGAAGCTCAGTGATGCTTTTGAAGTGAAGTGAAGACAGGAGTGAAACAAGGTTGCCTACTATCCCCCATGATATTCCTGATTGTGGTCGACTGGATCATGCAGAAAACAGTGAGGAGCTGTGAGAAGAGGAGCATACGCTGGCTGGACTGCAGAAAAGAACCTAGAAGACTTGGATTTCGCCGATGACTTGTGCCTAATGTCACATAAACTTGAAGATCTACAGGCAAAAACTAACAAGTTGATAGAAGAGGCAGCTAAGACGGGACTTCAGGTGAATATAGAGAAGACAGGGGTGATGAAGATACCGCACCAACAACTCCAACAACAACAACAACAAACTCCAATCACCGTCAACGGGAGAAACTTGAAGGAAGTAACCTCCTTCACTTATCTAGGAAGCACTGTTTCAACTACAGGCGGGACAGACGAGGATGTCAAAGTCAGCCAGGATCGGAAAAGCAAGACAGGCGTTCATTAGCCTGAAACCAGTGTGGAGATCTTCTGCACTCAGTATATGGAACAAGATCCGGATTTTCAACACCAACGTGAGTAAAGTCAGTGCTTCTGTATGGCTCAGAGACTTGGCGCGTCACGAAAGGGATTTCCAATAAACTACAGACATTCATCAACAACTGCTTACGCTATCTCGTTACTGAAGATCAGATGGCCAGAAAGAATAAGCAACAAGGAACTCTGGGAACGAACCAACCAAGAACCTATCACGCAACAAATATGCAGAAGGAAGTGGAGATGGATTTGGCATACACTGAGAAGACCGACTGGGAACATCACGCGTCAGGCCAGTCGCTCGAGTGGAATCCCCATGGGGAGCGACGAGTTGGACGTCCGAGGGTGACATGGAGGAGATTGTGCGGGGAGAAAATGATAGCTTGTGGGCTGTCGTGGAGCCAGGTTCAAAAGATCTCAGAGAACAGAGGTCACTGGAGACGTGCTACTGATGCCCTATGTTCCACTAGGAACCCAAGGGACTAATAATAATAATAATAATAATAATAATAATAATAATAATGTCTAATTTCTTTCCCAATAATTGTTCATAAATATAATCCACAGTTTCCATAAGAGGGACGTTAGTAAAAAAAGATGTGATATCTAAGGATCCCATGCATTTGTTTAAAGCATTTACTTTTTTATTTTGCCTACAAGCTGGAAGGTGTCTTTAACGCTTTATTTTGTTAACTGGTCACGCAAAGGTTGAATTAATTGTACTAGCAATTTAGTGGTAGCATGGCAAGACGAGTTAGTCATGTCTACGACAGGCCGAAGAGGCACTCCAGGTTTGTGCATTTTTGGTAGAACATACATCGGTGGAATCGTGCTGCCTATATGCGTCAAGTTTTCAAATAAGGTTGATAAAATGTTTCCGTCATCTTTCAGTTTCTTAAGTGAGACGACTAAGTACTTTTCTGCTTTTCAGTTAGGTCTTTTGCTGGCTTTAGTTTGCAATATGAAATCCACTTTCTGTGCATCATCAACTCTGTCCATAATTACGACTCCAGCGCCTTTATCAGACCTTATTTCAGTCAATGTTCTTCTATCATCTTCCAAAGCATCACCTGTATATTTTCGTTGACTTCAATTGAATAAACACTTAACTAACATAACACTCGATTGTACTTAATTGAGAAAAAGCTATGATAGTTCAAATATTGCCCTGACCGTGTAGGTTTTCTGTACACAGATCGTTTTATGGATCCATCCTGCAGTGGGCTAATTAATATGCCCAAGAGAGATAAACAATCATCGTTCTCTTCTATACATGTCAAAGATGCGTTGCTCTGCACTTCATTCAGTCAGTTTAGAATTGAAGTACATTAATTTGAGTAATCACATATGATTAGGATATCATCGATATAAATGGGTTTTTCACGTGGGACATGTTTATGCATTGGTGATATTTGTGGGAAAAAACTGGTTACCGTTTGGTTATGTCCTAAAACTAAAGGTCAACCATCTTGTTTATGTTAATAACTAGTCAGTGAATACGACAATGCAGAAATTTGTCCGAAAAGTATGACAAAACCCAATTTGTAAATTTCGATGTCATCACAGCAATTTGTCTCAAAAATGTTTGAGCTTATAAAACAAGCAGATTGAATATATATATATATATATATATATATATATATACAAACGTATTTTCTGACAGCAAACAAGTCTTATTGAGCTGATGCCATAACCTGGAAGAAAAACTTATGAGTCATAAGTTATATGGAAATATTCCTTGTGATGATAAGCTTTAAGATGAAGTGCAATACAATCCCAACAAGTGCAACGTAATATCAAATCCATGCAATGCCAGATAGAGGAGAATGAACAAGACCAGTCGGTAATAACTCTACTTACAAGATCAGTAGGTTTCAATGACCAATTATGTGACTAAAAATGACACAACCACAATTTTGAGGTAGTATTCATCACAGATTGTCATAGGTAGGGGAACCATTGAAAACCTGGGAGCACTGGACAGCCAAGGTCTTCAGTTGGCATTTACTTCCCTAACGACTGGTTGACTTCATAGGTCACAACTCTCATTAGAACTTTGGGATAAGGAAAACGGATGCCAGCTGAAGACCTTGGGCGATAGTCGCGCTATATCGCGAATTGACAGAAGTGAACTATTGAACTCCGACCCAGTGGCTGAATAGTTAACGCGTTCACCATGAAATCTGAACGTCCTGAGTTCGATGCCTAGCCTAGTCATAGGCGTGCACTGCTAAGGAGTCCTATAACCACGACAAAATAGCTGCCCAGTCCTCCAAGGTTCTCAGCGGTTCCCCAACAGATGTCAGTCGGTGATGAATACTATCTCAGTTGGGGAACCATTGAAAATCTGGGAGCACTGGACAGCTATTTCGCCCTAGTACGGGACTCCTCAGCAGTACGCACCCACGACCCGGCTAGGGATCAAAATCAGGACCTTCAGGTTCCCCAACTGATGTCAGTCCATGATGAATACTACTTCTAAATTAAAAATCCCCATTCATCTCAAAAATACAATCACAATTATTAATTCTAAACCTAAAAATCAAAGCAAATTAAATACCTCGATCAGCAGGGAACCGTCGACGGAACAGCGTGTACAAATAGTCAGATCACTCTGAAATAAAAGAATTGTTATGTTTTTGAATATTTGAATAAGAAAAAAAATCATAGTGAGTTGATGACATTTTGAAATGTCAAGAAATACAACAAGTTCACAATATTGTCAGGAACTAAGAAGAAGATAGAAATAACTGCACTGCCCCCTTAGAGTCTCCTCCTTTATAAAAACTAGTTAATATCAGAAACAACAATAACAAGTCTGATAAACAAAATGTGAAAAATCTATCGAAACAACATTAATTATCAGGATTGGCAAAATATCATATCACTTGACAGCAGTTATGCAGAAATAGTACATTTGTTAAATACAGAAGGCACAAATGCAAAATAGCCGAAACAATGTCCGGAACTCAGGCGTTTATAACAGTTCCTCATACTGGTAAAGTGATATAAGGTCAACAGATTTTGGAAGTGTACCAACATTTATAGTCTGGAGAGGATGTGGAAACTACAGAGCCATGACTTTATAAGATCAAACAACACTAGCCAACTTTATCAGCATTTAATTTAAAAAGAAGTAAGTGCTGGTGAAGTCATCTGGCGATAAAACGTCAAAGAAAAAGCCTCAGAACTAGCAGAACATCAAAAAAGATTGTCATCCTCATCCTGAGATAAAAATCTTCTCTACTATCTCAAACAACAAACAAGTCAAGCATGATGATAGTTACTCACTGATGACTTCAGAGAACACTCGTTCTGTATCATTATTTGACCGAGACAAGAAAATGAAAAGTGTCATATCACAAACTAGTAGCTCAATAATGCAGTGGTATTCCAGTGACCTTAAGAAAAAGAGTCACTTCATAGTATAAAATGAGAGCAACAGTGATAAGTAATGCAGTTCAATGATACCTTTGCTTAAACTTACGCCTATAATATGCTAGTCAGTCAAGTTGTCAACTGCTCACACCAAGTAGGTCAAGTGAAAAAAACCTACGTAACATTTTACAATCGTAGACCTAAGGTAATGAGCCCCAGTTTCTTGTATCACTAAAAGATAACGAGTGAAAGCATTTTTTACTGACTTTTAAACTGTGTTCGATTCATAATGAACACAAGAATTCACTGAAATAAAACTGAAAAGTTTTTAAAAAGATGACGCATAAACACATACTTTGTATGGAGTTGGTAAAGTGAGATGAATATGGTTCGATTCAATTAAATTAAAATTAGATGCACGAGCTTCCCATAAATTTATCTCGCAATTGGTATGTTCAAGAAATAATTCCCCTTTACTATGGGCTTCAGTACCACGAATGAAACCAACTAACTGTAGGGAAAAGGAAATCAGGGAGAAAATAACGATGATATTTGTTGTACCGTAAAAACATAGAGATTAAATAACAGATAATCCATAAACCATAAAACATTAATAAATACAATCGACTCATAAAGACGTAAAGGATAATAATCATAAATTTGTCTTATGTTACCACTTAGATACTTGCTAAACCCTTAAAAGTACAATGCACAACAGACATTACAGTATTTTAAAGTATAAATGTGAAACAAACCGTCTAATACAGATAAAATGCGAAGGCACCATACATTTGACTACTCATAAATTTGTGCATAATATTTCAAACAAAAATTAGACCGAAATATCGAACCTCCCGAAAGTGTAGATGAATATATTCTGCACCTAGAAAACGCCATGAGTAAAGCTACGAAAAAATTCCTTGTAAGTTCCCTACACGAAAAGATTCACGCAACGTAACATGAAGTTTAGTGACTTGAATGCATGAATAAAATACAAATAGTAATTCTAACTGGTAATAAGAAGTTATTACAGCTCATCTGAGAAAGGGACAGTAAGAAGTTTGCTGTCAGTTATGCAGCTGATGAACTGAATGGAAAGTAGATCGACAATTTCCAAAGATACCTAAAAAGCTTAAGAGATCACTTCAGAAAACAAAGTAGCTGGACCTCCCCTCTAGTAGTTTGAAAGTCAGTCTACAGTGCTCAGAGTTCGAGTAACACTGAGGAACTTAACGAAGTGGAGGTCCAGAAGGAACTCCAAGTATTGATTGACAAGCCACGAGACACCTGATCAGACAAATTATTTTGTCTCTTTTAAAGACAGAGACGAGACTATAAGTGCAGAGCTTGCTAGACTGTTTGAGAGGGAATTGCAGACTGAGAGTATTCTACAACTCAGAAATCAAATAATCACATTACAAGTCTTTTAAAATAAATTAGCCAAGGTATGTGAAATTAAAATTAGAAGCCGCTAACAAATTTGTATAAGATATTGTCATCTGGCTTTGCAATACGTGCAAAAAACTAACTTTTGGTGAGTAGGATAGATCTTGTTCACTGGAAATCTCGATGCTTCTTAATATAATGTCTCCCTACGATTCGATGAAAAGAACTGCCCTCTAGGACTGGATGCGAATCATCACTAAAAATTTAATTTCATACACGAATTCCTCTTTATGAATTTGAAAAGAGCTAAAACAATAATAGGGCCAGGATAAAATGGATCCATTTTATTTCATTGGTATTTTGTCAACTTGTTTGCAACCTAGAGTTTCAAAATATATGGGTTGACTGAAAATTTAGCGTACTTTAATTCATTGAAAGAGAGCAGAATATCGGTCAGTGGATGAGATGGACAGAAATAGTGATAGATTAAATGTCAATCATAATGGCATATTCAAGAAGAGTTAATAGATGGTCATGGTTACATACACAATTTAATGGAAGCTTATGAAATAAAATAACAAGAGTAGTATTCAAAATATCGAGGGACACACACACACACAAGCTCTTAGAACACTCTGATATTCACCGAAAAAGGTAAATGTTGACAAAGGCTCCTGAAGATTTTTCAAAACCACTCTATAGCACATATTATGCTTACGGACAATGATCACCAACTGACTAAGTGTGACTTAGTAGCATCCATGTTGTCATATAGTGAAATAATATACTACGCAGATAACAGGTTCAAAATCCTTCCCCTTGTGACAAAGAGACGTATATTACGGAACTCCAACAATGTTGTCTCCAGAATATCACTGAAAAGTTTACAGACTAGTGACTAAATCAGAAAATCCTATCTGACAAAAATGTTGATTTGGAATAATCCGGAGAGGTGATATACTTTCGCAAAACCCTGTCAACACGTGAACAGACTTCTGAATGACACTATTTCCAACAAGTAATTGCAGGGTGCAATCTTGTCTAACTGATCAAAGGCAGCTCTTATAGTAGAAAAAGAAAATAACGCATGTTGGCTTGCAATAAGCGATACGTTCCTCCACTGTCTGACAAACAGTAGACACATTATCAACGTAACACAACCTGTTCCCAGTGAATAAGCTTCTCAAATGTTATGTGCACCCTGTAAACTGTAACAGCAGTCCAACACTTTCGACTCTATTGGTATCAGACTGATTAATTGCTCACAGTTACAACTTACATAGACCCTTTCTAAGGATGGATACACTAGTGATACTATTCTATAGTAGCGAAAAACGTTTAGTCCAAGATACGATCCCAAAAAATAAACTAGTCATCTTTCTTATTGCAATCTGGTCCCTATCCTTAAAAAAAGCACGTAAAGGCTCTTTGTGTCAGATACCTTGTGGAGCTTTACTACCTATAGGTCCTCCTGAACGTCCCTTTCATTGGGTGAGTGAGTTACCTGACCGTAAAGTACATACATATAGACGACACTTACATTACTGATAGATTGTGGTCCCAAGTGACTTATGATTTCATCCAGACGATTACGTATCTCCTTGCGAATGCTGTAAATAGAGCAAATAAACTTTCCCTTAGTCGATGAAAGTATCACCGTTCAGCTGAAGAAGTCTACTGAAATATTCTCGAATAACTTTACCATATCTAAGTCATTTTAAATAAGAAACACTTAGCTTGCTATCATAAGCGCAAATAATACAGCCAATTAATGTAAATTATTCTAACATGGAATAAGTAACCTCTAAGTAGATAATATATACATTGAAAAAGCATAAGCGTTATTGGTATGAAAGAAATCCATCGATCCAAAATTTCATCATATTCTCGAATTTGGAAGAGATATACTTCACGCTAATCATCCGATCATATGTATGAAAGGTTTGTGATAAGCAACGATCTTACTGTATAGGATGTGATGCATTTTCTGGTAACTATAAGGTACCCAGTTAGTGTTCAAAACGAATTTATTAGTTGGTGATAGTATTAATGAAAATCGTAACAAAACGAATGAGTTTAGAGGATTAAAGTTCTATACAACGTAGAGATAATAAGTCCGATGATCATGGCGTGTAAAAATTTGAATCTCATTATTATCAACTGAGTATTTTCCTTATTTACTTGATTCAAAAGTTAAAAAAATAATTACAAATAACGTGAAACTAATCCATGATGAAGTGAGATGGTCAAATTTTTCCCAAAACTGAACTCTGTGACTTATTACACTCGATAGGTGATCTGACATGTTGAGACTTTTCAGAGAATGATGTTCTTTAACATAATCAATCTATTAACAACCAAAAAAAGTGTTCGAATACACATAAGTGATAGCAATCAAACAACTAAGACTTATTTTTCGATAAGGTTAATCTTTCTCAAGTTACGTAAAATAAACGAAACATGATTTTCGAAAACACGGAGGTCACTGTTAGAATCCCTTACCAGCACTACAACGTTTGCAAAACTTCATAACAAAGACCAAGTTTATGCACAAGATTCCAATTTACAAACTTATTGTGTGCATAACTGATAATAATACCTGGTTCTCCAAGTTGAATTATATAGCACAGATTGAATATAAGATTAATGAATTCTCAACTAGATCAACAATGCATAGTTTTATCAGTCGTAAAAATGTTGTCTCAAACTATGAATACCATTTTACGAAAGTTTTCAACTGGATAATAATAGTAATTGACCAGCATAATCCTACTGTTAATTATACCCGATGATACTCCTCCCTGTTAGTCCATCAATATAAGTTTATAAATTAATGGTGGCTATTCTAATAAGAAGCTAATATAGAAACAATCCCATTTGATCATGGGACAACACAGAAGACAACTAGGGACAAGAAAAAATGTTCTTTTCAAAATCATTCTCTCAGCTGTATTTTTATGCAGGTTTATGTATGCGCATATAAGCGCATATCTCCCTAGTATGCACGTAGTATACGAACGGTCATCAGGTGTACCCATACGCTCTTATCATGAGGATGCATTTGTCCACTTGGCTAGAAATTCAGGTGTAGTCTGCGCACTTTCGTGAATATGTAGCAAAACGTCTGCAAAGTTCCAGAGTGATTTCCAGTCGAAAGCCAATATGAATTTCGTCACAGGGGAAAGTTACGTAATAAGAAATAACCAATGAGTTATTTAGAGTGATGCACACTTTTTGATGACCATGGCAAAGCAAGAGGTTGTACATACTTCTTTCGAATACATAATGATGGCTTGAACGTTTGAATTGCTAATGCTGGTGAGTCCACTATGCCCAAGATGTCTTAGCCTCACTCCTTTAGAGTAGCTTGGGCGAACTTTGTACAGAAGTTTCGAGGAGCCAAATGTCTTGAATTTACCAAGTGTTTTGTTACAGAGCTGAAGATACATTTTTGTTCTCCCCTTGTCAGCCAAGTTTGGTAGTGTTCGCAAGCGCGTTGCATAAGCTGGACCACGGTACGGCGAATTTACTCGGCTTCTTAAGAGATTGCAACTAGGTCTTTCGTTTAGTGAATCAAATTCCCGAACTGTATTTTTGTTTGACCTCAACAACTTTTAACGTTGTTTCACAGAATTTCGCCCCGGTGGATAAAACCTACATTTAAACGGAGGATAGCGATACTCTCGAGTAGTTGAATACTTTTCTTGGCATAAGGGAAAAGTGGTTTTACGGGTCACTAACTTCAGACTCTGATTCAGTTTTAAGTTAACCTCATCAGTGCGCTTCTTGGTGACGGTAGCAACGTAGATGTCAAATTCTTTCCTTTCGTACGTAGATATTTCAAAAAGAATGTGGCTCTTTTGTGAAAGTTGTCGTTCTAGCTCTCGTAATCGAGATCTAACAGCATCAATATGGTTCAAAGTGTGTCGTTCCAAGGAACGTTATTTAGGAGAGATATGATTGCATCTGAAATTCTTTTAGGAAATTTTGGGACATTCATGTTTGTCTACACTTTTCTTTAAGAAAGAAATTTTCTCATTCGCCTCTGCAACTCTGGCGGGAAAACGCAGAAAATCGTCCAGTTTTCCCAACGTCGAAGGATCCTTGCTGAATAATTAACGACTCAAAAGTTCAAACCATCATTATGCGTTCAAAAGAAGTGTGTACAACCTCTTTCTTTACCATGGCCATCGTAGAGTACCGATCACTCTAAAGAAGCCAAATGTACGGAAGCTCCAGTACTAATTATGACAACAATAATACTGTTAAGCGAAACGATGTTGTCCTATACCATTTTTACCTCATATCCATAAACTTGATAAAAACAAGTTCAAGCTCAGACCCTCTTATTTTTAACTAGAAAAATACTTGATACTGAAGAGATACGAGGTTCAAACAATTTGAAGTTGTCTATTTTAAAAACTAAACTTAAGACTTAACAAAATAACACATACCCATCTTCCAACTGTTCATTAGGAAGCTGTAGAAGTGCTTCTGCAGAGTATATACACCCAAGTTTAAAATATTGATAAGAAACATCGGGTTTCGACAATGTTCCAAGATGAGCACCTTGGTTTGGCAAAAGAATTAGTCCAGGAAAACCACTAAAATGCCAAACTAACAAAATATATCTGAAATGAACGGCAAACAAATAGCTTTTACTCTGAAGTCTTAAGCTTCCTATGCTGTAAATCTATTAGAATATGAGATGAAATCAATAAAAACTATGCCGGAGTAACCTTCTAAGGCAAAAAAAAGAACCCTGTCCACATGAATTGAACAAACTTGAATACAAACAATTTTTAGTTTCATGGTATTTACTACTAGAAATCTGTGATTATATAGAATAATAATCTCAAAAAGAACAGACTAGTTCAGTTTGCATTAGTTTTGAAACGTTTAACAAAACTAGTTGATGAAAAATACAAGTAAAATAACTTAAATCGCTTCTGTGTCTCACTGAGGCAACAGATAACCGTCACAGGTAGGCTACATGCGAATATAGCAGCAATTTATCGAATTCCTTACGCCTACAGCCTGACATGAGATGATTTCCATAGCTGACAACTTGAAATTGTACACATTTGACCATCCAGTCTAGAACTGTTTGAATTAGATGAATTGCGCTGAGAATTTCATCTGCATTCTCTAAAATTTCAGTTTTTCACTTTACTATCCGATTGTTTCCAGCCTTTCCATGCTATGCTTTTTTTGTAACGACATAAGAGGTAACAAGTATTTATCTAGATTCACTTCAAATCAAGCACAATATAACGTGTCAATTTAATATACTTTTTAACAGGGAAGAAATGAATAAAGTACGTGTAAGAAATTTCTCAAGGCTAAGCTCCCTTCATAATTTTGTTCCTGTTTTGTCAAAAAGCAGAGAGGAAAAGTGATATGACTATCGAATATATTCAAATTCACGTTTGCTTGGTGTTTAAGATCATGTATCGATACAATTTAGTCATATCACCCCATTTTCGACCACTGTCTCGTAGCACTTAAATCACACTTCCCAACATACCTTCACTACGATACATCATCGGCCGTTTTTTTTATTCAAAAAAAAAACAATAACTGAAACAACCATGTTGACGTTGAAGAAGCAACTACATCATCACTTTTACATTTTACAAACAACATAACTTTTAATAACACTAACCCAACCATTAATATGCTGTTACTACCACTACCCAATACGAAAAAACGAATGAATGAAACGTACTCAACAATCTTGTGCATATTCGTGCATCAGGAAAAGAGCCACACCTGTTGTGTGAGGTCTAATGATACTACCCGGCTGGCCAAACCTCGGTATGTGGAGCGGGATTCGGACAAGCGACTCACCTGGTTAAAAACCTTCTCCCTAAACCACTGTGCCACAGCTCCACTTTAAAAAACGCGATGACCCTACATTGTTAATAATCAGGTGAAGAATAAAGCTGCTTACATAAAGCTCTCCAAAGTCAAAACAGTTAAACACCACGCACTACAGACATGCAAAGAGCTATACTCAAATTCCGTATGACCTATAGCATTCGGATAACTGCACCTTATACTACTCACCTTATTTTCTTTAGTATCCAAAATCGACAACATCCAATTACTAAGAAACATTTTCTGTTGAATACTGTTGTCAACGTATCTCCAGAAGAATTTAGAGATTCTGAGATAACAGATAATTTCTGTTCTAGTAACCCCTTCATACGAAGGAAAAAAAAGAAAAGGTTTTAAAAATTGTAGGGAGACTTAAGCTTACGAATCAATAAGTAGTATGACCAAGCGAAATGAAACAATAAAAAACGAAATCCTTGACCACATACCCGTTTACAGAGTGGGAATTGAGAGGTTCAAAAGATTACAATTCACAAGACATGAGTAACTTATGAGTAAGGATTTTTCTCAATAATAAAAAGGACAGTTGTTTTGTAGTATTTTTACAAGATATATGAGATGACTTTGAGAGAAATTTAAGTCCAGATGAACTGAATGAACAAAAAACAGCCGGTCACTGAAAGCAAAATGTCTGCATCAACTGTTGAAAGCAGTACTGTATAATTAACAGAAGATTCCTCAATATGAAGTGAACTCGTTAGTTTACAGATAAATTTGACATTTCCAAGTTGGTCCCATTTTACCATGTCACACTCACCTCGGATGCCCAACTCATCGTTTCCCATTTGGCTTCCACTCGACGACCTGGTGAGTTATGTCCCCAAACCACCTTCTCACTGTATGTCCAATCCAATCCATCTCCGCTTTCTTCATCTACATACTTCTTGGGAGATGGGTCGTTGGTTGGTTCATTGCCAGTCAGCCAGCCAGAGTTCCTTCTTGCTTATTCTTTCTGGCAATCCATCTGATCTTCAGTATCGAGTGAGCGTAGGTGGCAGCTGTTCATGAATGTCTGTGGTTTGTTAGAAATTCTTTTCGTGACACGCCAAGTCTCTCAATCATCACGTAGAAGCACTGACTTACTTGACTGAATTCGTGTTGAAAATCCGGATCTTCTTCGCGCTTTATGCTGAGTGAAGTGGAGTGCAGTAGATCTCCACACTGACTTCAGGTTAATGAAGACCTGTCCTGCTGTCTTTTCGATCCCGGCTGGCTTTGACGCTCTCGTCTATGTCACCGCTGCCACTTGTAGTTGAAACAATGTTGCCTTGCCTAGGTAGGTGAAAGAGACTACTTCCTTCAGATTTCTCCCGTTCATACTGATTGGTGCTTGTTGTTGGTTGCGTGTCTTCATCACCTCTGTCTTCTCTACGTTCACCCGAAGGAAGTCATATCTTCACTGCCCTACCTCTTCTGTCAACTTGTTGGTTTACGCCTGTAGATCTTCGAGTTTGTGAGATAAGACTAAGACATTAGACATAAATCATCATCGGCGGCGAAATCCAAATCTTCTTCTAGGGTCTTTTCATCGGTCCAGTCAGCGTAGACCCCTATTCTCACTCCTCACAGTTTCTTGTATGATCCAGTTCAGTTCAGTCGATCACGATCAGGAAGATCATTGGTGATAGTAGGCGGCAGCCTTGTCTTACCTATCAACCTGTCTTCACTTCAAAGGCATCACTGAGCTTTCCATTGTGAATCACTTGGCATGTGGCATCATATCATCATATAGCTGCTGTTGAATGAGGTTGATAAGGGTTTGTGACACTAAAGCCGTAGTGTTGAAACAGCTGCCTGACAAATTACTTCTTGGTCGACACCGTCAAAGGCCTTTTCAAAGTCGATGAAGTTCAGGTAGAGTTGAGTTGACTGCCATTTTATGATATGCTCTGTTCTATGATGATGCTTAGTGAGGTGTTGCAATTCGGTCCATAGATGATTTGTACTTCGTGAATCCAGCCAGCCTGTTCTGGTCGTAATTTTAAATCCATAGCATCCTTTAGTCTGTCCAGTATGATGTGGCTTGATATTTTGCTTGCTTTGGGTGGACAAGAACAGCAGCATGATTCCTCACCAGTTCTTGAAATAAACCTCCAGAAGTCAAGTGCAACTCAACCTACTACACGTGCTTTTTTGTGTTTGTTTTGTCTACGATATAGTATACACTGCGATATGCAATATAGCTTATGCGAAAATCATGTAAATTGAGTAGTCATTTAGAAGCGGTGTGTGACAGACAAATCAACACAGAAACTAGCATAGTTGAGACTGATATACTTGAGAGCACCATGGAAAGGCAAGAGGGATAGAAATAGAATGGAAAGTAAACAAAGTGTAGAAGAGGAGCGGGAATCAATAAATGAAGGTTGGTAAAAATGATTACAACTTCGAAGATGATAAAGAGTGTGTAGATTTGTACTATTTTGACTGATTCCAAACCATACCACCAAGAAGATCTAAGCATTTATTCGTATTCTCTCATTGACCCAAGTCAGGCAACTTGCATCCTCCTGTCCAGTATGATGTGGCTTAATATTTTGCTTGCTTTGGATGGACAAGAACAGCAGCATGATTCCTCACCAGTTCTTGCAAAGATGTAGACCTCCCTTCTTTGGAAGTTTGACAAGGTAGTCCTTCTTTCAACCAACCGGTAGGTACCTTCCCTCTCTTCCAGACCTTCTGCAATGGTGGTGTGGTGTGAGCATTTCCACTGTTGTCCCTGCGTCCGCTCTCAGTGCTTCTGGTGGGATTTCATCTGGTCCTGCTGCTTTCCCGGATTTCAGCAACTTTATGGCTTTCAGGACTTCGCTTCTGCCTTTGTCGGAGGTCTTGTGTTCACTGGTAATTCTGTGGCTGGTTTGCTGGTGGTATTTCGGGACGAGTTGTAAGTGGTAGTGGTGGTGGTGGTCGATTCGAGAGTTTTTTGAATTGGTCAGCCGATTGTTTCACCTGTTTCTCATCTTTGGTAACTTTTTTTCCTTCACTATCTCTCATTGGTTTCATCTGAGTTGATCTCTTCTCTCCTAGATAGTAACCTGGTTATTTGATATAATTTTGTCAGGTCTGTATCTCTCCTACCTGCAACCTGTTCTGGTTCACTTGCAGGTGTGTCGTGGAAGTGTCTTTTATCTTTGTGCGCACTCTTCTTCACTTCTTTACCCAGTGTAGTGTTTTGTAGGTTGTGTTCACTTCCTCTTTTTGTTGTTCATCTCTGTATGTACCCGTTGAGATCCATTCCTTGTCTTGTTTCCTTTTCCTACGTAACAAGGTTATGCAGGTTTCTCTCCACATTCCTTTCAAAGAGTTCCAGTGTTCTTCCATTATGGTAGCCACTCCCTCAGTGTGCTCGTGGTTGTCGTTTGGGTGACAGTATCGGAGTAGATTACTGACTCTCCAGTTAACAGTTTGGAGAGTCCACTTCTATTCTATCTGCTTTCGCCGATTCCTAGCTCGTCTATGCCATACCTTCTCATCGCTTTTGCAATCTGAGCAGCCTTGGTAGGTCCATACATTTCATTTCTTATATTTTGTTTGTGCTTTGAAGTTTGTTAAGCGATTGGATTGGTTTTCCGGGTGGGTGGCTAGGCCTACACCCAACGTTTCCTGTTTATCCGGGCGTAGGACCGACTATATATATATATATATATATATATATATATATATATATATATATATATAGCATGTTTAAATCAATTTCTACATTTTTGGAATAAGAAACGCGAACGTTTCGCACGGCCTGGTCTGAGCTTCTTCTGGAAAATAATCAAAGTCTGCAATACCACACACAGGTCAGTTTATGAAATGATGGAAAAGATTTGTGGCTCAGAATAAGGATGATGGCGGTTCGGTATTCTCAAATATCAAAGCTACGGGAACAGCAAACTACCATTATCGTATAGTTCATCCAACTGTCAAATTGTGCCGGCAAAATGACTGTTTTCCAATAGAAATATTAGTCATTCAGGCCAAGTTGCATTGATATATATGATGCACGAATGTAAGCTCCTGTGTATCTGTATGTGTGTGTGTGTGCATCATGTTCCAGACATCAGTTATTACAAAACAATAGAGGTCATAAGCGTAGCAGTGGTAGTAGTAGTAGTAGTAGTAGTCGCAGCAGACGTAGTAGTAGTCGCAGTAGTAGTCGTAGCAGTAGTAGTAGTCGTAATAGTCATAGAAGTAGTAGTACTCGTAGTAGTAGCCATAGTCGCAGTCGATGATGGATGATGATTGATTGATGACTGATGATGATGATGATTGATGACTCATGATGATTGATGACTGATGATTGATATTGATGATTGATGATGATGATGATGAATAGGAATAGGATAAAATGGAGCATTACTGTTAATGCTTGTTTGGCTTTTTTTGAGAATTATTTTTGTTTGCTACTCGGCAACCAATAATTGTGAAACTGTATGGTTAAGTCTTAACGGAAGTTTACATGCCGTTAAGTCCCTATTAGTTAAAATCATCACACTCCTGTGTAGACTGATTCATCCCACTGATTAGCATTAATTCAAATAGCGGAACATGATTAAAATTAGTGCAACTTTTTCAGATGAAGTGCAAGTACTTCAGAATAATTCAGAGGCAAATAACCCACTAGACGATAACGCGAACATTGTGAACTACTGTAGAGTCACACCCATTTCATATGACAACAAATGATAATGACTGGTACGCGCAAAAAAACCCTAATAGGTGAAGCACAGTTACAACCGTAATATACGGTAAAAGTAATAAAAATATATACGTAAAAAGGTTTTCGGCTGTAGATTCACGTGATCTGAAACACAACATTTACTATATTCAGGATATCAACTTAGAAAAGCTACAGATTACCAAATTTTGAAGGTCCCTTTGATTTTTTGCAGCATGTACCTGACTAAACTGAGACTTCTTCGATCAACTATGTCAAAGCAGTGGATCTCTGTATGGCAAACACATTCTGACTACCTCAATGGAAAGCATGTTAACATCAGTACCTAAAATGCTTTGCCATGCTGGATTACTGATTTTTCCATACCCCCACTATGCGTAAAGTAGAAACCGAATTCACATATGTAGATTTCTTGTCTGAACCTAAACATGAAATAGAAAGACTGCCTGCTGCTTCCAAAACAATCTACCGTTCATGATCAATTCAGACAAGCATAATTTGTCATGATGAAGTACTAGGAGATTCAGCAATAAACTGACAGAAATGCTCAATACATAAAGAAATAAAATTCATCACATTATAACACTAAAGTAAACGTAAGCTCACTTACTCTAAAACGGTTAGGACAGTTCAGCATAGCACACGGGTCGCCTGATGTGAAATATCAAATAGGAACAAATTAGATTAGTTTAAAGTGCATTGAGTAAAAGGAATATACGTCAAATTAGTGTGTCAAACAGTCAAAACGATGAAGAACTTGGCACTAAAGTGCAACGGCTCAATTTGCCATAATAGCATGCAAAGAAGAATTTGATAGAAAAATTAATACTAAGATAGTGAAACGTATGAGTATACGATGAAGGTAAACAAAATATTGGAGACTTTGAAGAAGACAAACAGTGTACACATCCGCACCTATGCAATTGACTTTCAGATATATCATCAAGTCTCCAACCCCTGATTCCTATCGTCTCGAGTATCTAGCCAGGCAATCTACACCTCCCCATGTGGCTCATATAGACAGTTGAAGACTTCATGCACCGATGCCACGTCTTTATCTGACCACCCGTAGCCTTCTTCCAACCCAGTCTTACTTAGGTCAACATCGCACTTCGAGGTAACCGATGGATAAGTATGTACAACACGTGGGTTATATCACTAGACATGCTTTAATCACATAGGATGAGGCATGAGTGTAAACCAATTGAAGTTGCCACGCTTCCGAGGGTAGTCAGCAAGGAAGACAGTCAAATAAAAGTCATAAGATCAGTAATCGCGAAAAGCCATAAGTTAAGAAGGGTAGAAAGACATAATAATCAAATTTTGAATATTTCAATGAGGACTAAACATAGATACATATGTACCACTGTGGTAGATACTGAAGGACATCAGATACGTTAATTAACCATCGAATTAGGTTGATTCGCAGACCAAAATCCGGAAGTTTACAAGAATGGTCACAGACTTCAAGGAATGAAACCACGTCTTAAACTGACAATTCTGAAAGCCTTCACACTGCTAATACTGTGAGATTTCTTAGAAGGTGAACAGTCTTAATGAATAGGCCACCTTCAACGATCATTTTTTGCAGTCACTTGGCAAAAGTAGAACAATTTCGCTAAATAAATCAACTCTTAATAGAAACTGGGGAATACTAGTCAGTTACAAATATTCAAGAAAAAAATAGCAGTGAAAGATTTTTTTAAAAAAACTTACATGATGATAAACACGAACAAGTTATTACTTGAGGCTGTATAGAGTTTGCTTGAAAATTAGGAATAGTCTTGTCTAAAAAGAGATGACAATTCGGGATCCTAGATTTAATACGTTCAACCCAGAAAAATGAATGCATTACAGGTAAATGATTAGATTCACGAGAATATGTTAACCTAGACAAATTAAAAATAAGATAATAAAGTAAATAAACTGTTGCATCCGAAGACGAAACTCACTATAGTGGAAAGGTATTATGATCAGTCTTTGGATGAAGGATGGAAAACTCCTCCATCAAATGCAAATGATATCTACTATCGAAATAGCAACTAAGATTACAGTTATACTAATAGTATTTAAGCAAATAACGAAGATAATTGATACAGCAGTTAGAAATTAAGGTTTAAAATAACTACTTGACTATTAGTCTTGATGCGTTTTCGGTTAACAATTAACAATGAAAAAAATAACTCCAAATTCAGCTAATACATATATCATGACAAATTTGCCGAATGACGCCACTTCAGATCGTTCATCAGAGATAAACACATACTTCAGCTTCCAAGTTCACCTCGAGACTTGGACTAGTAATAGAAAATCTGACTAGGTAGTTGAGCGTGATGAAGAACAGATGGCTGCACACTATCACTGTATACAGCGTACAAGAAAACCATCCTTAGACAAAGTAAGATCAAAACTTGGTTAACAGGCGGATCTCCACATCCACTGAGCACCGAACTGATAATCCAAATCCTCTTCAAAATTTAACCACTATTGCTGCATATGAAGGAAGGCTGGTTTGCCGATCAAGGTTACCTCAAACAGTCAAACAAGTATTTTAGAATTATTTTAAAAAAATCAAACTAAAAATAGACTTACCAAGGACCGAATATCATAACGAAGTCGCCACATTTTAAATCATCACCCAGAAGACAGTTTCCAACTGCAGCTGAAAATGGTCCCTCTGTGCCTAAAGCGACACCAGATATGGGCAGAAGAAGAATGGCGAAAGAGTTCGATCCCTTGTTATTTTGTTGACCATCATAATTTTCTACCTCAATTTCTAAATCGGATATGATTTCACGTACACAAAATGCTACCAAGCCTGATAAACTCTCTGTGAAATTACGGAGTATTTTCACGATTCGGAAAATTTTTGAGGCGCGATTAGTGAAATCTAAAAAATAATTAAAAGCAAAAAAACTTCAGATAAAAGCGGACAAGAATTGGAAGCGGCTTTTAGAATTTCCGCTATCACATCAGTTTTGCATAGGTTCAAGAATCTCTTCCAACCGCATAATTGTATACAACCAGTGGATGGAAATCAGTCAAAGTAGTTTCAGAACATAGAAATTAGCTTTGAACAAACTACAGAACCTTGAAAAAACCAAACATGATTGTCGGACACTAGTAATACAAAAAATGCACATTGCTGATAACGAAAAAATTCCATTTCCTGTCCAAATGCAGTTAGCAAATTATTGCATTACTTCTGACTAAATGATCAAGACAAGTAAAAACAAACAAGTCCACACAGTGTTTCAACAGTTCAACTTGCCACATGTCACACCAACAAGTAAAGAACAAAGGCAGAGGAAATGACGAGAATTCGAAGAAAGTGTATAAAAGTAAATGAAAGTATTGAAGTCATTGAATATGACAATGACTGCATAACTCTGAACTGTTGAGATTGATTAGGAGCCATATCTTCAAGTCTGCATAATAGATATGGCGAGACGACGGCAAATACTTCGTGAAACGGAGGTAAGGGTGGACGAACACCACACGCCTTCCAATGACCTCCACATTTCACGACACTTAAGAAAGATTAGTGCTTCAGATTAGCTTAAATGAGCCAGCCAAATATATTCTAAGCTCTATAGTTTGTAAAAGTACAGCAACGCATACTGGCCTACAGATTGACAGTCACCATCCAGTGGAAGGAGTGACATGTGTTTTATGTTCGACAAAAATAGGATGTAAGTGCTACTGTTGGCCATAACCTGAGTATGATAGCAAATTATAAAGTGGTTCTAACCAAGGTACGCGAAGTATCGAAATCGTTTTTCTGGACGTTTGAGAGATTTAATAAACGTATATGTAGGATGCTCTATCCTTCTTGTGTAAGATCTCATCTTGAATACTGAATATACAAACAGCTCGTTTTTCCTCTAAGAAACGAATATTCTGGAACGAGTAACAACGGTAGGTACCAAGTAAGTGTTTGGACTTTTTGAGTTTCATCCAGAAAAATAGTTGGAACGTTTATCCCTCTCACCTTTATCGTACGAAAGTAATTGGATTTACTAAGGTGGATTGTTTCTTCGATAGCTATATGGGTGCTGATCCCTCTAATCGTTCTGTCCTTTAGAGAACTTGCAATGTGCCTGCTTTTCTCAAGTTAATGTCTGCAGGCTCCACACAGACGTCTGACAATTATAAAATCTAAAATTATGTTTGTCACGCTGATTACCCTGTGGGTATCACAAGAAAAATCAGAAATCTACACCAGTCAATGGGATCATATATGACTCCAGCCAACACCACTTAATATAAATAAAAATCATTCATTACCACCCATGAGCACTCACGGCATTCATTCATTAAACACCACTGCCCTTCCTCACTACAGATTTCTTCCTCGTTCGCTTCTTGAGTTCAACAAGGGTTCGATGGCCTATCTGAGTCATCCATTCACAATCCAACTGGATAGCGGGCAACAGAACATTAGCTGCAGACAAGTTATACTGTTTCTCAAGGTGTCCGACACATCATCCCAATAGTCGCCCTGAGAGCGAACCGCTGGCTTGCCATATTTCTTGACCTGAAGGCCCCGATTCGACTCTATCAAAAGTGAGATGTTGTGACAGTGTCTGCCTATGAAGGTAGCAACGAGCAAGTATGAAACCTTTATCAAAGCTATCTACTCGCACTCACGCAGCTGTGTCAGAGCTTATAGAGAATTGTCATCAGAAAAAACGACAATTAATGGTATCCACTGTCACCGTTCCTATTCAACTTCTTCATAGACGTACTAAGGTACATGACCTTCGACATGTCTGACATTACAGGGATTTATCTAATCCTTGGAGGATATCTGGTTGACTTGGTGTATGCAGCCGATAATGATCTGCTAGGTGAAGATGCTGACAAAATGCAGGTCATCTAGACGTGTTGAGCAGAAATATGAGTATGTTCTGAATGCGTTTAGCTGGCACCTGTCAAATATAAGATGATACCCCAGAACTGGTCTGCAACCACTCCCAGTTTATTGGAAGGGAATGAAGTTGTGGAGTATGTCAACCACTTCATTTACTTAAGGAGTTGCATCAGCAGGAACTGACTAGTTGCTGACGAAATCTCAGCTCAGTCATAGAAGATCCCTTTCGCACTTGCCTATTTGCGTCATCTATGGTGTCTTCCGGCAAGACATCTGACTATCCATCGAAAGACGAGTATACTGTGCTGCAGACCGTTCTGTCCTGTTTTATAGATGTGAGACCTGTTCGTTAAAAGTAGAAGACATAGAGCAATTGTAGTGTTTTGATCACTGATGTCTTCGTGGCACGGCTCACGTTTGTTGGAATCACCTTGTGAGCAATACTGAAGTCAGAAGGGTACCAGAGAAGACAAACAAGTCGATTGGTGAGGTGTGAACCTCATGCACTTAATGAAAGGTTTTACGTTGAGTTTTTCTGTCTGTCTGCAGACTCATCCTTCTCCACCACAACCTCACCAGAGATTGACTTCTACGCCCCAGCTTCCTCGATCCATACAAATAACTCTCTCATGTTAGCCCCTTCCCCTTCACCTCAGCTTTCGCTGTCCACCATTGTTTACGGTCACTCAGTAGACTTCTCATCACTCCAGATTTCAAATTCTTCCCCTCCTCATTGTTCTTGGAGCCTGAACAGATACGCTCGCCTGCAGTCATTAACTCAGAAGATGCTGAGAACTACTAAACCTTTCTAACCGCTTTCTGAGAGTCAGTTACGGTTGATACAACGCCTCAATCAAGTGAAGCAAACCAGTCCCGGATCATCATCAAACATACTCAGATTTCTACACAACGTATTCAAAGACCCTGCATTTTTTCAGCGTCTTCATCTGGCAGGAGAATAACGTCTGCGTACTCCAAGTCAACTAGATGGCCTTCAAGGAGCAGATTAATCCCTGTGAAGTCAGAATTAATTAAAAACTAGACAGGAACGGTGACGGAAGGCACTCCTGGCGGACACCACCCGCCATCGTCAACTCGAGTGACAAATATCCATAGGCCTTTTACACGGCTGCCTGAGTTTGAGCAAAGAGCTTTGATAAGCACTACATACTTGCTGGGTACTACTTTCACAGTCAAACACTGCCACAACACCTCATGGTCAGCAGAGTTAAATGCCACCTCCTCATCAAGAAGTGTGGTGAGTGTCAGCCACCGGTAAGTATGTATGTGTTCTAGAACATGTTGAAGGATGAGGATTTGATCGATGCATACTCGTCCAAGTTTGATATCTGTATGGTGTCCTCGAGCTCCATTTATGCATCGAATAACTATGGACGCAATAATCCTGGATATGATGTTATTAAAACTGATTCTTCTATAGTATTCATAAGATTTTCCTCGCTTCTTATAGACTGGAATGATCAGTGAAGTAGACCATCTCTGCGGAACTATCTACTGTTCCTATACCCCATCTAGTATTCTTTTAACTTTGAGGAGGTTTGGAAGACCGACATCTACATCACATTTATGTTCGGGCTGGATGCTGAGCAACTTAAAGCGACATTGTGGGCAAGTTGAAGTGTGGCTCAAGGTGTCCCGCCCAACGTTCTAGCCGTTTGTCCCGAGAGGTTTTCGGTGACGGTTTAACTAGCCATCGTCTTCTTGCCGGCATCCTTAATAACCTGAGATAGTTGCCGAGTATTACTCAACGCTGATGTCTTCTCCATCTCTCGTTTTCACCACCCACCACTCCTCGCGATCGACGCGGAGATTCTTTGTCAAGATACATTTAAGTTGCTTTCGCTCTTCATCGTAGTCAGAGACAGTCAGAATCAGTCTTCTCGCGTCGATCAGTTCGGATGACATTACAGGAATCCAATGATGTTCACGAACTTTCATGTTTAGGTTACCAATTTTGTTTACCGCTATTCCTACAGCAAGCCTGAAATCAAACCAGGTTACCTCGTGATGAACACAGCTTTCACGTTCAGATAAATGCCTAGCTACCTTCTCTCTGAGCATACACTTAGCACTTTCATCTTCCAATCGAGGACGCAGAGGATTAAATGCTGTTTGTTTCCTGCCCCAACTAAGGCTAAACATACACGTGTCCTTACTAACTCATAATCGCAGTTAGAACAGGTACCCCAGAAAGAGCCACAATTCTCCATCGATCCTTTCACAAGATGACTCATAGTAATATGAACTCTCCGTGTTCATCGTTGGTTTGATGTCAGAGGATACCACCCGAGACAGTGTCTTTCACTATGCTCGAAGTTAGTCCTGGCGAGAAACAAGTAGTTTTCGGAACAAAATTACAAGACGATCACCGTTGTCGGTTCACCAGCATGGGATACTTCAGATACCTCGAAGATGCCTTTCCGATTGCCCCAGCCTTCCTACTTGAGCATTGATATTGCACGCTACCATGACCATACCTGAACTTCCTGTTTTATGTTGCAAAATTGACAGCTTTTTACAGAATTCTTCCTTAACATCATCCGAACAGGAGTTGGTTGGCTCGAAAGCAGATATTGCAAATGAGTATTGGTGAATTTCATGACCTTTTCCATTTCTTATAAATCCCTTCAGTAAAACTGAATACAAGCGGCTGTTGACTGGTATCCAGTCGAGAAGTGAAATTTCTGCCCGACAACTCGATACTGTATCTACACCTGAGAGTCCACGAGAACTAGTCATTGAATCTCCGGACAGTTGTAAAGTCAATTTTGAAGATTCACCACACTGGTCAGATGACGTCAAGTGAATAACCGCACTTGGAACCTGTAAATGTGTCTCGGAAACGCAGCATACATCCATAGACGAGGGTTTAGGAGTTCTGGAGAGAAACGCTTGTTGTCTGATTCGACATAGAGTTCGGACGTTGGAAACTCTAGTGTAAAATTGACAGTATGATTCTAGGAGACTAGAAACAGTGTTTGTTGGCTTGGATGATTGGCACTGGTCGTAGAGTGAGAGGTTCAGAAAGTTGTAAGGGGCCTTTTATTGGTATCAAAGGCAACAGAGGAGATAGAGGTGAGAAGCCCGGTATACAACTGGAAGCGAACAGGCAGTTAATACTTTCCAGATGACAACACCACGGAAGGTCATTTCTTCTTAAGGTACCTGAAAGAGAAGAAGATTCGTGATCACGGAGCCTATAGGAAATCTGCCTGAGGTCTGTCACACAGTCTTTTGAGAGATGTCCGTATACGACTTGACTGTTCTAACGCCAGATAAAAAACACTAATACTGCCAGCACCAGAAGAACGCAGAGCACGGAGGAGTGTGCTGTTTATGGGGCCAATTTTTTCTAACCACTCTTCCTTCCCACCGGGAAGGTAGTATAAGCATGATATCGCTGGTCATCCGCCAGAAATACATTACTTCTGTTACACCACAATCCAGCTAGTAGTACGACTTCACCCTCGAACACCCACCATAGTCTAGCAATTTACACTATAACGGCAACTGCTTTCCCTCTTACCAAACCTTTATGGCTAGGTGAGACCTGGAGGGAACAAGCTTTCAGCCATTGTAGCTCGTTGGGTCATTGTGATATAAAAACCCGAGTACCATGTCAAGGTAGCAGCTATCGGTCAGATAAGAAGTAACTGACTACAACTAGCAATCTCAACATCAAGTTTACACAAGTTCTCGGTCAGCCAGAACGTCATGTGTTTTTCTTGAGGGCTATTTATTTAATACGGTCTCAGTTCGGGTAGATATTTCAAGGAAAAAAATGAAATTATTTGACAACGTTGTGCATTCGCATGCTTATTCTGTTCCATACTTGTGTACAGTAAACTAATACGTTTTGTCTTCCGATTCACTTGGTCGGAAGTAATAGTGAGTCGATAGCGATTTTGAGAACATACCATTCATTCTCATCACTAACGTTATCACCGCTTGGTTATTAGAAACCACTGAGAGGAAGAAGGAAGCTACGGAACGCCATTTTCCTATATGATAAGGTAGCTGCTAACAACATTGGTGGGGAATTCCGGATATATATGCGCCCAATATTTACTCCTTCCATCAGACTTAACTCCACCTAACTACTTTTTTTGCTGACAAATGCTGAAAGAAATATGATTTATTCAAGAAGTAAACCAGATTTCTGAACTTTTAAACTCTATGTGCTGCTTTTTCAAACCTTACGGCGAATATGTGGAGAAATCAGTGCGTTTTACAGCTTTGAAATGTATCCCAATTGATTCCATAGCAGAACGGCTAGTACCATCAAAAATTCGCCAAAATAAAGCAGCTTCTAAGTGGAAATTACCTGATGTCTTCTGTGTTAAACGTTGATGTAGCCAAATGGAACGTTCTGAGGAAGTGCGTTTGACCAAATGATGAAGCCTGCGAAGTAAACTATTCCTACAATCATTAAAAACCAAAGGTGAGATATGTTTCCATCTAATATCAAAAAGATAAAGTGACGGGTGAAAATCCATTGGATTAAAATAAATTATATACGGACAGACAAATAAACTTAAAACAGGATTTGCATAACGGTTCAAGTACATCAAGCGAGAACGCCTATCATCCGTATATTTTGAGCTATCTGATTCATCTGCATATACAAATAAATTACCTGACCATAACACACCATAATCTATATAGATGAAGCGAGCAGTTTCAAGCAGAAAAAATGGAATGATGCACAATAATGGTTTCATACAACATGCAGTTATATTATTATTATTATATTATTAGTCCCTTGGGTTCCTAGTGGAACATAGGGCTTCAGTAGCACGCCTCCAGTGACCTCTGTTCTCTGAGATCTTTTGAACCTGGTCCACGACAGCCCACAAGCTCTCATTTCCTCCTCGCACGACCTCCTCCATGTCACCCTCGGACGTCCAACTCGTCGCTTCCCATGGGGATTCCACTCGAGGGCCTGACGCGTGATGTCCTCCGTCGGCCTTCTCAGTGCATGGCCAATCCATCTCCACTTCTTCCTGCATATTTGTTGCGTGATAGGTTCTTGGTTGGTTCGTTCCCAGAGTTCCTTGTTGCTTATTTTTTCTGGCCATCTGATCTTCAGCAGCGAGCGTAAGCAGTTGTTGATGAATGTCTGTAGTTTATTGGAAATACCTTTCGTGACGCGCCAAGTCTCTGAGCCATACAAGAGCACTGACTTGACGTTGGTGTTGAAAATCCGTATCTTGTTCCACATGCTGAGTGCAGAAGATCTCCACACTGGTTTCAGGCTAATGAACGCCTGTCTTGCTTTTCCGATTCTGACTTTGACGTCCTCGTCCGTCCCGCCTGTAGTTGAAACAGTGCTTCCTAGATAAGTGAAGGAGGTTACTTCCTTCAAGTTTCTCCCGTTGACGGTGATTGGAGTTTGTTGTTGTTGTTGTTGAGTTGGTGGTGCGGTATCTTCATCACTTCTGTCTTCTCTATATTCACCTGAAGTCCCGTCTTAGCTGCCTCTTCTATCAACTTGTTAGTTTTTGCCTGCAGATCTTCAAGTTTATGTGACATTAGGCATAAGTCATCGGCGAAATCCAAGTCTTCTAGGTTCTTTTCCGTCGTCCAGTGTATCCCCCTCTTCTCGCTGCCTACTGTTTGCTGCATGATCCAGTCCACCACAATAAGGAATATCATGGGGGATAGTAGGCAACCTTGTTTCACTCCTGTCTTCACTTCAAAGGCATCACTGAGCTTCCCATTGTGGATTACTTGGCATGTGGCATCTTCATATAGTTGTTGAATGAGGCGGATAAAGGTTTGCGGTACTCCGTAGTATTGAAGCAGTTTCCAAATTACTTCTCGGTCGACGCTGTCAAAGGCCTTCTCAAAGTCGATGAAGTTGAGGTAGAGAGCTGATTGCCATTCTATGCTCTGTTCTATGATGATACGAAGCGTTGCAATTTGGTCTGCACATGATTTGTACTTCCTGAAGCCTGCCTGTTCCGGTCGCAGTTTTGAATCCAGTGCGTCTTTAAGCCTCTCCAGGATGATGCGGCTTAATATTTTACTTGGGGTGGACAGGAGAGTGATTCCGCGCCAGTTCTTGCAAGCACTGAGGTCTCCCTTCTTCGGCAGTTTGACAAGGTAACCCTTCTTCCAATCGTCAGGTACCTTCTCTTCCTTCCACACCTTCTGCAATAGTGGTGTGAGCATGTCCGCTGTTGTCTCTGCATCTGTTCTCAGTGCTTCTGGCGGTATTCCATCTGGTCCTGCTGCTTTCCCGCATTTCAGTAGCTTTATGGCGTTCAGGACTTCCATTTTCGTTGGGGGATTAATGTTCACTTGTAGTTCAGCGGCTGCAGGTGGTATTTCTGGACGAAGTGCAGGTGGTGGTCGATTCAAGAGCTTCTTGAAGTGGTCGGCCCATCGTTTCCTCTGTTTCTCTTCTTTTGTAATTAAATTTCCTTCTTCATCTTTTATTGGTTTCATCTGTGTTGGTCTCTTCCCTGATAGCAACCTGGTTATTTGATACAATGTCGTCAGGTCTCTCTTACCTGCAGCCTGTTCTGCTTCACTTGCCAGTGTTTCGTAGAAGTGTCTTTTGTCTTTGCGTGCACTCTTCTTCACTTCTTTGTCCAGTGTTTTATACATTGTGCTCAGTTCCTCTTGTCGTTGAGCATCCTTGCACTGGTTTATCTTCTGCTTCACCATCCTCTCTCCTCTCCTCTATCAGCTTCCAGGTATCCGTCGAGATCCATTCCTTGTCTTCTTTCTTCTTCCTTCCTAATACTGTTGTGCAGGTTTCTTTCCACATAGCTTTCAAAGACTTCCAGTGTTCTTCCACACAGGTTTCTTCAGGGATGTTGCTCGATGTCTCCCATTTTGTCTTGATGGCTGCCTTGAAGATCTCCTTTGTAGTTTCATCCTTCAGTTTCCGAGTGTTGTACTTGAATTGAGGTCTATCACCAGCTTCCTTGAAGGCTTTTAACTTGATTTGGAAGGTTCCTTGCACTAGAAGTAGTGGTCTGAACCTACATCTGCTCCTCTTCTTGACCTTGTGTTAAGTAGACTGCGTCTCCATTTTCTTGAGATTGAGATAAAGTCGATTTGATTTTTAGTGTGTCCATCTGGTGAAATCCATGTCGCTTTGTGGATATCTTTGTGCCTGAACACACTGCCTCCAATCACCAAATCGTTGAATGCGCAGAATTCTGCAAACAATTCTCCATTCTCATTCATTTCACCTAGTGCCTCTCGACCCATGGTTAGTTCTCTTCCCGTGTTGTCCCCTCCCAGTTTGGCATTCATGTCGCCCATTAGAATTTTGATATCGCCAACTGACGTCTTGTCCAGTGTTGATTGAAGTTGTCTGTAGAAATCCTCCTTTTTCTCTTGCTCTGCATTATTTGTAGGTGCATAACATTGTATGATTGTGACCTTTCTTCCTTTTGAGTTGAATCTTGCTGTCATGATCCTGGAGGAGATTGGTTCCCACTGCATGAGAGCCTTCGATGCTCTTGAGGACATCATGATAGCCACTCCCTCAGTGTGCTCGTGGTTGGCGTCTGGGTGACCGGAGTAGATTATTGATTCTCCAGTTGACAGTTTGGAGAGTCCACTCCCATTCCATCTGCTTTCGCAAATCCCAAGCACTTCGATGTTATACCTTCTCATCTCCTTTGCAATCTGGGCTGCCTTACTGGGTTCAAACATCGTGCGGACATTCCATGTCCCCACGTTTACTTTCGCTTTCATCGAGAGAAGACACATCGGCCAATTGGCTTCCCGAAGGCTTTCACCAACTGGCGTCATTTCGCCTCTCCGATTCCAGCGGGGAATAAGTTTGTTTTCATTTTTTATATTTTGTTTGTGCTTTGAAGTTTCTTTAGCGGTTAGATTTGTTTTACGGGGTAGGGTTGCTAGCCCTATGCCCAACCTTCCCTCTTTACCCGGGCTTAGGACCGGCTAGTAACTAGTAAACTAGTTAACCAGGCGAGGTTATGCAGTTATATATATATATATATATATATATATATATATATATATATATATATATATATATATATAAATGGATAAATTGTCGATCAAAAGCTCTTGAACCGACCTGTACAGCAATGTTACCAATTAATTCACGAGTAGAATGACTCTTAAAATAGATAAAATAATACGATGAATGACACTTAGCTGAGACTCACGTCTTTCACTTTTCGGCTGAAGGAAGGAAGGGATTTGGTATGACGATTAAGATGAAGACATTGCGTAAATACATCAGTGCCATTGAGATAGATTCTCAGAAATTTCACCTAATGTCTGCAACTACTGCTTTCTGTTTTCAAACAGACCTCTGCCAGGAAGTTTACATTTTTTTACGCAACACAAACCAATAGTCAAAAACCTCATGGACTAACGGCATTTTTCAGTCTAGCGACATATCCTTTTTTCAACCAAAACCTACTTCAGCTAACATTCTGCGACCCAAACGGAGACTAGACATGCGTAACACATGTCCAGATAACTTATTAATCTTGGTTCATAACCTTATCAACTTTTCTCTCCTCCCTAAAACTCTACGCCTAACATCTAAGTAACTGATATGATGAGAACTATATGACCTGTACTACAAAGGCAACAGTGGTCGAACACCTGAAGCTTACTCATATCCCTACATTCATTGACCATGTTTCATAACCATGCAATAGAAAAGAGCAAACTGTACCGCAGTGCACTCGACTCTTAATAGACAATAAGATATCACGATAGAACCACAGACGGCGTAAGTTAGCAGAAAGTTAAGCGAGCCTTTCATATCTGGGACGAGATTTCATTGGTCACTGACCCATCACACCTGATTAGACTTCCTGAGTAAGTGAAGTGGTCAATGCGTCCAACCATTTCACTCACCAACGTTAAGCGAGGCACCAATAAAGACTAGTCATGGAGCATGGTGACGAGAGCCATCCCAAACATTTTCAAATCGCCACTCAAGGTGTCCAGAAGACTCGTCAGGGCTCCCTGCCGATAGGCTCGGATCAATTAACATCCATCAAAGTGCACAACGATGGTGAACCTCCTAGCTTGGCGACTACATTGCAACATGATCGATAGAATTCGGTCAGCATCCAGAAGTAGACAACATGAAAACGGTTGCTCTCCAGTAACCAATCATTTTACTCTTCATTTTTTCAGCATCACCTGATAGAGCTATGTCTTCTGAGTACTCTAAGTCTACAAAAGATTCTTCTGTGATAAAACCAATCTCTGCAGAGTCAGAGTACGAGAGAGGGACCTACATAAGTTCGTCTATAATGAAGTTGAGTAGGAATGAAGAGAGCGGATATCCTTGTAGAACATCATTCAATGTACACAACTCAGCTTATAACTCACCATAAGCTATGACATATCCATGGGTGTTCGAGTACAGAATCCCCAACATAATGACATACTTACCCGGCATTTCTATAGGTGAGAGGCACCACCTTCAAGACGAGAAATACAACTAGCAACAGGTGTCGAAGAAGCGAGTCTTGTGCTCTGAAAACAGAGAAAGGCTGAATATTTCGTCGATAGACACACGAACAGGTTTAAAACCTGACTGCCTTTCTCCAGTTGATGCTCTTCAGTTCCACTCAGACATTTGACGGTTGATTCACCTGTCTTTATCAGGAGAATTTCTCCTTTTTCTTGAGAACTGAAACAATCAGCGACTGATGCCAGTTAGCGGGGATCACATCTGACTCCTTTACAATACCTAACATTTCACTGAATATGAGTATTTATCATCGACAACCACCCTTGAATACTCATTACACTAATCCATCAAACACTGCTGCCCTCCGTCGCTACAGGTTACTTACTCACCGCCTTATCAAATTCTTCAAGAGTTCAATGACCTATTAGCGATCTACTTACGATCAAACTGGATAGTAGGTACTGCAACAATAGATCCAGATCGGCTAACCTGTTTCTCAAAGTGTTCATATATCATCCCAGTATCCTGCCCTACGAGTGAATCGCAGACTCATCCTTCTCCACGACAATCTCACCAAAGACTGACTTCTACGCCCAGCTTCCTCGACCCATACAAATAACTCTCTCATGTTACCCATAACTGCTGCTTTAATAACCCCAACCCCCACTTCAGCTTTCGGTGTCCACAATTGTTTACGGTCATTCAGTAGACTTCTCATCACTCTAGATTTCAAATTCCTCCCCTCCTCATTGTTCTTGGAGCCTGAACAGATACCCTCACCTGCAGTCATTAATTCAGAAGATGCTGAGATCTACTGATACCTTCTAACGACTTTCTGAGAGCCAGTTAGTCTTCAACGCTGTTGTTACAACAGACTGGAAAGGCTGTCAGGTTTCTTCTTGATGAGTCACGCTGTTTACCATCGATAATTGTCTAGCCAGTCCCGTGATCAGAGCAGCCCTGGTATTCCCACCAGAGCAGACAAACAGAATCAAAGTAGAACCTCCCACACAAGTGCATCAGCTCACGTTGCCACACCTCACAGCAGCATACAGAAAATAGATGCATAGAAGAAGACTGATATCCAAGTAGACAAAGTTGCATCACAGAATAAACAATTTGAAGATATAGGATAGTAAAAATGATCAAGCTTTAAAATATATCTGAGATATTGTGATCGATTAGCAGCCATCTCACCTACCAGTCGCCAACCACTATTTTTTTTCGTTTCAGGAACCCCAACCAGGCAATCTACATCGCCTCACACGATTCAGACCAACAGTTAGAGACTTCATCGACCGGTTCCGCGTCCTCGTCTAGCCACCCTGAACTCCTCCCAACTTATTCCAACTTCCCCTAGAATGATACGGCCATACAGGTGGTGGCTCAGCATGTGCAACAAATGTACAGGCCATCTGAGTAGACTAAGGCTAAGCTTCAAGACCTCATGTATCTATTTGCCTGTCTTCTCTGGTACCCTTCTGACTTCAGTATTGCTCACAAGGTGATTCCAACAAACGTGAGCCGTGCCACGAAGACATCAGTGATCAAAACACTACAATTGCTCTATGTCTTCTACTTTTAACGAACAGGTCTCACATCTATAAAACAGGACAGAACGGTCTGCAGCACAGTATACTCGTCTTTCGATGGATAGTCAGATGTCTTGCCGGAAGACACCATAGATGACGCAAATAGGCAAGTGCGAAAGGGATCTTCTATGACTGAGCTGAGATTTCGTCAGCAACTAGTCAGTTCCTGCTGATGCAACTCCTTAAGTAAATGAAGTGGTTGACATACTCCACAACTTCATTCCCTTCCAATAAACTGGGAGTGGTTGCAGACCAGTTCTGGGGTATCATCTTATATTTGACAGGTGCCAGCTAAACGCATTCAGAACATACTCATATTTCTGCTCAACACGTCTAGATGACCCTGCATTTTGTCAGCATCTTCACCTTGAAGAATAATGTCAGGAATGATGGAAAGTAGGCATGCGTGTGTTTCAGAACCTGTCAGATAGTAGAAATATGACTGATGCTCTCTCGTTCAGGTCCAAAACCAGCCTGATTTTTTCAAACTCCAGTCAGGCGTAGAAAAACTATGGATCCTAGGATCTTCTACACGGTATAAGTCCAACTAATTCACCTACGGTTGTCACAAGACGACTTCAATCCCTTCTTATAAAGTTATAGACTCTTTATAGATCAGTGAAGTACACCAGACTGGCTGCACTACCTACCACTCCCATTCACTTCCTAGTACCAACGTTACCCGCATCAGGAATTTCTTGTCTTCATTCTTGAGAACTTTGGGTGATAAACTCTCAGATCCAGCTTCTTTTCATCGTCTCAGGCTCGAAACAACCTTCTCAACTTCAAAGAGAGTTGGAGGACAGACATCAAAGTCCCATTCAGGTCGGATGTTTGGAAACTGAAACGTTGCTAAAGGTCAGTCAAACTGTGCTTCTGCCAGGCCAAAATCGCAACAGACGATCACCATTGTCGGTTCATTAACATTTATTATTATTATTATTTTATTATTAGTCCCTTGGGTTCCTAGTGGAACATAGGGCATCAGTAGCACGTCTCCAGTGACCTCTGTTCTCTGAGATCTTTTGAACCTGGCTCCACGACAGCCCACAAGCTATCATTTTCTCCCCGCACAATCTCCTCCATGTCACCCTCGGACGTCCAACTCGTCGCTCCCCATGGGGATTCCACTCGAGCGACTGGCCTGACGCGTGATGTTCCCAGTCGGTCTTCTCAGTGTATGCCAAATCCATCTCCACTCCCTTCTGCATATTTATTGAGCGATAGCCTCTTGGTTGGTTTGTTACCCGACCAGAGTTACTTGTTGCTTATTATTTCTGGCCATCCATTTGATCTTCAGTAACGAGCCAGCGTAGGCAGTTCTTGATGAATGTGTGTAGTTTGTTGGAAATCCTTTCGTAATGCGCCAAGTCTCTGAACCATACAGAAGCACTGACTTGACGTTGGTGTTGAAAATGTGGATCTTGTTCCACATACTGAGTGCAGAAGATCTCCACACTGGTTTCAGGCTAATGAACACCTGTCTCGCTTTTCCGATTCTGACTTTGACATCCTCGTCTGTCCCGCCTGTAGTTGAAACAGTGCTTCCTAGATAGGTGAAGGAGGTTACTTCCTTTAAGCACCTCCTATGGGATGCAAAGTTATGCTGTGTATTCTACAGTTGACCGGTGATGACTTTGGAATCAAAGAAAAACTACCTGACTTCACATCCTCCATGTGTATTCATCAGTTAGACTGCTCCAGTTACATTGGGAGTACAGTTAGGTAAGTCGACCCCCTAAGTGCCGAATATCACCCGTCATGATTGAGCAAATAACAATGGTCACCAAGTCTATAATAGAAATGCCTACAAAGTGATTTATCACACACTTCCTGATGTAAACCATCCTCTACAAGTTCACCTTTTAGATCCAAGAGAAGCGAACAGTATCTACATGAATAAGCCGAGCTTGTATGATCAAAAGGAATTCGTACAGACTCTTTTTTGCCTTGACCATCTGCATAAGTTTTCTATGCAAAGATGAACCTTCCGCTCGTTCACCTGACAAACGATTATCATTATTATTACTACAATCTTAGTCACCTTCCATTTCCAATTTGTGTTCCCATATTTTCTCAAGAAATTACCATCCAACAATTGACCGTTTAGCATAATCATTCATTTTCTCTTCTTCAATATTATACACACTATCAATAGTGTGATAACCTGTCTAAAACTCCACAAATTCTTGACTTGACGTTGGTGTTGAAAATCCGGATCTTGTTCCACATACTGAGTGCAGAAGATCTCCACACTGGTTTCAGGCTAATGAACGCCTGTCTTGCTTTTCCGATCCTGGCTGACTTTGACATCCTCGTCTGTCCCGCCTGTAGTTGAAACAGTGCTTCCTAGATAAGTGAAGGAGGTTACTTCCTTCAAGTTTCTCCCGTTGACGGTGATTGGAGTTTGTTGTTGTTGTTGTTGGAGTTGTTGGTGCGGTATCTTCATCACCCCTGTCTTCTCTATATTCACCTGAAGTCCCGTCTTAGCTGCCTCTTCTATCAACTTGTTAGTTTTTGCCTGCAGATCTTCAAGTTTGTGTGACATTAGGCATAAGTCATCGGCGAAATCCAAGTCTTCTAGGTTCTTTTCCGTCGTCCAGTGTATCCCCCTCTTCTCGCTGCCTACTGTTTTCTGCATGATCCAGTCCACCACAATAAGGAATATCATGGGGGAGAGTAGGCAACCTTGTTTCACTCCTGTCTTCACTTCAAAAGCATCGCTGAGCTTCCCATTGTGGATTACTTGGCATGTGGCATCTTCATATACTTGTTGAATGAGGCGGATAAAGGTTTGCGGTACTCCGTAGTATTGAAGCAGTTTCCAAATTACTTCTCGGTCGACGCTGTCAAAGGCCTTCTCAAAGTCGATGAAGTTGAGGTAGAGAGCTGATTGCCATTCTATGCTCTGTTCTATGATGATACGAAGCGTTGCAATTTGGTCTGCACATGATTTGTACTTCCTGAAGCCTGCCTGTTCCGGTCGCAGTTTTGAATCCAGTGCGTCTTTAAGCCTCTCCAGGATGATGCGGCTTAATATTTTACTTGGGGTGGACAGGAGAGTGATTCCGCGCCAGTTCTTGCAAGCACTGAGGTCTCCCTTCTTCGGCAGTTTGACAAGGTAACCCTTCTTCCAATCGTCAGGTACCTTCTCTTCCTTCCACACCTTCTGCAATAGTGGTGTGAGCATGTCCGCTGTTGTCTCTGCATCTGTTCTCAGTGCTTCTGGCGGTATTCCATCTGGTCCTGTTGCTTTCCCGCATTTCAGTAGCTTTATGGCGTTCAGGACTTCCATTTTCGTTGGGGGATTAATGTTCACTTGTAGTTCGGAGGCTGCAGGTGGTATTTCTGGACGAAGTGCAGGTGGTGGTCGATTCAAGAGCTTCTTGAAGTGGTCGGCCCATTGTTTCCTCTGTTTCTCTTCTTTTGTAATTAAATTTCCTTCTTCATCTTTTATTGGTTTCATCTGTGTTGGTCTCTTCCCTGATAGCAACCTGGTTATTTGATACAATGTTGTCAGGTCTCTCTTACCTGCAGCCTGTTCTGCTTCACTTGCCAGTGTTTTGTAGAAGTGTCTTTTGTCTTTGCGTGCACTCTTCTTTACTTCTTTGTTCAGTGTTTTATACATTGTGCTCAGTTCCTCTTGTCGCTGAGCATCCGTGCACTGGTTTATCTTCTGTTTCACCATCCTTCTCTCCTCTCCTCTATCAGCTTCCAGGTATCCGTCGAGATCCATTCCTTGTCTGCTTTCTTATTCCTTCCTAATACTGTTGTGCAGGTTTCTTTCCACATAGCTTTCAAAGACTTCCAGTGTTCTTCCACACAGGTTTCTTCAGGGATGTTGCTCGATGTCTCCCATTTTGTCTTGATGGCTGCCTTGAAGATCTCCTTTGTAGTTTCATCCTTCAGTTTCCGAGTGTTGTACTTGAATTGAGGAGGTCTATCACCAGCTTCCTTGAAGGCTTTTAACTTGATTTGGAAGACAGGTTCCTTGCACTAGACAGTGAGTGGTGTGAACCTACATCTGCTCCTCTTCTTCACCTTGTGTTAAGTAGACTGCATCTCCATTTTCTTGAGATTGAGATAAAGTCGATTTGATTTTTAGTGTGTCCATCTGGTGAAATCCATGTCGCTTTGTGGATATCTTTGTGCCTGAACACACTGCCTCCAATCACCAAATCGTTGAATGCGCAGAATTCTGCAAACAATTCTCCATTCTCATTCATTTCACCTAGTGCCTCTCGACCCATGGTTAGTTCTCTTCCTATGTTGTCCCCTCCCAGTTTGGCATTCATGTCGCCCATTAGAATTTTGATATCGCCAACTGACGTCTTGTCCAGTGTTGATTGAAGTTGTCTGTAGAAATCCTCCTTTTTCTCTTCCTCTGCATTATTTGTAGGTGCATAGCATTGTATGACTGTGACCTTCCTTTCTTTTGAATTGAATCTTGCTGTCATGATCCTTGCTGGAGGAGGAGATTAGTTCCCACTGCATGAGAGCCTGCGATGCTGTTGGGGACATCATGATAGCCACTCCATAACTCATTGTGCTCGTGGTTGTCGTGTCGTCTGGGTGACAATATCGGAGTAGATTATTGATTCTCCAGTTGACAGTTTGGAGAGTCCACTCCCATTCCATCTGCTTTCGCAAATCCCAAGCACTTCAATGTGATACCTTCTCATCTCTTTTGCAATCTGTGCAGCCTAGCTAGGTTCAAACATCGTGCGGACATTCCATGTCGCATGTTCCATGTTTACTTTTGCTTTCATGGAGAGAAGAGAAGATAGATCGGCCAATTGGCTTCCTGAAGGCTTTCACCAACTGGCGTCATTTCGACTCCGATTCCAGCGAGGAATAATTTTGTTTTCATTTTTTATATTTTGTTTGTGCTTTGGAGTTTCTTTAGCGGTTAGATTTGTTTTACGGGGTAGGGTTGGTAGCCCTATGCCCAACCTTCCCTCTTTACCCGGGCTTAGGACCGGCTAGTAACTAGTGAATTAGTTAGCCAGGCGAGGTTGATTCATAAACATAGGATTACGTAAATACCCCGAAGGTACCTTTCCAACTGACCCTGCTTCCCCACTTGCACACCTAAGTCACCTGCCATTACGATGGAATCTGAACGCTTTGCTTTCTGTAGCAATGTTGACAGCTTCTCATAGAATTCACCCTTTGCATCATCCAATCCGAACTACACTCCGTGGGTGCGTAGGTGGAGATTAAAAATAAGTATCGCCTAGTCTCACGATCCTTCCTAGACCTTATAGATCCATTCAGTCAAACAGCACATTGATGGTCGTCGACTGGTATCAAGTGAAGAAACACAATTTCTACTCTACAACTCAATGCTTTGCCTACACCAGCGAGTCCACGAGAGCTACCCATCGGGTCTCCGAATACTCTTAGAGTAAATTTCAAAGATTCACTACTACGGTCAGGTGATACCAATTTAATAACCTTACTCGAGTCTTGTATACGTGTCTCAGAGACACAACATACATTCATGTCTAGAGATCCCAGAATTCTGGTGGCCAATACTTGCTGTACGATTAGGCATACAGTTAGGACGTTGTAAGCTCCTGCATGACGTCGATGGCAGGGTCTTAGGAGACTAGGAATGAAGTTTCGATTTCTATGATGGTTGACAATGGTTGCAGAGTGAGAGGTTGGGTAAGGTGTAAGAGGTTAATATTAGTACTAGGAGGTGAAGCCGGAGGAGGAGACAGAGTTGAGGAGGATAGGTTGTATTTGATTGGGTCTTGTATACTACTGTAAGCATGTGGGCGATTGATACTTCCCAGCTGGTGACACCGTGGAAGGCTATTTCTTCTTAAGGTGTCTGAAAGAGAAAAATATTTATGTGACCACAAAGTTCATGTGACATCTGCTTGAGGCCTGTCACACAGCATTTTGTGGGGTGTTGTTTCGAGGTTTGGTTGTTCTAATGCTGTATAGAGGAAGCCCATACCACCGGCACCAGAAGACCGTGGGGCAGTAAAGAGTGTGCTATTTTTTCTAACCTTTACCCCTTCCCCACAAGTAAGGCAGCATCAGCGTGGCACTGCTGGTCATCCAAAGGAAACACCTTACTTCTGTCACACCCTATCCAGCCAGCAGTACGATACCGCCCTCAGACCCCTTATAACAGGTAATTAATTTACACCACTACGGTAACCGCTTTCGTCTTACCATCATCCAATAGGCCTTTCTGTCATGGTAGGACCTCGATGGGACAAGTGCAAGCCCGACCACCACGTCAAGGTAGCAGTCATCGATCAACGTCAAGCCGCACTCATAATGCTATTGCTGTTGTGGTTTTTTCGCATCAATTTAGGTACAGATATACGTGACCTTAAACAAAAGCATGGCTGTAATCCAAATACGTACCTCAGAAACAGTAGCAATCTTCCAAAGATAATTGATAGCAATAACTTCTAACTGCATTCACCGCTGATCAGTGGACGCCGCGTCAGAGACAATATCACTCTACCCCTCTATTTCTGAAGTTCGTGCTGGACAGAAACAAATGTTCCTCTAAGCACAATTGCAGCAGGCGATCGCTCTTATCCCTTCGTTCGCATGGGATCCCGAAAGCGCCTTTCTGCCTGATTCACCTTACCTACTTGTGTATTGAAATAACCCGCTACAACAACTAAGTCTGAACCCCTGGCTTTCAGTGGCAGACTAAGTAGTTCTCAGAACTTACCCGTCACTTCATCCAAACTGCGGTCAGTGGATGTGTAAGCAGAGACTATAAACAGACATTGACAAGTTTCACTCTTCCTTTTAATCATCACTGTACTGTTCAGTCGAACAGTGCACAGGTGACCGTCAACTGGGAACCAATCGAGCCATGCACTTTCCACATTACGACTCAACCCAATATCTACACCTGCAGGATCGCGAGAACTAGCCACTGAATCTTTAGAAACTTGGAAGGTGGATTTTGTGGATTCACCACGTTGGTCGATCGACGATTAGTGAATGACAGATCTTCGCTCATGAATGCATGTCTCACAAAAACAGAATACATCAAACGTCCCAGATGCCAGAGTTCTGAATGGTCAGGGTTGTTGGCCGATTCGACAGAGGATACTGACGCTGAAAGCTTCAATATGTAGTTTGGAGCGCTGTTTCAGAAGACCAACGATGCCATTCCATGAACTCAGTTTATAGTTGAGAAATGCAGAACTGGAACAAACAAAAGATGATATACGAATGTTGACGAAGAGAGAAAGATTAGAAGGTAAGGAGGTGGACGGTTGTTAACTGTCTGAGGTAACTTGAGCGCAGACAGTTATGAGAGCAGTCGACACTTCACGGCATCACATAACATGGCTAGTTTTCTGTGAGGTACCTGGAAAAGACGGGTGTGAATGACTGCAGAACCCAACTAACACTAGTTTGCGGTGGGTCACACATGGCTTTTCTGACTATGAACCCATGTCCCCAGTATCACCATGCCACAGGGTAGTGGGAGTATGCTATTTTGGGAGCCAATCTTTTCAAACCCGTCCCCCTCTTCCTACCGGGAAGGTGGCGTCAGCATCGTACTACTGGTCATCTCCAGGAAACACCTTACTTCCGTCAAACCCGCATATCCAGCAGCACGACTTCACTCTGACACCCATTATACCCTAGCAACTTACACTAGAAAGGTAACTGCTTATCATCTAACACTATCCAACAGAACGTTTCGGCATAGTAAGACGTCGAGAGAACAAGCGTTTCATCAGCTCAATTCGTTGGGTCACCGTGATACACAAACCCAGCTGCCAAATCAATGTAGCACTTATACGTCGGAGTAAAATATATCATACACCAGTAGACCATCGAACAATACTGAAATTCCGTTAGTCCGTGAGTAAGACGATTCGTGGCAAATGGATAGTCCACCAGTTATATATATATATATATATATATATATATATATATATATATATATATATATATATATATATATATATATATATATATATATATATATATATATATATATAAAATCAGTACCAAATCGATCAACAAAACAGCTTTATCAAAAATACATTTCTACAAAAATGGATAGTAGATGCTACAGTAGTGCAGATTTCAAACTCCTGAATTTTTTTACTTAAGCTTAAAAATGAAGTGCTAAAGTACACATGATCTGGAAACGGGTGGTGACACGGAGTCGTTTTCGTCGTCAAACATCTTTGTACATACGTATTTCATGAATGTTAGTATGGCTTGTACTAGTTTTTACCTTCAACTTCTGACAATCAACACACAGCATAAAAAGAAAGGTTCCTCTGTTATCACAGTTTTATTTCCTGTGAATACCTATAAGTTACTGGCTCTACTTTATCCCTGACTCAATTAGCACACAATACTCTCGAAAGAAATATTTAATTCATATTTCCAAGTAAGAGCTTTAAGATCATCCGATCTTTAACCCTATAGAT
>OX104134.1:51684591-51827503 GCA_944470555.2 Heterobilharzia americana
ATCTCCCTCCAATCCACCTTCATAATAGTCTCTTATTAACCCCACGTCAATTTCTTACAGCTCTCCAGCTCTTCATAACGATCCGAGTTCACACAACAGCATCTCTGTCCGCTCGAAACCACGCTCCAAACTACACATCACAGTCATCAATGTCTACACTCTCCATCAAATTGGACAACAAGCTTCCCTGGCCAGAACTCTTGTATCTCGGACCATGAGTGTGCGTTGTGTTTGGAGACTCGTGTACCAGAACCAAGTGTGGTTATTCACAACAATCCAGTGTAATGAATCTGTGTAATTCACCCTCCGAGTTTTTGGAGATCGTATGGTTATCTCTCGTGAGTAGGTTAGATCGGACAGAAAGACGTTTACTCAGTACTTTCGGAAATCCAATCGAACGATGGAATAACGGCGATCGCTTACTACAACTGTACTCAGACAAACACCTACTTCTAGCCAGCACGAACTTCAGACAGAGAGAGACAGACACTGACTGAGATGAGATCTGACAACATCAGGTTAACGGTGGACATGGAGAGTCGGTGGGAGATAGCTGCTCCTCTTGAACACGTGTTTAGACGATAATCACACCTTAGTTCTAGAAGTTGAGAAGGCTGTGAGTAACCTGAAATGAGGAACGTCAGCAGGGCCAGATGAGTTATTACTACAGCTGTTTAAGGATGTTGGCTGAAGATTTATTTTGGATCAAGGTGTTAGCTAGCTCATGGAATCACCTATGATCCCCACTGACCAGTCTCAGTCACTGGTTGCTCAGTTTTCAAGAAGCTAGCGAAGACAAATCGATAACCACAATGGAATCAGTATAACTAACATTGCGTTTCAGGTTACAGGTTTTGTTATCATACGACACCTTAGTGGAGCTGCAGAACACCAAACTGGAGGACACTTCACAGGTTTCACACGTGTTCGTGGGTGAATCGACCAGAAATTTACTCTCCACAAGGTCTAAAAGAACAGACACATTTACCGGCACCAAATTGTAGCTGCGATGTAACTCAAAATCCATCCACATATGATCACTTTAGCCGTCATATCGAGTTTCACTATTGTTTTATTCAATATTACTCTATTTTCGCAACTTTCTACCACTTTTGACTATTTCCTTCCATATGTCAGTATCTTTCTCCTTGAAGCCTTGCATCTTCATGTTGTGATATAGGGTATTGGAACACAGGTCATTGAGCAGGTCTGGTGTTGATGCTGACCGAATAGAATTGTGATCATCTTCGTAAATCATGGCAGACCAGGGTATAACTAGTTATTGGTTCATCCAAAATAATTGTATATCATGTAAATGCCAACTATCAAGTAGTTCAGTTTGAGGTCTGTGAGGATCGATTTTTTCCAAGGTAGTTTTTATCGTGAATTGATGCTAAGAGTAAATGATTGCAAATTCTTACTTATGAACTGGCTAAAGTCGACAAAAAATAACTGAGACATCTATTTTTCTTCTATCTTCTGAGTAGGGAGAAAAGTCCGAAATTTTTACTTTCCTTGAACGACTCAGAGACCTTAAGTAGTTTATAGTGCTTGTCAGACGAATCGAAAAAATCTACCTTTTACAAATAAAGTATTTATTACTATTGGGTGTTATAAATGAGTTTTGTAGTTTTTTTGCATTGTTTTTAATTCTTCAAGCTGAAATGTGTCTGGTATAGAAGCATTCAATTTGAGGCGTAATATAGTCATGAGTACTTTTTCAGTTACTCCAAATGGTTCCAGGAGCATTCATGAATATATGCCAGTAGTTAGGTTAAAGAAGTTCGGATTGTGGATAATTGTGCGCTTTTCATATCTATATAAGAGTCGGTAGTAGTTAATAACTATCCATATATACAATACTGTCTGGTAGTGACCACTTTTACTTGAAGACATCAAGTTATTAGCTTTTCTGTCTTCTGCATCGTTAAAATGTCTTGTTTTATTTCGATTTGAAATCTCGTCAAGATAAATTTACCCGTTCTCCCTTCAGTAATCTATCATGCTTACGTTCACTTTTCCCACACTACTGTCTAGTAAATAGTTCAACAATTATTCATGAACTTCCTGGAGTTAGATTTAGCTTGTAGATTATTTTTTTAATGTGAACGACTACAATATTCATGCTGTTACAAAGTATTAGCACTAGTTACATTTGTCAGACCAACCTCACTTGTTTCTAATGTTCCGACTAGTCGATGAATTACTAGAAGTTTGATCTGTGATACAATAGGATTAGACAGGAAAACACAACATCATTCTCTAGTGCAACATGTGTTGAAGTTAAATTCACATCGAGATGATAATTCATCTTGTTTTCCATAGGATATTATGGTCAAAGTACTTCCTAATTAGTAATTCTTTACTCTTGAGATATTTTACAATATTCCCAACATCAAAGTCAACCGTTATTCTTGCCGTAAATGGATACGTTTCTGCAGAAGAAAAACGTAGGAGATTTCTTTTTCAGACTGAGGGTGTCAGTGTTTCACACGAGACAACAGTTCCTCAACTAAACATCTTTCTGATTCATACGTTTCTTGTTCTGTCATTCTCTCCTTTTTTCTTATCTTTCTATTTGTCATTTGGCTTTCTCTTTCTGTCATCAAGTGTAGTAATTTGAGGTGATTCACTTTTGTAAAAGGCATTAAGTTGCACTATCTGTTTGTTCAAAATTCAAGAAATCGAAAAAGTAGTATTTTGCCGAATATACGTGCCACATTGTAAGAGTGACAGTTTTACGCTTCTAATTTTCCGGGTGCGAAATTTTTTTAATTCTTCAATTCATTTTTAGGGATCCTATTACACTGTTCATCTCGTCTTTATCTTATTGATTTCAACCTGGTTTTCTTCACACATGGCTACAAGTTTTCTAAATTAGCCCATACAATGTATTGATTCAGTCCAACTGCCTTCTGAATTATATGTTTGATTATGTAAATTATTGCACAACACTAAGTTAGGTAAGTTTCTCTTACACATGAACTCATTTCTAGTGTAAAAAAGACTTACAAAATCAACAAGGGAGTAACACTTGGGTACTGGGGAGAATGCAATTCCATTTTAGTCTGTTTATTAGGAATGTCACACAGTGAAATAGTACCATTTACTGAATAAAGTTTTGGATATAATTTATTGTCCATATTCATATCAGGTAACTTCACAACTTTGAGACTGAGTTTATATAGTTCTTATCCTCTCTTCTTCTTCTTCTTCATGACGAGAGTAGTAGAATTTTCTATATAATTAGGACAGGTGAAAAATCATTTCTGTTACATGTATTTGGTGTTGATTCGATAAATAAAGATTTTCATCTTGACTATCTGAGATAACCGTGGTTTGGCAGACTGGTATTTATACTTGGTAGTCACTAGTTCGAATCCGGTCGCGGTCCGAATTTTCATTTCACCTTCAATCATCACGCAGTATAAATAAAGATATGGTTATCAATCTCCCCCTCCATCCAACTAAGTTATTTTTTAATACTGTCACTCTATCCCACACTATTGTGTTAAATTATTTATCCCTTGGTTTCCCAGCAGTACATGGGACTTCAGTCGCACTTCTCCATTGCACTCTCTTCTCTGCAGTCATTTCAACATGGCTCCACGACTGCCCACAACCTTTATTTCTTCTTCGCATCATCTCCTCCATGTCACCCTCAGACGCTCAACTCATCGTTTCCCATGCTGGCTCCACTCGACGTCCTGACCTGGCGAGTGATGTCCCCAGTCGGCCTTCTCAGTGTGTGCCAAATCCGATCCATCTCCACTTTCTTCTGCATATTTGTTGGGTGTTGAGTTCTTGGTTGATTCGTCGCCCCCCGCGAGAGTTCTTTGTTGCTTATTCATTCTGCCATCTGATCTGATATGATCTTCAGTATCTAGTGAGCATAGGCGGCAGCTGTTCATGAATGTCTGTAGTTTGTTGCAAGTGATTTTCATGAGGCCCCAAGTTTCTGAACCATACAGAATCATTGACTTGACAGGATTAGTGTTGAAAATCCGGATCTTGTTAACGCTTTATGCTGAGTGAAGTGGAGTGCAGTAAATCTCCACACTGCCTTCAGATTAATGAAGACCTGTCTTGCTGTCTTTCGGATCCTGGTTCTGACATCCTCATCTGTGTCGCCACTTGTAGTTGAAACGATGCTGCTGAATGAGGTTGATAAAGGTTTGTAGCGCTAAAACCGTAGTATTAAAGCAGTTGTCAAATTACTCATAGGTCGACGCTGTCGAAGGCCTTTTCAAAATCGATGAAGTTGAGGTAGAGGGTTGACTGCCATTCTATGCTCTGTTCAATGATGATGTATAGTGCATAGTTGGAATTTTATCCACACATGATTTATACTTCGTGAATCCAGCCTGTTCCGGTCGTAATTTTGAATTCAGCGCACCCTTAAGTCTCTTCAGGATCATGCGGCCTAATATTTTGCTTGCTTTGGGTGGACAGCGACAGCAGCATGATTCCGCGCCAGTTCTTGCAAACACTGAGGTCGCTCTTCTTTGGGAGTTTGACAAGGTGGTACCCCTTCTTCCGATCAACCGGTAGGTACATTTTTTTCCTTCCAAACCTTCTGCAATGATGGTGTGAGCATGTCCGCTGTTGTCTGTGTGTCTGTTTTCAGTGCTTCTGGAGGAATTCCACCTGGTCCTGCTGCTTTCCCGCATTTCAGCGACTTCATGGCGTTCAGGACTTAACTTTTGCCTTTGTTGGAGAGCTTGTGTTCACTGGTAGTTCTGTGACTGCAGGGGGTATTTCTGGACTAGTTGCAGGTGGTGATGGTGGTCGATTTAAGAGTTTTTTGAAGTGATCAGCCCATTGTTCAGTTCACTTTCTGTTCTGGGTGTTGAATTTCAACTGTGGTCGTCTGTCACCAACTTCTTTGAAGGCTTTCAACTTGATTTTGGAGGTAGATTCCTTGCACTAGATGCACTAGTGAGTGGTGTGAACCTACATCTGCTCCCCTTCTTGATCTGATCTTGTGTCCAGTAGGCTGAGTGCATCTCCACCTTCTTCAGATTGAGATGAGGTCGACTTGATTTTCAGTGTGTCCTGGTGTCTGGTGAAACCCATGTCGCTGCCTTGTGAATATCCTTGTGTTTGTACACAGTGCCTCGCCTCCAATCACCAAATCGTTGAATGCGCAGAAGTCTGCAAACAGTTCTCCATTCTTGTTCATTTCACCGAGTGCCTCTCGACCCATGATGAGTTCTCTTCCTGTTTTGCCTGCTTCCAGTTTGGCGTTAAAACATGTCACCCATTAGAATGTGTTTTGATGTCGCCAACTGGGATGAGGTCATGTCCAGTGGTGATTGCAGTTGTCTGTAGAATTCCTTCTTCTTCTCTTCATCTGCTCAATTATTTGTGGGTGCGTAGCATAGCGTTGTATGATTGTGACTCTCCTTCCTTTTGAGTTGAATCTTGCTGTCATGATCCTGATGCTGCAGGAGGAGATTAGTTCCCACTGCATGAGAGAGAGCCTTCGATGCTGTTGGGGACATCATGATAGCCACTCCATAACTCATTGTGCTCGTGGTTGTCGTCTGGGCGACAATATGAGAGTAGATTATTGACCCTCCAGTTGACAGTTGGGAGAGTCCACTTCCATTCCATCTGCAGATTCCTAGAACTTCTATGCTGTACCTTCTCATCTCTTTGGTAATCTGGGCAGCCTTGCCAGCCAGCTTCCAACATTGTTATGACATTCCATGTCCCCATGTTTACTTTTGCTTCCTGAAGGCGTCATTTCGTCTCTCCGATTCCAGCGAGGAATAAGTTTAATTTTATTTTTAGATATACTTTGTGCTTTGAAGTTTCTTTAACGGTTAGATTTGTTTACCGGTGTAGGGTTGCTAGGCCTATGCCCAAGCTTCGTGATCGTGTAACTGCGTGTAGAGCTTTAGCCGAGCTTTTTTCTTATAAATTTCTTATCTTATTAGGATATATTAGTCTTGCTTGGTCTAGGTGTGTTTTGTGCTCTGTTATTCTATTTGACCCAGGTAGACTACTTTGACCTATGTACTTAACCTTGCAATCATTGCAAGGAATTTGGTAAACCAAATTACTTTGCCTAATTGGATCAATAGGATCTTCTAATCTACCACACTTGTTTCTCAGAGACTTGATTGGTTTATATGTTAATTTAATCCCAACTTTATTGAGAATTCTTCGAAACGCTTCTAAGTTGCCTTCTTTGGGATAGAGTGACAGTATTAAAAAATAACTTAGTTGATGGAGGGGGAGATTGATAACCATATCTTTATTTATACTGCGTGATGATTGAAGGTGAAATGAAAATTTGGACCGCGACCGGATTCGAACTAGTGACTACCAAGTATAAATACCAGTCTGCCAAACCACGGTTATCTCAGATAGTCAAGATGAAAATCTTTATTTATCGAATCAACACCAAATACATGTAACAGAAATGATTTTTCACCTGTCCTAATTATATAGAAAATTCTACTACTCTCGTCATGAAGAAGAAGAAGAAGAGAGGATAAGAACTATATAAACTCAGTCTCAAAGTTGTGAAGTTACCTGATATGAATATGGACAATAAATTATATCCAAAACTTTATTCAGTAAATGGTACTATTTCACTGTGTGACATTTCTAATAAACAGACTAAAATCTGACGCTTAAATACTCACAGTTTATTTATTCTGTAATTTCAGGGGTCAATAAAAGTAGCAGTATGGATTGTTTTGAAACATTCCTTATAATGAGTAGTGCCATCAGAAATGGGATGAAACGTACTTGATTTATGTATGGATCACAAATTAGGTCTTTTTTAACATTTGTTTCAGTGATAAAATGAGTTTTTATTTTTATTATAAACGGCCTTGAAAGTATACTCATTTACAACGTAGAAGCTAAATCAACTACTGAACGTGCTAGAAAAATGCATGTAATTTTGGAGGAAAGTAGTTCATAATATTTGATAAATTAACCAGTAAATAAAATAAAATAAAATGCTATGAACAAAATGATTAATGGTAAGGTGGTGAACTCGAAAGAAGTTTTCGGTTATGAACTACATTAATATGTAGAACTTCTTATTCCACGCCTTCTTTAACTTATATATCATGTCCACCTTTGTTGTCTGTTTGACTGTAATGTCAGTGGTACGCATCTCTGTGTTTACGAAATGAAGAGTTCTCATACTGTAACTTTCAGAAATTTGCGCAAAAAGTGGGTGTTGTTGTAGGGCAAGGTTCGAAATGGAAATCGAAACCCATTCAGCAACCTTGTGCACTTTCGTGAAGTAGGCAATCAGCTAGACCTATTGTGTGAAGGCTTGAAATAATACAACTTGGTTGCCCAAACCTTGGTAAGTAGAGCGAAGTTCGAATTCGCGACCCACTAGTTGACAGATATCTCTCTAAACCAATGACCCTCAACTCATACGAGAAGGTTTGAGATGGCAAATGCTTCCAGAAACTGTCTGGGATCTGAAGGCAGTTCTAACATGAACTTTTACACTAACAGATGACAAAGTTTATGAATTTTTAGGTCTCATTATTCTCAGACACTCATTGACAAACTTCACTGCCTAGTGACAGCGGTAACTCACAGATAGTAGTAAATGAATGAAAACAACCAATAGGCATTATTTAGTTGGGTTAGCTAGTTCTGAGGTAAAATGTAAATCTTTTGCTACATACAAACACTGGGACCTGCCTCCAACAGTAAGATATGCATCTCATCATGACACGGATGATACATTTAATTATATACCGCTCAAACCTTAATTACATACCGATCAATGTTATCTGGAACGATCAACTCTAAAGGTGATGAAACTAGTAAGGTACACCAGTTTAAGAATTGACTAAATATTGCAATGGCTGTAACTTGTGTGAACTAGAATATCATATCGCTATCTGGTTAACTACAAATAGATATAGGCGATCAAACCGGATGTGTTAACTTACTACTTAAGACAATATATTTCACTGTGATTCATCGGTGACTTTTCCAAAACCTAATTACCGACCAAATGATTTGGGTGTTTATTTAGTATCGAAATCTCAGAAGTGTGATCATTAATGAAATAAAACAATTCATGATAGACAAAGAGGTGACCAAGAAATAATTATTATCTGACAAATGAGCAGTTAAAGTAGACACGAAGTTCAGTATTTAACTAGTAAGTCAATATAAACAGATGTAAAGCTGAAGTTTAATGTACTGCAAAACATATCAGTCATTTAAATATAAACTGTTGAAACTGCTACCGAAATAAAGAGGTATCTTTCGTTGACTAGTATCAAAAAGCATGAAAGCTAGCTTTAGGGCTTCCTGCTGACTATCTCCTACAACTAACTTCTATCTCAGTGCATCGTGATAGTTAGTCTCCTTGTCTGATGGCCACACTAAAAGATGATCGATACCATTCGATCATGAAGTTGATTAACTTCCTGTGACCAATCAATCTACCGCTTCCAGTCCTATAGGAGATCTACCGCGGCCCGAATAGCTCAGTGGTAACGTCTCTGATTGCAGCACTGGGTGATGTGGTTTCGAATCCAAAGCAGGACATAAGTTCTATCGAGGTTGCAGGTAGACTGAAGAGTACCAAAAAGCACCGAACCTAGGTCCAGGAATTCCTGTCGATTGACTCCATCCAACCAACAGGTACAGCCTCTATTTCGACTTTCTAAGTGACATTATTTGTCGAATTATATCCGAGTTAAAATTACCTGCGTGGTATTTATCACTATTACAAGACATTACCTATTTGTAGGTGTAGATAAGGTTGTGGAGCCTTTCTAAACTCATTATATTATTTTAGAGGTAGTATTCATCATGGACTGACATCAGTTTGGGGAACCATTGAAAATGTGGGAGCACTGAACAGCTGTTTCGTCCTAATATGGGACTCCCCAGCAGTACGCACCCACGACTCGGCTAGGGATCGAACTCAGAACCTTCAGGTTTCACATCGAACGCATTAACCACTAAGCTACCGAGTCGGCCTCCAGTGGTTCACAATTTCCAACTTCTGTCAATTCACGACAGAGAGCGAATGTCACCTAAGGTCTACAGTTAGCATCCACTTCACTTCCAACTGGTTGACCCCACAGCTGAGGAGTCCCATACTAGGACGAAACAGCTGTTCAGTGCTCCCAGATTTTCAATGGTTCCCCAACTGATATCAGTCTATGGTGAATACTACTTTTAAATTAAAAATCCCCATTCATCTCAAAAATCATTATATTATTGTCTTTATGACGTCAAAAATGGGAGTAGCGATTAAAAAGTGTCGCATAAGAGAAATTCGCAATAAGTGTTTATTAGAAACACTAGGAAGAGCAAGCTGTCATAGTGGAAACAACAACATTTACTGGGATATGGGAACATTTGATGGGTTCCAAGGGGCATGAAATGTGCATCCTGGAATCCACTGCTAGTGTACACCAATCAAATAAGAACATGATGAACACTGTAGCAGTATTAAATCAGTTATTCGGTAACACATGTACCAGGAGAGACTGATCAGTTTGGTTATTAAAACATAAGTATCATTCAAAGCCTACGGATCAGATTTTCAATATGGTCAACAACGTAAATGACATGACATTGTGATAGGCATTATTTATTGCTAAATGGTAGATTTCACCTAACAGGGAATCATAGGACTAGGTTGTGTGCTTACTGGACATTCTATCTGCAGCGCGTATCTGCAACGTCAGGGCAGTCAGTGTCCTCATGGAGATTCAGATCGACATCATTTCGCGGTAAAGTCAAGAGGTCCTGCTCATAAGCTATTCAGACCACGACTGACTCAATGCTGAAATGATTCAGGATTAAGGACTTGACGGTCACTTCAATTATCATCTGATAACTAACTGATTTGTGTACAGAATCCCAACTTGAATAAACGACTGCTCAGAATCTTTAACTTAAGCACTGTCTGATGCAGGTTAGCATCTGTATTAAGCATGGATTTCCTTGGAAATTTCATGTACACTTCATTGCTGGATTACCAGCAGGCACGAAATTTAGGTTAGGTGCTTACCACAGAGTGACTCCAAACACCGAGCACAGAACACTGACAAGTGATCGACTTACCATTCAGGGATAGTAAGTAGGTCAGTAATATATTGACAAAATCGTGAAGTAATTTTGTCAGTGATATTATAACTAATCATTACATAAATTCAATAAGTGGACAAGAGTGGGTTATGTTCTCATAGAGAATACCACATTTACCTATTCAGCAGAAATGTTACTACAAAATGAAATGGGATGAACTATGTTTGTACAAATACTCATACTCACAGGTACTTTAAACCATAGGTAAATGAGATACATCATTTCAAAAATACCTCATTCAGACACGTGAATATAGCTTTGTTGCTAGAAATATTTGCCACTATGTACAAAAGAAAGTTGACTAGTGAATTAACAATGCTCAAGTTTAATAGTTCTAAGGACGTGATGAAGCTTCAAATAACTTCCTAACGAACGCCAATTAACTGAAGTCTTTTGGATAAGATATAATTTAACAGTTAAATTATTTAAATGACGACAACATACAACTTGGAACGAATTTCATCTTCTATACATAGAGACAAACCTATGTGAAGTTCAAGTGGTTCTTTTTATTTATCTGAAAGTCAAGGATGAGGATGCATTTCTGTCCATAGCAGCAGGTTATCATACAATACTTCCAAATGACACCGTTGTAACAGTAAATTTGAGTGTGTAGGGTGATTGGTCTCAATGATGATGTCTGGTGAACCATCCACTAAACTTGGTCGGCGAGAAAGATAAGTAGCCCACTATCTTGACCCTACTGTGGTTTACCGAACTGACTAGGATAAAAAGATCGAACTGCAAGCCCATTGACTGTGTGTTTCAAATAATATACAGATTCAGTAATCACACGATAACAAGATAAAAACAGTAATATAATACGATAGTCACCTACATACCAAAATATAACTAGGATAAAACAGTTATTACCTGGTCTTTAAGTAATAAATAGTCTTAACTGTATGGAGTTTAATAACCAGCCAGTAAATGTTTCTGAACAAAAGAATAGACTTTAAGATTCTGTAACAGAAAATGGTGACTTGAGGTTATGACAAACCATACAACTTTAATGGTCATGTATGAGCCAAATGGTAAGGAAGAGAGAACTGCTGTGCAATATATTCACCCTTGAATAAGAAAATGGTGATATTTCCTATACTACAAGTTAGGAAACATCAATCTACGCCAAGTCTTTTACAGTCACGCACCAGGGTTAACACGAACTTGTAAGTATGTGAAGTAGTCAGTGTTTTCAACCGCTATACTCCTTCCTATCAGACAAAACAGGAATGTAGCACAGCTATGATAAAATGGTTCTCATCTGGAAGGTCAGTAACGTATCCTTACCATCCCCAAATCACAAAACAGGGTTTCCAGAAGAGTGATATTTTTATCATATGGACTATTTAAGTATTCTTAGTCGACTAAAAAACTCATAAGGAGATAAATCCCGGTGAAATCAGGAGACATAGTAACTTCCATAAATATGTTGGTGATAAACTCAAGTGGAAATTGAGAGAATGGACAAAACCCTTCGACGTAGATGTTTCCTGATAGTCTCTGAAAATCGTCATCATCAACATAGGACCGGGCATTACTGCATGGCAGTTCGAGTTGCCACACCTCATAACCGTACATCAAGCAAAAATGTACTAAGATGAAAGATAAAGAAATAGAGAAAAATCAGCCGAAAGTAGCAGAAAGTAGTAAAATAGGGATAGGAATAAGAAAATAATGAATTCAGTGTAATGATTCAAACAAGGATAATGTGTGGAAACATCTCAAACTCTGAGGTCAATTCAGAGCCATGTCACCTACACTCACCGACCCTTGGTTTCTGTTATCCCAACTGATAAAACTAAACTTCCCTACACAACTCAGATTAACAGTGAAAGACTTCAGTCTATTCACCTCTAACCTTCTACAGTCTGAATCAACTTTAGCTGACATTTTACGATGACGCAGATGGTGACTAGGCGTGCGTAACGTATGCCCCAGCCACCTCAGTCGATGAAAGTTCACAATCTCATAAACTGAACTCTAAGCATAACTGACTAGGGCGGCGGTGGTCAAACACCTGACGCCAACTCATGTCCCCTACTTTTGTTGCCCATGTTTCACAGTAATATAATAGATTACTAAACTGCAGTGTACTAAACAACTGGATATCACGGTAGCACTGTGAGTCAGGTAGGCTGGTGAAAGTCAGTCAGGCCTTTTCTATCCGCCCAGAGACTTCCTCGGTCACTGACTCACCACGGTAAGAAAAGTGGTCAACACGCTCAACCAATTTACTTACTGTTGATAATCAAGGCACCACTGAATACCACTACTAGAGCAACAATTTACATTCAGGTGAAGAGAAACGTCCCTAAATTGTCACACAAAAAGTCCAGAAGACTGTACATCTTGTCATCGTCTTCATCTAGCAACACTATCTCATCTGTGTATTCTAGATCTACCAAGCATCCACCTATGATTAGATCAGTCCCTGTGAAGTCAGAAGACGAAACGGAGACCTCCATGAATATCTCTATAACAAAGTTGAATAAGAGTAGAGAGAGTAAGCATCCTTGACTGAAACCATTCGACATACACAACTAACCATAAACTGACTCTAACACGCCTGTGGATGTCCGAGTACACAGATTGCAACACAGTAGTGTACTTATTTGGCTTTCCTTTCAATGACAGACACTGTCACGAGACATCACGATGGATGGAGTCAAATGCCATCCTCAGGTCAAAAAATTCAGTTACTGTCGGACGTCGATAAGAGTACCTGTGTTCCACAACCTGGTGGAGTGTAAATATCTGATCGATGCACCCACGGTCAGGTTTGAAATCTGCCTTGTTTCTCCGCGTTTAAAGTTCCCGAACACCATTAGGATGTCTGAAATCTAAGACACTATGTTCGTCAGACTGATTCCCCATGATCAACACGAGAAGATTTCCCTCATTTCTTCAAGGCTAGAACAATCAGTGATTTAGTCCAGTCACAGGGAATCATATCTGACTTCCATACACTACTTAACACACCAATTCGTTTGACCAATAATTCTCTACCTCTGTCATTAAATACCTCTCTCTCTTACAGACCCTTCTGACCTTCTGAGTCTCAGGTTACTTAAGGCTTTCTCGACCTATGTTGGTCTTGGGAGTTATATCTCGATGTTCCACTCACGGTTTGACTGGATAGCAGGTGATGGAGTATTATCCGGATGCCAGTTGAACTGTTCATTGAAGTGTTTTGCTCATCCCTCCAGTTGTCTCTCTAATTGGTGAATCATAAATCCCTCCTTCTATGCTATATTCTCACCAACCACTGACTTTCCGTAATGGATATAATCATAAACTTACAACTGTTACTTATCTTCACATCCTGGATGGAACTATAAAAAGAAGTGTGTATCGGAAACCAACGTCAACAGGTCAATACACCCACTTCTTGAGTTTCGTCCCCTTGCAATATAAACGAAATCTCGTTAAATGTTTGGTCCATCGGGCGAGACTCATCTGTTCAGATGATAGTTTTGACGAAGAGCTTCAAATTATCCACGATCTACTCAGTAGTAATGGATATCCAGAAACGTTCCTGGCTAAAAATATGAACACATCCAATATGAAAACCAGAATGCCTACAGTCTCCAAGAAACCATTGTTTCTAAGACTACAATTTCGAGGTGACATCATCAGCGAAATTGTGACACAACGCTTAAGAAATGCCATAAGAAGATCATTTAATGCCGCCAAGTTATGTTGTGTTTTCTACAGCCGGCCGATGATGACCACACGAACTAAAGACAGACTCCCTGACTTCTCCTCTTCTATGTGCATTTACCAGTTCAACTGCTCCTGTGGAGCTAGTTACATTGGACGTACAGTTAGGCAAGTCCGTCGTCGAATCGCCGAGCATCATCCTTCATGGCTAAGTAAGGGGGAAACCAGACTGACACGAAGCTCAATACTCTCTCATCTGATTGACACCGGCCACCGAGTTAACATTCATAATGCCTTTAAAGTTATTTATCACATTCCTTCTCACCTCACCCATCCTCTACGAGTCCGTCTTTTACATACAGCAGAAGCCATAGGAATCCACCTACACAAGCCAAGTCTGTGTGTTCAGAAGAGATTCGTACAGCCTCTTTCTTTGCCTTGGCCATCTGTATAGCTCATTTATTACAACAAGACTCTTCATTTCATCCACCACACAATTCACTATAACTAGTATTTCAATAGCTCCATTATATTATATATTATATTATTATTATTATTATTATTATTATTATTATTATTATTATTACAGACTTAATCATCTTTCTCTCCCCCTACTGTCTCTAATTACCGTCAACAATTTACCATTTTACGTAACAGTTAATTTTTGCTCTTTAGTTATCATTATATAAAATATCAATTATGTAAGAACCTGTTCGCAAAATCTTTCTACGATAATTAATCTTTGCTTTAGTTAACTGTCTTAATTACCTGACCAATTATCACCTTCTTGAAATTTTGAGATTGATAACCTTTCACTGAACAACTCTCACCACTAGATTGGTATGTAATTTTACGTTTGAAAATGCTATATTAGTGTAGAGCCATTGATGAGGAACTAATTGAAAAGAAATATTTCTTCGCTCATATTGTTTGTTTTACTAAATGTCTAAATGGGAATTTTTGCATTACATCCTTTTCCATCTCTGTAGCTTTCGCTACCCGCCACTGTTCACATAGACTATTTTTCAGCCTACTTTTGAGTTGCTTCCGCTCCTCCTTATCCTCAGAACCTGCAGCGATCGATGCATGCTCGTGAGTCCATTAGTTCAAAAGAAGCTGTTGATATCCACTGGCTCTCTGTAACCACTTTCTCAGACTCAACTACGACCTTCAACACTGTTTTCACAGCAGACTAGAGATGACACCAGGCCCCTTCTGGATTAGTGATGTTATTCTGTTACGACAACTATCCACCTAATTTCTCACTGAAAGCAGCCTTAGTCCTCTCATTGTCGAGCTGTACTCACAATGGTTCAGTGGCAGTTGTTTCCCTACGTCCATTTAGATGGTGAGATATGCGTGCTCAAACCAACGTGTAATCGCCGTTCAAACATGTGCTCCAGAAGCAGCAGCAGTCTTCCACTGACGCTCTCCAGCGTTGACTGATATCAATGTGGTCTATCTGTGTTCGTCGCTGAGTTGAAGTTGATAGACACCACGCGAGACAACCTCTCTCTCTCTCTACGTCTGAAGTTCATGTTGACCAGAAAGAGATGGTTGTCTGAGCAGAGTTGTAGCAGGCAATCATCGTTACCTCCTCGTCCAGTAGGGATTCCGAAAACGCCACCTATGTGCCTTTCTGCCTGAATTAGTCTAGCAGTTGTGCATTGAAATCACCTGAGACAACAATCATATCTGGTTATTTGACCTTCAGTAGGAGGCCACACAGTTCTCGGCAAGACTCATCCTTCAATTTATTCAAGCTACGGTTGGTTGGAGTGTAAGAAGATGTCATAAAGAAACAATGGAGAGTTCCACTGTATTGTTTAGTCCCCACTGTGCAGTTCAGTCGAACGGTGCACAGGTTGAAAACTGGGATCTAGTCAGACAGTGGACTTTAGACCTTAGCACACGGTGCCATGCTCCCACCTGCCACTGAACCTACAGAAACTCGAAGGGTAAATCTCGCAGAGTCACCACATCGATTGCGTGAGGTAAAGTCTATAACTGCATCTCGCTTCTGTATACGTATCTTGCAAATAACACACGTTCATGACCAGTGTTTCGGCTAACAAAGTATATTGACCAATTTGACAGAGGGTGTGGACATTGAAAGCTCCAAAGTATAGTTTGGAGCTCAGTTCCAGTAGATCAAAGATGCTATTCCGTGGAATCAGATCGTTATCAACAGCTGAAGAGACAGAACAAATTGAAGATTCTGCGGGAATATAGACCGAGAGACGTGAGGAAGATTAGGAGTTTAGGATGTGGAAGGTGAATAGTGATCTGAGGGGACCTGAGTGTTTGGAGAATTGTGACGGTGGTTGATACTTCCCAGCTGCCGACACCGTACAAGTTTAGTTCTTCTTGAGGTACTTGAAAGAGAAGGGTTGTTGTGTAATCACAGAGGGGAAGGGACACCTCCTTGAGACCAGTCACACACACGGCCTTTTTGCAAGTTTGAGATTTTAGTTTGCTAGCTTCCAATCCGACTGAGAACCTACATCTCGAGCACCAGTATTCCGGGTTGTAGAGTAGAGTGTGATACTTTTAGAGACATCATCGTCTGTCCTCGTCTACTAACGTGTAAGACAGCATCAGAGTGGGATTGCTGGTCATATCCAGAAAACACTTTGTTGCCGTCACACAATATCCAGCCAGTGGTGTGACTTCGCTCTCAGACCCTCATCATAGCGTATCGATTTACAGTATAGCGGTAACTGCTTTTCCTTGTACCACTCTACAACTGACCGTTATGATATAGTAGGAGATCGAAGGAACAAGTGTTCCACCAATATAGCTCGTAGGGTCATTGTGATATACATTTCCGACTGCCACATCAAGGTAGCTTTGCGTTATTAAAAGATTCTTCAAAGTTTGGAAGTCTTGTGTAAGTGTCTTACACAAATCATTACTACAGAAGGGGCAAATGAAAAGTGGTTCGAGACCAGTTGGGCAGTCAGTCAAATGTTTGGCCTATCCGCTGAGTAGCAGACACATCTTTCTTTACTACAGCCCCTCTCAGCAACGACTTTTCCAACCGTATCCGTAAAAACTTTAAGAAATTTCTGATCGTTGCCCATCGCCATCGTCTTTGCTACCTATTGTTTCCAAGCATTGCTTATGATTACCAGTTCAAAATCGGTGGAACTCTTCACTGACCCTATTAAGCAGTAACTTATGGAAGTATGGTATGTACTCACCATCTAGTTGGGGCCAATAAACACCAGCTGAAACAATATTTTTGTTCCTGAGATTCATGTTGGTAAGAAATAGGTATTTGCGTGAGCATGACTGAAACAAGTGGTAAACATTGTTAGTTCGACCAACCGGTATCTAGAAAGCATAACATAAGCAATTTCTTTACTGGCCTGCCCACTGAAGTCACCTGCTACATCGATCACACCTGGAAATTCAACTTTTAAAAGCTCTGCAATTTTAAGTGGTACTTATCCTTCCCTATTTCTGAAACGTGGCTAGTGGGTGTAAAGGCAAAACCACAAAATGGATTCGGAGTGTATAACTGTTCTACTCTGCCACTGAGCCAAAAAACTTATGGTGACTGTCAAAATCAGGGAATAAACGCGCTTTCTGCCTTAGAATAAAAACCAAACATATGCATGCTGTGCACAGGGCACTCAACATCAGGTTCATATGTATCAGAGGCATGAATTGTACAAACTTTCCAGATCAGTCAGGGAAGATCAAGGAAATGGACTACTTCGGTATCTAATGTGCTTCGCAGAAAAAACCATTGGTTCAGGTTTCAAAATGCTAGTATTGGTTTGTGAGATTTTCGTCTTGTGTGATATTGGAGATTGTGAATAAGTTTCGTTGAAAATGAGTTCGAACATCAGCTGAGTCACCTTCTCAGTCAGGCTTATATGGTTAGCTAAGGAATCGAACATTTGTCTTAAGATGAGAGTAATTTAGGAGACCAATGTGTATTTGCAGGTTGAATAACGGTGACTGTCTTCCGCAGCTTTATGTAGATCTCCAGCAAACAGCCATAGCCGTTGTGCTACTTATTGTCCTCTCTCAGACACTCATTTACAGACTCTCAAAGATCCCGCCGCAATCCCCTAACGATGGCATGAAGTTATTAAAGACTGTTGCCTTTTCGTCAGAACTAAATTTGGGCGCGTTGTTCATTTTCCTTTTCAGGTCATCAAAATTGTTTTTGTAAGCACGTCAGCATTAGAGAATTGGTTTTCCCCCATCACCATAACTAAATATCAAATGAAGAGAGTATAGATGAGCATTGATTGCACCTGAAGAACACTATGAAAACTGTATGAAGCTGCTGGTAGATTCGAAGAAAATCTAACTAATAAAATCTTGGCCCCTGAGACATGAATGCAAGGCTCGTCAGTTTATTCTATCACAGAGTGCTTACAATTATATGCGAAATTACCTTGAGCGAAAGAAAATGAAACACCTACTTGAGGGCAGGAAAGCAGCCAGAAGCATCACCACAGGACCTGGCATTATTGTATAACGGTTCGTGCTACCACACCTCATATTGGCACATCAAGGTGGAAGGTAGAGAAATAAGGAGGAAAGTAGTCAGTGGTAAAACGTCGTGTAAGGAGGAAATGGTGGAATGAGACAGTGAGGAAACTCAGGTTGATCCCCACTGAAGCATATCACCTAAACCACCCAAATATCCTGCTGCAGCCCAGAGTGGGATGATCTCAGTCAACCTCTCACATGACTCTCGCATTCGGAATCTCTGTCAGGGAAGTCCTCTACTTATTCACTACCTTCATGCGGCACATGGTGTCCCCACATAAGTGACCGTTCGGCACCCAACTGGAATGGTGTCTACGGACAGCACATACAGAAGCGTTGGAAAACAATGATCTTAAACTAGTGGTGCACATGGACCCCACCATCAAGACGGCTGGCCAGTTGGCCTATGGACCTATTTCGGTCACCAGTAACCAAGGGAACACAGAACCTCACATTGCTCCGCTGTATTGTGGATCAGATGTCAAGTCAAAGACTAGACGAGTAGTGCCTTAAAATAACCACCTGCTTTGGTCTCAGTAGTGCCACAGACCATATACAATTTATGAATCAGCACTAACAATGAAGACGACTAAACACTTGGCGAAATTCACGATGTATTGGGCTGTTAGCTCAATCATTCAATCTGCCAAAATATCGTCGATATTCTCACTCGAGAAACATACTGAGTATTCATCAACTTTTTCGAATTTATCCTTGTGTATTTTTATTTCGTTCACTCACTCATCATTTACTCCAAGCATTGCTAAAAAGTTGTTTCCAGAGATTGCCATCCAGTGCGACACCCGATGCAAACACTCGGAAACACCGCACAACACTTAAACTGCTCATTCTTTAACGTCCGCACCTTGACACAGATCAGACAACAGACAGGTTTAGACACGAATCTGCAAATCCTTGCCATTGATGTATGCTTCATTTCAGACACCCACAGAAAACATGTCAGTGAGTTGCTCCAAGTTAGATTCAAGGTTAGTTGTCCAACTGCCCCAGATACCATCCAAATGTCGAATAAACCTACCTCGGGCTTTAAACAATATCCTGCCAATGATCACTAAGTCTCTGTGAGGTCTTTGAAACTTCCTGACGCTCATCCGCATATTCCGGTAAGCAGTGGAACACAATGAGATACGTAAATGCCTTACACCAAGGAACGAGCAGTAGTTGCACGAGGACCCCAAGGCTTAGTGATAAGAATGTGTGAGTGAGATGAAAGTAGTAACTGCATCTGGGAGTGATCAAAAGCTGTCCCAGTTCATCCAAGCCGCCAGTAGCAAGGAAACTGGTCAAACAGTCTACGATGTAGGTGGTATGCTGAGAACCACTATCCGTGGATACGTGGAACGCTATGTAGAGCACCTTGAAAAGTAGTTCAGTTGGTCTAATGCTGCAGTAATGTTGAAATCAGTGTATTGTGTTCCACAGCTAGTTAACACCTATTCAAATAACGAAGCGGAAGCCCCGAAGGGAAGCACCGTACCAAGATAACTTAGCCACGGACTTTTTCAGGAATAGAGGCTGGACGGCGTTCAAGAAGCATACTACATTGTTCAAGACGGTCAGGTTAACTGGATGGTTCATCAATCTGGAATGAGGCCATTGTTGTAACCAGCAACGCTCACGTAATACAAATGAGAGTGGTCGGAGCATAAATCTGCCACCTGTAGAATCTAAAGACACTAGCTAATCAAATGTTTCACAGCCTTTATGAAACGAGTGAAAAACTGATACATGTGGAGTTCCTTTTCTGGTTTAGGTGCATCGAATGCGTGTTCACTCCTTTGTAAGATATTTGGACACCTACACATATATTGGAGGTCGATCATCGTTGTATTCCACAATATCTGGGTTGCCTTGGATTCATTGGATAGAGCCGTACTGTAGAATTGTCAGTAAGAGAGTAAAGCCCTGAAAAGTTTGTTAATATTTTGAAGGGCCCTATTCTTAAACATCTTACGTAGGATGAAGATATATGGCCACCTGTCTCCATTGTTCCAAGCCAATAATGGGATTAGGCACAGCTGCCCAAAATCGCACTTCTTCTTTAACTTTCCGAATGGTGACACGATCAGACAGTCCAGAAAGAACTGCGTGTGGGAAGATTTACTATATTCAAAACTAAAAACGAAAGTAGTGAATGTTTCTTCAGAAGATACTCCAACTTTGTTAGGTACTCACTACGACTTCCTCGAACACTGGTGCATCGGCTGAAATTGACACTTCACAGCAGTATACAAAGAACAGGTGTATAGAAAAAGAGTAATATCAAAGAAAATAAAGTAGGGAGAGAATAAACGATAAGAAGATAACAGACAGTGCAAATATTCAAGCCTTAAAAGATGTCAGGGAGTGAATACATCTGCACTATTGTGACTGATTTTAAGCTATGACACCAAGAGCCCTCAAACACTGATTCCTTTCGTCTCATGGATCCCAACCAGACAGTCCGCATCTCCCAACACATTTCACACAAACAGTCAGGTCCTCCAACGACTAGTTCCACGTCTTCGTCTGGTCAATCTGAACCCACTTTCTACCTAACCCCATTCCCCCTAGTATAGCACGTCGAGGTAGGTGGTGGATCGGGATGCGCACCACACGTCCAAGCTAAACTAAATTTCACAACCTTTCCAGTCGATTTTCCTTTCTTGTCTAGTGCCTTTGGCCTGACCTCAACATTGCTCATACAGTGATTCCACCAACACCGAGCAATGCAACGAAGACATCTGTGATCAAAACCCTGTAATCGCCTCATATCTTCTACTTTCAACAGACGTGTCTCACAGACGTTTAACAAAACAGAAAGAACTGGCGAGCAGTATACTCGTCCATTATTATATGGTTGCATATCTACACAAATGACCTTCTTATCCGAGCACAGATTTGGTCAGTAACCATTCCGTTCAGGTTGATGCAAATCCTTAAGTATGTGAAGTTGTTAACACACTCCGCTGCCTATCATTCAACGGGAATTATTGCAGCTGACCAGTGCTGCAGCACCATCTCAAATTTGACAGGCGAAAAACGAAAACCAAACGTACTCATACTTCTGCTCAACGCGTCCAAAATACCCTGCATCAGTCAGTGTTTTCCCCTAGCACGTCAACGTACTCTAAGTCAACCAGACGCCTTTCACCGACTAGATCAAACCTTGTTAAGTCAGATGTGCCTAAGATTATGTTCATTATTACGTCTCTGACGAAGTTAAGTGGAAATGGTGACACTGGATATCCCTGACGAGCACCACTAGTTGTCGTCCATTCACATGACAACTCTCAATCAGCCCTTACACGGCTGTGAGTTCGAGTAGAGAGCTTTGATTAGCATTATATACTTGTTCGGTACCCCCTTCACAAGTAGACACTACAACAACACCTCACGGTCGACGGGGTCGAATTCCACCTCCAGGTCAAGAGATGTGACATGTCTCGGTCATTGGCTGGTAGGTATGCCTGTGTTGCAGAACCTGTCGTAGGGGGGAAATAAGTGCGATACACTCTCGTCCAGGTCCATAACATGCCTGGTTTTCTCGGCTTTGCTGATCTTGAGCTCTACTTAGGCGTCGGATAACTATGAACCCTAGGATCTCGGACACAATACCAGTCAAACTAATTCTCCTATGGTTGTCACAAGAAGATTTATCCACAATCTTATCAACTGAGGGGAGCAGTGAAGTACACTAGTTTGACGCCACTACTCCTGATTTCCATACACTACCTGGAACCTTCGTCAAACTGATCAACAATTTCCCACCTCCAACCTTGAGAATGTGAGTGACAAACTATCAGGTCTTGCTGCTTTCCACCGTTCCAGCTTTCTCAGCTTCACGGAGAGTTGGAGAACCGACATCTACATCCCATTCATGTTCGGAATGGCTGGATGTTGGGCAACTGGAGTGTTGCTGGGTGACCTGTTAAACTGTACTTCAGTGTTCTGCTCAACGTTCTAGCCACCTGTCGTGAGAGGTTATCAACGTTCCACCGTTTTCTGTGATGACTTCACTCACAATCGTTCTGCTTCTGCCGGTATCCTTAATAAGCCTAAGTGGTTGTCGGGTGCTTTTTATTCAATGCTGATGCCTTATCCATCTCTCTCGCCCACGTCACCCATCACTGCTCGTGATCGACACAAAGACTCTTGAACAATTTATGTTTGATCTGCTTTCGCTCTTCATCGTGGTCAGAGCCAACTGGAATCAGTCTTCTCGCATCAATCAGTTCGAATGGCATCATGGAAATCGAACCGCGTTTGCCAACAGAACCTTCATGTGTAGGTTACCAATTGTGTTTACTGCTGTTTCAACAGCCCAGCAGGCTTAGTATCAGGCCACGTTTGCTCATGGTGATCATTGCTGTCACGTTCAGACAAATGCTTAGCTTTCTCTTCCCCTAATGCGTACTTGACGTTCATATCTTCCAATCAACCATAGACACGCTTTACTATCGCCTGTTTCCTGCTACCAGTAGTGCGCAGAGGTACACGAGCCCGTACTAGTGTGTAGTTGCAGTCCAAACTAGTACTCCAGAAAGAGCGACGATTATCCAACAATGGCTTATGGCAATGTGATCTATCTGCGTCCATAGTTGGTTTGAAGTCGGCGGACGCCTTATGCCTAAAGTTAGTTCTGGTCAGAAACAAATGATTGTCGGAACGAAATTGCAACAGATAATCACTGTTGTCGGTTCGTTAGCATGAGATTCATGGTACTCCGTGACTGGCTCAGCTTCCCTACTTGAGCGTTGAAGTCACCTACGATTGTGACTACATCTGAACGCTTCGCCTTCTGTAGTAAGGTGGAAAGCTTCTCACAGAATTCATCCTTTACGTCATCATCCTAACCGTAGTCGGTGGGTGTGTAGGCGGAGATTACGAATAGGCATCGATTGGTCTCACGATTCTTCGTAGTCGTTACAGATCCGTTCAGTCGAACAGCACATAAACGGCTGTTTACTGGAATCTAGTCGAGAAGCACACTTTCTGTACTACAGTCCAATGCTATACCTACACTATCGAGTCCAGGACAGCTAGCTAGTAGTGGGTGTCCGGATGCGCGTAAGATGAATTCTGAAGATTTGCTACTATGGCGAGGCGAATCTAACAACCACACACTAGTCCTGTATGCGTGTCTCAGAGACAGGATACATCGATGGCTAGAGATGCCAGAGTTCTGGCGGACGATATTTGCTGTCGGATTTGGCATAGATTTCGAACATTGGAGGTTCCCATGTGAGATCGATTGTGGGATCTCAGAAGACTATGAATGAGGTTTTGATCGTTGACAATGGTTGAAGATAGAGATGTTGGGTAGTGTGTGAGAGGTTTAATATTATTATCGGGAGATGAAGGCAAGGGGGGAGGCAGAGTTAAGGAAAATATGTTGTTTGATTGGATCTAGTGTATTACTGGAAGTGTGAGGGCGGTTCACAATTTCCGGCTACTCAGACGGCGGACGGTTATTTCTATTACGATACCTGAAAGAGAAAAAGCTTTATGTGATGGTAGAGCCCATGGGGAACTTTCTTGAGGCCAGTCACGCACGTCTTTTGTGGTATGTTTTTTTGAGGTCTGGCTGTTCGAACGCCGGGTCGAGATGACCCATATCCCCGGAACCGGGGGCAGGGTGCAATGTTTAATTTTTGGGTCAACCTTTTTCAGTCTCGATCTTGCCATTGGGAAGGCAGAATGGCAGCACTGGTCATCAAGGAAAACACGTTACTGCCGTCACACCCCATCCAGCTAGAAGCAGTACAACTTCGGCCTCAGACCCCCGTCAGTGTAGTTATTCACACTACGATGGTGATTACTTTTCATCTAACCGCTAATCGAAAGATCTTTTTAGCATGATAGGACCCCCCTGAGGACAAGTATTGTACTAGCATGGTTTATTGTGATGTACAAGCGCGACCACCATGTCAAGGAAGCAGCTATCAACAGGGGAAAATATGGAACGCTCCACGATCTTGCGCAAGAACCACGCAAATCTGCTCCATTTCCTGAGACGACAGAGATCAATGGTTGACAATTTTTGGTGAAATGACTGAAATTCGATCCAATTAACGCAGATGTATTCACTTTTCGAAGTCTTCTAAAGTCTGAATACATTCACCAACCTTTTTCAAACTCTTTTTCTTCCACGTAGGTCTTCGTCTACTTTGATTTCTTTTTTTATCAACTTGTTCTGTGTATGCTACTGTCAAGTACGGCAGGTTTAACCAAAGCATTTGTGTGTGAGGTTCTACACTGATTTTGTCTCTATCAAGTATATTTTCGAAATAAAATAAATATAATATTAGGTATGGACAATTAATAATCCAACATGCAGTCTAGAAACTAGTTTTAGGCGACAAGAGAGGTTATTCCATTGGCTGAAAGGATTATTACGGACTGCAGAGCTGAAATATGTTAGACATAGTCACTAGTGAAGAGAAGTGATGGAAACGTAAAAATTGTGTAGACAAGAAGAAACGTACTGTTCTAGGTATGACGTTAGTTGAAACTTCCTAGTTGCTTAGGTGGTTAGCTATTCCTCAGAAAAAGTGTACTACCTTGCCTGTAAGCAGAGCTCAAAGAACGTTTAGATTTCCAGCAAAAGAAACGTTTCCAGATATCTGGCATCAACTGCTTTAACGCCCAACAAACAGAAACGAAAATCAGTTTATAAAACCAATATTTCCTTAGTTTTTTCACTCAAGCAAAATGACTGCCAAGCAATAATTAAAAGAACTCAACCCGATGCTCTAATTGTTTTACTTCATTGTGATTAAAATCAATAAGGAGTATCTGAGAAAGGGTATTTTATAAGGGTACACCACCGTAAGGTAACCATGAATTCTCTTGACGCGGAAATATGATCCATCAAATACAGTGCTTTAAGCGAGAGAAGGATCACGGATACGTTAGCTGTGATATGCTTATGGGTTTTCGAATAGTCTATGTATTACTTAATAGATTTATGGAGTAGAACGTACAATGAAGTGGATACTATTTAGACGTTGAATTAGCGCCGATGCAATATAAGCGGATCTTATGTACCTGATTCTACAGCAAAGATGAATATACGCAAAATAATAGAAAGATGCGGGTTCTTTCACATTGAATCGTCTTTTTTAGACTAGATAAGTCATAAATACAACAATCGATGTTTTCATTGGTATTTTCTATTTCCAAGGTCATCCTAGAAACCGTCCAAAGATATACGTTTCACTGAATAATAATGTTCATCAAAATAAGAACAAAAAGGTACTAGTAGACCAAACAAAATCAGTGAGAATAAATATTTCTTCATCAAAAGTGTAAATTTCATGCAGTGTCAAAAAAGAGCAAAGTAAAAACCAACCTGTACATATGTGTATAATACATTTTATAGCATGGGTAGTATGGGCTAGAAAATTTGTGAGCTAGAAATAGTTATCTCGATATAAACACATGCCCATCACAGTATAGGCGGATAACACCACCCAATTAAATAGCAGTAGCTGGTTAGTATAAAGTAGAAAAAGATTAGTCAGTGAAGTAACAACTTAAGAGATAGGAGGATAGTTAGTGAATGAGGAAAATAGTCTAAATATTGCTAAAACATGGAACGAAAGTGTTACCCTATTAGCTAATGAGTATGTTTATTCATAAAAAAAGAAGAGTTTATATTCACATTCCATCAAAAAAGACATGAACACATTTGGCACTTGTTACCAAATAAGCCACAAGATGAGAATTACAGTTTAATTACAGACAGATGTACACATTTAGAAGCGGTATTTCAGTGATGACAGTGACGAAGGCTGACAATGCAACTGAGTGAAGTAGCAATAACACACGAGCACATCTGATTGCTTTGAATAAAACGATGAAATACATTTTCTGAAAAAAAGAGATTTTGATTCAAATGCTATAGTTAGTTTCTGAGATTAGGATCAGTGTGATCATGGCCTATAGAAAATGTTGTACTTCATCTAGGGAATACTGAGATGTATTATTTTCATCAAAAGAATTGGACAATAGCGTGAGGCATTCGAAGATTGTAGGTGAAGATTCGAGATTCGCAAAGGCTAAATCGCATAAAAGATTCTCCCAGGAACTCATATAACTGAAATAAATATAATCACTAAGATAATCAATCATATTCAAGAAATGTAAGAATTATCAATTAATTTTAGCTTATTTTATACAACGATGGCGTTGTGGAATGCATAGTTTTGGTTCTTAATGTAGATGCTTGCTTTTTAAACCTCAACACCGATTCTATTGAGGAAACTTGGAAAAACAAACGACATTTCAGTCTCTGTACGATTATCATTCAGTATGTGAATCAGTAAGCACGTGAGTTGTATGAACCCGTACAAGTAGTAGAACTCCACAATACGATGCACTGAACAGATGTTTCATTACAGCTGAACAGTGAACAATCGTGCTCCTTTTGGCGTACAAATCAAGACTGTTTTTATACTAACATCTAGTCAGAAAGGTAAATTCCATATCTACATCCTTCGAAGAAAAAAAAGAATTTTGCACGACTTTAGTGACTTACAAAAATAGAAACCTTCATTCTGGTTTACTTTTTTAAAACAGATCTATACATTAGCCTCGAGAAATCATCGATGGGCATAACCTTGAAAATGAACGTTACCACTCACGCAGTTGTATACGACATTATTGTAACCATATCAAACAACTCATGAATAACCTTAATTTACGTTTCTCAGACCAAAGAAACGTCACCCAAGTAAAACGTTATTCCTTAAACGTGGTGATGGGGTTTACATATCACAATAACAAAACGAACTGAGCTATCTGGAAAGCTTGTTCCTTCGACGTCTACCTTACAAAAAAAGTCTGCTGGATAGCGGTAACACAAAACTACTTGTCGTCATACTGTGAACAGCTGCCTTACAGTGAGATTTAGTGGATAGAGAAGTAATACTGACTGCATGGAGTGTCACATAAATAAGATGTTCACTGATCATCACCAGCAGTACACACTGATGCAACTCTAACTCATCATCATTATCAACATAGGACCAGGCATTACTGCGTAACGGTCCGAGTTGCCACACCTCATATCAGCACATCAAGTAAAAAGGTAGTGAGGTGAAGGATGAAGATAAGTGAATGCAGTCAAAAGAAATATAAAGTATGAGAAGAAAGGAAAGAGGAGTGACAAAATAGTGAGATTCGGTATAGCGTTGTTAAGATGAGGATAATGTGTGTATACATCTGCGCCACTGACATCGGTTCTGAGCCATATCACCTAGGGTCTCCAACCACTGGTTCCTCTTGTCCCGTGGACCCCAACCACCTAGTCTGCATCGTCCTACATGGCTTAAACCAACAGTCAGAGACTTCATACATTGGTGCCATGTTTTAGTCTGGCCACCTCGGGCCTTTTTCCAGCCTGAACCCACCTCAGCCAACATTGTGTGACGAGGCAATCGGTGACTAGGCATACGTAGTACGTGTCCCAACCAGCCATCTCAGTCGATGAAGGTTCACAACCTCGTCGACTGACTTACCTCTTCTCCCTAAAACTCTACACCTAACTTCTGCATTACTCACATGGTGACACCACGGAATACGTCCTATACTACGAAGGCAACGGTGGTCAAATACCTGTAACCTTCTCATGTCTTCCACTTTCAATGGCCATGTTTCACAGCCATACAGTAGAACAGAGCGGACTGCTGTGCAGTACACGCGACCCTTAATAGACAAACGAATATCACGGCGGCGCCATAGGTGGCGCAAATTGGCAAAAGCCAATCGAGCCTTTTGTATCCGTGCCGAAATCTCATCGGCAACTAACCCACCGGAGTTGATCCTACTTCCCAGGTAAGTGAAGTGGTCAACACACTCAACCACTTCACTCTCTATTGTTAACCGCGGTACCGCTGAAGACCAGTCCTGGAGCAAAAATTTGCATTTGGGTGGTGAAAATCGCATCCCAAACATTCTCAAATTTCCACTCAAAGTGTTCAGAAGACTCTGCATCTTGTCAGCGTCTTCATCTAACAGGACTATGTCATCTGCATATTCTAGATCTAAGGAAAATTCAGCTGTGGTCCGGTCAACGTCTTTGTAATTAGGTGACGAGAGGGAAACCTCCATAAGAATATCTATGATAAAATTAAATAAGAATGGGGATAGTGGGCATCCTTGACGGACACCACTTGATGAGTATAGCTCCCTGGACAACTCACCATAGGCTCTAACATGCCCACAAGTGTTCGAGTAGAGAGCTTTCAATAAGGTGATGTACTTACTAGGCACGCCTTTCAGTGACAGACACTGCCATAAGACTTCTCGATCAACGGAGTCAAATGCCGCCTTCAGGTCGAGAAATACAGCTATTGTTGGGCGTCTGTAAGCATGCCTATGTTCCAGGACCTGGCGCAGTGTGAATATTTGGTCGATACATCCACGGCCAGGTCTAAAGCCTGCCTGGTTTTCTCGGGCTTGCTGTTCCCGAGCTCCACTCAGGCGTCGGAGAATTATAGAACTTAGGATCTTAGACACTATGTTTGTCAGGCTGATTCCTCTGTGGTTATCACAAGAGGACTTCTCGCCTTTCTTGAAGACTGGGATGATCAGTGACTTAGACCAGTCGGAGGGGATCGTATTTGATTCCCATATACTGGCTAACACTTCCGTTAGCCTGACTAAGAGAACTCTACCACCATTCTTGTATACCTCAGCAGGTAGTCCGTCTGGTCCTGCTGCCTTTCCTCGTTTCAGGCTACCTACCGCTTTCTCGACTTCTAGTGTTGGGGGGTCTGTCTCTATGTCCCATTCAGGGTCCGACTGGATAGCGGGCAGCGCAATGGTGGCTGGAGGCCAGTTAAACTGTTCCTCAAAGTGTTCTGCCCATCGTCCCAGTCGCCTTCCCTGCGAGTGAATCGCCGATCCGTCCTTCTCCGCTATAACCTCACTAACTGTTGTTGACCATTTCCCCCCAGTCTCCTTAATAAGTCTAAATAACTGTCTACTGTTACCGATCGCCGCTGCCTTTTCCATCTCTTTAGCCTTTGCTGCCCACCACTGTTCACGATCGTTGCGCAGACTTTTCGTCAGTTTATTTTTAAGTTGCGCTCGCTCTTCATTGTACTCAGAGCCTGCAGGGATGCATTCACGTGCATCCATTAGTTTGGAAGAAGCTGCTGATATCCACTGGCTCTTTTTAGCCATTATCTTGGAGTCGGCTACAGTCTCCAGTGCTGCTTTTACAGTAGACTGAAGATGGCACCAAGCTTCTTCTGGATGAGTGACAGTCTTTTGTTCCGATAACTGCCTAGCCAACTTCTCACTGAACACGGCTTTGGTGTTTTCGTTGTCCAGCAGAACTCGTAGTGGTTTTGTTGCCAAATTTTTTCTACGTCCATTGAGACGCAGGCATATACGTGCTCGGACCAACGCATGATCGCTGTCCAAACACGTACTCCAGAAGGAGCGGCAGTCTTCCACCGATCCTCTCCAGCGATGACTAATAGCAATGTGGTCTATCTGTGTCCATCGCTGAGTCGAGCTCGGTGGACGCCAGGTCAGACAGTGCCTTTCTTTATGTCTGAAATTTGTGCTGGCTAAAAATAGGCGGTTATCTGAGCATAGTTGTAATAGGCGATCACCGTTATCTGTACGTTCAGCTGGGATTCCGAAAGTGCCACCTAGGTGCCTTTCTGCCTCACTCAGTCTACCCACCTGTGCGTTGAGGTCACCTGCAACAACCACTACGTCCGAACTCTAACTATGAGAAGTCGAGTCACGAAACGTTCGTCCTAAAATAATCAAACTCCTACTTGATTGATCTGAAGTCTTCCCGTCTTCATGACATGAGTTTCCTGGTTCAGTTGGAGACGACCAAAATTAAGTCTCAAAATCACATACAGACTGTGTGTCACCCAACTCGAAACAATGCACTAAGGCTCTGAGATCATGCAACACAATTAACAATCTGATTTTCTTTTCAGATACCTTAAGAAGGAGTGACCTACTAAAGCGTTGGTAGTCAGAAAGTGTCAACTGTTTTCACAACTCTGTCAACACTACAATTCTCTCATACCATTATCGACCTTCCATATAATCTCCCTCCAATCCACCTTCATAATAGTCTCTTATTAACCCCACGTCAATTTCTTACAGCTCTCCAGCTCTTCATAACGATCCGAGTTCACACAACAGCATCTCTGTCCGCTCGAAACCACGCTCCAAACTACACATCACAGTCATCAATGTCTACACTCTCCATCAAATTGGACAACAAGCTTCCCTGGCCAGAACTCTTGTATCTCGGACCATGAGTGTGCGTTGTGTTTGGAGACTCGTGTACCAGAACCAAGTGTGGTTATTCACAACAATCCAGTGTAATGAATCTGTGTAATTCACCCTCCGAGTTTTTGGAGATCGTATGGTTATCTCTCGTGAGTAGGTTAGATCGGACAGAAAGACGTTTACTCAGTACTTTCGGAAATCCAATCGAACGATGGAATAACGGCGATCGCTTACTACAACTGTACTCAGACAAACACCTACTTCTAGCCAGCACGAACTTCAGACAGAGAGAGACAGACACTGACTGAGATGAGATCTGACAACATCAGGTTAACGGTGGACATGGAGAGTCGGTGGGAGATAGCTGCTCCTCTTGAACACGTGTTTAGACGATAATCACACCTTAGTTCTAGAAGTTGAGAAGGCTGTGAGTAACCTGAAATGAGGAACGTCAGCAGGGCCAGATGAGTTATTACTACAGCTGTTTAAGGATGTTGGCTGAAGATTTATTTTGGATCAAGGTGTTAGCTAGCTCATGGAATCACCTATGATCCCCACTGACCAGTCTCAGTCACTGGTTGCTCAGTTTTCAAGAAGCTAGCGAAGACAAATCGATAACCACAATGGAATCAGTATAACTAACATTGCGTTTCAGGTTACAGGTTTTGTTATCATACGACACCTTAGTGGAGCTGCAGAACACCAAACTGGAGGACACTTCACAGGTTTCACACGTGTTCGTGGGTGAATCGACCAGAAATTTACTCTCCACAAGGTCTAAAAGAACAGACACATTTACCGGCACCAAATTGTAGCTGCGATGTAACTCAAAATCCATCCACATATGATCACTTTAGCCGTCATATCGAGTTTCACTATTGTTTTATTCAATATTACTCTATTTTCGCAACTTTCTACCACTTTTGACTATTTCCTTCCATATGTCAGTATCTTTCTCCTTGAAGCCTTGCATCTTCATGTTGTGATATAGGGTATTGGAACACAGGTCATTGAGCAGGTCTGGTGTTGATGCTGACCGAATAGAATTGTGATCATCTTCGTAAATCATGGCAGACCAGGGTATAACTAGTTATTGGTTCATCCAAAATAATTGTATATCATGTAAATGCCAACTATCAAGTAGTTCAGTTTGAGGTCTGTGAGGATCGATTTTTTCCAAGGTAGTTTTTATCGTGAATTGATGCTAAGAGTAAATGATTGCAAATTCTTACTTATGAACTGGCTAAAGTCGACAAAAAATAACTGAGACATCTATTTTTCTTCTATCTTCTGAGTAGGGAGAAAAGTCCGAAATTTTTACTTTCCTTGAACGACTCAGAGACCTTAAGTAGTTTATAGTGCTTGTCAGACGAATCGAAAAAATCTACCTTTTACAAATAAAGTATTTATTACTATTGGGTGTTATAAATGAGTTTTGTAGTTTTTTTGCATTGTTTTTAATTCTTCAAGCTGAAATGTGTCTGGTATAGAAGCATTCAATTTGAGGCGTAATATAGTCATGAGTACTTTTTCAGTTACTCCAAATGGTTCCAGGAGCATTCATGAATATATGCCAGTAGTTAGGTTAAAGAAGTTCGGATTGTGGATAATTGTGCGCTTTTCATATCTATATAAGAGTCGGTAGTAGTTAATAACTATCCATATATACAATACTGTCTGGTAGTGACCACTTTTACTTGAAGACATCAAGTTATTAGCTTTTCTGTCTTCTGCATCGTTAAAATGTCTTGTTTTATTTCGATTTGAAATCTCGTCAAGATAAATTTACCCGTTCTCCCTTCAGTAATCTATCATGCTTACGTTCACTTTTCCCACACTACTGTCTAGTAAATAGTTCAACAATTATTCATGAACTTCCTGGAGTTAGATTTAGCTTGTAGATTATTTTTTTAATGTGAACGACTACAATATTCATGCTGTTACAAAGTATTAGCACTAGTTACATTTGTCAGACCAACCTCACTTGTTTCTAATGTTCCGACTAGTCGATGAATTACTAGAAGTTTGATCTGTGATACAATAGGATTAGACAGGAAAACACAACATCATTCTCTAGTGCAACATGTGTTGAAGTTAAATTCACATCGAGATGATAATTCATCTTGTTTTCCATAGGATATTATGGTCAAAGTACTTCCTAATTAGTAATTCTTTACTCTTGAGATATTTTACAATATTCCCAACATCAAAGTCAACCGTTATTCTTGCCGTAAATGGATACGTTTCTGCAGAAGAAAAACGTAGGAGATTTCTTTTTCAGACTGAGGGTGTCAGTGTTTCACACGAGACAACAGTTCCTCAACTAAACATCTTTCTGATTCATACGTTTCTTGTTCTGTCATTCTCTCCTTTTTTCTTATCTTTCTATTTGTCATTTGGCTTTCTCTTTCTGTCATCAAGTGTAGTAATTTGAGGTGATTCACTTTTGTAAAAGGCATTAAGTTGCACTATCTGTTTGTTCAAAATTCAAGAAATCGAAAAAGTAGTATTTTGCCGAATATACGTGCCACATTGTAAGAGTGACAGTTTTGGTAGACTGGTCTCATCGAAAATTTGGGAGCACTGGACAGCTTGTTTCACTCCAGTGTGGGACTCCTCGGCAGTATGCACTCACGAGGCGGACCAGGACATTCAGGTTTCACGGGAACGCGTTAACCATTCATACTACCTTAAAATCAAAACCCCCATTTAGCTGAAAATATATTACATAATGTATAATGTGATAAAATTATATACACAAGTGGAAATTTTTGATTCGCATCTTCTTGTTTTTGTTAATAACTCTGTGTTATCCAGCTGTATTTTTTTAGAGCAAATTCTAATCGCTTATTTGTGCTGTTTTGACAATTTACTTAGACCGTAAACAATTAGTAACTCAGCTAGCTTTTATCAAGGTCTAATGATACACATAGAACAGCTTTAAAATAGGTGACGATGGTTTACTTTGATTTCTATTTGAGAAAACTTCATTTAAGTTTTTTCACTGTTACATACAAGTTGGTTGCCAAATCAAATCACATAACCGGACATTTTGATTACAGAAGAGTGCAACATCTTAATCTCACGTTACCAATGCTGTTTGATGAACGAGCTACTAAAAAATGAAATTCATAAAATAATATAAAGTTGTTTACATAATAACATACCGTCGTGCAACATCACTATACTGCAATAAGTTTCTTAAAGCCAAAGCAGCAGTAAGCCTAAGATGTTTAGTTACAGGTCCTTCATGAACTGGCATAGGTGCAAAAGGTGGGTTAGAAATACCTCCAGTTAAAGCTCTATGACATTCTTCTGACAGAGTATTAGACAAAAGTAAATCATCATAAATTAATGGCTTTTCAATTTCACACGGAGAAAAATTTAATGTGGTCCCTTCAGTTGTATCACAATCCGCTTGATTTGTATTTGCCGTTGCCAAATTAGGGTCAGTATTTGATGATGGCACAGACTTATACTTAGAAGGCAGCTGAAAGCAGTGCTTAGAAGTGAGGTGATTCAGAATCAAATCCAAACTGGAATTATATATCATCTCAGAACAGTTCCCCCATGCGCACTTTATCTAGAAGGAAAAAAAGATAAATATACTCAAAAATGTATAAATCCCTGAACTATGAGTATCACAGCTTTAAGGTTTATTGAGAAAGGCACCAACAACCGATACAATTCCCAATACCATTCCCTTGTTTATGCAGTTGACAATTGAGGTTGCCAAATGTCGCCTAGACTATTTGATTCATGGATTACGAGTTCAAAATTAGTTCCAGTAAACGACGAGCAAGTTACTAAATATTAGTATTATCTTCAAACATTAGGGGGGTTTCACAACTTTGTGCACAGATAGATAAGTCAACATGGAACATGCCTGAGATTTTATCAACAAGCAGTTCCCGAGCGTACTAACAATTTATCACATCACTTGATATCCTTAAGCTGAGAGCTGATACAGACCAGTTTATGGGGGGTCATTTTACATTTGACATGAAAAACACATGTTATACATACAAACGCAACCAGATTCTCGTTCAAAACGTCCAAAAAAATTGTATTTCGTCAGTATCTTGATCTAAGGAGACCATATCAAATGCATAATGAGTCAACTTAGTAGCTTTGGGGTAGGAAGTCAATCTCTAAGAAGTTGTAGATAAGTAGGGTTATTCATAACAGTGAGTTTACAAAGAAAATTAAATAAGAGTTGCTACGGCAGGTATCACTAGTATCTGTCACCTCAGACGACGATTATCGATAAGCTCTAACACAACTGCGTAATTTCGGGTAGATGGGTTAGTGCACGGGGTCGCTATTAGTTAAAAACCTCGGCTATTCTAATAGTAAGTGATTGATGAACGCTGCTACGTCATTGTGTCTATATATGTATATTATCATTTTATATCACAAAATACTATAACAGTCTTGCCATTCATAAAACAAGTATTGATTGGGAAAAGTGAAAAACTTGATCATACTGTTTAAAACAGCAAAAAAGTGGGTCGTTAATCGTAAGTTCGAAACCTATGTACAAATTACAAATACAATCCAATTTACATTGAACTTATGTAGTATGACGGATAGTCTCTCTTACATGCAAGTAGTTACACACTCCAAAGTTCAGTAATGCTAAATCTACAATAAAAATATTATAATCAAAGCTGTATTATGTTTGCAATCGATGCCTTGAAAATGAGAGGCATTAGAAAATTATATTGGTGATGACAGAAAGAATATGCGAATGATAACAGAAAATAAACTGGTAATTCAGTACTAGGTGACTAACTTGGCACATATTTCGAAGAGATTCATAATGGATATTTTGAAAATGATTCCAAAGTTCATCAGACTTAAGAAAACTTTGTCTACACATGCTCCACTGGCAGTGTAACCGCAGATTTTCACCAGAGATTGTGGTAGCATTGTAGCTATTATTACCCGGTACGGCTGTACTGTCTATGTGTTTTTTCGATTGGGAACTGAAACTTGATGAAATGCAGGATACCACATGAGGTGTAACTATGGATTTGACAAGATTGACTTCTGTTCTGGATACAGTTGTGGTTTGAGAATAAGTAGAAGCAAAGGTTTCTTTAGCAGTAGTAACTTCGCGATGTTCAGTGGTTTGGATGTTGGGCAACACAGGAAGGTCGTTCGTTATTGTTCCTTTAAGCGTTAAGCCATGACCTATGGCATAAGTAGTAAAAACTGGGACAATCACAATTTTCGAGTCAGAAAGGGAAACCATTGTTGTTGAAGCCTTCTGTATGCAACTATCTTCACTTGCGCTAATACAAACATTTCGCTTCTTTAAAGGTGGTCCGTTAGGAACACTAAGACAAGAAGTGACAGACAATGAATTTATGATACATACAATTTACAAGATAAATGCAATAACAAAACATCGGTGACTTTTAACTTTTGTAAAACATACAGACGGATAGATGATGAAGATGAAATGAGTGAATACCAAAAATTAACAATTTTTGAAACAAGGAAAACGAAAGAAAGTAAACAGACCATTGATTCTCCATCTGTTTGAAAGTTACAAAGACGATAATTTTTGGGTACCATTTCCTCAATCATCTTCGACGTGAAACGTCAAAACAGTTCATAATTTAATTTTTAAGTACTGTAGGTAAAACATTCCTGTACCATGAACAATGACCTTGAGAATCAAAATAAACTTAGCAATCATATGCACATTCGTAAAGTAGTTGGTGAGCTACACCTATTGAGTAAGGACTAATGATACTACCTGGCTGTTCTGACCTCAGTATATGGAGTGGGGTTGGCAGTGTCCAGACTAACAAACCACAGCCCTAAGCAATCTAATAAGTGTTGATAATTAAATATACGTCCATATTTTTTTATGGACGACTTCAGAATACTGTACAATAAAGTTACCAATTTATGAAAGACCCCAAAACAGAGTTTATTTAACAGACGACTTGTCACAGCTGTTTATTAACTTACAGCCAGAATTCACACCAAAATAGCGTGGATGAATCAATAAATGCAAAGTAAAGGAAGCAAAATTGGGACAAGTTGTAGTTAGAGATTAAAAGGAATGAAAAATAATACAGGGTAACAGGCGATAATAAGAGAATGGATGCATTTGCACTGCTGCGACCAAAATTGAGTTATATCGTTTCAAGTAATCAGTTTCGATTGCTTTTTAGATGCCAAACTGAGTCTCCATAACTCAGATTATCAGCTGTTTCGTATCATGACTTTCTACTTTTTATCTATTAATCCAAGTAAGATTGTGAATTGAAGCAAGAGTAGTTAAACACACACACAGAATGTCTCACCCAACTAGATTAGGTTAGTCTATGACTTTATTTACTGAATTACCCCTTTTGTATAGTACTTTTTGCTTAATACTGGCATTTCTTACACGGTTATTTCAAAACAGAAGAGATGCTACGAAGTTGTCAGTGACTAAAAATACCTGTGACTATCATTAGTGGTCAAGCAGTAAAATACAATGTTCTGTTTCTGACAGCCAGCATCGACGTGGGACATGACTTTGTTCTGCCTAGCAGAACAAAGTTCTTAGTAGACATTTCGATACCTCACATAAGTTGGGTACGGTGTTTGATATTGAAAGCTAGATGACAGTAAATATGTGATAAGAATCCATTGGCCAGCAAACCCATTTGGGCACATGGAACTTTTGAGGTAAGGTGATTCTTATTTAAAGGCGCTATTGTGGAAAGTATTACAAACAGGGTTAGTGGACAAATGAGTCAGTTTTAAATTTCTTCCAGACATCGTATAGGTAGAACAGTGACTCGGTAGCACAGAATAATAACAGCCCTAGTTCATTGTTTTTGGCACAAAGACCCGCGAGTAACGATTTCAAATCGTGATCTAACTACCAAGGTTTAGATGAGTACTACCGTGAGCCTTTATATAATGGTGTATTAAACCTGCACGCGTTTACTGAATTGCCATAACAGTACAGTTAGTAAAAATAAATAATTTTTTCTATTTCACCAAGATAACATACCTTGAATTCGCACTGATTACGTCACTGGTATCTCGAGATAGGCCATTTAAAGGATGAATTATTTGTCCATTCGTCAACTTTGAGGACTCAGTATGCCCATTTAGCTCACGAACATCAACTCGCGTATTTTTCAGCACATGATTAGATATATCCTCATTCTTTGAAGCGAGTTTAGCAGATGAAAGATGAGGGAATGTCCCAGTTATTGTTCGCTTACGACACTGAAAATGTGAAGTAAAAGTGCTCTTGTTATATTGAAGCAAGCAATACATCTTGTATCTGAAAAAAACTAGCTTATTCAAAATTACCGTAGTCTAACCTGATTTGATATCAGTGGTGTCCTTCGTGTTCATGAATGAAATACAGCTCTATATACAGGAATTAAAGCAAGAATGGTTCGTCTTACACAAGCATACCCCACAAACCGACCAGGTTATATAAATCTTTTAGATAATTAATGAAACACGGCAGATTGTCAAAATTAATGTCAAATTACTAAATAGTTTATGACTTTTAGCCCATAAAAACCATCAAGAAATTTCTGCTTATTCAGAAGCACATCATTATTCAAAATGATGTGTGATAATTCAAAGTGGATAACTATATGCATGATGATTATTTGAAGACCATATAATTACATCTGGTAACAGTGGGTGGGGACAGCAGATAAAATATGGTTTTACATTACAATGAAAATACAAGCGAATGACAGACCCATCAAAAAGTCTATCTTTAAATTACAGATGAGAACATATCACTCACTGAAAACATACAGATGGCATTCCGTAGTGCATCACCCTGAACAGAGACGGAGATTCTCAATCGAGAAATTTTTTATAAGAAGTTCATCCATTCATCCAAATCAACATAGGATAAGGCATTACTGCATTAAAGGTCCGAGTTGCCACAGCTCATATCAGTACGTCAAGTAAAAAAGGCAGTGAAATGGAAGATGAGGAAAGGAAAATTCAGTCGAAAGAAATATTAAGTACGAAGAGAGAGAAAGGAAGAACGAGAAAACGGTGAGATTCGGTAAAGTGTTAAGATGAAGATAATGTACGTATACATCTGCGCCACTGACATCGGTTCGCAGCCATATCATCTAGAGTATCCAACCGCTGGTTCCTCTTGTCCGGGGACCCTCACCGGGTAGTCTGCATCGTCCCACATGGCTTAAACCAACAGTTAAAGACTTCATACATTGGCGCTATGTTTTAGGCTGGCCGCCTCGGGCTTTTTTCCAGTTTTAACCTACTTCGGCCAACATTGTGACGAGGAAATCGGCAACTAGGCATACGTAACATATGTCCCATCATAGTCGGGAGGGTTTACAACCTCGTCAACCGACTTACCTCTTCTCCCTAAAACTACGCCTGACTTCTGTGTTACTCACGTGGTGACACCACGGAATACGACCTGTACCACGAAGGCAACGGTGGTCAGACATCTGAAGCCTTCTTATGTCTTCTACCTTCAATGGCCATGTTTCAAAGCCATACAGCAGAACAGAGCGGACTGGTGTGCAGTACACGCAACCCTTAATAGACAATCGGATATCACGACAGAAAGACTAATTATTTCGGAAACAAATGAGAAAAATTAACGGGGAAATATTGACCACACTAGCACCGACAGAGTCACTCAATGTATACCTGTACAAAAAGCGGAAACTAAAAGTAATTTTCGGTCAGTAACATGAGTAGTTACTCATATCAGTTCGTTGGTAACAGTTCAAAATTTCGGCTTTCAAATGAAATTTCTTTACAGAAAGAAAAAGCTTGACACCAACTGCGTAAACTCTTACAACGCATGCAATTTCTCGAAACATTGTGAGTGACGCAATGTAACCCGACCATGCTGATGTGACCCGGAACGCTCTGATGTGGTCGAATGATCCCAATCATCCTTTTAGAATCCCCTCACAATCACGGAAGTCCTCACTTCGTCGCTCACTACATTCATGTGGCACATGGTGTCCCCACATAAGTGACCGTTCGGCACCCAACTGGAATGGTGTCTACGGACAGCACATACAGAAGCGTTGGAAAACAATGATCTTAAACTAGTGGTGCACATGGACCCCACCATCAAGACGGCTGGCCGGTTGGCCTATGGACCTATTTCGGTCACCAGTAACCAAGGGAACACAGAACCTCACATTGCTCCGCTGTATTGTGGATCAGATGTCAAGTCAAAGACTAGACGAGTAGTGCCTTAAAATAACCACCTGCTTTGGTCTCAGTAGTGCCACAGACCATATACAATTTATGAATCAGCACTAACAATGAAGACGACTAAACACTTGGCGAAATTCACGATGTATTGGGCTGTTAGCTCAATCATTCAATCTGCCAAAATATCGTCGATATTCTCACTCGAGAAACATACTGAGTATTCATCAACTTTTTCGAATTTATCCTTGTGTATTTTTATTTCGTTCACTCACTCATCATTTACTCCAAGCATTGCTAAAAAGTTGTTTCCAGAGATTGCCATCCAGTGCGACACCCGATGCAAACACTCGGAAACACCGCACAACACTTAAACTGCTCATTCTTTAACGTCCGCACCTTGACACAGATCAGACAACAGACAGGTTTAGACACGAATCTGCAAATCCTTGCCATTGATGTATGCTTCATTTCAGACACCCACAGAAAACATGTCAGTGAGTTGCTCCAAGTTAGATTCAAGGTTAGTTGTCCAACTGCCCCAGATACCATCCAAATGTCGAATAAACCTACCTCGGGCTTTAAACAATATCCTGCCAATGATCACTAAGTCTCTGTGAGGTCTTTGAAACTTCCTGACGCTCATCCGCATATTCCGGTAAGCAGTGGAACACAATGAGATACGTAAATGCCTTACACCAAGGAACGAGCAGTAGTTGCACGAGGACCCCAAGGCTTAGTGATAAGAATGTGTGAGTGAGATGAAAGTAGTAACTGCATCTGGGAGTGATCAAAAGCTGTCCCAGTTCATCCAAGCCGCCAGTAGCAAGGAAACTGGTCAAACAGTCTACGATGTAGGTGGTATGCTGAGAACACTATCCGTGGATACGTGGAACGCTATGTAGAGCACCTTGAAAAGTAGTTCAGTTGGTCTAATGCTGCAGTAATGTTGAAATCAGTGTATTGTGTTCCACAGCTAGTTAACATCGACCAACCTAATGAATCAGAAGTGCTTAAGCAACTACGATGAGACAATTCAGCTCAGAGAACAGAATACAACGAAGATAAATAACTACACAATGATCGGGATCTGAAGGCACAGTCTTACGGCTGCTAGCTGGATGGGGTGTGACAGCAACTAAGATTTTTATTACAAATAACATAATAAACCCAGCCTCAACAGTCTTTCAGTGACAGCGGTATGGCTACTACCTATCCGGCAACACCACCAAACCTGAAACAACATACCACAAAACGACGTGCGTGACTGGCCTCAAGAAAGTTCCCCATGGGCTCTACCATCACATAAAGCTTTTTCTCTTTCAGGTATCGTAATAGAAATAACCGTCCGCCGTCTGAGTAGCCGGAAATTGTGAACCGCCCTCACACTTCCAGTAATACACTAGATCCAATCAAACAACATATTTTCCTTAACTCTGCCTCCCCCCTTGCCTTCATCTCCCGATAATAATATTAAACCTCTCACACACTACCCAACATCTCTATCTTCAACCATTGTCAACGATCAAAACCTCATTCATAGTCTTCTGAGATCCCACAATCGATCTCACATGGGAACCTCCAATGTTCGAAATCTATGCCAAATCCGACAGCAAATATCGTCCGCCAGAACTCTGGCATCTCTAGCCATCGATGTATCCTGTCTCTGAGACACGCATACAGGACTAGTGTGTGGTTGTTAGATTCGCCTCGCCATAGTAGCAAATCTTCAGAATTCATCTTACGCGCATCCGGACACCCACTACTAGCTAGCTGTCCTGGACTCGATAGTGTAGGTATAGCATTGGACTGTAGTACAGAAAGTGTGCTTCTCGACTAGATTCCAGTAAACAGCCGTTTATGTGCTGTTCGACTGAACGGATCTGTAACGACTACGAAGAATCGTGAGACCAATCGATGCCTATTCGTAATCTCCGCCTACACACCCACCGACTACGGTTAGGATGATGACGTAAAGGATGAATTCTGTGAGAAGCTTTCCACCTTACTACAGAAAGCGAAGCGTTCAGATGTAGTCACAATCTTAGGTGACTTCAACGCTCAAGTAGGGAAGCTGAGCCAGTCACGGAGTACCATGAATCCCATGCTAACGAACCGACACCGGTGAGTCGATGTACGAATGTGCTAGATTTGAAGTAAAATTTCCCAGTCATTCACCAGCAGCGTCTAACGGATCGGTTATACAATTATTCTTTTCAAAGTCTGAGACAAGCAGACTGGTTTTGCCGAAAGCATTGGTTATGTAGTAACCATACGTAAGATTTTCCAACAGCATTATAAGGGTTGCAGGATAAAGATAATCGTATATGAATGATCAAACTGTCTTCAGTTTTATAGTGCGCTGAAATTCCTGGTTAGAGAAAGTGATGTTAACACCTTAAAATATCAATACCAGAACACTTTGGGTAGATTAAAGACCAACAGCCACATATCTCCAGTTTTTTAAACTAACTGTCAGGTCATTTCTTTTCAAAATCCTCATCGACAACATTTTAAAGAAATCTCCAAACCCATATAAGGTAGTAGTATAGACCACTTACCAGATGGAAACCCCTTCTACCTCAAATATGCCTACATTATCATCTTACTGTGTGACAACATACAGGCTACTCAAATCATTCCCAATCTCATACCAATCAGTGTCCGTAATTATCGCATGTACTTCACGCTATCAAAGTGCTCCTACAAGATTGGCAGGAGCCAGTAACTGCACTCACTCTTGGCGGTGAACCATCGAAGGTTGTAGAAACACTTCGTCACACCAGCAGTTGCAGTAGTGCTGGTTGATTTGTGACTGATGAGATTTCCAATCACAAGTCAACGGCCAGAGCTGCATACGCCAATCTGGGTCACTTCTGCTGCCATTATGACACTAACCCGACTGCAAAATGTCACGCATACGACGCGTCGGTACAGGCAGATCTACTCTACGCCTGTGAAGCCTGAACCCTATCGTCCGAGGAGGCCTAACAACCCTGTGATTCGAACTACCGTTGTCTCCATGGGACAGCTCACATTTGGTGGAAGCACTATTCTACGGCGAAGCGTTTGGTTTGGGTGAGGACATCGTCAGTTATTGAGCGAAGTCGTTCAGAAGCACTGACTTGGACATGTGCTGTACATTTCGTTGTAGCGACTCACTATTTGCTTCCCATGGGACGGGTTGGATAAACTACGGACGTCACCAGCATATGACATGACGCTGTGGAATGTCTAGCTGCGATGGGGTAGCATCTGCAGGTGGCTCACGATTTCGTGTGATCATGCAACTCAGTGACTTGAGACGATAGCAGACATGATTCAGAATCAAAACCAATGGCGATCATGTTGTCTGGCTTTTATTTATTCTAGTCCTAGAGAGTAAAACAATAGTAACGAATTCTTTTGCAGGTGCACATTACAGATTGTTTCTTTTTTCAAGAAATCATTTCCACATTGTTTTCATTCTTTCTACTATCTCTTTGTTGCTTTCCTATTTGGCACGGTCTTCAAGTTGTAGCAGGTGGGGTGGGGTTCATGCCCATAGAGAAGTAACTTTAAAAGCACAGTAACCGTACTGGTATTGTTTTACTCATGGCACTAAAAGTGCCATGAAAATAAAAGTTGTGCTACAATAATGGGAAGAAATTAAAGAAGGATTAGATATGATATTAAAAAGGAGTGGAAAGCATAACATGAAGTTTGATTCATCTGGCTTTTTCGAATTCCGCTTGAGAAATCATAAGCATCAAGAAAGCCAGATAATTAATGTAGGTTTGTGTTGTGCTGACAGGTCGGAGATTGTTATTTCATAATTGATCTGCTTGGTGAGTGGACTGAGTTAATTGGACTCAGTAAAACGCTAACACTAACAAAAAAAGCTTCTTTCATGAGGTTTATAGGGTAGTAGGATAAACGATACATATTTCAGTACATTTCTAATGGCAGTGATTACGGTGAAATAACAACAAAGAAGGCCTATAGAATTGGGAAATTTAATCAAAAAACTGTAATGGAAAGGGTAGTGTACAACGATAGTGGATGTTGTGGATATACTAACCTTGATTTTTAGAGAACGGGATTCAGGATTTATTGTTTCCACTTTAGGACTTAAACAGATGCCATGATATCGTTTATACCTGGAAGAGCAAGCATGAGAATGTGACCATACTACTACCTACCTTGTTGACTTTCAGGTTCTGGAGCGTCAACATGCTTTAAGTTGTTATAGTGAATCTCTACACTTCCTCCTGGAACTTGAACTTTCACCTGTCCAACTCCAGGAAATATTGTTCTGTAAAATATAAGAAAGACTAAGTCACCTTATGCAGTGATACCAAGAGATAAATGACAAGTGGAAAAAAATAGTAATGTTGTAGTTAAGCAGAACAGCCGCTATCAAATAAAAGGAACACTTACTTGATTTGTGAATGGAAGTCAACAGGTGAAACTGCGCCAATGTTTCTGAACCTTTGTAAATGGGCTTTTTGATATTCATTATAAATTTGAATGCGTGGAATACTAGAATGGTTGTGCACAGCGTAATTACTTTTTAACCACTGAAACATGAATTCACGTCTGTCCAGCTGAGGTAAACCGTTTTCAGTAGCAAGATATTTTGATGAAGTATTTATTTGTTTTTGAACTTCTGGATTAAAAGTGGAAGCAGATGTGTTGCTTATCAACGCTGTAGGTATTTGCTGAGATAAACAGACTTTACTCTTGAGACCATTTACAGAAGGGACACCATTATTCGAAACAACAGAGTTTGTGGTTGATAGCACTGAATGAGCTTGCATCACAGGTAAGGTTGACTTGATCGTAGATGAGGACCCCGAATTTTGTTGCGTTGTATGTATGACAGAATCAGTTTCATGTCGAGAGAAGCTGACGCGGGGAGTAGGGATAATTGGAAGACAATTTCTAATCAGCAAATCACGTTTATTTACACGACAGGAATCTGTTACTTGAATACCGTTAGCCGATGAATTAATTACTGGTGCATTGGAACTGATGGAAAATGAGCAACAACTACTGACATTTGTGGGTAGGTAATTGTGAGATACAGAAATTGATGTTTTCTCCGTAGAAATTTGTGATGAACTATCGTGAATACTAGGATGGTAACTTGTGCAGTGTGAAGGGTGATTTAACTATAAAAAATACAAGACTTTAGGAATACATTCTGTTAAAGAAGTAGTAAGTCGAACAAATACAGTATGTGGAAAAGTCATCCAAGAAGACAAACATTTATTCAGTAAATTTTATAGATGCAGTTTAGAAAAACTGCTTCAACAATCCCTGTGGATACAAACTGGTTGAAGTAACGGATATTAGTAGTGAATTTATTGGCTCTCAGTCGTGGAGCTGTGACTCGCCGTTCAAGCACTCGACTTTTAGTCAAGGGTTAGAAAGCTAATCTCCACTAGAAATACCTGGTCAAGTATGTAGTTTCATAAGCCTTTACAAAGGTGGGACCCATCGTTTATTGCACGAAATCGCACGTGGTTTCTGAGTGCATTTCGATTTTGAGTCATTGACGCATTCAGCGAAATATTTGACTGCCCATTGGACAACGAGTAAACAGCGTAACGGTTTGTTTAATTTCACTTTACAGCTGTAAAATGTGATAGTATTAGGTGGGGAATATGCAGTTACAGGTACTAAATCGTGAGCATTTGCCTATGCAGCTTTGCCTGCGTGCGGAACTATCAAATGAGTTTACTGGTGAAATTTAAATGAAAAAGGAAGTTAGTCGATGAGGTTCTAAAGTATCACTAGAAATGAATCGTATTTTATCGTGTTGTGCGGTGGCTACTGAAGACAGATTAGATCTATGAAGTAATTGCTGGGCTTGAGCTAAGTATTCAGGTGTGGACTTTTAGAACAAGGTTGTTGATCTGCAGTGAACAAAGATTTGCCATTTCTAGGCAGCAGCTCAAAATCGATCAGTAGTACAAGCGTGTAATTTTAAGTTCCAAAAAGATGGTAACGTAAGGTCCCATCACATTTATTTTTCTCGCTACTCATTTCAATAACTGTTACTTTTCTACCCCACTTTTAAGTGCAGTAACATGCTAATATACCTTTGCGCAGGGTTCTGTGGTGTTTTTGTTCTCCGAATAAGATACACTAGTGATGATAAGACCATGGGAAAAGTTAATAAGTCACGTGTTAATAGTTTCGAGATAAAAATACAACCCTACGATACTCTAGTGCAAAACGTCGCGCTTCGACAGCTGTTTGAAGGATAATTAGAACACAGAGCATAAACCTCGATAGGTGAAAATACGGAAGTCAAGCACATACAGGAGTTAGTTTCATAGTGAAGATAAACGGTAAACACTAATCCCAGTTACAGTGAATGCGAAAATATACACAGCAATTAATATTTGGACGTATTTATTTATACCACACTGAGCTGTATTAAGGATATAAAATGATATATAAAACGAATTTCTTATCCTGAAAGATGCTTGCCATTTTCATAAATTTCCGTCTGAACAAACTATTTGGATAGATTAAATCTAATATATTAACCTAGTCTGGTTAACTAGTACACTAGTTACTAGTCGGTCCAAGCCCGAGTAGAGGGAAGGTTGGGCATAGGGCTAGCAACCCTACCCCGGAAAACTAATTCAACCGCTGAAGAAACTTCAAAGCACACACAAAATATAAAAAATAAAAACAAACTTATTCCCCGCTGGAATCGGAGAGACGAAATGACGCTAGTTAGTGGAAGCCTTCGGTAGCCAATTGGCCGATGTGTCTTCTCTCGATGAAAGCGAAAGTAAACGTGTGGACATGGGATGTCCGCATTATGTTTGAACCTAGCAAGGCTGCTCAGATTGCAAACGAGATAAGAAATTATCGCATTGAAGTGCTAGGAATATGCGAAAGCAGGTGGAATGGAAGTGGACTCTCCAAACTTTCAACTGGAACTCTTTGAAAGCTATGTGGAAAGAAACCTGCACAACCATGTTAGGAAGGAAGAAGAAGAGGCGAGACAAGGAATGGATCTCGACAGACACGTGAAAGCAGATAGAGGAGGAAGAGGAAGATGGTGAAGCAGAAGATAAACCAGTGCAAGGATGAACAACGAGAAGAGAAACTGAGTACAATGTATAAAAAACTGGACAAAGAAGTGAAGAAGAGTGCGCACAAAGATAAAGGACACTCCTATGACACACTGGCAAGTGAACCAGAACAGGTTACAGGTAGAAGAGATAGAGACCTGACAACACCATATCAAATAACCAGGTTACTATCTGGGAGAGAAGAGATCAACACAGACGAAACCAATGAGAGATAGTGAAGGAAACCTAATTACCAAAGAGGAAAAACAAAGTAAACGACTGGTTGACCACTTCGAAAAGCACTTGGATCGACTACCACCTGCAATTCGTCCAGAAATACCCCCTGCAGTCACAGAACTACCAGTGAACACAAGCTCTCCAACAAAGGCAAAAGTTAAGTCCTGAACGCCATGAAGTCGCTGAAATGCGGGAAAGCAGCAGGACCAGGTGGAATTCCTCCAGAAGCACTGAAAACAGACACACAGACAACAGCGGACATGCTCACACCATCATTGCAGAAGGTTTGGAAGGAAAAAAATGTACCTACCGGTTGATCGGAAGAAGGGGTACCACCTTGTCAAACTCCCAAAGAAGAGCGACCTCAGTGTTTGCAAGAGCTGTCGCTGTCCACCCAAAGCAAGCAAAATATTAGGCCGCATGATCCTGAAGAGACTTAAGGGTGCGCTGAATTCAAAATTACGACCGGAACAGGCTGGATTCACGAAGTATAAATCATGTGTGGATAAAATTCCAACTATGCACTATACATCATCATTGAACAGAGCATAGAATGGCAGTCAACCCTCTACCTCAACTTCATCGATTTTGAAAAGGCCTTCGACAGCCTCGACCGAGAGGTAATATGGCAGTTGCTTCAACACTACGGAATACCACAAACCTTTATCAATCTCATTGAACAACTACATGAAGACGCCACATGCCAAGTGATTCACAATGGGAAGCTCAGTGACACCTTTGAAGAGAAGATAGGAGTAAAACAAGGTTGTCTACTATCACCCATGATATTCCTGATTGTGATCGACTGGACTGGATCATGCAACAAACAGTGGGGAGCGAGAAGAGAGGGATACGCTAGACCGCGGAAAAGAACCTAGAAGATTTGGATTCCGCCGATGACTTATGTATAATGTCACACAAACTTGAAGATCTACAGGCGAAAACTAACAAGTTGACAGAAGAGGCGAGGCAGTGAAGACGGGACACCACTCAAGTGAACGTAGAGAAGACAGAGGTGGTGAAGATACCCAACCAACAACAACCACAACAAGAAGCTCCAATCACCATCAACAGAAGAAATCTAAAGGAAGTAGTCTCTTTCACCTACATACCTAGGCAGCATCGTTTCAACTACAGATGGCGGCAGCGGCGACACAGATGAGGATGTCAAAGCTAGTCGAGATCGGAAAGACAGCAAGATAGGCCTTCATTATTCTGAAAGCAGTGTGGAGATCTTCTGCAATCAGCATGTGGAACAAGATCCGGATTTTCAACACTAATTCGGTCAAGCAAGTCAGTGCTTCTATGTGATGGTTGAGAGACTTGGCGCGTTACGAAAAGCATTTCCAACAAACTACAGACATTCATCAACAGCTGCCGCCTACACTCACTCGATGCTGAAGATCAGATCAGATCAGATGGTCAGAATAATAAGAACAAGCAACAAGGAACTCTGGTTGGCTGGCTGGCAACGAACTAACCAAGAACCTATCGCTCAACAAATATGCAGAAGGAAGTGGAGATGGATTGAATTAGACATACACTGAGAAGACCGTTTGGGGACATCACGCGCCAGGCCCTCGAGTGGAATCCCCATGGGAAGCGACGAGTTGGGCGTCCGAGGCTAGGGTGACATGGAGGAGATCGTGCGGGGAGAAAATGAGAGCTTGTGGGCTGTCGTGGAGCCAGGTTCAAAAGATTGCAGAGAAGAGAGTGGAATGGAGGCGTGCTACTGAAGCTCTATGTTCCACTAGGAACCCAAGGGACGATTAATAAATAATAATGATAATAATAATCTTATATTAATAAATTCATATTAGATTACAAAATTAATGGTAACTAAAAACATTCTGTATATTCGCTAGTCAAAATTTTAAATAGTCTTCGAAATATTTCGATGAACATGAAGGTATAAATAACATAACATACCGGCAGCGTCAAATTCGATTGGGAACAGTGAATGGGTAGTTGAACTATAGGAGTCGTGGTTGACACGACCGTGGGATCTTGCGGTTGGGTAAAAGGATTTGAGGTTGTTAGTACAGCTGTTGAAGTTGTTTTTGCAAGGAGAGACACTATCGAGGCCACGGGCTTTGAAACAGATGATTTAGTAATAGGTTCTGCACCTAATGCTTGCATAACACGCACACGAATAAGACTATCTGATCCCATTGCCTGAGCTTCCAGATTAAGCAGTGCGACAAGAAGAGGAAGAAGACTTATGTTCTGATGTGCTAAATGGAATTCCAACGAAGTGGAAATATTTGAAAATGTTGATCCCAGTTGAAGTAAGCGATCGCATAGCGCAGGACCAAGAGATGTCAGATTATGAATAGTATCCACAGCAAGAACCACTAAATGTAAATCTCGTAAACACAGAGTGCTTGCAATAGAAGAGAACGTAGCTGGTGGTAGTGAAGTTAGAAATGCAATGTTGCGATCTGTTCTGGTTAGTGAGACTCTTTTTGTACCTATAGATGGAACGCAATCGTACGTCACATCAAAAAGTGGTGTTGTGCATAGGTTTTTTACAATCTGCAAACCTAAAAAAAGAACATTGGATTTTTGTATGCCAACACATCGTGTAAATAAAAATGGCAACACCAGATGAATTCATCACGTACATGAGTCAAAACGTAGCATAATCATATTATGCACAAGACATATTGTGAGACACTTTGACCCAAAGGAGTGAAAGCAATTTGAATGTAAACTGGATAATACTTTCTACGAAGACCGCAGGCGGCGATGGTAGTGACATACACGTAGAAAGCATCAGTATTAGGTAATAATCAGCATTTTCTTAGGCTTACTAAAGATACTTGAAAGAAGAGGAGGAATAGTGAAATTACTACAGAAAGAATGAATCTCTGGTAACCCCTAAGTAAAGGTATCTGGAATGTTGCGTGAAACACTGTAGAGTTCAAATAACCTTTAGTTACCCTTCACCTGTACAATATTCAGCCCGAACCTGCATGGGATGAAGATGACGGTTCTAAACTGTCATCGAAGTTGAGATGGCCGTTTAGAAAATCAAACGATGCAAAGCAGCAAAATCTGGCGGTTTGCTATGAGGTGGTCAAAAATTACTGAGTAAAACAATGAAGGTGCTAGTTGCTGTATGGAAATCTGATGTAGTCCCATCAGACTGACATCGTGGTTGATCATTCCAGAGAAGTCTTTGTATAACAACCATAGGAATCAGTCTGACTGAAATTATAGATAAGAAATTAAAGCATAGTTATTATAAGACTCACTGGAGCTCAAGAACATAAAACTAGCCGAAATCAGACTTCACAACACAGGCGTACCTACCGGTGACTAGCATTTGCCGTATTTATTGATGTGAAGATAGAACTTAACGCTGACAATCGATAGGTATTGTGTCTTTCACTGTGAAGAAGTACGGAGTAGGTATGCAGTACTTATCGAAGGTTATTGATAATAGTCATTCAGATAACGAGTGTTACTGATACCCGTTATAGCAACTCTAATTTAACTTTCTGTTGATACGCTGCTGGAAATGATCATACTTATCTACAACTTCATAGAGGTTGACTTCTTATTCCAAAGCTAAAGAGCTGACTCATTGTGCAGTCATTGTAGCCATTTTAGATCAAAGCAAAAGACAAGTGGAAACCTACATCCAAAGATTCGCAAGTATTATTGGATTTCACCAACCTCATTAGAAATAGTTGGTGGGATGAGACTCGTCTCAGCTGGCACTGACCACAGTGAGGAACGACAGAAACTCAAATGTAGGTTGACTCGGATTCTTCCAGATGGCCCGACCGGCAGATGCGACCTTGACGTGGTGGTCGCGCTTTCATATCGCGATGACTCTATGAGTGACACTGACTGGAACGCTTTTTCCCTCGAGGTCCTACCATGCCAGAAAGGTCTGTTGGTTAGTGGTAAGAAGAAATACAATCACCATTGTAGTATAAATAACTACACAATGATGGGGATCAGGGGAGGAAGTCGTACTGCTACTAGTTGAATGCGGTGTGACAGCAGTTAAGTGTTTTCCTTGAACAACAAGTAGTGGCATATTGAAGCTGCCTTCTAAACAGAAAAGGGTTAGGAAAAGCTTAACCCCTAAAATTAACACACTTTATATGCTCAACAATCTTCCGATGCCAGCAATATGGCTAAAATCTATCCGGCGTCAAGACAACATTCCACAAAAGGACGTATGTGATGGACCTCAGGCAGATGTCCTCAACCCTGCCTCCATCTCCTGATAATAATATTAAACCTCTCACACACTACCCAACATCTCTATCTTCAACCATTGTCAACGATCAAAACCTCATTCATAGTCTTCTGAGATCCCACAATCGATCTCACATGGGAACCTCCAATGTTCGAAATCTATGCCAAATCCGACAGCAAATATCGTCCGCCAGAACTCTGGCATCTCTAGCCATCGATGTATCCTGTCTCTGAGACACGCATACAGGACTAGTGTGTGGTTGTTAGATTCGCCTCGCCATAGTAGCAAATCTTCAGAATTCATCTTACGCGCATCCGGACACCCACTACTAGCTAGCTGTCCTGGACTCGATAGTGTAGGTATAGCATTGGACTGTAGTACAGAAAGTGTGCTTCTCGACTAGATTCCAGTAAACAGCCGTTTATGTGCTGTTCGACTGAACGGATCTGTAACGACTACGAAGAATCGTGAGACCAATCGATGCCTATTCGTAATCTCCGCCTACACACCCACCGACTACGGTTAGGATGATGACGTAAAGGATGAATTCTGTGAGAAGCTTTCCACCTTACTACAGAAAGCGAAGCGTTCAGATGTAGTCACAATCGTAGGTGACTTCAACGCTCAAGTAGGGAAGCTGAGCCAGTCACGGAGTACCATGAATCTCATGCTAACGAACCGACAACAGTGATTATCTGTTGCAATTTCGTTCCGACAATCATTTGTTTCTGACCAGAACTAACTTTAGGCATAAGGCGTCCGCCGACTTCAAACCAACTATGGACGCAGATAGATCACATTGCCATAAGCCATTGTTGGATAATCGTCGCTCTTTCTGGAGTACTAGTTTGGACTGCAACTACACACTAGTACGGGCTCGTGTACCTCTGCGCACTACTGGTAGCAGGAAACAGGCGATAGTAAAGCGTGTCTATGGTTGATTGGAAGATATGAACGTCAAGTACGCATTAGGGGAAGAGAAAGCTAAGCATTTGTCTGAACGTGACAGCAATGATCACCATGAGCAAACGTGGCCTGATACTAAGCCTGCTGGGCTGTTGAAACAGCAGTAAACACAATTGGTAACCTACACATGAAGGTTCTGTTGGCAAACGCGGTTCGATTTCCATGATGCCATTCGAACTGATTGATGCGAGAAGACTGATTCCAGTTGGCTCTGACCACGATGAAGAGCGAAAGCAGATCAAACATAAATTGTTCAAGAGTCTTTGTGTCGATCACGAGCAGTGATGGGTGACGTGGGCGAGAGAGATGGATAAGGCATCAGCATTGAATAAAAAGCACCCGACAACCACTTAGGCTTATTAAGGATACCGGCAGAAGCAGAACGATTGTGAGTGAAGTCATCACAGAAAACGGTGGAACGTTGATAACCTCTCACGACAGGTGGCTAGAACGTTGAGCAGAACACTGAAGTACAGTTTAACAGGTCACCCAGCAACACTCCAGTTGCCCAACATCCAGCCATTCCGAACATGAATGGGATGTAGATGTCGGTTCTCCAACTCTCCGTGAAGCTGAGAAAGCTGGAACGGTGGAAAGCAGCAAGACCTGATAGTTTGTCACTCACATTCTCAAGGTTGGAGGTGGGAAATTGTTGATCAGTTTGACGAAGGTTCCAGGTAGTGTATGGAAATCAGGAGTAGTGGCGTCAAACTAGTGTACTTCACTGCTCCCCTCAGTTGATAAGATTGTGGATAAATCTTCTTGTGACAACCATAGGAGAATTAGTTTGACTGGTATTGTGTCCGAGATCCTAGGGTTCATAGTTATCCGACGCCTAAGTAGAGCTCAAGATCAGCAAAGCCGAGAAAACCAGGCATGTTATGGACCTGGACGAGAGTGTATCGCACTTATTTCCCCCCTACGACAGGTTCTGCAACACAGGCATACCTACCAGCCAATGACCGAGACATGTCACATCTCTTGACCTGGAGGTGGAATTCGACCCCGTCGACCGTGAGGTGTTGTTGTAGTGTCTACTTGTGAAGGGGGTACCGAACAAGTATATAATGCTAATCAAAGCTCTCTACTCGAACTCACAGCCGTGTAAGGGCTGATTGAGAGTTGTCATGTGAATGGACGACAACTAGTGGTGCTCGTCAGGGATATCCAGTGTCACCATTTCCACTTAACTTCGTCAGAGACGTAATAATGAACATAATCTTAGGCACATCTGACTTAACAAGGTTTGATCTAGTCGGTGAAAGGCGTCTGGTTGACTTAGAGTACGTTGACGTGCTAGGGGAAAACACTGACTGATGCAGGGTATTTTGGACGCGCTGAGGAGAAATATGAGTGTGTTAGGTATGCATTTGGCACCTGTCAAATGTAAGATAAATGTTTCGGGACTGGTCTGCAACTATTCACAGTATAGGAATAGGGACTGAAATAGTGGGGTTCGTCGTGCACTTCACTAACCTAGAGTTGCGCGAGCCCGGACGGGTTAGATGCTGATGAAATCTCTCCTGGGATACTGATGGCTCGTTTGGCAGTTACTATGTTGTCTCATCTATAACATTCTCTGGAGATACAGCCAACTATCTATGAAAGGTGACACAAAAAGTACTGGTCAAGGGAGGTAAGTCGATCGAAACAGTTGTGGACCTTCAGCGACTGAGATGGCTTGGACACATACTGCGCATGCCGAGCAACCAACTACTTCTATGAGGAATCGTGGCAGGATTTGGACTATATTAGAAGACTCAAATTGGCTAAATCAAGACATGACACTACTTTATGAAGTCTCTGAATGTTTAAGTAAGCCGCTTAAGGAAGTGTAGATTACCTGGCTGGGGTCCCCAAGACGACAGGAACCAATGGTTGAGGACTTTTGGTGAAATGACTGAAAATTGGTCACAATGGAGCAGACGTATTCCTTCTTCGATGTCTTCTAAAGGTCGAATACTTTCACTGCCTTTCATTTTGAAATCCTTTTTTTAGCACATCGTTGTGCGTCATCATGTCTTTTTCTATACAGTTGTTTCTTTCACGGTACTATGAAGTGCAACAATTTCCCTAGATAGGCAGGCAGATAAAATCAAAGTGAAACTTCCCACACAAGTGCATAGGTCCCAGTTGCTACAATTCACAGTAGTTTACAAAGGACAAGTGGGTAGGAGAAACGGATATCAAAGTAGGAGAGGGAATTTAAAAGTTTAGTCAGAACAAGCAAGTTTCAGAAGACATTAGAGTGAATACATCTGGGCTACTATGGCCAATTTCTAGACAGGAGTCATCAGAAATCCCAAAGCCGCTGATTTCAGCTGTCAACTTAGAGATGTTGGGTGAAGTGGTGTGGTGCACTGTCAACACTTGCTTGGGAAGCTGCGTCAGACCTACTGAGATGGTTGCTAAATCTCAATACATTAAAACGGTACGCTTGAAACTAGCCTGTTTATGCCGTACGTCTATGCTATCAGTGAGATACACGCCAATTTACCAAAAGATGAGTTATCTGTCCAGCAATCCAACCTGTAATATTGTACGGCTGACAATTGTTGAAAGTAGGAGACGCTAGGTCCCACGTTTTAGATTATGTCTATAAAGGATGCAACCTCCATCTAAGCACTTTAGGTGTGACAGGGATAATATTAGTTTGTCTCCATCTTTGGAAGTTTTTTCTAAATTCTGATGCTCTACCACCTGGATGCTCACCTGCTAGTTTTCAGGTACCAATTAATTTCGTTAGGTGCAGAATGGAGAATAATCACAAAACGACAGAATGGAGGAAAAGCGCATATGGGTCAGTTTAAATGTTAGTTATGAAATCACTATTTCATACCAGTTGATAAGTTTTGTTCTAGTTGAATTTCACATTTCAGAATATCCTATATTTTAGTAAGAAATAAAACTAACTCACCATGAATGCGATCTATGCGATCAGGGCAGACTAACAAAGTAGTGAGCAACCGATGTAAAGCAGGTATGAGAGAACCAAGTACTGGAAAATGCAACGAAGATAGTATTTCTAAACCAAGCTGGTGGAGACAGGAGTGTTTAGCATATATACACAAGAAAGTGAAACGTAAAGCTTGAGGATGCCGTCCGATAATGACAGCACTTAATGCATCATCTACAGCCAGATTACGCAGTACTGTAGCGACGAGCTGTACACGGAAAGCTTCTTCATCACCATATGTCATCTCTTGAACACTAGAATGACAAATTTTATCGGAAACAATCATTTCAGGAAAATCTAAAATAACGAAAAAGTAAGAAGTGGAAGATAAATTAAGAGCACCGAATTAGAATTACGGTACCGAAAATAAAGTAAAATTGAACAGTGATAACTGAGCTAGTGTTATTCAATTACTGACTATATGTTAGTCCAATTAACACATCAAAAGTACCAATGAAGTTAGTAAGGTATTAGCTGAAACCAAAAATGGCGTTAATCATTCCAAAGAATGGAACCATTAGTTGTTAGTGAATACCCGTGATTATCACACAGACTGACTACCTTATAGATTTCCAATCATGTGAACAGAAAACTGAATGCATTATAACAGTTATAGCCTCTGTAGAAATATTTACATCCAATTCACATGCATTTGGGAATGAGTACTGAACTGAAAAATAGTAATAATACAAGCTTAAAACAAACACTAACACTGGATGATTGCAAGAGTGAAAAACCGAAAATGCCATGATAAATACTTTTCGCATTATGACAAAGCTCAACAGAAATGAAGGTGACTGTTTTATTTGGGCACTGAACACTTATGGTTGAATGAAAACTGGTAAAGGGTTCCCTTGAGGTGGCAATATTCTTCCGAAGAATGCGGTGAAGAGGCTCATCAGCTAATGGACATAATGAGTGACAGGCGCCAACTTAGCTCCACATTTTTTAGGCACTGTAAGTTTCACTAGTAACTTAGTTTATCTTATATCGGACTTAATTGGGTCGTATGAACTATTTGGATAATGCACAGTTTTTGCATGGATGTTTTACTTCAAAAACAAGGATGTAGGAGTTGACATACTTTATTTGTTCTCTTTGGGATTAATCATTCATCTAGAAAGCAGTAGTTGCATAGCAAAATTAATCTGCCTAGAAGTTTTCCCCCAACTATGAAGAGATAAAACTGCTGTACTGTAACTTTTCTTGATCCCATTACATTGTATGTCTTTTCAGTAATGATAATTGTACGAGTTGATCTAGGTCATGTGAGTTTTCATCCTTACCACTGAAAACATGCATTTCTAACTGTTCATAACTCGTGCTCATAGTTATTAAAATAGATTTTTTATTTTCTGATGGCTTCTATTGGTAAGTAGTGAAAAAGATTAAATTCCCAATTAAGAGGAAATTATTCATTATAGCTGATGTTTGGAGAAACTGAATTGAATCAGCAATTAGCATACGTAATCAGCTTCATGAAACAAGGTTTTTTTTACACCAAAGTAGAAGTAGATGATAAGAATACGAGCAAAATGATCGTCTAGATGTGTCCCACTTAGCTTATACTTAGGGATAATAAAATGACATGAAATAAACCACTATTACTGATAAAACAACCTAACCAACAAAAACATGATAGATTTACTCACTTGAAGAAAAGAAGGTAGGAGAAAGGAAGGCGCGTCCATTCTCCTTGTCAACATTCGATTCCCAGAACTAAATCAAAGAAATTAATAATGAAGCACATCACATACGTTGAGGTATTTACGTTGGTGACAAGTTATGTCCTTTGAAGAAATCTGATCGGGAGAATGGCTCATAAGACCATTGCTTGAACAAGTGATCCCAACAGAACACAAAAGAACGTCAAGTAATCTTGGGTTTTTATTGATACTGAAGCTGTTTAGCTGAGATGACATCAGTAGGACAGTATTTAGTGCAAGTTCGACTTCATTTGGAAGCCCTGACAATAATGACCGTTCCAAAGAGGTATATTCAAAATCATCTTTCAAATCAGTACTTAAATTCCAACTTCCTCGGAGGTGACTGGGAATTTCTTCAGTGTGAAGACGTACAGAAGCTCCACATGTGTTTGTTTTAGACACCTTCATAGTTTGATCTAAATCCTGCAGACATGGTTGTTTCGAGTAATTGAGACGTACCTGGATGTCACTTTCGTAATAATTCACGGCACTATCTGGCTCATCAGAGGTGAAACCACTCCTTGTCATCATGCGCTGATTCCTTTCGAATAGTTCAAGATAACGCTGATATAAAGTACGTAAACCATGACCTGCATCCACGCAACCTGGTGGAAGACCTAAGGCCAAATAAACTTCCATCCAAAGATGGGAAATAGTAACCTGGTACAAAAAATGTGGACATTAATCGCAACTAACCTGCTTGTGTCCACCACGGATAACAACCTCATTATACAGTTTCTGTAGATCAATAAGATGACCAAAAATATTAGGGGGCTGTAAAACAGAATTTTGCCTGCAAGGTATTTCCAAGTGTATTTTGAACTAACCTGTTATGCCTTGAAAGTTTCTGGAGTTCTGACATAAACTGATTATGTGGCTTCATGCAAAGTGGTAGAGAACACATCGAGGGATACAAACGATTTTTGTTTTTTGACATTTTCTTCAACGAAACAGTTGCCGGAGCTAGAAGAGTATGAGGCTGATGACTTTAGATGCTAACGTTGAAATAAATTTTTCTGTTGACATTTTTCACAGCCTAGGAATATATACGAAGGATAGGACTGCGAGTTATTCCAAAGTGACGACCCTTTAAAACGTCCGGGATGTTCGGCGTAAACGCCCGGTTGCGCTTACTTATGCAATTTACTAGCCTTTCGACTTTTGATACGTCCCACTTGTTTAGTAATTCACCAGTGAGTATGGGTGTGAGGTTTAGCAGTGACAATGTCTCACCAATAGACTGTGGTAAAGAGAAATAATCCTTTCCGAAAGGCGGTATAATAGTCTTCGATAAAAAATTCAAGCACACTGCCAAAAGCAAACAGAACAGTCAGCCCGAAAGCGTAAATAAAGGACGATCGGCAGACAAACACGTAGCGCTACCCGTTGCACGCGTGCTGTCTGTCAAACATAAAGAGGTCAGACAGGCACTAGGTCATTGATTGAATAATGAGACACTGGGAAGGAAAATTGGGAGCGAAGAACGAAGATACGGCCATCCAATCACATCCCAGCTCACCTTTATAGGATCAGATAGTGACAAACTAACAACCTACAAAACATTAGGATAGTTGATGATAAAAGTAAAACGAATCAGGCGAGTTTAGTCTTAGGAATTAAAACAAAAATCTAGTACTATTCAAATTGAATGGCTAACGATTAAAGTATTTTTTATTTTACAAGTCTTCAAAAATGAAAGATTTTCTTGTGATAATTGACCCGCGCGTTACAAAGTACTTTAGGTTACGTGTCACCGCGCTCTCTTCGCAATTTCTCAACGTTACCCTCCACACCAAACAAAGGTTATTCGCGTATATTCACGGTAAGACATACGCTATTAGCAATTTTTCATTGAAGGTAGCAAATGGGGTGTGGTATTGAGAATCAGAGCACTTTGACTAGTTCAATTATTGCACATATTTTGAATTAAATCTTGAGTTGATGTTCGGTTGAACAACATAACTGCAGCTTTCAGTTTCACCTTTAGGGATTCAGTAGTAGGTCAATTGGTCTGTTATTATTTCAGTTATCTTCGTAACCATAATATAAGTTGCATCTTTCATATGTTCACAATAACAGCTATTACCATTCGTTTCGGTTACGGCTCACTTGGCATTCAAGTCGTACGCACTTTTTTACTCCGAAACTGTTAAGCAGCACTTAAAAACTTTTGTGCAGCCAGTTGTTTTTGTAACGTCCCGTCGTAATACTCATTTCAGTATTTTAACGGATGCTACTACAATGAGTTTAAGTTATGAGATAGAATATGCTTATTGTGAGATCACTAAAGAATGGATCATGTAGATATTTAGTTTTGCATTGAAAGAAATATATGTTTCTGCAACTGATTTTTTGTCTCAGTGTTTTAGTGTGACTAGTGGGTGTGAATACATATGAGAATCGGTTTCTTTTGGGATTTCAGTTAGTGCTGTCTCAGATTATGAGTTCTATATTCAGAAGTAAACAGGACTGAGTTACATACAAAACATTATATATGCTGTTCTTATACGATATTCGTACGAACGATTAATTTTTGAAATCAACCAAAAGCATCCAATCTCTTCGACTTGGTCACTCTGGTGGAATCACTCAAGATATGATTCAAACGTAGTTCATACGTGTTTGTACCGCGGTTAGTTGCATATCGAAGTAAATAATGATTTTCAAAATGTATTACCATTTGAATGCATTCTGACATACTTATTGCTATTAATATGAGACAGACGTTCAGATCCGTATTCCAAGTGATGGGTGTATTTTCACCGCCTTTCGTTATCAGTCCTCAACAGTATCACAAAAGTAGCGAAGCTTAGACAGCACTCCCACTATTTTCCTCATGTTTGCGATTGTGAATTTCAGTTTCACAATTAAGGATGGTAGGTCGATTAACCTGTATTGATCCTCGTGGTGTAAATATCTGAATATCCAGTTTCTCCTTGAAGGGGTTGACAGGAGTAGCCACCACAAGTTCCAGTCGTTTACCTCCCTGTAGGAGAATCTGAGTTCCATCCCCAGTTTATTAGACCTTGATCTCTTAGATAATCACACTTAGGAGTAAGGAAATTAGCAAGATCAACACCCAAGTCATTATTCACGATGCAGTACGCTAATATAAGATCTATTTCCATGCTATATAATGGCGAAGAATTCAGACTTTTCAGGCACTTTTCATAGGGAAAATTCAAAAATCTCGTCACTTTGTTCCCAATCTTCTTACCCGTTCTACAGTGTCTACAAGAACTAGCTACGTGTGTGGAGTATTCTAGATGAAGTCTTACATAAGTGGGATAAAGTATCCCTAGTATTTCATTAAAGCACTTAAAAGCTCTACAGAGTGACCAAAGCATTCGAAATGCCTTGGCTGCTGTCGCGTTACAGTGTACCGTTGTTTTCAAGTTATGGCTGATAACTTCCGGATCGTTTTTTCCCCATCGCTAGGCAATATTGATCCATCCAATGATTAAGGGTAGTACGACTCTTGACCAGTGTGAATTACTGCATTTTTGTTAGATTTGGTTTTCAGGCTCCAGCTTTTAGACCATTTAGTCAACTCATGAGTCATTCTGGGATGGTATCCTAACCCAACCTGAACAATCCTCCAAAGACTGCGGAAACTTTAAAACGTTGAGTAGCTTATTAATTTAGTACGTGTCCGAGATACCAGGGTTGAACTTGAGCAATAGTCGTGAGAGATTCTTTAATTATTGCTGACTTTATGCTGATGCCACTCTTCGAAATCGTCACCAATTACCCACCATATCTTTAAGTGAAGTATTTCCGCAAGACTTAAGCCATAGTTGTGTTTTGGGAAGACGTTTTCCTCTCGGTTCAATTTTTGCAGACTCAAGTCTCTTAAGGTAGCAACAGGAGTCTCTGACAAACAACTCGTTCACTAATGCAACTACTACCTAAAAAGTGTATTCAATATTACTGATATTTTTGCACGTTACCCTTGAACGCGTTACATATGACTCATCCATTATTCTAGGGTACATCTACTCCTAAAACTTGATTATTTGACATCTGGTATGCAGCTAACTTTGCACTAGTGCATGAAGTCCCTGACTGTTGCTCTGAGCCGCGTAGACTACCTGACTGCGGTCCCCGACATTAGAATCAGTGGTTGAGAAGTGTTGGTGAAATGGCTGAAAATCAGTCGAAATAGCACAGATGTACTAACTTTTTGACGTCTTCTAAATCTTGGATATTTGCACTAACCTTTACATTCGTATCGTTTATTTTCTCACTTCTCACTTCTTCTACTTTGATATCATTCTTTTTCTATCCACCTGTTCTTTTTGTCACTGTGAGGTGTGGCAACGTAAACTAATGCATCTGTGTGTGAGGTTCTACGTTGGCTTTGTCTCTTTTTCCTCTCCTGTAAATAACCGAATAAGTCTAAATGATAGACCATACTCTGGATACCGTACAGCATTTGGTCGCGTTGTTCTTCGGAAGTGAATGAAACCCGAATGAAGTTACGTCACTGAACAATACTCAACTAATCTCGCGTTTTTCTGACTCCTTACCGCAGACTGTGGATGCCGCCAGGAAAGATTCTTGAGACAAAGATCTGTTAACGGTCTGCAGTATTCATTCGGGGCTTTTAGACGAAAATGTATTCTCGACACAACTTTGCCTTAATTGTTTCTGCATCATTTCAGTTAGGCAGGGTGTCTAGATTAAGGAAGACAACTGGGAACCACTGAGTTATGCAGTGGCTATCATGATGTCCCCAACAGCATCGAAGGCTCTCTCTCATGCAGTGGGAACTAATCTCCTCCTGCAGCATCAGGATCATGACAGCAAGATTCAACTCAAAAGGAAGGAGAGTCACAATCATACAACGCTATGCTACGCACCCACAAATAATTGAGCAGATGAAGAGAAGAAGAAGGAATTCTACAGACAACTGCAATCACCACTGGACATGACCTCATCCCAGTTGGCGACATCAAAACACATTCTAATGGGTGACATGTTTTAACGCCAAACTGGAAGCAGGCAAAACAGGAAGAGAACTCATCATGGGTCGAGAGGCACTCGGTGAAATGAACGAGAATGGAGAACTGTTTGCAGACTTCTGCGCATTCAACGATTTGGTGATTGGAGGCGAGGCACTGTGTACAAACACAAGGATATTCACAAGGCAGCGACATGTATTTCACCAGACACCAGGACACACTGAAAATCAAGTCGACCTCATCTCAATCTGAAGAAGGTGGAGATGCACTCAGCCTACTGGACACAGGATCAGATCAAGAAGGGGAGCAGATGTAGGTTCACACCACTCACTAGTGCATCTATTGCAAGGAATCTACCTCCAAAATCAAGTTGAAAGCCTTCAAAGAAGTTGGTGACAGACGACCACAGTTGAAATTCAACACCCAGAAGAGAAAGTGAACTGAAGGGTGAAACTACGAAGGACATTAACACGTTAGCCAGCCATCAGGAAAAAATGGGAGACATTAAGCAATATCTCCGAGGAAACCTGCGTGCAAGAACACTGGCACTCTTTGAAAGCTATGTGGAAGGAAACCTGTATAACCGTGTTAGGGAGGAAGAAGAAGAGGCGAGACAAGGAATGGATCTCGACAGACACCAGGAAGCTGATAGAGGAGGGAGAGGAAGATGGTGATGGTGAAGCAGAAGATGAACCCGTGTACTGCAACGCAGGGATGAACAGACGTGGCAGAAGTGGCGCCAGATTGAAAAGACTGCAGAGAATGGAGTGAAATGGAGACGTGCTACTGAATCCCTGTGTTCCACTAGAAACCTAGGGGACAAATAATAATAACCCCCCACCACTTGCTTGATATTTTGATTGAATTGTCAAACTATATACCAGTGTGGAGCCGAACATGAATACCTAATTGAAAAGGAGTATATTTCTTCGTTCAGTCAGTCTTTTTTCCAAATATTAATGCAGCCAATGTTCCATTTTTGAATTTCGTTCTAAATTGTATACTGTGAAAATAAATAATCTCGGTGGTTTTTGTTCTCGTATTTCAGACTTCACGCATCTTGGGAGCTTTTATCTGAAAACATTATCTGTTGTCCCGCCCCCATTCAACAGCTGGTTTGAACGATGGAGGATAGGGGGAGTGCCAACCCACTATCATCAAACATCCCTGGTAAGCATTTTTTTTCTCAAGCGAAAACTATGGGCTTAAACTTTTTCTGTATAGAAACAGATTACAGTAGCCGAAAATACTTCTTTTTGTAAGTCTCAGTGACGTAAAATATGAACTTCCACTTAGCCTAATTACTGGATGTGGTACCGCTGTGACCTAAATAATGATCCCTGTAACCATTTAATGGGACTAGCTGTCTTATAGCGATTGTTTACTACATGAATATAGTGTATGAAAATATTTTTTTGAAGTTTTTTGAACGAGGTCAAATGGAAATGGCTATGCTAAACTTAGATATTCAAGATCACCTAATTTTGTTATACGATTAAGTGATCATAGTTTGGAATACTTCAATCTATCATAATTTTGCCTAGTTCTCATCCTTTTTGATCTCATTTTCGTTAAGATAATCAGATAATGTAACACAGTGAATACGTTTATAAATCACACTGAGAACTAGTGATACTATCGTGATACCCAAACTTCTTCAGGTAGGACAGAGAATACCTGCATGTCTTAGTTACCAATCACTAATTATTCCAATCGTAAAATATAAAGGCTCTCTCGTTCATATTTTTGTTCTTTTACAGGTGGTCGACTTCTTTTTCTACTTTTTGTACACTTCGTAGGTTGGATAGGTTTTGACAAGTGTCCCGTTTACTGGGAAGGAGGATTAAATATGGATTAATTTTCTCTTGCCTCATACTAACCGCCGTTTGATGATTGCTGTCGGTTTGGATTATGAGTTGTCTGATATCGTCTTCCGTCATTCAGTGAGTCACAATGCATGAACAGGTAGTGGTTCAATATAAATATCCCTTATGTCACGACCACTTAAGAAAGTGATCAACTCCGCTTTTCTCAACCAGCTTGAAGGCTAGAAAACAGAAAATAAACTTCTGGGAAGACATTCGTAGCAGACAACTAAACCACTGAAGCCGGTGTTTCAAAACAAATTAGCTGGATGACTGACGATGTCCTCACCCAAACCAAACGCTTCGCCGTAGAATAGTGCTTCCACCAAATGTGAGCTGTCCCATGGAGACAACGGTAGTTCGAATCACAGGGTTGTTAGGCCTCCTCGGACGATAGGGTTCAGGCTTCACAGGCGTAGAGTAGATCTGCCTGTACCGACGCGTCGTATGCGTGACATTTTGCAGTCGGGTTAGTGTCATAATGGCAGCAGAAGTGACCCAGATTGGCGTATGCAGCTCTGGCCGTTGACTTGTGATTGGAAATCTCATCAGTCACAAATCAACCAGCACTACTGCAACTGCTGGTGTGACGAAGTGTTTCTACAACCTTCGATGGTTCACCGCCAAGAGTGAGTGCAGTTACTGCTCCTGCCAATCTTGTAGGAGCACTTTGATAGCGTGAAGTACATGCGATAATTACGGACACTGATTGGTATGAGATTGGGAATGATTTGAGTAGCCTGTATGTTGTCACACAGTAAGATGATAATGTAGGCATATTTGAGGTAGAAGGGGTTTCCATCTGGTAAGTGGTCTATACTACTACCTTATATGGGTTTGGAGATTTCTTTAAAATGTTGTCGATGAGGATTTTGAAAAGAAATGACCTGACAGTTAGTTTAAAAAACTGGAGATATGTGGCTGTTGGTCTTTAATCTACCTGAAGTGCCAAAGTAATGAAGGTTTTGAAACGCTGAAAAAATTTATGAGGGACATTCATTTATAGTATAATTCCAGATGATTGTCTTGTTTAGCCAATCGAAGGCTCTAATATTTAAGAACAATAATCACTCATCTGCAATACATGTAATGGTTTTTTTTCGCAACTCCTAATAACCTTCATACTATTTCAGTCATATTTTCATGATTCTTTTCAGGTGACAGCAGCTTAGATACTTCGTCATGCAAATGACATCTAGGGTTTCGACACTTCATTTTCACTATTTATCATGTCCAAAATACTACTGAAACTATTTAATGCATTATAAATACTGATTGGAAGTTTTATATTTTTGTAGTTGTATAACTCCGTTCAACATAATCGCCATAAATAACGTCGCCGCTGAACTACTTGTTCCTAATCTTTGATCGTGATTGAGTACGCCAGTTCAGAGTTGCCAAACTTTGCAGTAACATGGTTAAAGTTCAACTGGTCTGTATTCACCATTCGGTTATCCACCATTCTATTCGAATCCTGAATGGGAAATTAATATGGAGCCTCGAACTCTTGCCAAAGTTCAGAAGGCTGTGAGTTAAAACAGAAAGGGTACTAGGGGCCGTAGGATTGTCACGCTAGAGATACTTTAAAACACTGATTGTCTAATCAGACTGAAATGTTGTCTAGTGTATGGGAATTAGATACATTCCTTCCGACTAGTCCAGTCACTCATTCTCTCAGTCTTCAAAAAGGCGAGGAAATACCCATATAATAATCACAGAGTTGGTCTGATGGAAATATTAAGTTTTTAAGTTATGTAATTATTGAACACCTATTTGATACTCAGCAGCAACAAATCGAAGGCGAATGAATAGCTTTCAGATTTGACTATGGATGTATCAACCAGATGTTTATCCTCTACCAGATTTCGGAACTAAGGCCACTTGCTGCTGCTTCACACAGCTGCACTCTTTGACCTGAAGGTGTCATTTGGCTCCTTAGATTGAGAGGCCTTATAGCAATATCTCGATCAAAAAGATAACCACAACACCATATTAAAGGCTTTCTTTTCAGACACTCTTGTGTGTTAATGTTGAGGTATCAGGTCAGTTGTGTGCACAAAGTGATGCCCCTCAGAAATGTCTGTTCTCCATTCTTAAATTTGTTACGGGGATGTTTATGGGGGTTTCCTCCTTGTCTATCTTCTACGAATTAACGTAATCTCAGAGGACTTTCTAGCAGACTTATTGTACCCAGATGGCAGTCTTGTTGGGCTATGCTACTACAGTTCTGTAGACACCTTGAGAGACAAATCAAGATTTCTTGGGATGTATGTCTCACCATGTAGGTACAAATTGCTAGTATCGAATTGGTTAGCCTTGGTTCCCCGTCTAGTAATAGAGAGGGAAGTATTGGAGAACTTGGACCACCTTACTTACTTGGTATTCAGGATTAGCCCCGATAAGTTGATGATAGACAGTATTTCTACAGGAATATAAAAGGGTCGATTCACATCCGCCACCTTTATTGCCGGCGAGATATCCGATCGCTTATTTAGTATCCTGTATGGTGCGCAGCAGTTCGCTCTTTTCCTCTGTAACGGCAAAATATGGCCATCAGTAGTTGAAGACTTAAGAAAACTTCAAGTATTTGACCACCTGTTGCCTTCGTAGCAGTAGTCGCATGTCGAGACCACCTTGTTAGTAGTGTATAAATCAGATTCGGAGTTTTGCGCTAGTGTAAGTCAGCTGATGAAGTTGTTATAAACCTTCAGTGACTCAGGAGGCTGAAACATGCTACACGTGCATAGTCACTGTCTTCTCCGTCGTACAATGTTAGGTGAAGTAGATTTGGCTGGAAAAGGTCAAAGGCAGCTACACTAGAATGCGTAGTTTCTGACTGTTGATATGAACTGCATAGGACAATCCAGACTTCTCGGTTGCAAAAGGCGGTTTGAGAATGTAGGGATACGGCTCAAAACCTACTTGCGGCACAAATGCATCCATATATATTACTTTCGCTATAATCGTCATATTGAACTTCGTAGTTTTTTTACTATCTTCGCTTAAAACTTTCCCCTAGTTTTGAAACCATATGTTTTCCATGTTTTCGGATATGTCATCTTTCTGCTTTGTATCTTGATGTGCTGATGTAAGGTCTGGTCTCGTTTTGATATTGACTTACTAACGAGTCCCGTTACTGAAAGAAAACATTCTCCATCCGATTATTTGTACAATCTTCTGCTTGTTGCTTAGCTATTTTGGTAGGTCGTTCACTGTGATGTTTTTCTGTGGTCACTCTTTTGTAACCAATATGTTGAACTGTCGCTCATTAAAATGACTGATGGGTCACAAGTTTGAGCCTTTGTCTAATTACTAAGGTTGGGGCAACTAGCTAGTGTTACTAACCCTCAAGCGATAAGTGTGACTTATTGTGCAGTTTTCCATATTTTTGGACTTCTATTTATTATCCACTTTTGTGGATTGTTTATTCTTCCACACCTTCATCTACTTCGACATCACTCCTTTTCTATCCATCTTTTCTTTGTGTACTATTGTGAAGTGTGACAACTTGAGCCAATGCACCCGTATGGGGAATTCTGCGTTAGTTTTGTGAGTCAATCATGTGTTTGAGTGATAACAACCAGAGGGCTTGGAGTCTGAGCCTTCTTTCTACAGTGGTTAGAGTGGCTAACTTTTTAATAAACCCAACAAAGGTCTTACACTCTGGTACACTAATCTGTATATGACTATACTTCTAAACAAATCAGTTTTACCAGTAATCCAGACGGTAAATGTTAATTCTATTGTTTGAAAGTACCAAAACTAATTTCAGTCATAAACACTTGTTTTATATAGTTTGTCGCTTGTAAAGTCAGCTCAACAGCAACATGGTTTACGTCATGGTGACTATCAACGATATCATCAGTATATTTCTCGAAAGCTCAGGCGGATGAGGAAATCGCTACATTTCCAACAGGTAAGTGGCTTTATTTCATGATGTTCTCTTTCTCGTTTAGGGTACTCGATCAAAAGTTACTCCGAAGAAGTTAACTCCGGATATTGTAACAGATCCTCGTTTCGTTATTTTGGCAGTTTTTGAAATCGAACGATCATGGGCTTATGCCATGCAATTAAAAGCTGAATCAAGCTCAGAAATCCGTAAACGCTTTCAAATGTGTTCTCGGCTCCGTAAAGCAGTTGCACGTGCCGAACTTTTATGCAGTATGGAAGACGATTTGTCACTGTTAGATGCACAAACCAAGCTGGAATTACGCGGATACAGACAGTGGATTGGTGGAATTTTATTTTTTGAGTTACAGGTACTCGATTCAGTAATTTTTGTTTTCTTTAATTTGTTGAGCAAATCATTAAAAGTAAGGTTTTTACAGTACATTACTACTTTTTAAAATAAAAACAACAGATTGACCCGAATAACATCAATTTATTTTAAATTTGTAAATTTTTCATTATCTGTATTTCCCATTCCAAGTTGAAGGCAAGGAATGAATTTGAATACAGCAGGATATAATGAATTTCAGTAGGACTCGCCAGCTGGAAACTGTACATACTTGATTATTTGTATCATAAGGTTATGCGGGCAAACAGACAAACGTACGTAACAAGATGAAATATCAACCAAAAACTGCTATTTTGATGTGTTGGCCGGGCACGTATATCAAAATGACTCAGCGAGCTACGCTGGCTAGAACGCTTGTCTCCTCGAGGTTCTACCATGCTAAAAGGCTCTGTTAGAGGTAAGACAAAAAGCCGATACCATGATAGTATACGTTTCTACGCTATGATGGGGGTCTGAGGAAGAAGTTGTACTGTTGGCTGGATGGCATGTGACGGCAGTAAGGTGTTTCCGGTGGATAAATAGCAGTACCACAGTGATATTGCCTTCCCTATGGGAACGGGGTTTTCGGACGGTGGACCCCGAAAACACTACACTTCCTGCGGTCCTCCGTATGAGATTTTTCTGTCTGGTATTAGAACAATGAAGTCTCATATCGTTCATCATTAGAAGACTGTGCGTGACAGGCTTCAAGCAGATGTCCCGTGAGCTATGACGTCTCTTTCAGGTACCCTACAAAAACTATTTCCACAGTGTGGCAGCCGGGAAGTGTCGATCGTCTGCACTCTTCCAGTGGTATATAAAACCCAACAAAAAATAAGTTGCCCTTCATATTTGTCTCCTTCGTTGCATTCAATTCCTGGGGTCAGTATTAAACCTCAACCTCTCACTCTGCAGCCATTTCCAACGACCAGAGCCATCGTAGCCTCACTCCCAGTTTCATAAAACCGCACCGTCGACTTCATATCGAAGCTTTTAACATCCGAACCCTATGTCGAATTGAGCAGCAAGCATCGCTTGCCAGAACTGTGGAATCTTGAGCCATGGATGTGTGCTATGTTTCTGAGACAGGCATACACGACCCTGTTTGGTATGTTTGGCACTTGCCACTTTGCGTCATCTACCACACTCTGACGTTACCTGTGAGAGTACGAGTACACTGTGCTGCAGTTCGTTCTGCCCTATTACGTGGCTGTGAGGTATGGTCATTGGAAGTAGATATGAATTAAATGGTCACAAGACTCAAAAAAGAAGAGCATGAGGATTCACCTAAATGGTTTCGAAATCAGTATTGTTTGTCTACAGTGGTAAATTTTTGATGATGAAGAATGTTTGAGCAATAATTTATTTTTAAGATTTTATATTTAACTATTTGACTGACTCATTTATTTTTCGACATTCATTTAGAATTGGGCCGTAGCAAAAGAGCATCTTGAATCAGCTCAGGCTATTTATGATGTGCTACTTCAAATGGTAGATGACGACAATGGAGCTGTTTATAAATCTCGCATTGACGATCTTTTACCTCAAATTCGATATTGTGCTCATTCGGTTGGGGATGAAACGGCAGCTGATGACTTACAGCGTATGCGTAATCAAGCACCTGATGGCCTTACACCTTTGTCAGAACTTCAGTTAGATCAACTCCTTAGTCAAGCTCGAGCTAGACAGGCTAGTCAAGTCAGTGAAGTTGATTGGTTGGGAACTGTGATTCCAGTAAAATCAGAGAAGGCGAAAATCGCTATTTTAACTGTGAAGGTAGGTCATTTATATGCATTTATATACAAAGAAAGTGACCTCTGGTGTGTCAGCTGTACTAATTAATAACACGTTTTCAGGAATCTGAGTTGGAGCTAGAAAAGGCAGAAACTCTTTCAGCAAAATTGGCTATTTATGAATCTGTTCTAAAGTCATGTGTCGATGCAGTTACATCTGTTAGGGATGAGTTACGTATTGCAGTTTCATCCGAGCCATCAGTCACTGGAGATAAACACAAAGCAGCTGTAGTGGCTTCTTCTAAATCTGGCCAGACTTTGGGTTCTGAAAAGGTTAGTTGGTTTGTTATTCAATATGTATACCCTTAATTTTTTTTATTACGTGGGGACTACTTGACAATTTGGTAATATCGAAAAGAACAGCAAAATGATCATTTATATCTGGTGGTTTTTCAGCAACATCACAAGTATGAGCTAAGGTTGTTTGTATATAAGGTGTGGTCATATATTCGCCTTAAGACAGTTTGTTGAACGATAGCTTTGCGAACTAAGCATTTCTTGAGATTTGAATTTCTTTCCACTTCGTATGTATTAAATACATTCGTATGTCAACTAATTACTGTTTGTTTTCTTTTGGTGTTCTTTTCCAGTATGTGTTTTACTTTTCATGTAGATGTTTTTTTCTAAATAGAGCTGTCTTCGTACTGTTTCTCAGTATTTACATCTTGAAAATCGTTGTGTTTACTAAATACAGGAAATTTCCCATAATTTACTATTACTACTTCAAAATCGATATTGTGTATGTCTGCTCTTTTATTTCCATGTTTATATTTCTGGTCACATAACACCACAGGGGATTCACGTCATGTAGTTTAGTTTGATAGGTCTCATGTCACAGTTTGATAACTTTGCAGTGATTGAACTTGAATGACATACAATGAAATATTGTCCTTTCCGTAACTGAAGATGTGTTGTAATATACGCCCACACACATTGAATATTATTTCAGTAACTTTAATTTTAGCACTGCAAAGATATAACACTGTTTTTTTAAATACATATTTACTCTACAGGTCTCGCGACTCCAGCTTCTGTATACTTATTTACAATACTTGAAATTAGACAAAACAATTGATCGCACTCTTTTGCATATTGAGACTACAATTGCTGGACTAGCTGAGGGAAGTCAGCGAAGAGATCATTTCGCTACAAGCGCCTATTCTAAACCACAAGAACTATCACGTTTGTATGATACTCTAGTGCAAAAATTTCCAGGAGATTATATCTCTACCGAGTTTAATTCAAGAGCACAATGGTCTAAAGGATCTATTGTGTGCGAAAATGCTATCTAATCGCAGTTTTCGGTAAGTTAAGTATGTTTTTTCAGGATTTAATTTATCGATCCAGTGCAAAAATTGACTCCAGTGATTTTCAAATGCCTGTTATATCCATCTATCATGTTCATTGAGTTCGCCTTACTTACTGCCTAGGAGCTGACACAACAGTTTAACGAAGAGAAATGGACAAATGACCGTGAGATTCTGGGTGTCTTCAGAATTAGCAGTGGATGGTGATTGATATGATGCACCAGTGAGGTTTAATAAAATTAAAGTGTCACTTATTGTTATAGGTTTCAACACTATTTCTTGAAGTAGTCACTTGCTACGAGGGAAAAACGAGACACACTCAGCCACCTGGTGCACACACCTATTGTGCGATACTACTACGTGGGTGCCCAAACCTCGGTAAGTGGAGCGGAGTTCGAACTTGTGACTCGTGCTAGGTATTATTTCAGTTTATTGGGTCAACTCTAACCAGCATTCAAGTGAAGAAACTTTGCTTCTGATAGCTAAATAACATTTTTTGTTCAGTCGTGTCTAGTAAGTTCTTTCTATCGGCTGCACATTACTTCAAGAAATAAGCGGTGTGCGTAAACAATCGTTATGGTAAATTGTTCAGCAAAACAGGACAGTCAGGAAAAGAAGTGGAGCAAATTGGATCAGTCTCGGTTGTATCATCTTCGAATATTACAGGAGTGATAAAAAATAATTTTACAATCCAATCAGTTTTAACACAGGATTGAGTTGAACCGTTTACTACGTATTTCAGTACTAAGTATAGATATAGCAGTGGATCAGAACAAATTTAACTACATTTTGCTATCCGTAAAGTTTGAATGTTGATGCGATTATCCTTACTTTTGTACTCAAAAACTGATTGACCGGCAAAATCATCGTAGATGCTCGCACACAGATGCATGAGCTTAAGTTGCCACGCTTCACAGTAGCAATAGTAATAATAATTGTATATTTGCTTTATTCCAAACCACTAAGAACAGGTGGATAGAAAAGAGTGATGTCAATGTAGAAAAAGTTGTGTCAGAAAATAAGCAGTTTGAAGATTGAGGTAAAGGCAAAAATTGAAGCTTTGGAAGACGTCATAGAGTGAATACATCTGCACCATTGTGACCGATTTTCAGCCATCACCGGAAGTTCTCAACCACTGATTCTTTTCGTCTCATGGTCCCCAACCAGACAGTCCGCACCTCCTAACACAGTTCACACCAACAGTCAGAACCTCTATCCCCTGGTTTCACGTCTTTGTCTGGCCACTCTTAACCCACTTCCTACCTAATCCAACTCCCCTTAGTATGGCGCGTCGAGGTTGGCGGTGGCTCAGCATGCGCAGCACATGCTCAAGCCATCTCAGTCTGATGTTCATAACGTCATCAATTGACTTACCTGTCTTGCCCAGTACCCTTCGCCTGACCTCAACATTGCTCACACAGTGGTTCCACCAATACCAAGCAATGCTACGAAGACATCTGTGATCGAAACGCTGTGATTGCTTCATATCTTCAACTTTCAACGGCCTTGTCTCAGTCGTACAACAGGACGGAACGGACTGCCGTGCAGTATAAGTCGCCCTTTAATAGACTGTCGGATATCTCACCATTTGGCTCCACAGATGACGCAAGTTGGCAAATGCATATGGGCTTCTTTTTATCCGAGCTGAGATTTCGTCAGCAACCATTTCGTTTGGGTTCATGCAACTCCCCAAGTTTCCAAAGAAAACTCTTGCCTATAGCATAATAATCGACAGGTATAGATTATATCAACGTTGAATCCAACATATCCATGAATTGACAATATTTTCACTGTTTCTATTATTAAAAGTTTAGTAATCGCATTTCGTCAAATTGAAGGTAATAATGTTGATTTTTTCAAGTGAATGCTTTCACATACTCGTATGATTTAGATTCCTAAGTTGGATATGATTTGGTACTGAACACTCAAACAGTAACACAAAAGGCTTTCGTTTTATTTCCAACCCATTCACAAGCAAGAAGAAACTGAATACGTTTATTTTCGCTCTAAACTGATGATAATGGTGAAGGCAAAAGCTTCATGTGTAATGCATGAATTAGGAGTAACAAATAACAGGATGGGTACAAATGTTTACCAGATGTATCATCCTTTTTTCAGATTGCTTATCAGCATTTCGGTAATTGTGACAGCCTCTGAGTCATCACACCCACTTTAAAGATGGTTTTATGTAACATTATGAATGGACGTAATGTTTCACTCTTGCTTACTTTTTTCCAATAGGTGTTACTATCTCGCACTTGCTTATAACTGTAGTAAGAAGTACTCTGAATGCTCTGCTCTTCTGATGAGAGCGAAACAACATGCTGAAAAAGCAATTAATTCGCTTGACTCTGTCACTTCAACGTGGACTGAAGCTGAGGAGGCTGTCGCACCTGGTCCTCATCCTGATGTCCTAGCAAATTCTTTACGTTCCCTTATAGTACAAGCTGAGTCAGAAGATTTAACTTGTAGAGCAGCCTCAATGCTCGATACTGAAGAAGGAAAAGAGTCAACCTGTATTAATCCACTCACTGTAACCACAGCAGCGGATGTTTCTCAAAAGGTAGGCATTTTTCAGCTAACTGCACGTTAAAATGTTTAGGAATTATTTTGTGTCTTGTCCATATCAGAGTACGGAACATTTTTCATCAGACTGGATTAATCTAAGGCGTTAACGATCAGGAAACGGATTCTGTGGTTTATGTTGAGAATTCCCATAGTGATATTGTAGAAAATAAGACTGGTTTGTGATGACAAAGGAAATTTTTTATCAATAAATTGCAGTAGGTAGTAATGAAATATGGCATCCAATGTTTCGGTTTACATTGCTTCTTCGCTAGCTTTCTCTGTTCCCTTCCAATATACCTCGTTTCTTTTTCCAGAATCGCTACTGGTTGGCCACCAACTCCGAGATGCATTGCTCTATATGCCAATTAAATGCAGCCATTATCAATATGATTGTTGTTGTTGCCACTTGACAAATATGCTGTATGCTTTTTTATTAGCTACTAATGTTTTTGATTTACAACACTAACTATTTACAGGTACTTCATGAGGTTTTGATAATAGTGCATAATGATATTATCATTGAATAGACTTCATTCAAGGAAATTAGTCTCAGTGATGCTTTTGAAGTGAAGACAAGAGTGAAACAAGGTTGCCTACTTTCACCTATTCCTGATTGTGGTCGACTGGACTGGATCATGCAACAAACAGTGGGGAGCGAGAAGAGAGGGATACGCTAGACCGCGGAAAAGAACCTAGAAGATTTGGATTCCGCCGATGACTTATGTATAATGTCACACAAACTTGAAGATCTACAGGCGAAAACTAACAAGTTGACAGAAGAGGCGAGGCAGTGAAGACGGGACACCACTCAAGTGAACGTAGAGAAGACAGAGGTGGTGAAGATACCCAACCAACAACAACCACAACAAGAAGCTCCAATCACCATCAACAGAAGAAATCTAAAGGAAGTAGTCTCTTTCACCTACATACCTAGGCAGCATCGTTTCAACTACAGATGGCGGCAGCGGCGACACAGATGAGGATGTCAAAGCTAGTCGAGATCGGAAAGACAGCAAGATAGGCCTTCATTATTCTGAAAGCAGTGTGGAGATCTTCTGCAATCAGCATGTGGAACAAGATCCGGATTTTCAACACTAATTCGGTCAAGCAAGTCAGTGCTTCTATGTGATGGTTGAGAGACTTGGCGCGTTACGAAAGCATTTCCAACAAACTACAGACATTCATCAACAGCTGCCGCCTACACTCACTCGATGCTGAAGATCAGATCAGATCAGATGGTCAGAATAATAAGAACAAGCAACAAGGAACTCTGGCTGGCTGGCTGGCTGGCTGGCAACGAACTAACCAAGAACCTATCGCTCAACAAATATGCAGAAGGAAGTGGAGATGGATTGAATTAGACATACACTGAGAAGACCGTTTGGGGACATCACGCGCCAGGCCCTCGAGTGGAATCCCCATGGGAAGCGACGAGTTGGGCGTCCGAGGCTAGGGTGACATGGAGGAGATCGTGCGGGAGAAAATGAGAGCTTGTGGGCTGTCGTGGAGCCAGGTTCAAAAGATTGCAGAGAAGAGAGTGGAATGAAGGCGTGCTACTGAAGCCCTATGTCCCACTAGGAACCCAAGGGACAAATAATAATAATAAAGAATTAGTGCGTGTCTGCGCTGCATTTATTTACGTGACAAGTGGCTTATGTTTGATGTTGCTGAATCACTTCTTGTTCAATATGTTTTATGTAACAAGTTGGTGATTTATATTTTCAAGATACTTTCAGTTGTGCCGAATTCAAAAAATGATTTTATTTTTGGATAAAAATACCCTATAAAGCCGAACACATGTAGACTTTGTTAGGCATTTTTTGAAGTCCTACTGATGTAAACACGATAGTCGTGGCTCTATTTAAGTCTATCATTCAAAACTCTACTCCGTACTGAACTAATGAAATATTTAACATTGTTTGCTGATTTTACGACCTGATTTGTCTCTGACATCTCAGTGTATTCTACAAAAAGCTTTAGTGGTACATGAGATAACTTCCGTTTATCGTTACTGGATATTCTTGGGGGCTGTCATTGGTTTTATTTCAGGTGATTATTATGGTGGTTATCATCGTATCATAATTGTTGGTATTCTGTCTTTTAGGTTTTAATTGATCGTTTAGATACCTATGCAGACGAAAAATCATCGAAAAGACACTATGTAGTTTTATGTACCCATTCGTTCATCTACCTCCAAAATTCCATCCGGTCCCTGTGAAGCCGATTTTCTTTGACCTAGCTTTAAATCATATTACTTTTCCATCTTTGGACGACAAGATAGGTCTGAAGGCTAACCCATCTTCCAAGTCTTCTGGTTTGACAAGTCTTATGCGTGGATGGTTGTGGCGTGGTTCCGAGCCAGCAGAATCTTAACCTAGTTTTGTTATACTTCTTTGTATATGTGATCAACCCACTGTTTATCCCTTACAGAGGTACTGATACTGAACTTTGATTTCTGTTTCCTATGGTGTTATGGATTTGACTTCTTACTTAGTCATTTCCTTTATCAAAAAATGATGACGCATTCAAATATACTGGTGAAAGTGAAGCTTTGTTATTTGTTGTGTATGATTTGATGAAGAGTGTTTTGATGCATAGTTGGACCGACAAACTGCTGGAAATTTTCAGTGCTCGTGATAGTAAATAAGTGCGGTCCCAGTCCTTGCAAACCCTAAGCTTCGCTTCACAAGTTAAGCATATCTTGCGCGAATGATTTGTTCCACAATATTTTGAGTTTGAACTTTCTGGGATTCATTTAAAGTGGTGTACTCATCTCTTGTAGTCTGAGAAGTCTTGGGTTTCTCAATAACAGCTCGTCATTTGCTTCTGACTCAGTGTTTATACTTTATTCCCCTGAAAAAGTGGGACACTATCTTAGAGCAATGGAACTTTATGATTTATCTAGGGATGATCCACAACGAACTTCTTGTTTCGGGGCTAACATCGTTTATTTTTTTGGATAGGCATATACAGAAGCTAATCCATACATTTTGTTTCATGAAATCAATTATCCTTTTGCTGATGGTCTGCCTTATAAGCCTTGAAATTTGATAAATACTGGACCTTATTGTTGCAGCTTTGACCGTTTAAAACACTAGTAATCATCCTTCGGATCTCTCAAATATCCGTTTCAGTCTTTTACAGTCTTGTAACACGGCTACCAAGAAATGCTCCGTGCAAAATAATTAAGTGACATTAAGGAGATGTTACAAAGAATGAAAGCAGTGTGGAAAGGATTTATCAAAAAAAGAAGCATTTTTACTATCGTTTTATTTTCCGGTAATGCCAAATAGAAGAACACAACAGCATGATCACCACTGGCTTTGATACTGAGCTATGTCTACTGTCGTCTCGTATTCACATGGATTCCATCCAGAGTCATGAGCCACCTACAGATGCTAACCCAACGCAACTAGACATTCCACAGCGTCATGTCATATGCTGGTGACGTCCGTAGTTTATCCAACCCGTCCCATGGGAAGCAAATAGTGAGTCGCTACAACGAAATGTACAGCACATGTCCAAGTCAGTGCTTCTGAACGACTTCGCTCAATAACTGACGATGTCCTCACCCAAACCAAACGCTTCGCCGTAGAATAGTGCTTCCACCAAATGTGAGCTGTCCCATGGAGACAACGGTAGTTCGAATCACAGGGTTGTTAGGCCTCCTCGGACGATAGGGTTCAGGCTTCACAGGCGTAGAGTAGATCTGCCTGTACCGACGCGTCGTATGCGTGACATTTTGCAGTCGGGTTAGTGTCATAATGGCAGCAGAAGTGACCCAGATTGGCGTATGCAGCTCTGGCCGTTGACTTGTGATTGGAAATCTCATCAGTCACAAATCAACCAGCACTACTGCAACTGCTGGTGTGACGAAGTGTTTCTACAACCTTCGATGGTTCACCGCCAAGAGTGAGTGCAGTTACTGGCTCTGCCAATCTTGTAGGAGCACTTTGATAGCGTGAAGTACATGCGATAATTACGGACACTGATTGGTATGAGATTGGGAATGATTTGAGTAGCCTGTATGTTGTCACACAGTAAGATGATAATGTAGGCATATTTGAGGTAGAAGGGGTTTCCATCTGGTAAGTGGTCTATACTACTACCTTATATGGGTTTGGAGATTTCTTTAAAATGTTGTCGATGAGGATTTTGAAAAGAAATGACCTTAGTGTTAGTTCCAAGTTGCATTGACAAGTGGCTGTAAACCTTCAGTCTACCTGAAATGTTAATGTATGCGGTTTTCTTGACGTTAACCCCGCTTTATTTAACGAAGAATTCCATAGTGCGTTCAAACCGAAGGCAGTTCGAATATTCAAAGACAGTTATAGTTGTCCTGTGTTGCATCTAACGGATGGTCAGTACAAAATCAATGCTGTCGACGAAACCCAGTCCGCTTATCTCAGATCGTGAGGAGAATAATTGTGTACCCAACCCATTAGATGTTTCTGATATTAGACTGGTACGCAGATAATTATCACACACATTACATGGAGACTTTATGAAGGTGGGTAGAATTGGATTTCCTCTATAGAGATATAACTCTTAGTCTGTTCTACCTTCATGAGGAGGAGTGCAGTCAGTTTCCTGACTACGGTTTCTTCTCCTAGAGAAAGCAAGGTGTTGGTCATCTATGCCCGGTGTCCTATAGCACTTGAAGTTGCTTGCAGACCTCTGATTCGTTAAGTGGGTTGGTGTTAACCGATGATGAATCAGCTAATTGAATGTTGTAGTAGTAAACCCGTCACAGGGGGATTGGATAATCGCTTTTTTAGTTCATCGTGCAAAAAGAAATAGGACGTTAATTTGCAAGGCGTTGTATGAGAGATTTAATGTTGCATGAATCCCTGTAACTGGAATGAAAGCTAATTAGGTGAGTTTTTGAAATGGGTGACTTTGATTTTTGGTTGCTAAGTACTAAAACCACTAATTAAATTCCTTTACTTTATGAGAAAACCACTTTAGAAGCTGAAATACAGAAGCTCGATTGACTATTTCGGCATTTGCTCTAGTAAGTTTTAAAGTTACTCATTGAGAGTTTGCAAATAAACCAGGAAATCAAAATCATGATAGGTATACACGTTAACGTGCATAATTAAGGTACTGCAGTGACAAAGCTTGGTAGCTGTACAGTAAGCGGTGTTTAGAATCTCTCAAACCAAATGAGACTGAATCCTGATTCACTCACTTGCTTGACTATCCTGACTCGATGTCAGATGGTTGTAGCAGTGTTAGCAAATCTGATGCTGAAGCATTTCCTACCTAGCAGTTAACAAATGCATAAAACTTCGCAATTTCATAGGGGACGATATTAGATTGCTACTCGAGGAGTGCTTTAGCTTGTGCGCTTCCTCTTAGTAGTAGTACCTCTTTCTTTCTTAGTGTATGTGTGAATTAAGTTGAATTGTTGACGTTGAGAGAGATGTATGAAATATATATTTGAAGTATTAAGTTTGCTAGAGAGCAGTAAAATCTCACCCCACCTTCCATAACTTGGTTGTGAACGAATTGACTAGATATCTATGCTTATGGATGTCTTGATTTTTGTAAATGTTTGGGAGTTTATCAACCACTGTACCTTGTTTATTCATCTCCTGTGGAGGTAACGTATCTATATTAACAAGAGGTTTTTACCAAGAGACATAAACTGCTAGCTAATAGTTGAGGTCAGTTCCGAAATGATGAAACAAATTCATTCTTTATTTGAAAACTAACATACGTAACCATAAACACTACGGTATTACACCGCTTACAACTCAACAAGTTAGGGGTATTGAAAGGTTAATTCAACTGAGACTTTAGTATCATCTGTCTTTAGAGTGGCTCGTTAACCTTCCTATTACATAAAGTTTTGAACATAGACCGGAACTACTGATTGCTTGTAGTAAAGTACTCATAACACGCTAGATCACCACCAACGACCTGATGGTTAGTCGACCGTGCAGTATTATTTTTTAGAAATGGATATTATTAGGGTTCAACAACACATTCTGATAAGGTTGTCAATAATACGTCTCGTTTAATCGAATTTTGGTTATTTTTTGGTATTGTGAAGCACTCAACGCATTCCAATATTTCATTTGAAGATTTTGATTCCATGTAAATCTTCGCATTCTATCTCTTCTACCTTTGATCATTCAGCATTTATTTTGATACCATTCGTCAGCATAATATTTAAATTGTTGGATGTGGGGGTTTGTGGGGATTTATTGATTTTCCAAGTTGGTATTCATCATGGACTGACATCACTCAAAGGAAACCTGGGAGCACTGGACAGCTGTTTTGTCCTAGTATGGGACTCCACATTGGTAACTGGCTTTGAGAGGTGATTTCTGAAGTTCCACTGAGAAATCGTGACCTGCGGGGCAAACCTGGTAGCCACGAGGACAAATACTCAACGATGACATTTGATGATGGTCGCGCTATGTCGTAAACATACAGAAGTTGGATATATGGACCATTGGATTCCAACCCAGTGGCTCAGTGGAAACGTTCTGGCCACGGAACATGAGGGTCCTGGTTTTGATCCCTGGCGGGGTGGGGTCGTGGGTGCTTACTGCCGGGGGAACAAATACTAGGATGAAACAGCTGTCCCGTACTCCCAGGTTTCCACTTCCCCTCCAACTGACATCAGTCCACGATGAATGACAACTTGAAACCTAAGTAGTTGACTTGCTTACTCTATTTTTTTTTGTTAGCTTTGTTGTGAATGCAGTTTTGTACATGTACACATGCATGCGTATTTGCGAGTTGGATAGGCTATCATTCAGCACATGTATGTATACTCAACAGATAGCTATTGTCTTAACTTGATAGTCGGGATTGTATATCACAATGACCCTACGAGCTATATTGGTGGAACACTTGTTCCTTCGATCTCCTACTATATCATAACGGTCAGTTGTAGAGTGGTACAAGGAAAAGCAGTTACCGCTATACTGTAAATCGATACGCTATGATGAGGGTCTGAGAGCGAAGTCACACCACTGGCTGGATATTGTGTGACGGCAACAAAGTGTTTTCTGGATATGACCAGCAATCCCACTCTGATGCTGTCTTACACGTTAGTAGACGAGGACAGACGATGATGTCTCTAAAAGTATCACACTCTACTCTACAACCCGGAATACTGGTGCTCGAGATGTAGGTTCTCAGTCGGATTGGAAGCTAGCAAACTAAAATCTCAAACTTGCAAAAAGGCCGTGTGTGTGACTGGTCTCAAGGAGGTGTCCCTTCCCCTCTGTGATTACACAACAACCCTTCTCTTTCAAGTACCTCAAGAAGAACTAAACTTGTACGGTGTCGGCAGCTGGGAAGTATCAACCACCGTCACAATTCTCCAAACACTCAGGTCCCCTCAGATCACTATTCACCTTCCACATCCTAAACTCCTAATCTTCCTCACGTCTCTCGGTCTATATTCCCGCAGAATCTTCAATTTGTTCTGTCTCTTCAGCTGTTGATAACGATCTGATTCCACGGAATAGCATCTTTGATCTACTGGAACTGAGCTCCAAACTATACTTTGGAGCTTTCAATGTCCACACCCTCTGTCAAATTGGTCAATATACTTTGTTAGCCGAAACACTGGTCATGAACGTGTGTTATTTGCAAGATACGTATACAGAAGCGAGATGCAGTTATAGACTTTACCTCACGCAATCGATGTGGTGACTCTGCGAGATTTACCCTTCGAGTTTCTGTAGGTTCAGTGGCAGGTGGGAGCATGGCACCGTGTGCTAAGGTCTAAAGTCCACTGTCTGACTAGATCCCAGTTTTCAACCTGTGCACCGTTCGACTGAACTGCACAGTGGGGACTAAACAATACAGTGGAACTCTCCATTGTTTCTTTATGACATCTTCTTACACTCCAACCAACCGTAGCTTGAATAAATTGAAGGATGAGTCTTGCCGAGAACTGTGTGGCCTCCTACTGAAGGTCAAATAACCAGATATGATTGTTGTCTCAGGTGATTTCAATGCACAACTGCTAGACTAATTCAGGCAGAAAGGCACATAGGTGGCGTTTTCGGAATCCCTACTGGACGAGGAGGTAACGATGATTGCCTGCTACAACTCTGCTCAGACAACCATCTCTTTCTGGTCAACATGAACTTCAGACGTAGAGAGAGAGAGAGGTTGTCTCGCGTGGTGTCTATCAACTTCAACTCAGCGACGAACACAGATAGACCACATTGATATCAGTCAACGCTGGAGAGCGTCAGTGGAAGACTGCTGCTGCTTCTGGAGCACATGTTTGAACGGCGATTACACGTTGGTTTGAGCACGCATATCTCACCATCTAAATGGACGTAGGGAAACAACTGCCACTGAACCATTGTGAGTACAGCTCGACAATGAGAGGACTAAGGCTGCTTTCAGTGAGAAATTAGGTGGATAGTTGTCGTAACAGAATAACATCACTAATCCAGAAGGGGCCTGGTGTCATCTCTAGTCTGCTGTGAAAACAGTGTTGAAGGTCGTAGTTGAGTCTGAGAAAGTGGTTACAGAGAGCCAGTGGATATCAGCAGCTTCTTTTGAACTAATGGACTCACGAGCATGCATCGATCGCTGCAGGTTCTGAGGATAAGGAGGAGCGGAAGCAACTCAAAAGTAGGCTGAAAAATAGTCTATGTGAACAGTGGCGGGTAGCGAAAGCTACAGAGATGGAAAAGGATGTGAAGATAAGTAACAGTTGTAAGTTTATGATTATATCCATTACGGAAAGTCAGTGGTTGGTGAGAATATAGCATAGAAGGAGGGATTTATGATTCACCAATTAGAGAGACAACTGGAGGGATGAGCAAAACACTTCAATGAACAGTTCAACTGGCATCCGGATAATACTCCATCACCTGCTATCCAGTCAAACCGTGAGTGGAACATCGAGATATAACTCCCAAGACCAACATAGGTCGAGAAAGCCTTAAGTAACCTGAGACTCAGAAGGTCAGAAGGGTCTGTAAGAGAGAGAGGTATTTAATGACAGAGGTAGAGAATTATTGGTCAAACGAATTGGTGTGTTAAGTAGTGTATGGAAGTCAGATATGATTCCCTGTGACTGGACTAAATCACTGATTGTTCTAGCCTTGAAGAAATGAGGGAAATCTTCTCGTGTTGATCATGGGGAATCAGTCTGACGAACATAGTGTCTTAGATTTCAGACATCCTAATGGTGTTCGGGAACTTTAAACGCGGAGAAACAAGGCAGATTTCAAACCTGACCGTGGGTGCATCGATCAGATATTTACACTCCACCAGGTTGTGGAACACAGGTACTCTTATCGACGTCCGACAGTAACTGAATTTTTTGACCTGAGGATGGCATTTGACTCCATCCATCGTGATGTCTCGTGACAGTGTCTGTCATTGAAAGGAAAGCCAAATAAGTACACTACTGTGTTGCAATCTGTGTACTCGGACATCCACAGGCGTGTTAGAGTCAGTTTATGGTTAGTTGTGTATGTCGAATGGTTTCAGTCAAGGATGCTTACTCTCTCTACTCTTATTCAACTTTGTTATAGAGATATTCATGGAGGTCTCCGTTTCGTCTTCTGACTTCACAGGGACTGATCTAATCATAGGTGGATGCTTGGTAGATCTAGAATACACAGATGAGATAGTGTTGCTAGATGAAGACGATGACAAGATGTACAGTCTTCTGGACTTTTTGTGTGACAATTTAGGGACGTTTCTCTTCACCTGAATGTAAATTGTTGCTCTAGTAGTGGTATTCAGTGGTGCCTTGATTATCAACAGTAAGTAAATTGGTTGAGCGTGTTGACCACTTTTCTTACCGTGGTGAGTCAGTGACCGAGGAAGTCTCTGGGCGGATAGAAAAGGCCTGACTGACTTTCACCAGCCTACCTGACTCACAGTGCTACCGTGATATCCAGTTGCTTAGTGCACTGCAGTTCTCTGAGCATAGCTGGGTATATCATGGTGCGGTTATGTCAGTCACATGGGAGTTTGGCGTAGAGTTCTAGGCAGAGGAGGAATTCAGTTGGTGAGATTGCAGACTTTCGACGTTTGAGGTGGCTGCGAAATGTGTTGCTAATACCTAGTCAGTATCTGTATTTCTATAGAAGTGTATACGCTTGACAAACAGTTTAAAGCCAATGACTAAAGTGTTATTGCAGGTAAATAAAAAAGTGAGTCTATATTAGATACTTGGGGACCTTTTAAGAATAAAGATTCTTTTGTGTTCAACAATTTGATAACCTGTAGCTAAATTCTTGTACATCTTTCGCCAGTAAGCACAGATAGCAGCCTGTTGTGTATGTGTATTTATGAAATTGCCCTCAGCAATACCAATCAACTGAACAATATATGGAATGACCCAAGCGATTGATTTTGACGCTTCCAACTAGGCAATAGTGTTAACTGTGAAATATCCATTACTAAAGTTGAACCTTATATTCTTCTTAAGGTGGTTTCAATTCATTAAAAGGAACTGCAACACATTCAAAAAGATACATCTATCTTTGAGATGTAATTATTATTGCCAATGAAATGTAACGTTTATATGATTAACAGACATTTTGGCTGAATTCATGACTGGTTCCTTTTTTAATTTGCTGAAAACACCCTTGGATAGTGCAGTGGCCAATATTTTATTTCGAATACCATTGCGTTGTTTTGACCAGATGTTGATACGTTTTTGTCTAGCTTGCAGTTAGGTATGTTGTTGCAGGGAGGGATACGTAGAGGAGTAAGAGGTTAGTGGTGACCACGAGAATCTGAAAGGGGAAAGAGGAGGAGAAAAACGTTAGCCAATAATTAATCAAGTACAGTCTTATTATATTCAAGGTATTTATTCTCTTGATTTCTCTCGACTTCAGTAACAAAATATTGGGTTGAACAGTGAGTTGTCTTCAATACCTCAGATGCTGAATAGGTATGCATTGAAAAAGATGCCATTTTGGGCGATGTATAACAAATTTAACGTAACACAGGTCACAACAGTTTAACAGACGATGTGGTTGTCGACAAACTTATTGGAATATTTTCGCAACATTGAATTATGTAGTATGACAAATAGATTAGAATTAGCAGACCTATCCTGTAATTGTTTTCGTATATTCATACAGTCCATCAATTCAAAGCAGTTCTAAACTGATAGATCTGGCTCAGGCATGTATTGTTAAATCTCTTTACCTACGGCAATAGAACATATTCGATTGATTATCCTTCCAACATTACTTTAGAGTCATGTTAGCGTAGGATAGGGATAACCAATCAAAGTGATGTGAAGCAAGCATACGAGTGCTACACGTAAACTGAGTTTAACTCTGTAATCACGACAAAATTACGTGGTTAAGCCTTCTGGTTAAACAAGTCCAACCATCATAGTCAGACACACAAAAATAAACGATGAATGACCATAAAGGCCATCCAAACAACCACTGGACTAATCAATTAGACTTTTATTTCATGAAAATCTGCCTTTCCATTAGAAAATAGAGAAACCTAATAGGCTATTTCGGTTGTTGTTTGAATGACCTTCAGAGTCACTCGTTAAAATTTATCGCCCATAAACTTATTCGTATCAAGCATATGATTCGGAACAAATTTTTTATGCAAGATACTGAAAAGTCGCTTCGTTACTGGAAGGTAGGATCTCAGGAACTCCAGCAAATCAGATTATTTCTTCAACATAATGTACCATTGTATTTCATTGTCGCTCTGATTTCCCCTACTCTTTTGATCATGCTAGATGATATGGAAGATGGTAGGTGGTATTTGTTCCATTTTAAACTAAATCTTCGTTCTCCTTTCGTTAGTAAATGAGAACTGGCTGACGTAAAGTAGGCAAGTGTAACCAGCATCTCCTAATTATTCATCATTTTTCGATAAGTTGAAGTTGTATGTTGCTTGGTTCTAACTGTCAATACACTGTCACGCTATCCGACAGGTAATGCTATTATTATATATTGTCTTGTTCAAAAAATTTAGAGGAAAAGGAAATCCTAATGGATGAAGCAGTAGCTAACAACAACAAATCACCAGCGTGAACGTCCCTACAAAAATAAGTATTACTGTACATGGAACACACCAATAAAATATTTCTATATTTGTGTCATCTTATGATTTTCTGACGTATTTATTGTGTAAGTTGGTAGCTATTTGCTTCATGAATGCTATCGAAAAACAATAATGCACGCAGTTCTAAATGATTTTCGAGATTGCTTAAAGTGCCTATGTAACACCCTGCTTTTAGATAAATCGAACTATTCCTCAGTGGACTTGAAAAGGTTAAGAGCAGTTATTCGAAGTTCGGATTGGTGGATCTCGAAGACAATACTGATTTGCATACATTAATTTTATTTCAAGGCTGAAATGGATATTGATGGCAGCAAAGCGATCTACAAGCAACTGAACTCAACATCACTTATCTTTTGTCCGCTGCTGAAATCAGGTTCCAAGATTGTGAATTCACAAAGAAACACCATCCAGCATTACTTTTTCAAATGCATTAAAACGTCAAAGAATTACTACTATGTAATACTACCTATCCTACATTCTTTTCAACCGCCACTGCGAATAAATATGATCCATATTTCTATACAAATATCCGGGTGGGACTTATCTCTGTAATAACTTTAACGATCCCTGTATACTTTCTGTCACTTACTTACTGGTGATTGTGGTGTGAAGTCGATGCGCTCATGAACAAGTCATGTAGATTAGCAGGTAAAGCAGTTCTTAAGCTTCATTTCTAAGTCATTTTCTCTAGCAGCCACACTTCTGATTGTCAGTGTCTCCAGTAAGTATTGTAACATAACGTTTCCACTAGAATGGGCTTTATTTAAAATGTTTTACGTCTAATCTGTTGCATAGAAAAAAGTCAGTTTGTAACTTAACGCTTAAAAATGGTAATATTGGCTTTTTTTTGAGCTAAAGCTTACTCAGATATAACACACTGTGCTGACTGCTGGAAGATAACCCGATTTCATAGCACATCATAAGTTTTTCCATACTTTTTATTTGCAAATAACTACGTCTACACTATTTCCAGTGGAAACATAGGTACTATTTTGATACACTCCGTTTTGCAATAAGCAGGTAAGCCTTAAGTAGATATACGGAAAGGTAAATATTTATGGATGTATGTTTATGCATACAGGGATTATGTCCATATAACTTATAAATTCTAGGTGACTATCGTCGGGACATTTGATACTTTCATTGAGGAATTTCAATAGCTATTTTCGAGGTGAAACAATGAAAGTATGGCGACTCGTATGTACAAACCGCATTTTATTCTTTATGAAACTAAAAAGCTAGAAAAATATTTTTCTTCATAATTATAGGTTTGCTTCATTTGTGGTCATTAAACTGGAAGAATAGAGGTCGATCAGGTGGAAGTCCGCTGCTAGTAATTGAGGCTTTAAAGACCACTCTAGCAAAAACTGAGGTTAACAATCAAGTTTCACTGTTTCGAATGAGTAGACAGTTCTTCGAAAAATACAGGGCTCTAATTAGTTATTTCAGCAGTTATCTACTGAAAGCGGCTGGAGCAGGAAGGACGAACATGGAGAAAAGATGTGAAAAGGGGAAATATGCTGTATTTCTTTATATTTGTCGCTTTATTTCAACACTGAACCACGCCTTTCCACCATTTTTTGTCACTTTAAGTTATCTTCAGAGTTATTTGTAGGAAAGCATATAGTGTAGCGAAAAGCAGTTGAGGAGTTTTAAAGACGGTTATCACTTCATCCTAACTGCACTCAGTTGGTGCGTGAGTGGAGATTAGAAAGAAAACGGTGTGCATCAACATTATTTTCTATCTTCATTTCGATACTCAATCGGGGAACTCACAGGTGATTATCGATTGACTTCCTGCTTAAGTACTTATTGTTATATAGGTACCCGGTAACCCACGATAAGAAGCCAAAGAATCTCCAGAAACTCGGACAGCGAATTTCGCGGGTCCATTACATTGGTTGGGCAAGGTTATAAGGATAACCACACTCGGGTCTTGGACGATTCTTTCTTAAAACATAGCACACGTCTATAGTACAAGGCGAAGATATTTGGCCATCGAAACTTGTAGTTTGATTTCCCAAAGAGTTCGGACACTGAAGGTTTGATATGTAGATTGATGTGCAGTTTTCGGAAACCAAGCAAATGTTTTTTGATCTCTAATTTCTGTCAAGTGTTGCAAAGCCAGAAAGAAAACGAAAGATAGCCTAGAGATACTGCCAGAGAGATATGAAGAAAGATTTGAAGTCAAGAATGAAGACAGGTTGATAATGATCTGGGGTTACTGTAATCCCGATAGAGTTGTGAGGGTAGTTGATACTTCCCAGCTGTTCACAATGTAGAAGGTTACTTCTTGAGGCACCTGCAAAAGAAATCAGATTAGTAATGGTGATGTCTGACCGTAGAGCTTCAGGAAATTTGCTGAGGCTACTTACACATGACCTCTATGTAAGACTGAAGTTTAACTTTGGTTGGCTAAAATCGAGCTGGGAAATCGATATCACCGGTCGCGGAATGCTTCAGAGTAAGGAGGAGTGTGATTGTCTTAGGGCCTTTTTTCAACTCATCACAAGGAAAGCAGAGCCAGCATTAACCCCTGGTCATGAGTAGTAATGATCTCACTACTGTTACAACCTTTCCAGTCAGTAGCACGATTTCGTGCTTGAACTTTCAGTGGTTTAGCTGTTAACACTATGACGTCAACTGATTTTTGTTTTACTACAGTCCAACAAGCCTTTCTGATGTGCTAGGATTGTGCTAGCATTCGCTCAAACTAACGTGGCTTGATGGGTCACTGTTAAGTGTCAGCGAAACCACCGCGCCGAGGCAACAGTTATCGATCGGGGATCTGGTTGGAAGTGGATCGCCAGTACCTAGATAATGCAAAGGAGTATCTGAGTGGTGCTTTTTAACAGACCTTCATGGAGAAGAGATAGTCGTTTTACTGGAAGATGATACTTGTAGCACCCATGTAGAAGGGTGGAGGACAAACATAGTAAGTCAAACTTTAGAATGACTTCCGTAAACTTATCTGCTGCTAAGATCATTGAAAGCATCCAACCAGTGCATTCCATGTACATTACAAAGGAAGTGGTCTTTTGATTACCCAATAGACTTAAGCCTGGTTAGTATCAGACAGCATGTATCAGAGGCTATTGTCTTTCTTCATGATAGGCCTGTCACTAGGCTTTTATTATCTCAGAATTGGCTTCTGAAAGACTGGAAAGATGTCAAACCGGCTTAGTATTCAAGTCACATAATTTTCCTCTTATACGAAACGATCATCTTATTAGCTCAGTCACATTTAAAAACATTTGGATGCGAAACGGCTTTTATTTTAACAATGGAGGAAGAATTTGCAGCAGATCAAGAAGAGCTGGTCATAGATGCTATGTTGGTGACTTTATCAGTGCTTCTGATAATTTCGCATGTAAAGTTTAATGGAGTTCACTGATTTTGAGTGTTACGCCACGATACAGTTCTAGTTTAAGTGAAATTTTCTGAAGCAACCAGGACATTAAACACTGTAACACTGACCTTATTTCCGAGATTAGATTTGCTGGCAAGGGCATAATTGTGTGCACCACAATTTTGGAACTTGAGTCCTGCTAAGCAGTTGTGATGGAATCAACAAATAAACCAATAAGATGGGATCAGTTTAATAGGAAAGATATGTAATTGTCTGCTAAGATCATGTTTGATGTCATAAATGGATTTTGTAGAGGTAAGATAATAATCCATCCTTTCGACAGGGAAAAGAAAACAGACATGTAAAGCATACTTCGGAAATTTGAGATGACGAAAGATGTATCTTGGACGCAGTTGTTTATATTTGATTGTGCATTCAACCAACTGGATGCCAAAAAGAAGAGCTTTCGTTTGTGTTGATCATCCTATGCCCATTTCTTCTATTCGACGTCTTTCTCATAAAAGCAGGTCATCTGTGCACCATTTCAAACAGTCACAATAATTTATAAAACGTCAGATTATGAAATGGTTGTATTTAATGGTATACTTTCACAGTTATGGCAAGTAAGTTTAGAATTTTGATTGTAATTTTCGGGATTGGCCTTATGTTCATTAGCTCATTTTCTTACAAAGATCTTGCTTGAGACTTGAGAAGTGGTGCGAGACACCTCATAATCACCTTACCGTCTCGGTGAGAAACCGCCAACTATCCTTTTGGATACAGTCTCAGACAACCGATGACCTCAGGATAGTGACGTCATAGAAAATCTGAAAGTGGACCATCAGTAATCTGCAAAGAAAAGAGCTCAACGGTAACTAGATGCTTACTAGGCGTTATGATCACAATGCAAGTCCACTGACATTCCAACACACAGTGCTGGGCACTGTTCCCCTGAAATCTTGGTGTTTCGATTGTATTTTCCTTATGCGCAAGTAATTACCAACAATACAGTAACACAGTAAGCTGGTTAGGAGAGGGAATTCACCAATGTTAGGTACAGAGGTCATCATTCTTTCTGTGTTGTTCAAGAGGTGCTGTGAAAACTCGCCTGTGAAACCATTATATTTGGCAGCTATAGAACTCAAAAGACAACTATATATCAAGAAGAGTTATATGCGAAATGGCGATTTGCATCTTTTTAAAATTAGGGCATACAAACATTTGACAAAACAATGAGAGTTATTCGTTCCTTCAGGTCAATTTTAAGTGATGACATCTGCGTGAAGGTAATTGTTTCTAATACTACCCAACGTAAACACGAATACTGGTTTGACTAAAGTAGTGTGACGCCCAGCCGCTTTAGGATTTCGTATAAACTTGGTTAGCCAATTGCTTGGTGCTTGTAAAACACGGTATTCTGAGAAATCACTAACATATATATATACATCTCACATGTTTATGAAATATAGGATCTAAATGCTTCTAAGTTTTATTCACTTGGATCCTACTGAACAATGAAATTTCAGCTAGTTAGAACAGTACTACACCATTTCCTGAATTCTAATCTTCTTCTAACCGAAATTTTGGTTTGAAGAAAATTACTATCCTACGTTTTCAAAGAGACTGATCCTGCTTTATTGATAAATTCTGAATTCTAGAACAGTAACAACTATCCCATTCATTCTTTCCTTTTTAAGAACTCGAATAACGCAATAAGAGCTGCTTTTGCAGTATAATATCCCGTCATTTTATTTCTTCGGATTTTCTGCAGCTTGATACAAACTAAATCACAGCTATGATAGTTCAGTCGAAAAACACATGCTAACCCTGAATCGAAACGGCAGCAGAGGATGCGTACTCTGCTGATTTTCGTTTGACCAAAAGTTGTTTGCGTTTGACGTAAAACAGAAAGATTTACTAAAATCTGCTGCCGTTGCAGAGAAAAACAAGAATTGTCACAACAACTATATCCTTCAAACTTTACCTATTATAGTTTACAAAATTAATGATTAAGTGTTAGCATCCAGAAATTAGATGCAAAAATCCTAAGGTCTAGTTTCAAAAACTTACTTATCAAGAATTCCGTCACAAAACACCAACAAACCGAAGAAAGGTTTTGTTCTAATTGTCAATTCTATCAGTTTTCCCGCATGCTTTCTGACACAGGAAGTGAGAGGAATCGGGAATGCAGAACTGACTATCTATCTGCTTCATTGCTATTGTCTTCACCATATCTTCAAATCGCAGATTCAATTCCCCAATCTTTACTCCTAAGTGGATCGAAGTGCCCATGAGGTATACAGAAAAGTCAAGGTATAGGTCATCGTTTCACCTTCTCTAAATCTAAGCTGAAAGTAGTTAGCCAAAATCGAAGTAATTTTCGATCGAATAAGATGGAAGGGTTTGAAGTGACTGCCCTCAACTTTTTCAGCTGTTAATTTAGGATGCCTCCTTACACTAAACATTTTTCAAAACTTTCTTGTTGATATTAATACACCTTTCCGGCATGAAATTTTTCCAATTTTCATATCTATTTGGGTTGCATTTTTCTCAAGTTCAAACTCAGTCTTTATGACTTATGTTAAATGAATTGTCGCAAAAGTGCTTCTGGTAGGCCAGGGTTCTACCTCCTAAGAATGTCTGGTACATAGTGAGGTAACCGAAAAATTCATTAGCTTTGCAACAGAACAAACTTCAAGAGAATATGGCTTAGGATACCGACTGTACTTGTCTTGCTTCTTGAATACTCACAGCGAGAAAGCTGAGTCAATTCAAATCCCATCTCAGAAAAATTGGCATCGAAAAACAAAGTTGATAACATTGTATCTGTAGATGAATAAGTTATTCAGCATCACTCCAAAAAACTTCTGTATTAGACTGACAGTTGAGTTAGAAAATCACCTAAAAGACACAGTGGAAGTTATTTTTTAAGGCAAGTATTCTGAGATTTCTCCACTGCCAGATCTAGCAGTACAAGTCTGAAAGTTACTCATCGCAAAGTCGGGGCAAAGGTGAAGCTCAACCACAGCTAACTGTGAATGAATGTAAACCACAGGCTTCACTGAGTTCAGCGCGTGCACATATAAAGAAGAATTAAAATGAATCTGTTCAAGATTAGGCTTGCCAGCCACATGACGGTCAACTTTTTATATTCAAAAGCTCTGAAAAATAGTTAGTACTCCGAAACCAGAGACATACTAAGAAGCTAGTCACAGTCTTAGAACCATCTATTGTCAGGGGAAGTAGGGAAGAGCTGCAGCTCGGTGAAAAGTTTAGAATCTTCTAAGGGGTCAAAAACTATAAAGCTGTTCTGAGCACGACTTCTTTAAATCCTGAACTTTTGTCAAATATGCTCCCACCGGTGTCATTCTCCTTTTGGTACAGATACTGAGAAGAAAGAGCCAGTTTGTGCCATAACCACGAGTCAACTACTTAAATTAAGTTTTAGTAAATACAAGAGAGGGATTTTATTCTAAAGACTGAACTTAAGGGAATAAAGGTTTTCCACTAAATGGATATATAACTTACAAATCGAATAAAAGCATAAGAAACACTGAAAAGCTTCATTCCTGACTAGCAGCAGGATAGAAATGCCCTAAAGTACTGGGTTATGATGCAGTGGGATTTCAAGTGCAGATGATACTAAACTTCCCCTTCATACATAGAAAAATCACCTAAATCGATTTAAGACCTTGAAGAGAAACGCCTGAGCTCTTCCAAATAAACGGACCAAGCCAAAGATGCATTATGCTTGGGGAACTCTCGATATAATATAATATAATATAATACTACCGATGCAGAAGCTTAGTTACAAAGACATTTTGATCTTTCAGTTTGGTATACTAGTCTGTAGAAGTTGTATTATGGTATTATACGGAAAATATCTCAAATTGGAGTGGAACATGTTATGCATCAAGTTTCTAATTACAGTGCAATTAACAAGATAATAACTTCATCATAATATATTGTAACCCCCTAATGAGATGTGGAAAACCTACTCCTGAATAAGTTGAATTGGTAGATAGATGGCAACGGACATCTGGTTTCAGGAGACTTCAATACCGTATCTATCAATCCTCACAGCCTAATACGAGTAGCACCGATTGGTTCACTCGATTTCCAATCGATTGATGCCTCAACTTATACGGCTGTCATACAGTACGTTAGGGAAGGGAGTCGGTATGATGGTCAGTATACTTCCTCAGTTCCGATTCAGATTGACTCAATGTGCCTAGGGTATATAATTTACGTCAGTAAGCGTCGACTGCATCACTGTGATTATAAGGATTATACTGACGGATTATAGCAATGAGACTCAGTCATGTGGAAGCTACAGTGGTCGGCCGGGCGAAATAGGGTCAGTCACATAAACGATCTTAATATCATGGTACCACTTCCGTACCACTATTGCTAACAATTACAAAACACGAAAAAAATGAAGTCTGAATAAAATCTTAGGCAGTCTTTTGCAGAACAGCAACAAAATACAATTTACACCACCTACTTTTGACTATAAATAAACTTAGACAGAGATAGGAAATCACTTACAGCACTCAGACATTGAGCATAAATGTGAACCATCAAGTTACTGATAGAGAAGCGCCATACGTAGTACTTCAAATATAACCCATAGTAATTCAAATTATTGGTGTGTCAGACAGCATTTGCCAGGGTTTTAGTTATTTTCAGAATGATATTAAAACTCACCTGCTCATTTTTTAAAATTCCTCACTATTCTACTACAAATTAACTTGATAGTTATTGAAGACTTTGCATCTAGAGTGCTTAAATATTACTATGATTAATTTCGTAAAAAACAGGAAGTGGTTTCTGAAATTGCATAAGCTTGACTCCATCCGTATCCTGATGAGAACTGAGTAGGGAGTATATATTCTGTCTCACTTCCAAGAACAGAATTCAGCTCGAATCTCAATTAAATCTGAGGATTGTGTTATCAGCGTAAACATTACATGTACTACACTTTTTATGTGTTGGTGTCTATACTTAACACTGACAACTAAAAACACCACGAAACATGTCACTTTCAACAGCCAAGAATTCTAATAAGTAATTTTGTAATGCATGTTGACCGGTATTATACAGTTAAGGCTTGAGGTAATTGGTCCTATGTATAGTGGGAGATGATGACGAACGGGTCAGCGAGAGAAAACTACCCATCAGCGTTACTCAGACAACTTCAGCTTATCTTGAAATCAACTTAAATAACAACGTTGACGCTTCAGTGACTAGCCATAGGTACAGACCACCAGTCAACCCACCGTTAGCTTAGGAAGCAGCTCAGCCAAATGATCCATGCAGTAATCTCAGAAACCCCATAACCGGTTACTGATGTAGCAACACAAGTTAGATTTTGAGATTAACTATCATTTTTGAGAGTAGAAACTTTCAAAACGTCAGTCAAATTTATGCATATTACCACTAAAAAGGGGGAGAAGCTTGGTGACGAATTACGAATGAAACTGCAAAAGCTATCAGCTATACTGAACAACAAAGTTGCGGGAGTGCAGTAGTGAACCCCTCTTTTCTACCACTCTCAGCTTCACAGAAAGCATCTCAACACAATCAGTGTGACTGACCTGGAATAATTGCAGCTCTATAATCATTTCTGAATACAACGAATCTGAAAAATGATGAACAGCAAGAAACTCACCAAACAGTAGTTCGGCTGGTGAGATGAGAACCCCAGAATAGCAATATAGGCCAATGACAAAAATGCGTTGAAATCTCTAAAAGACAAAGATATTGCAATGCTACCAACTAATAGCAGACAGACAGTTTTTTTACTATACCTAGAACAAAATATATCAAAAAAGTAACAGAATTACTCCTAGAAAAAACAACATACAGAAAACTGAAATCCAATCCAAGCGAAAGGTTGGACAGTTAAATAAGGCACGAACTAGACAACATTTTCAAAAAATAACAAATCCACAAAGTAGAAGAGGAGCAAATAAGACTTGGAGGACATATACTTCCACGATTTCATAAAAGATCGAAGATCCACATGGCAAATGTATCCTCACCTAACAGCAGTTTTATTTCCAGGAACACTTACACACAATAAGTCACTGGTATGTTTTGTGATGTCACACTTCATTCACCAAACCACTAACTAGGCCAAAAAATAGAAGTAAAATACTTAGTTGAAAAAAGTCATCACCAATTATCAATAAGTCAAACACATCAAGGAATTCCGAAAAACTAGTCTGTCATTGAAGCCGCGTAACACAATACTGAGAAAGGTTTTTGTAAATGCCAGATAATAAAGGCACTTTTAATCCTTCAAACTCTAATATTTAATCTGAAGTAAATTATTAGATTCATTAGGTCAAAATACAGGAAACAACAGTGAATTAACTACTTTTAAAGCACTTATGATAGGTTATTCGGTAAAATGAATTCCATAAAATGTGGCCATCTTATTCGATCTAAAATTACTTCAATTTTGGCTAACTACTTTCAGTATAATTGTTTTTATATGATACCGTCGTTGATTGGACCGAATTGATCGGTCTCTGTCGGCATATGGGCTCCTGTGAGGATGCCTCGATATTGCCAGTGTTCTAATTATGTTAATGATGGATTGTGAATCAACGACGGTATGATATAAAAACAATTATACTAAAAACTATACCCGTCGCACATGAAGTGGCTATTGTGGCTCGGAGGTGTAGTGGATAACGCGCTGACGTCTGAAGCGATCGCTCCCGAGTTCGAATCCCGGTGGGAACAACATCAGTCACTGGGAAGCAGGTACACCCAGCTGACGAGTCCAAACTAGGATGAAATGCGCATCCTGTATTCTACTGCTAGCCACGATACATCATTAACATTAATACTTTCAGTTTAGATGACCTACACCTTGACTTTTCTGTATACCTCATGGGCGCTTCGATCCACTTAGGAGTAAAGATTGGGGAATTGAATCTGCGATTTGAAGATATGGTGAAGACAATAGCAATGAAGCAGATAGATAGTCAGTTCTGCATTCCCGATTCCTCTCACTTCCTGTGTCAGAAAGCATGCGGGAAAACTGATAGAATTGACAATTAGAACAAAACCTTTCTTCGGTTTGTTGGTGTTTTGTGACGGAATTCTTGATAAGTAAGTTTTTGAAACTAGACCTTAGGATTTTTGCATCTAATTTCTGGATGCTAACACTTAATCATTAATTTTGTAAACGATAACTTGGAAGCGAATGCTTCCGAGGTCTATGTGGATAGGTCATGGAACTCTTCCAACACAATGAAAGTTATCTACACTAACGTTCGCAGTATTAGAAGCAAAATGACAGACCTCGAGACTCTAATCTGCGAATTAGGTCTTGATGTGGTAGCCCTTACTGAAACCTGGTTGATCAAGGATCTAGATTTTACGCCACTCCTCGCAGGATATTACTGTGTAAGGACGGATAGGGTTGTGGGTCGCAATCGTGGCGGCATACGACTATATGTTAGGGATGACATCCACGTACGATTAGTCACTTCTGAAGCACATGAATGCGGGACCTGTGAAGTGGCCAGTTGCGAGCTGAAGTCAAAGCATGGTTTCTGTACTATCGGGGTCATTTACCGTAGTCCATCCCGCCTTGTAAATGACTTCGTGCTAACCCCTATACGTAACTGGAGTAGATGTGACAGATGCTTAATAGTTGGGGATCTGAATGCTCCACACAAACTGGACGGAGCTAAAAGTCCCACCACCAGGTGGTTCCTTCGAAAATGACTTACTTCTGATGGTCTTAGAATCTGCTTTAGTTCAAAACGTAACATGTGCAACACATTACGATTTTGAACACAAGCAATCGTTATTAGATTTAGTTTTAACCCATCAATGTGAAGACATTCTGGATCTACGATACTTCCCTCCATTAGCTAACAGCGACCATGTAGTACTAACTTTTGGTTTTCGGACTAATGAGTTTGATTATGACACTGCCTTCTCTAGACCTAATGTATGGCGTGCGGAGATTTCAAGTATAAGGGATTACGCAATCAGTAAGGATTGGACTATCGACAAAGACTCATCAACTGAGAATGCATGGAATAGATTTAGAACTCTATATGAAGAGGTAACGACGCCGTATATTCCATGTTCGACTCCATGACGATCCTTACATCGCCCTCCGTGGTTTAATAAAGACATTAAGAGACTGTTAAGACAGAGAAAAATTTTATGGGACTTGTTTCCAGAAACTAGACTAGAAACATTTAAGACTGAGTACTGTAAAGTCCGTAATCTCTGCAAGACTTTGATTACACGGTCTCGAATGTTCTACGAGAAGCAGCTTGTGAAGGATTGCCAAAATTGTCCTAAAAGACTGTTCGTATTCGTCAGAAGGAAGACTGAAAGAAAATGTGGAATTCCCTCTCTGGTGACAGATGAGAAGCCGATAGTCTGGCGGAATCTAATCTCTTCAAAGCTGAATGTCTCTCTGATTACTTTAGTGAAGTCTTCTCTGTAGATCATGACGATGAAGTGCTAAATAGTGGTGTCAGCACTGTTCCACTAATAGATACAGTGTACACAACAAAGGAAAGAGTCTTACAGTTGCTCATTAACCTCAAACCTGGAAAATGCCCAGGTCTCGATGAGTTGCATCCCAGACTTCTATTCTCGCTAGCAGACATCATTGCTGAGCCAGTCACGGATCTTTTCAACATGTCCCTAACTCAGACTCGCCTCCCTAGAGACTGGAAAGATGCCATAATCAGCCCAGTCTTTAAGACCGGTAGTCGCCATTTGGTGTCTAACCATCGCTTTGTGAGTCTATCTAGCATAGTTGTTAAGATTTTAGAAAAAATGATCTGTGACAGGGTACTTAAACATGTGCAATCAACCAATCTTTTGACACCACAGCAACATGGTTTTCGTACCGGGCACTCCTATCTAACTAACCTCCTTATCGCAAGAGAGGAATGGGTTGCAGCCAGTGATTGCAAGCTGCCAATAGATGCCGTGTTTACAGAATTCAGTAAGACATTCGACAAAGTGTCGCATGTGAAATTACTGGGAAAGCTCTCCTCCTTCGGGTTTGGTACTTCACTGCAAGCTTGGATTAAGGACTTTTTATACGATAGAAGGCAAAGAGTAAGGGTAAATGGGACACTATCCAGGTATAAACCTGTGATGAGTGGAGTTCTTCAAGGAACAATCCTAGGTCCACTACTTTCCTTGTTATATGTCAACGAACTGCCGAATATGCTCAACTCTTCGGCACTGTTATTTGCCGACGATGTAAAGATTTGGAGAGCCATACGTAGTGAAGCAGATAGGTATGCACTTCAGGATGATTTAGATGAACTAGTAGGTTGGTCCAAACGTTGGTGCTTGGAAATCAATTCTAACAAAAGTGCAATAATGCACACTGGTCATAGCAATTGTTTCCAGTATTCCGTTGATGGTACATCACTACTTCCAGTCCTTGAACTAAAATACTTAGGTGTCATCATTAGTCATGATTTTGTAGCGTCACACACTTCCCCAAAATCAATAGCCTAGGGTTTGACGACTTTCGACATTGATGCTGACCTTGATAGTTTAACTGGACTCGCTAAGCTGAAGGCACCCGGTCAAGCATCCTCGCCATTTGGCACGCTGTCGTGTTACGTTGCATTGCTCGTATTCGACTCTCTAGCCAGTTAGTTGGAACGCATCGGTATTTTGGCATAACCATCCAAATATACTATTCCATCCGACTACGCTATCGTGTTCTTCCTTGGTCTCGTATTCGTGGGTATATAACAAGTTCGAATAATTAGTGATTGGTCTTTGCGTCTGTCAAGTTCGCACCAGGACAAATCCTAAATTGGTGAGCCCGACGTGATCACATATCCCGACCAATAACAAGTATTGAATTGGTGAGCCTGTTCCATTTTATATTTGTTTATTGTTTTCATTTCGATAACATTTATATATCCATTTACTACACTTTCTCATGTCCGACCACACTCCCAAGCTTATTCGTATTAAGTCGACTACGAACACGATCCAACTCGTGCCATATTGGCCAGACAATGCAGAAACATGGTTTCTGTATGCCGAGGCAGATTTTCGAGAACAGGGTGTCTCAGATCCTCATTCTCGATTTCTTGCTGTCATCCGGTCACTACCGCGAGAATTAAACAGGTATGTTACAGCAAACATGTTTAATCCTGAAGTAAGTGACCCTTATGCACTTCTAAAGGCCGCACTCTTGAAGAAAAGCGATCTCACAGATCGCCAACGTCTAGACGAATTGTTTCGTAACATCGAGCTAGGCAGCCACTCAGCTACTGAAGTCCTCGCACGCATGCGAGAAGTAATCGGTGCACGAACATTTGACGATGGTTTCTTCCGAGAACTATTTCTCTCGAAACTACCACAACCGGTGCAAACCGTGTTGGTGACACTCCAGTCAGTCCCACTCGACGACCTGGCAGCCTCAGCAGATAAAATACTGGAGATATCCAGCAGACCAGTCTCCAACGTATATTCTATCTGCGACAAAACAGAGCGCCAGGATTCAGAGGTGACCAAGTTGTGCAACTCTGTGAGACGGTTGCTACGATCTCGAAGTCCTAGATCACGTAGCACTTCACGGAAACGCACCTTGGCGCATCGCAGCAAGTCGTGTGGTAGCCCTAAAACGAAACCCAACAGGGTGGAAAACCCTGAATGGTGCTGGTTTCATAACACTTACGGGGATGAAGCCAGAAAATGTCGTAAACCATGCCGTTTTAAGAAGGACCCGAACTCGGGAAACGGTCACGCCGGCACGTGCTCACGGCAACCGTAGCCGGCGGAAAAAGCCGTTTGCTCTACGTCACGGATATTAAAACGAAAGTCCGCTACCTCGTCGACACCGGCGCAGAAGTTAGCATTCTTCCAGCAACGACAAAGGAGCGTCATCTTGACCCATCCTTCAATCTTCAAGCAGCCAACGGCAAGGCAATCGCGACATTCGGGAGACGGTATGCCTACCTCAACTTAGGTTTACGCAAACCTATCCACTGGATTTTCCTCCTGGCAGACGTCTCTATGCCCATCATTGGCATAGATTTGCTAAACCATTACGATCTACTCGTAGATGCTCGCCGTCGACGACTGATAGATAACAGCACAAAGTTATCCATTGGCGGCACCACCTATGTAGGTCCGAGTTTAGCCATCGTTAGGACTAAACAATCAGACGACGCGTCCTACCAGGCAGTTCTGGAGAAATATCCAGAGTTACAGCAACCGAAGCACACTCTTCCGTGCATAACCAGCAATGTTATGCATCACGTCACAACCACAGGTCCACCTGTGGCATCCAAAGCGCGCCGTCTAGCCCCCGATAAGCTCCAAACGGCGAAAAATGAATTCGACCACATGCTCGACCTGGGCATTATCAGACCGTCGAACAATCCTTGGGCATCGCCATTGCACATGGTTCCCAAAAGGATAGCAGTGACTGGCGTCCAACCGGTGATTACCGAAGGCTCAACGCCAAAACAACTCCGGACTCCTACCCGATACATCAATACAAACCCTCGTATACTTTGCCTTTTTATATCAATTTTTATTTACCATGTAATGAAATTTTAAAAAAAACGGTAAAGATAAGCGTAAATTTTTATTTTTCGATATGTTGATATATAAATAATTCCCATTTTTAGGCAACGTTTTCGTGGTATTAAAGACTTTTATTTATATTCCAGGTGCAACGAGCACTGGACGGAACGTCGAAAGGAACAGATGACCGCGACCGACGTACAATTCCATTTATTGTATTTTATTTATTTAATCGCCACGACACCCTAGAATAAGGTTCAGACAACCAGGGGCCACCTCACGCAGTCAGCCCATCGGAAGAGTTTTACCAGTGGAGAAACCACTGGGTTTTTACTTCCGGCTGGTATCGTCTTAGGGTCCTCACGAACCCACTAGGGGGGGTGATCTGTAGCGTCATACACTTCCCCAAAATCAATAGCCTAGGGTTTGACGACTTTCGACATCGATGCTGACCTTGATAGTTTAACTGGACTCGCTAAGCTGAAGGCACCCGGTCAAGCATCCTGGCCATTTGGCACGCTGTCGTGTTACGTTGCATTGCTCGTATTCGACTCTCTAGCCAGTTAGTTGGAACGCATCGGTATTTTGGCATAACCATCCAAATATACTATTCCATCCGACTACGCTATCGTGTTCTTCCTTGGTCTCGTATTCGTGGGTATATAACAAGTTCGAATAATTAGTGATTGGTCTTTGCGTCTGTCAAGCTCGCACTAGGACAAATCCTAAAATTTGAAAACCCAGCAAGCTGTGATGCAGCTGCAGCAAAGGGCTTCCATATATTATGGTCCCTACGCAGAGCTTTCAAATTTTTTGATGAGGACATGTTTAGAATACTCTACTCTATCTACTTTAGACCTCACTTGGTATACTGCATTCAGGTGGCTAGCCCATGCCTAAAAAGGGATGCTGACGCACTCGAGCGTGTTCAAAGGGTAGGTACTAAGGTTGTGGCAGGCCTTTCGAATCTGTCCTATGAAGAACGACTAGATCAGCTAGATTTACTCCCACTGTCTTACCGTAGAAGACGGGGTGATCTCATAATGGCATTTCGTATTCTTAATAGTGACTTCGGTACTGATATATCCTATCTTTTCCCCCTTGCTAGGACTGACTATCTGCGTTTCTCCCATCGTGTTATCAACGACTGGAACTCTTTACCTCAGCAAGTAGTATCAGCACCTTCTATCAAAGCGTCCAAGGAGGAACTAGATCTTCACAGAGATATCTTCTGCAAGGATTAACACAAGCCAACTGGCCTACTATCCTTATGACTGAAACTAAAGTTTGAAGGATATGGCTATCATGACAATTCTTTTTTTCCGCCCCAATAGATGTGAATCTTCGTGAAATTCATATCGTAATAAATATTTTAGGATCTTTTTCACCCTCTCTTGATATTTTGAGTGTCAAATGTATTTTTGATTGTGTTGTGTTCTCTACGCTGGACTGTTTAACCGTTCAGCTTTCAATTTCATTCTAGACAAAATTATCAGTACAAACATCGGGTCTATAATCAGTCTTAGGTTCTGCTTCTGGCCACTTTGTCAAGTGACCCACGGAGTTGAACCACTTGTTGTATGTATTGGATTCTGCTTGGGATCATACAGAATTTTCATATACGTGGTTAAAACGGGTGTATGAAGCCACACGGTGTCCTTTAGGGCCTTTCATGATATTGCATCAGTTATGAGATTATTCACCGGAGATTATTATTGGTATTATTTTTCCCTTGGGTTCCTAGTGGAACATAGGGCTTCAGTAGCACGTCTCCATTTCACTCCATTTTCTACAGTCTTTTCAACCTGGAACCATGACCGCCCTTTCATTCCTTCCCCACATAATCTCCTCCACGTCACCTTCACCTGCGACACCCAGCTTTTCGTTTCCCCTTTGGATTCTACTTGACGGCCTAACGCGTGCCGTCCCCAATCGGCCTTCTAAGTGTACGCCCTATCCAAATAATTGCCGCTTTCTCCTGCATATTTGTTGGGTGAGAGGTCCTTGGTTGGTTCGTTGCCAGTCAGAGGCCCCGGCTGGTTATCCTTTCTGGCCATCTGATCTTCAGTATCTAGTGAGTGTAGGCGGCAGCTGTTGATGAATGTCTGTAGTTTGTTGGAAATGCTTTTCGTAACGCGCCAAGTCTCTCAACCATCACATAGAAGCACTGACTTGCTTGACCGAGTCAGTCTTGAAAATCCGGATCTTGTTAACACTTTATACTGAGTGAAGTGGAGTGCAGTAGATCTCCACACTGCTTTCAGAATAATGAATGCCTGTCTTGCTGTCTTTCCGATCCCGACCAGCTTTGACATCCTCATCTGTGCCGCCGCTGCCGCCACCTGTAGTTGAAACGATGCTGCCTAGGTATGTAGGTGAAAGAGACTACTTCCTTTAGATTTCTTCTGTTGATGGTGATTGGTGCTTGTTGTTGATTCTGTTGTTGGTTGGGTATCTTCACCACCTCTGTCTTCTCTACGTTCACCTGAAAGAAGTCCCATCCTCGCTGCCCTACCCTGCCCTGCCTCTTCTGTCAACCTGTTGGTTTTCGCCTGTAGATCTTCGAGCTTGTGCGACACTAGTCATAAATCGTCACCGGCGAGATCCAAATCTTCTTCAGGGGCCTTTCCATTGGTCCAGCCAGCGTATACCCCTCTTCTCACAGCTCCTCACGGTTCGCCACATGATCCAGTCCAGTCCAGTCGACCACAGTCAGGAAGATCATCTGTGATAGTAGGCGGCAGTCTTGTCTTACCTACCAACCTGTCTTCACTTCAAAGGCGTCACTGAGCTTTCCATTGTGAATCACTTGGCATGTGGCATCATCTCATCATGTAGCTGCTGTTGAATGAGGTTGATAAAGGTTTGTGGAGCTAAAACCGTAGTATTGAAGCAGCTGTCAAATTACTTCTCAGTCGACACTGTCGAAGGCCTTTTCAAAATCGATGAAGTTCAGGTAGATTTGGGTTGACTGCCATTCTACACTCTGTTCTATGATGATGCGTGGCGTGGCTTTGGAATTTGGTCCGCACATGATTTGTTCTTCCTGAAGCCAGCCAGCCAGCCTGTTCCAGTCGTAATTTTGAATCCGTAGCATCTTTTAGTCTCTCCAGGATCATGCGGCCTAATATTCTGCTTGCTTTGGATGGACAGGAACAGAAGCATGATTCCGCGTCAGTTCCTGCAAAGACTTAGATCTCCTTTCTTTGGGAATTCGACAAGGTGGCCCTTCTTCCAATCAACCGGTAGGTACATTTCCTCCCTTCCCTTCAAACCTTCTGCAATGGTGGTGTGAGCATGTCCGCTGTTGTCTGTGTGTCTGTATTCAGTGCTTCTGGAGGAATTCCATCTGGTCTTGCTGCTTTCCCGGATTTCAGCAAGTTCATGGCGTTCAAAGATAGAGGTAGGAAATTATTAATTGAGGTACTAGATAGCGTGTGGGAATCAGGTAGTGTATGCGAAATGGTGTACTTCACTGATCATGTCAGTCTATAAGAATGGAGAGAAACCTTCTTGTGACAGTTATAGGGAAATTAGATTTCAGCGACTTTATGGAGTCCAGGACTTCACTTCTGCTTTTGTCGGAGGGCTTGTGTTCACTGGTAATTCTGTGTCTGGTTTGCTGGTGGTATTTCTGGAGAAGTTGCAGGTGGTGGTCGATTCGAGAGTTTTCTGAGTTGGTCAGCCGATCATTTCCGTTGTTTCTCCTCTTCGGTAATTAGGTTCCCATCACTCTCATTGGTTTCATCTGGGTTGATCTCTTCTCTCCTAGATAGTAACCTGGTTATTTGATATAATTTTGTCAGGTCTGTATCTCTCCTACCTGTAACCTGTTCTGGTTCACTTGCCAGTGTGTCGTAGAAGTGTCTTTTATCTTTGCGCGCACTCTTCTTCACCTCTTTGTCCAGTGTAGTGTTTTATGGGTTGTGTTCACCCCCTCTTTTCGTTGTTCATCCCTGAATTGCAGTACACGGGTTCATCTTCTGCTTCACCATCACCATCTTCCTCTCCCTCCTCTATCAGCTTCCTGGTGTCTGTCGAGATCCATTCCTTGTCTCGTCCCTTCTTCTTCCTCCCTAACACGGTTATGCAGGTTTCCTTCCACATAGCTTTCAAAGAGTGCCAGTGTTCTTGCACGCAGGTTTCCTCGGAGATATTGCTTAATGTCTCCCATTTTTTCCTGATGGCTGGCTGACGTGTTAATGTCCTTCGTAGTTTCACCCTTCAGTTCACTTTCTCTTCTGGGTGTTGAATTTCAACTATGGTCGTCTGTCACCAACTTCTTTGAAGGCTTTCAACTTGATTTTGGAGGTAGATTCCTTGCACTAGATGCACTAGTGAGTGGTGTGAACCTACATCTGCTCCCCTTCTTGATCTGATCCTGTGTCCAGTAGGCTGAGTGCATCTCCACCTTCTTCAGATTGAGATGAGGTCGACTTGATTTTCAGTGTGTCCTGGTGTCTGGTGAAACCCATGTCGCTGCCTTGTGAATATCCTTGTGTTTGTACACAGTGCCTCGCCTCCAATCACCAAATCGTTGAATGCGCAGAAGTCTGCAAACAGTTCTCCATTCTCGTTCATTTCACCGAGTGCCTCTCGACCCATGATGAGTTCTCTTCCTGTTTTGCCTGCTTCCAGTTTGGCGTTAAAACATGTCACCCATTAGAATGTGTTTTGATGTCGCCAACTGGGATGAGGTCATGTCCAGTGGTGATTGCAGTTGTCTGTAGAATTCCTTCTTCTTCTCTTCATCTGCTCAATTATTTGTGGGTGCGTAGCATAGCGTTGTATGATTGTGACTCTCCTTCCTTTTGAGTTGAATCTTGCTGTCATGATCCTGATGCTGCAGGAGGAGATTAGTTCCCACTGCATGAGAGAGAGCCTTCGATGCTGTTGGGGACATCATGATAGCCACTCCATAACTCATTGTGCTCGTGGTTGTCGTCTGGGCGACAATATGAGAGTAGATTATTGACCCTCCAGTTGACAGTTGGGAGAGTCCACTTCCATTCCATCTGCTGTCGCCGATTCCTGGTACTTCTATGTTATATCTTCTCATTTCTTTTGCAATCTGTGCAGCCTTGCTAGGTTCATACATGGTGCGGACATCCCATGTCCCCATTCTTACTATCGCTTTTGTCGAGTGAAGAGAAGACAGATCGACCAATTGGTTTCCCGAAGACTTTCACCAACTGGCGTTGTTTCGTCTCTCCGATTCCAGCGAGGGATAATTTTATCTTTATTTTTTATATTTTCCTTGTGCTTTAGCGATTGGATTTGTTTTACGGGGTAGGGTTGCTAGCCCTATTCCCAAACTTGCCTCTTTATACGGGTTTAGGATCAGCCAGTAACTGTATTCTAGTTGAACCGGCAAAAATAGTTTAGTTTTTGCTGCCGACGTGGTGGTGGAGTGAGTTCCTTATATTGAGTTAATTGGAATACTATGCAATTCGTTTCATTTGAAAACGTTGATTTCCGTATTTCAATGAATTTTGAAGGTTGTGCTGGCTGGAGATCATAGCTAGTGGTTTTTTACGAATTATACTTTGGGTTATTCGCAATCGCTGCGGGCACATTTATAAATCCACTGTCGACTACGGAGAGTTTTCAACCGTCTTTTGCACATCTCTGAGCCCTGAGTTGATTAGGCGTACGGCGATACTCCAGGTGTTTAGGAATCATGATTCACGTGACTTATTACATCCACAGTAGCTTTATGGAACCCTAAGGTGTTTCATTTATCTGCAGCATGCAGACTCAGATATTGCGTTTTCACCATTAGTGACACCAATGTCGAGCAAATTCCAGATTTCAGTTACAAGCAGTCGACAAGTTTGGTTTGTCTTCGCAGTGCCCCTTTTACGCTAGATGAGCGTCTACTTTACTACAAATTCTTATGCTTATAGCTTCAGGTACCAAAAGAACCCACACTGATGATTTCGAGAATCCGTACGTTTCCACTCAACCATGTAATCCAAGTGAATACCTATTCAAGTTTTATCATTCACGGCAATATAGATTTAAGCCATCAGAACTAGATATTGTGGTGCAAAGGAATAAACATTCGGGAAAACTGCAAACCAATGGCAATGTTTTTTCCATACTGTTCACGTTAAGGTATGAAGCATTATCAAGGAGGTATATTCACTGTTAGACGAAGTACTAGAGAAGCCTGTTGCATAGCATTATTGTGAATATGTTTATTTTAAAGTTAATAGGTGAGTTGATCTCCCGTATTCTATTGTCTGTCCAGATTTTCGTTTCCATTATGATCGTCCAGAAATTTGGGTAGTTCGAGGATTGTTAAACGTTCATTTGGTGAGAGGGTTAAATGAGTGAATGGGACTGGTCATTCTTACTCTTTGGGTAGTAGTTTGCCATGGAAGCATAATTTCACTGCTTCGAAGAAAAGTGGAATGTTGAGAACTAGTGACACTTTCTGTTGTCGTCACTGGAGGTTATCTTGATGATGTGGGTCTTCAAGGTTTCTAGTTAAATCCTTTGTTCGTTTAGCGTTCGAATTTCCAGATGATTTAGTAAATTTTCATCACAGTCCAGTTTCTTCATAGTCTAATGATATCTTCACGTTACAACTATCTGAAATTTTGGTAGGAAAAACGACAACAAAAAGCAGGTGTAGCCTCTGCACCTTTGAGGTTGTAAATTGTTTATATATTGAGAGGTCCTAATGTGTCGGTGGTTCTAGTGACAGTATTAGTGTTACTTGTTATGGTACTGTCCTGTAGAGTCGAGCAATCCTACAAACCTAGTCACAGTGTTTGATTTTTGTGCCTCCCTAGGTAAATTTTTTTCGTCTCTGAGCATATTTTGAGATGCTCAGTTGCTACTGTTGCAGTTTTGTTCAATAACCACAGTTCTGTGCATATCCTATAAGTTAGCCTGTTAGGGGGCTTATAAAGCAGTATCAGGTTCAGTCTGAGCCCTCGTTTCCATAGTGGTTCAAGTCCTAGGATGTTGCACCTGGTGGCATATTTTACGTTCTTGTTCGTGTTGAGTATTCTCATCGTAAAGTTTCTCCGCACTCCGACTTTCAGTCTAACCGTAACCTATATACTGCTGTAGATAAGTGAACAATATTCGAGCAGTGGTTGGACACATGTTTTATACAGGATAACTCTAGATTCGGTACTGCAGAAGTTCCGTAATAGGAAACCCACCAGTTTGCGTGGTTTTGATACCTATGTGGATACGCACTCAGAGAATGTTAAGTTATGAGGATATTGGAGCCCTAAGTCTTGTGTAGACTTCAGTTTTGGGAGTGAATGCTCGGTTATCATTAAGTTTAGTTCAAGTGCATAGTTACATATTCACACCCAGCCACATTATTCTGTGTTAAGTTCTAGTCGCCAGGTGTTGCACCATTTGCTAACATATCTTAGTCCCTCTTGCTTAGAGCTAATAGTCAAGGTTAAGTGACTACTAAAATATGTGTATACTGCCTTTACATCATCCACATATAGGAATGGCTTGTCTACCTTGAAACACTCACATATGCCATTCGTGTACGTCATGAAGTGGAGTGGACCTAAGAGGCTGTGCTGGACAACTCTAGTGGTTATTGGTTGAAGCTCTGAGATAGGTGGGCCAACTTTTGTTGTTTAGTAAAGGCTACGCAGAAAGGACTTTACCCAGTCTAAGGGTGGATTACTGATTCCAAGGGATCTTAACCTACTGATAAGCAAGTTGCGTGGGACTGTGTCGAAGGCTTTAGTGATGCTGAAGTAAAGTATTATCACCATCTTTTTCTGATCCCTTTTGCTGGTGATTTCGTTAAAAAGGTTGAACAAGTTTGGGGTTCAAGATCTTCTTTCCAGAAAACCGTATTGTGACGAGTTCATGTGGTTAGATTCCAGCAGGAAATCAGACATCTGATTTTTAATCACCTTTTCTGTAATCCTTGAGATGGTCAGGGTTATGTTAATTAGTCTGTAATTGCTAACACTGGTCTTGGCTCCTGACTTATGTTTTGGCAGTATATCAGTAGTTTTCTGTTTGTTAGGATATGTCCCAGAACCTTATGGGAGGGTGAATATTTTGAGTGATAAAACCGCCATATCCGTGCCAGCCATTCTGTAAACTGTTGACAATATCTCGTCTGTCCCGCAGCTAACATTTGCTTTTAGGATTTTGATCGTATCGTCAGTGTTACTCACGCTGAATTCTAGCTACCCATCGTACTGCTGCGTGTACTGGCTATCCTGATATCTGTAGCTAGAGGCATGTTGTGCTACTAAGAAACCACTCGCTGAGAGGTTTACAAATCACCTATGGACATGGTAACCTATACCTTTATGCCTTAAATGATTCATTAAAGATTCTTTTGTATTTTTTCTCATGCTCAGAATCCTGCAAAGGTTTTGCGTTTTGGATTTTAATGTCTTGAAGAGTCCGTCTTCCCGTGAGTCACTAATACAGTTTCAATCCCTAAATACCAGTGATTATTTACACATCTCCGCTTTGCAAGTGACTCTGTTTCGGATGCTCTCTCACCTATTTTCACCCTTCCAACCACCACAAGACCTGGGCCACTTCATTCTATCCTTGCATCTTTTCTGCTCACATCCAGTTAGAATATAATTTGAGCCTTGTAATACAGAAGCTACTATTCTGGAATGTCCATGAACAGCTGTTTCGCCATGCTACCCAGAAGTTTCACACTGGCACTTCTATATCGAATCGAACTAAGACTGAGGGCTAATGTACAAAAGCATTGCCTAAAATTGTCACTGCGATTCGAATAATGGCATGGTTGACTAACAAAATGATTACAGTTATTACCCTCAGTGACAGAAGCTACCAACGAAACTCTGTCGGTTGCTACTACCAGTTTTTATAAGGCACTTTCACCGAATTCTTCTGGGTTTCTGTGGCTGTGTTCTCTCTTCTTCGGTTTCCTCTTCCCCTTTGCAGATGCTGCTGTGGAATCAGGCATGGTGAAAATGGTGTCCCACCCATTTGAGCTACCGCAAAAAAGCCACATTTCCTTCACCAGAACCAAATCACCAGGCACACAGGGAATACTTCACTCCAGGACTTCATCGAGGCTATTATTTTTATCCAAAGCGCGGAGGTATATGCTCAAAAACTAATATGCAAACCGTGACAGCATGCTGACTAGTGATAACACACCCAACATGCTTTCATGCAGTGAAATGGTTGCTACTGTGCTTCTTTTGATTTCTTTATCCCGAAGGATACTCATATTTTACATGTTCTACGGTGTCAATGCTCATACTTTGCTTTGGGTGTTTCTTGCAATCGCTTGCCACTCCCTACAGCGAGTGGTGAAATTCTCACGCTTTACTGCCTGTTGATTCTTATCACTTCGAGTTCATATTCGTTTATTGTCCCACGAGTACAGTTCAATGAATTTCTGCTTATTATAAAGTTGAATCAACTCGCTCATGTGATAAAGATGTTTTGCTGCTTCGGGCCCACAAGATACAATTAATCGGCAGGTTTTGGTATTGCTAAATCATATGGTGAGCATGTTATCATCTTTTTCCGAGTTGAAAGTGAATTACTTTTATTAACACGTTCAATATTTGTCCCGCATTCCTCTCTTTGGAGGAAATACAGATGGGTTCATCCTTGTAAGAAACTGACGTGTGCAGAAATATCAACCGTCCATTCTCTTATTATATTCCATACATTAATTCTGCCTGATTAGACCTGCTGTATATCTTCGGGAAAGGAAGCTGTGTCCGACAGAATTGCCAAATCAACTTACATGTCAGATCATGCCTGCAAAGTAGTGCGTGCTTGTACCTACAAGAATAAATTATCATTGTTGCTATCATTATGCGGCATTCCGTGTGAAATTTTAAAATCGCCGACGGATTATTGGGATTCACTCATATAAAGGCATCTGCTGACCTGTTGTTGCAGCGCAGCATAGCAGAAGCAACTTCATGGATTAAAAATGGGTACTTTTGAGTCCATTTCGGTGCCAGTGCCAGTCTTCTTTCAGTGGCTTCAACTACGTGCTTCAGGCCTGTGCATGTGTTTTGAATACTGTTTTTTGTGTTCGATCTAGTGGTGGCCGCTTGGTTTGAAAGCTAACGAGGAGAGTTGCTTGTTATTGTAGCTGACTGGAGGAACTTCATGGTGTACAGTGTATCGGGCAGGCTGGCGGTACGTACTACTCTGTTAAGTGCAAACCTCCAAAAGACGTCCACATCTACCAAGACGGGATATGACCGCTAGTCCATCCGCTCCTCTGAAAGGCACAGATGCCCATTAATCAGAAGCTTCAACTACCGTAGTTGGACAGTACGGTTAGTTTAATTTCGCGAACAAACTGGGAGCCGATAAATGCATGTCCAGGGGGGAAGCATTGTTAAGGCATCCATTTTTTCCTTGACGGTGCAGCCTTGGAGAGTTAGGATTTCGGCATCTATCCAAGGCGTTGCTGGTCTCACACTTCCTGCTGATCGCAGTTCCTGAACAAGGTTGAAGAATTGGTTTTCAAGGTGTTCGTCGCTTCTTTTATGCGTACGCTCTATGATGTTCGCCTTGGGAAGAAGGGAGTGGCCTGAAGATTAAAAGTTACACAAGTGTTAGAAGAGCAAACCACTAATCGCATGCAGATTGCTCGGCGTTCTAGCGGTCAGTCAACGTCTTCTCATTGACGAATCCCAGTAATCTGTTAGCAGTTTCAAAAAGCCTTTCAAACTCCGAGGGCAGTAAAATCCAGAAGTTTGAATTTCAGTCAACTGAATGAAAGATACAGGGTGTAAGACTACCCTATCACCACTATCGAGGCCTGCATCGTTGTGAAACAGTGTTATTTGAGGTGGCACCCAAGTCCCAGTAACGCTGATGAGATGAGCATCACTATTCCAGCCAGATGGTTTGCACTAGTCATTGAGTTCGATGGGAGAACAGTTTGCGTTGGAAAAGGTGCAGCTTATGTTTTGTACCTTGAATGCATTTGTCAACGCCTAAGTACTTGTCTCCTGGGCACGGATGCAACCAATCAAAGCTCTAAAACGACAAAATGTATATTGTTTTTAGTTTGCACGTACAAATTTTCTTAAGGTCCTGGGACCGTTTTTCACTTGGGCAGTCGAAATAATGTGTGTGTACCCTCTTTTTTCCACTCTGCAACATTTTTGAACACTCCTACGATGAGGATTAGATCTCGTTGGAGTGGAAAATGCGATTTCCCCCCCCTCGTCTCCATAGAGGAAGACAGCTAGTACCAGAAGTACTGCCGACTTTTGGCACTACTACCAGTCCTGTTAAAGTTCCTGTTCATGGACTTTTCTAGGATTTTGCCAGCGGTCTCATATGTCACTCTTCAGCGCAGAGTGAGGAGGTTGAGTATCAGCCGCTGCGTGCCGTTTCATCTGAAGGGCTATCTAAGCGGTGGAGAGTTCTGCATGAAAGCTAACAGAGTTTGCCCAACTTGGAGGTTGTCATAGCCCAGTGTTTCAGAAAGACAGATTCTGGGTCTATTGAGGCTTCCGCCTTTGAGAATGACGTTTCATCCAGTCTTAGGTCCCTGACATCGGAGAGGGGGTGACTTGAAGACTTTAAAAGGCTAGGTGAAGAGCAACGGATTGCAATCGACAGAACTGTGATTTTCCACATGTCGGGCGTGCAGACAATATTGTGCTGTCTCCCTCTCTTCCCCCCTGTAATACACACCTCTCTCGCACGATCGTGCGGATCAATACTCTTCAACAAACCAGACACTAACTCCAGTTACCCAGGCGACGCCTCTAGAGCTTACGTAGTGCCTCACTTCATACGCTGAAGACTATGTTCCCTCACTCTTCAACCTGGCCGAGGCTTTAATATATATATATATATATATATATATATATATATATATATATATATATATAAAATATATTCGTGACCTCGCCTGGGGTTTCGCACAGTCGCTTGCCACCACTCCTGCAGAGATGTGAAACCCCGGTAAAAGTCCAGAGGAGAACCATGAAAAGTTTTGTGGAGATAAGTCAAAAGTCATATCATAACAGGCCAAAGGAACCAGGTCCTTGCTGTGTTATTCGTTGTAGGTCAGGTGGCCACTTAATGACTACCTGCAACATGCAAAGTGACCCATGCATTGCAATTTTACTAACCGGTAACCATGGCAGTCCTCATGGAGACTCGAAGAGAAGCATCCATCAACGAAAGAACAACCACGTACATCCACGCCTCTTACCTATTCAAGTTTTTGACCACTCGGCTGTATCATCTTTCGGGGTTGCCACTACTCCTGTCGACATTCCCCAGATAAATTTCAGCAGGTAAGCAGCGACACATGACTTGCGCTCTGGGTTAGGCCGAAACGACCCATCGATTTCGCATCGTCCCAACAGTTACCTCCATTTCGATCCCCTAGCACAACCAATATTATCAAAGGCTCAACTCATCCTTGCTGTTAGACGTATTGACTCTCCAATTACTATATCACAATCGATACAGTCATCTTCATCTTCATTATCCCTGCCACAATTCTGCATGTTTCGTTTCTTCACAGTGACTTTCTACGGTTTCACCCTGTTCATTAGGTTCTTCACATCGGTGCTTTCTTCCCCATCCCCCTCGAATCTACACTGGTTTCTCCTTTACTTTCATTTTACTTTGTCCACTTTCGTTCCTCTCGTCTTGTTTCCCTTGTTCTTCCTAATATCGTTTCACCCTCACAATCTTTCTTCTAAACCAGTCTAACCAAATTTCTGGGGATATGACATTTGAGGAACCCACCAGCACTGCAGTCCTGGGGGGAAACTTCACGACTCCCGACAAACTTAACCAAAACCCTAACACCCGTCTTTTTTACCAGACTGGAGTGGGCGGGGTGGTGGATCAGTTACATAGGATTAGCTCAGAGCCTGTCCCACAAGACCTAGAAGTGAGTGTGGAGATATCAGCTGGCTCACAAAAGCTCATAGACAGACATCGTATATTGTATATGATGGCCTTCAGCACCGTTCTCATTACTTGCAGTTTTCTTATACCTGCAGGTCATTATCCGTCTGGATTGGTTGAGGTATTGAGGTTCCGAGTGTGGAGTGCTTTTCTCGTCGAGGTCAGAAAGTTTTTTATAATTAATCTTCCACTTATGTTTGGTAGCTTTCAGTTTGTCGGTAAAGTGTGGTACAGAGCCTTTATTACCATGATATACTTGTTCAGCACTCTCCTTAGACAAATATTGGCACAACACCTCTTTGTTGGCATAATCGAATGTCACTTCTTGTTCAAGGGATGCGGCAAGTATCATACGCCATTAGTTTGATAGGATAACTGATTATATCTCAACCTTGGCGCGCTCCTTGAATAGTGACTTGTTTTAGCTCGTCCCCATCCATCTCGACAAAATCCACATTCACAACTATCCACTAGGAGCTTTCAACTCCTCATTCAACGTTTCTGCAACAATTTTGCTGCAGAAAATATCACTGCTTACTTCATCACCACTATTACGCTCCAAACGGACAACTGTGTGGTAGGTCTAGCTGTCTCGACCAACTGTTATAGCTCAGATTGCTGTATCTGCAGCAAAATATATCTCACCAACATCTACGTCCAGGACTTGGTAGTTGTTGAACTTCGACAGAGTCGCAGGAACAGACAATTGAAGGTAAGGTCGAAAGTCTTCTGTTTACTACTGTGCATTTTCATTGCTCTACTCCTTTTATCTTCATCTGTTTATTAATATTAATATGCGTGGTAAAAGTGTGCTGACCCCGATAAAGGCAAGCGGTAGAAATGCTTTGAGTACAATCTCGCCACAGTTACTGACCACCTGATTCTCAGTAGTTACTAGGGCTGGAGCTACGAGACGCCAAAGCGTGGCAAAGAAAGCAACTGAGGATACGAACGCACCACCCAAGTCCACCTCTCTCGGTCGGTCACAGCTTGCAACACTTGAAGTTAGCCGTGCAGCCAGTCCTCCCGGCACTGTAAGCGTCACTTTACCCAGTCAAGTAAACCGAGAGCCCCATGCTACTCTCTGCGCCCACCCCGATCCCCCAGTGAGAACCACTAGGCAGAAACGTCAAAGAGTAGGGCATAAACGTTTGGGAAAACCGCATGGACATGATGACAACTGCCAAACATGTGCTCTCACTGTCACTAAAAGTGATGCTGCCTTCGAGTGCAACAGATGGGTGCACTGCCGATGTGACAAAGAAGTGCTACATCAGTACTATAGCTTTATGACGCGTCACCCGTGCACGTGGTTTTGGTACATTTGCCCACAGTGCCGTCTGAGACCGCACCTAGCTTCAGGCTTACTCAGAGTAACCGATAAATCTCCAGTAATCAAAAAGCAGGTATCCGTCCAAACCACTGTCACAGAGGATATTCACTCTCCAGATGATTTTGGCAATGGCCTACTGAAGGCCGAAAACCTGAGAGGTTCTAAGCCGAACAAAACACTGCCTACACCAACGACAACTGCATCCACCTCAAGCCATACAGTCACATCAGAAACAGCAACCAGTGGACAACATAGAGAATGAGTCAGGGTGGAAAAAAACTCGAAGCACCCGTGAAAAGCATCTATAGGATAGAATAATATTGGCATCACTGACCGACCTAGCTCTGTCATTCTGTTTAACGTTCCCGTCTGTGATGATAGCCTTCTGGAACATAAGGACAAGTTTGACAGGCAGCAGTGGGACTCCCTCTGTGCCACGCTAGGTCTGGGCGTTCTCGAGGCAAAACTGTGTCGACTATACAAAGGCACCCACTCACCCGCAAGGAAGCCTCCGCCGATGAGAGTGACTCTAGTCTCAACTAGAGACGCTGGTCATCAACAGATCGTCCAACATTAGAGCCAGACCTGACCGATCATGGGTGTCAAGAAAGACATCTCGAGAAGCAGCTGGTCCACTAAAACCCATAACCATGGTCGTACATGGAATACCTGAAATGGTGACCGGTACCCCAGGTGAAACAATAGGAGTGGTTATCGGCTCGGATGGAGCTGAGCGGGGTTGCAGCTGCGTAGCAGACTACCACGCCCCCTGCATCTGATAACCATGACCTCACCTAGACTAATGGCTGGCAACTTCGTATCCCCAGAAGTACTCACCAGAGTGCTGGAGACGTGGTACAAAGTTAAGAGCACCATAAGCGGTAACGTTCGCTGCTGTGAAAGCAGACCGAGAACACTGCGACAACAACAGACAGCAGTTACGCCCTGTGCTCAGGCCACCGTAACCCTAAACCGAAATGTTGAGAGTCAGACCAGAAACCTCCACTCAACACCGAATGCACCAGTCGACGAGGGAAAAAACTTAACTGGGCCAGTTCCACTGGAACTGGCCAGTCAGTAGAAACCCCCACATCCAAACCAGTGCCACTAGTTAACTCAGAGACATCTCACGTTACGAGAAACACATCCAAGTGTCTCTACACCAACGTGAAAGGACTCCGAAGTAAAATGCCAGAGCTCCGATCCCTCTGTCTCGACCTCGCCCCGAAACTCATGATCCTGACAGAAACGTGGTTGTCACCAGACATAATTGACACCGAAGTTAACATAGATGATATGATTCTGTTCAGCAGAGACAGAGACAGGGAGGGGAGGTTGCAATATACGTGAACAAGTGGTTCAGAAGTGAACAAACCACTGACACGGCACTGACAGAGCTCCCAGACTCTATCTGGTGCCACTTCACGGTCAAACACCAAATTCCTAGTTGGAGGAATCTATAGGTCCCCTAATAGCAACCTGGAACACAACCAAAAACTACTCCAAGCAATATCCACAGTGTCAACTATAAGGTACGACCAGATTTTAATAGCTGGCGACTTCAACGCTCCAACCCTCAGCCTAGAGCAAGGTGGCACTACCCCGAGCCGGAAGTTCGACTGTAACCTGCTAAACGCCATCCAAATGGCTGGACTGCAGGAAAAAATCAGCGAAAACACCCGCTGGGGGTCAGATGGTAAACCATCTTAACTGGATTACCTACTGACTACTGATCCCTTTCTGGTTGAAAACGTTCAGGTACAAACCCCTCTTGGAAGTAGCGATCACGCTACGGTAACGTTCGACCTGGTATTTAGTGAAGAGCTATCATGGGAGGGACCTCGCCCTTACCTATGTTACAACAAGGCAAATTACGAAGGTATGAACAAGAGCCTTTCAACAGCTTCGTGGCCAGTGGATTGGTGTTCCTTGTCGATCGACCAGCACTGGGAACTGGTAAAAGATATCATTAAGGCGGCCGCAACCAGGAAGCGAACGTCATGGCTAAAACGGGGCACTGAGCGCCTTCTAAAAGCCAAGAGAAGGGCATGGCACACATGGAGACTCTCCAGAGAACAGGACGACCATGACGCATACATGACTCTGCGGAATCGAAGCAACATAAGGGTGCGGGGAGACAGGAGGTCGTTCCAGTCCAACCTCGCCGAAAGGCTTCAGGTAAACCCTAAAAACCTTTACCGATTCATGGCAAAAAGAAAATCGACAAGCCAAAGAGCATGTGTCATAAAAGGTCCGAACGGAGAAAACCTCTCTGGACAGGAGATTGCTGAAATGCTGAGCACCACATTTGACACACAGCTCAACATTCCATCAAGAAAGTGCGCATACCAATTGCACGAACAGCCCCAACGTTACCCGATGCTACTGAGTTACACGAAATACAGATAACCCGCGCTGTTGTTCTCGACAAGCTTTTAAAGTTAAGCGCGGGAAAATCCCCAGGGTGCGACGACATTCGCCCATTTGTGTTGAAAGAATGTGCAAGTACCCTAAGTGGCCCACTCTGCAACCTCTTCCAACACTCCTTGGATGAGCGAAAGCTCCCACGAGAGTGGAAACGGGCTATCCTTTCTCCCATCTTCAAAGGAGGAGACAGACAGAATCCCAACTGTTATAGACCCATAGCACTTCTACCAGTAATATCAAAAGTAATGGAAAGTGTGATGGACGACCGTATCAGGGAATATCTGGACACCAAGCGGGCACTCAGTGACGCTCAACATGGCTTCCGGAAGGGTAGGTCCTGTGCCTCCAATCTCCTGACGGCCCATGATCACTGGACAGCATGCTGGGATCTCAAGGTCCCTGTCCACGTAATTTTTCTGGACTTCGCCAAAGCCTTTGACACCGTCTCACACCATATCCTAATACATAAGATAGCTGGGTTAGGTATTCGCAGCCAGGTGCTATCGTGGCTGCAGAACTACTTAGACAACAGGGAGTTCTGCACGAAAGTCAACAGGGTCTACTCAACTTGGAGAACATCCTCATCCGGTGTCTCACAAGGAGCAATCTTGGGCCACTGTTGTTCCTACTGTTCGTAAATGACTTGCCGCAACATATCAGCTCCCCGATTCTCCTATACGCTGATGATGTCAAGTTATGGAGGGCAATAACTTGCGAGGCGGAATCTATGGCATTACAGAAGGACCTCAGAACACTAGAGGAATGGGGAACTAATAACGAACTGGCATTTAATCTGGATAAGTGCCGGTCCATGTTTTTCCGCACTCCTGATCCCCAGAAAACATCCTACTATCTCTGTGGTTCACGTCTATCCCATACCACAGTAGAAAAAGACCTGGGTCTAACGGTGACGGAGAAACTGGACACCAGTTCCAATTACCCAGGTGATGTCTCAAAAGCATATGGGGTACTACACTTTGTGCGTAGACAACTGGGTGCCCTCACCCCAGAACTCTTTCTGAAGCTCTACAAGACTTACATGCGGCCCCACTTAGAGGTCCATAACGTCTTCGCTCCAACACAGCTGAAAAGAGGCGCGAACTTACTGGAGAAAGTCCAGAGGCGAGCCACAAAAGGGGTTGTTGGAATGCAACAAAAACCATATGAGGATAGACTCAAAGACCTAGGTCTATACTCCCTTAGCTATCGAAGGATACGTGGCGACTTAATAATGGCTTACAAAATAATGAGTAACCCAAGTCACCCAAACAGAGGAGTCCTACCGAGTGGCCACTACGGAGATCCTCGAGGAAACCCCAATAGAATAGCACACCAGAGGTCAAAAACGCATGTGCGTTCACAGTTCTTCTCCCTCCGAGTCTGTGGGTACTGGAACGCACTACCAGCAGAGGTGGTCTCCGCCCCAACTGTTGAAAGCTTCAAGAAGAGGCTGGACAGTCATGCAGAGACTCACGGTCTACCCACGCATAGCTGGAACACGAAGTGATGTCAAGCCACCCCAACCAGTTTTCTTTCTATTGTAACCATTTAAGCCCTTTTCACCCCTTCCACTTGCCATAAGTTAGCCTCACTTACCTAAGTTCTTCATACCTTTGCACCCCTACTCACCTTACTTGGGTGTAAGTAGATTACTCCATTAGTTCACTTTTCCTCTCTTCTTTTACCCACACAAACACTTTCTAGGTTTTCTCTTCACTATCCCCAACCCTCTCTAGCGACCAGTCCTAACAACTGTCTGGCAACTCGACATCTGAAGAAGCCAACTGCACCACAGTCCAAGGCAAACAAACCAACACTTAACTTCCTGTTCTGTAAATCAGAGCTATAGCAGACGAGTGGCTGGACCTACTGCATCGGAATCCGCCAAAGATCTGGAACCGTTCCGCAAGACCAAGAAGCGAGCGCGAAGAAATCAATTGGTTTACACAAGCTCGTTAAAAAGATATTGGATATTGGAAATACTATTATCTATATAAAGCCCTCATACTAATAGATGGTTGAACTCCTTATCATCTTGTTCGATGTCAGTTAAGATAAGCTTAGTGAAATACTTCAGTAACACGGCGTGGATACTATGTCAACTGAAAAAATAATCCGCATGAGTTTTTCCAGAAAAGGTGCTGCTTGTAATACGATTACAAACAAATACTAGTAATAGTAAATCTGCGAAAAATGTTTTCCTCATAAGGCAGGTACACAAGAGGCCCTATATAGGCTTTTTAAGGAGATCGGGGTTAAAGTAGCGTCCCAGCCTACAAACTCAGAAAAAACTTTTCGGTGATAGAATCCTATCGAACCTACTAAAGAAAATGATTTAGTCTGGTAAATTCTATGTTGGCTGTGAAGTCAAATTAGCCAACCTGGTATCGGGTAAATTAACAGAACGGAAACCTAGCAAAATATAGAACTGGCCTCTAAGAGGACACTAAATCTAGAAAATAGCACGGTAGTAGCCGTGTATGCTTTTACGCAGTCACACGATATGGTGGAGTGGGGTGGTGGTTCTAAAACATAACTTGGGTATTTAGAGTGTCTGATAATTGAAACTGTTCATAAAGTTGATGCCTGACACATGTAAGAGGAATGGGACAACATATTCCGTATGTGGAGACACTTTGAATGGCAATTTAGGAATACTTAGGATGCGTTTCTCATCGCCCAAATCCAAATTATTGCTCCAGGATTGGTCTTCAGCGGTGCCTTGGCTAACAATAGAGTGTAGTGGTTGAGTGTGTCGACCACTTCACTTACCTGGGAAGTAGGATCAGCCCTGGTGGGTTAGTTGCCAATGAAATTTCTGCACGGATACAAAGGGCTCCATTGGCTTTCGTCAATTCACGCTGCCTATGGCGCCGCCGTGATATCAGTTTGTCTATTAAGGGTTGCGTGTACTGCACTGCAGTTCGCTCTGTTCTACTATATGCCTGTAAAACATGGCCATTGAAGGTGGAATGCATGAGAAGGCTTCGGGTGTTTGACCACCGTTGCCTTCGTAGTATAGGCCTTATTCCGTGGTGTCACCACGTAACGCAAACGTCAGGCGTAGAGTATTAGGCAGAAGAGGTAAGTCAGTTAGCGAGGCTGTGAACCTTCATCGGCTGAGATGGTTGGTACATGTGTTACATATGCCTAGTCACCGATTGCCTGGTCACGCAATATTGGCCGAAGTAGATTCAGGCTGGAAAAAGGCCTGAGGTGGCCAGACTAAAACATGGCACTAATGTATGAAGTCTTTGACGGTTAGTTTGAGCCATGTGGGGCGATGCAGACTAGACGGTTGCGGTCCGCGGGACAAGAGGAACCAGCGGTTGGAGACTCTAGGTGATATGACTGAGAACGGATATCAGTGGCGCAGATGTATACACACATCCTCATCTTAACGACGCTATACCGAATCTCACCATTTTCTCATTCTTCCTTCCTCTCTTTTAGTACTTCATAATTCTTTTGACTGAATTTTCTTTTCATCTTCCATTTCATTGATGTAAGGTGTGGCAACTCAAACCGTTACTCAGCAGTGCCTGGTCTTATGTTGGTTTAGATGGATAGATAGATGTAGAGAGTCTTACTATCTATTAAACTCAAAAATGATAAACAGTAGAAGGATTAAAACTAAAATATAAAATTGTTTGATTATCATATTTTTTAAGCACTAAATTTTCTTGAGACGTCGTCAAAAAATAATTCTGTTTCACTTCGATGCATAAAAAAATGAAATATAGCCTAACTATACTCCACCACAATGCGTCGATTCTAGTCTATAATGGGTGTAACGTTACTGTCCACAGGTTTCAGGGGTGTTAAAGAGCATACAGGTCTGGTGTTTTACACCAACATATCTTTGTTACATAGGTGGTCTTATCAGCAGCCCTAAGCTTCTCCCCAATGATTATGTTGATTGACAATCATATCTTTAATCCATATAGAGGGTATGGTAAATCTTGTTGCTCCAACTATCTTTTTTTGACTAACAACCTTCGGTGGGTAGTTATTTGAACATGTTTCAATTAACAACTTGATCTCATCACGTAGTCTTTTCTGTGTGCCATCATTCTGACGAAAATACTCGACCTTGATTATGAAATTTACATGGCTTGCAAGTTAAATTAGTTACTATTTCAAGTTAATTTAAAAAAATGTAGTGGAAAATTACGCACAGGAATGTAATCTATCATGCTCTAAGCGACATGAGTGAACACAATTTAGCTTTTAAGTCTGTAACTGACGATGCTCAAGGGCAGCAAACATGGGATAATGAGATATGCCCATCAGTGTATCAACCAGATCCGTATCAAAGATATCTTGACCTAGTAATGAATTTAACTTCACTGTTCTAAGATGATTGCAGCAGTGTTTCATAGAAAGAGGTATCTGACAAAATATATCTTTTCACAAAAGGCTCTTTACTAAGATACTTATAATCATTCATTATTTTATAGACATAAGTACATGGACTGATGTCCACTAAAAGTGCTTTTTGTTGATATTTTTCTCCTAAACTTCTGGTTATGAAAATATTTTGCGCAACCTCAATCTAGGATATTGTAGGTATTCTTTTTGGGGGACTACATACGGTGTTGCACAGAGTTGTAATTCATTCTTTTATGGGCTCTGCTCTCAAACATCACGTCTTGAGTTCACACTTTCGGACTTAGTTTGTCCTGAGCAGTTAGATAGCGTCACAATTCTTCACACTGCTTGATGCAGAAACTTCTGCCAGGGTGGTGAATAACACTGTGTGGCGCATATCTTGATGTCTATGTCATACAGCTTTTGTTTAATATGGTAGTGTCGCATTTATTCTGAGTCCTGTGTTGCTTCAGTATGCCCAGATAATGAAAAGCAGAAATAAAAGTACATGGATGGCTCCTTCTAATGTGAAATTCACTAAAAAAGAATGTTTAGAATGCACACTTCATTTGTCATTGATTGATCCTCCTCAGCAAAAGTGAAGTGGACTTTACAGTAAATGCAAACTAATTCGACAATTATGTGTTCTGATTTCATTCACGATTGACACTAGGGAAAAATCACGATATTCATTGGCTGGGTTCGGCAGTATAGTTCTGTTAGGTAATGGTTAGATTGACTGTACTAGTACACTGATTGGGGTAGACAATACTCTCTCACTAGACGCAAATGTTCTTAATAAAGTATATAAAGCAACTTACCTTAGTACTATTCAAATTTGAGTGGATGAGTTGGATAGAAGTCAACAATACTTATTTATTTTTCAGATGTCAAACGTGATACGATATGAAATGTCTCTAATTATTAAGGCTCTTGGTACCCCTGGTATAAAAGTAGCTCTGAAAAGACATCTGAAAGGTATGCTTGAAAATGGTGCTCACTTATTCCACGTTGAAAATCTCGGTCTGCGACGACTACCAAATGTTTTCCATGTTCAAGGCGAAAGGCAATATGAAGGCCACTATTTCCTCATTAATTTCAATGCACCATATGATTCCATCACGCAGATGAAGGTAAGTGACGCATAACCTTATGATGTAGTTCACTGATTTATTTTTTAGAAAATAGCAAACAAAGACTCCGATATCATAAAATGTTTTGCCAGCCTTAAAGAGGATGGTTGGGTCCCACCGTGTTCACTACCTGATGCCGTTCAGTGTGAGTTCGGTGAAATCCGGAATCCGAATTACGAGAAAACCGCCAGAAGACGACATGGTTATCGAACGTACTGAACAATATAAAAATGATTTGTAAATAATAAACTGAATTTAGTTAATATATAGTTGGATGCTCTTGGTTGAAATTTTTTGTGTAACAGCGCGTAGACAGAAGTGAAAACAATTTCATTTAGTGGAGATCTTTTGATAAGCACCTACGTAACAGGTACGATTCCTGGCAAGATTGTTGGCACCATGCTGAAGTTTCGTGCAAATTTGTCACATCCAAAACAAGATATTAAGCAAAGAGGACTTTGGAAGTCACAATGGGGATTATGAATTTCTCTCATGTTCATCAACATTACTTTGTTTTTAAGCTCTGATATTCGCTTGAAGTGAAAAACATCGCAACCAGTGACTCGTTTTGGCCTATGAAAAAGAGTCTCATTATTTTATGTTCAGATAATGTCAAGACAGTCTTTTTGTCAACATTCATATGTACGTAAATATTGTATGAATACCTTTCATGTTAAAAACAGAAGACTGAAAGATGTCAAACAATAGTGGATGTTATGACGTAAGTGATCGTAATAAGAATGGATAGCATAAAATATGGTCAATCAATGTGGTTCCTATCAGCTTCATTCACACTGTTCCATCCTGCTTCACGGAAATCTTTTACTGTCGGTAAACCAAGAGAAACTCCTGTAAGTGTTTGCGACGTTGCTCCAACAATCTGGAAGATTCAGAGTAGGAAGCTAGTTAGAAACAAAAAGGATTCGTGATAGGTTACTAAAGCTATGTGACTCGGATATTTTGTCTCATTGATGTTTCACGCCTTTGTCCGTAATATTTTAAACGTTTAGAGATTACCATAACATTAATTAAAAGCAACAGTCTGACCGAAGAATATTCTTTTCAATAAATTTTCATCAGGTTCTACAATAACAGAATCCAAGTGTACAGCATGTAAGAAAGCCGGAGAAAACATTCTTATAGTTAAATAAGAGACTTAGAGACCTCAAGGAAATCGATTCTGTTTCTTAGATTTATCAATATTAAAATATGCATATGGCGTGATTGTTAAGCAAAAGACAACAAATAAAGAAGACAGGAATGGACTTTGGTTTACTGAAGGCCGACTACGGAATAACGTTTGAACATGACCCGTCGGAATGCACAGTTCAGGTTTCTCCAACCTTATTGTGATTGTCTCAGTTATGTAGAACAGGCGTCGGCGATCTGTACGTGGTATTGTTTCCGCTATACGATGTATGACACTAAAAGCTTCATTATTATTTGTCTCTTGGGTTCCTCGTGGAATATAGGGCTTCAGTAGCACGTCTCCATTTCACTCCATTCTCTGCAGTCTTTTCAACCTGGCTCCACGACTGCCCACAACTTTTCGTTTCTTCCTCACATCATCTCCTCCATGTTACTCTTGCCTCGGACGCTTAATTCGTCGTTACCCATGAGGGCTCCACTCGACGACCTGACCTGGTGCATGATGTCCCCAATCGGTCTTCTCAGTGTATGCCAAATCCAATCCATCTCCACTTTCTTCTGCATATTTGTTGGGCGATGGGTTCCTGGATGGTTCGTTGACAGCCAGCCAACCAGCCAGAGTTCCTTCTTGCTTATTCTTTCTGCCCATCTGATCTGATCTGATCTTCAGCATCTAGTGAGTGTAGGCGGCAGCTGTTGATGAATGTCTGTAGTTTGTTGGAAATGCTTTTCGTAACGCGCCAAGTCTCTCAACCATCACATAGAAGCACTGACTTGCTTGACCGAGTCAGTCTTGAAAATCCGGATCTTGTTAACACTTTATACTGAGTGAAGTGGAGTGCAGTAGATCTCCACACTGCTTTCAGAATAATGAATGCCTGTCTTGCTGTCTTTCCGATCCCGACCAGCTTTGACATCCTCATCTGTGCCGCCGCTGCCGCCACCTGTAGTTGAAACGATGCTGCCTAGGTATGTAGGTGAAAGAGACTACTTCCTTTAGATTTCTTCTGTTGATGGTGATTGGTGCTTGTTGTTGATTCTGTTGTTGGTTGGGTATCTTCACCACCTCTGTCTTCTCTACGTTCACCTGAAAGAAGTCCCATCCTCGCTGCCCTACCCTGCCCTGCCTCTTCTGTCAACCTGTTGGTTTTCGCCTGTAGATCTTCGAGCTTGTGCGACACTAGTCATAAATCGTCACCGGCGAGATCCAAATCTTCTTCAGGGGCCTTTCCATTGGTCCAGCCAGCGTATACCCCTCTTCTCACAGCTCCTCACGGTTCGCCACATGATCCAGTCCAGTCCAGTCGACCACAGTCAGGAAGATCATCTGTGATAGTAGGCGGCAGTCTTGTCTTACCTACCAACCTGTCTTCACTTCAAAGGCGTCACTGAGCTTTCCATTGTGAATCACTTGGCATGTGGCATCATCTCATCATGTAGCTGCTGTTGAATGAGGTTGATAAAGGTTTGTGGAGCTAAAACCGTAGTATTGAAGCAGCTGTCAAATTACTTCTCAGTCGACACTGTCGAAGGCCTTTTCAAAATCGATGAAGTTCAGGTAGATTTGGGTTGACTGCCATTCTACACTCTGTTCTATGATGATGCGTGGCGTGGCTTTGGAATTTGGTCCGCACATGATTTGTTCTTCCTGAAGCCAGCCAGCCAGCCTGTTCCAGTCGTAATTTTGAATGCGTAGCATCTTTTAGTCTCTCCAGGATCATGCGGCCTAATATTCTGCTTGCTTTGGATGGACAGGAACAGAAGCATGATTCCGCGTCAGTTCCTGCAAAGACTTAGATCTCCTTTCTTTGGGAATTCGACAAGGTGGCCCTTCTTCCAATCAACCGGTAGGTACATTTCCTCCCTTCCCTTCAAACCTTCTGCAATGGTGGTGTGAGCATGTCCGCTGTTGTCTGTGTGTCTGTATTCAGTGCTTCTGGAGGAATTCCATCTGGTCTTGCTGCTTTCCCGGATTTCAGCAAGTTCATGGCGTTCAAAGATAGAGGTAGGAAATTATTAATTGAGGTACTAGATAGCGTGTGGGAATCAGGTAGTGTATGCGAAATGGTGTACTTCACTGATCATGTCAGTCTATAAGAATGGAGAGAAACCTTCTTGTGACAGTTATAGGGAAATTAGATTTCAGCGACTTTATGGAGTCCAGGACTTCACTTCTGCTTTTGTCGGAGGGCTTGTGTTCACTGGTAATTCTGTGTCTGGTTTGCTGGTGGTATTTCTGGAGAAGTTGCAGGTGGTGGTCGATTCGAGAGTTTTCTGAGTTGGTCAGCCGATCATTTCCGTTGTTTCTCCTCTTCGGTAATTAGGTTCCCATCACTCTCATTGGTTTCATCTGGGTTGATCTCTTCTCTCCTAGATAGTAACCTGGTTATTTGATATAATTTTGTCAGGTCTGTATCTCTCCTACCTGTAACCTGTTCTGGTTCACTTGCCAGTGTGTCGTAGAAGTGTCTTTTATCTTTGCGCGCACTCTTCTTCACCTCTTTGTCCAGTGTAGTGTTTTATGGGTTGTGTTCACCCCCTCTTTTCGTTGTTCATCCCTGAATTGCAGTACACGGGTTCATCTTCTGCTTCACCATCACCATCTTCCTCTCCCTCCTCTATCAGCTTCCTGGTGTCTGTCGAGATCCATTCCTTGTCTCGTCCCTTCTTCTTCCTCCCTAACACGGTTATGCAGGTTTCCTTCCACATAGCTTTCAAAGAGTGCCAGTGTTCTTGCACGCAGGTTTCCTCGGAGATATTGCTTAATGTCTCCCATTTTTTCCTGATGGCTGGCTGACGTGTTAATGTCCTTCGTAGTTTCACCCTTCAGTTCACTTTCTCTTCTGGGTGTTGAATTTCAACTGTGGTCGTCTGTCACCAACTTCTTTGAAGGCTTTCAACTTGATTTTGGAGGTAGATTCCTTGCACTAGATGCACTAGTGAGTGGTGTGAACCTACATCTGCTCCCCTTCTTGATCTGATCTTGTGTCCAGTAGGCTGAGTGCATCTCCACCTTCTTCAGATTGAGATGAGGTAGACTTGATTTTCAGTGTGTCCTGGTGTCTGGTGAAACCCATGTCGCTGCCTTGTGAATATCCTTGTGTTTGTACACAGTGCCTCGCCTCCAATCACCAAATCGTTGAATGCGCAGAAGTCTGCAAACAGTTCTCCATTCTCGTTCATTTCACCGAGTGCCTCTCGACCCATGATGAGTTCTCTTCCTGTTTTGCCTGCTTCCAGTTTGGCGTTAAAACATGTCACCCATTAGAATGTGTTTTGATGTCGCCAACTGGGATGAGGTCATGTCCAGTGGTGATTGCAGTTGTCTGTAGAATTCCTTCTTCTTCTCTTCATCTGCTCAATTATTTGTGGGTGCGTAGCATAGCGTTGTATGATTGTGACTCTCCTTCCTTTTGAGTTGAATCTTGCTGTCATGATCCTGATGCTGCAGGAGGAGATTAGTTCCCACTGCATGAGAGAGAGCCTTCGATGCTGTTGGGGACATCATGATAGCCACTCCATAACTCATTGTGCTCGTGGTTGTCGTCTGGGCGACAATATGAGAGTAGATTATTGACCCTCCAGTTGACAGTTGGGAGAGTCCACTTCCATTCCATCTGCTGTCGCCGATTCCTGGTACTTCTATGTTATATCTTCTCATTTCTTTTGCAATCTGTGCAGCCTTGCTAGGTTCATACATGGTGCGGACATCCCATGTCCCCATTCTTACTATCGCTTTTGTCGAGTGAAGAGAAGACAGATCGACCAATTGGTTTCCCGAAGACTTTCACCAACTGGCGTTGTTTCGTCTCTCCGATTCCAGCGAGGGATAATTTTATCTTTATTTTTTATATTTTCCTTGTGCTTTAGCGATTGGATTTGTTTTACGGGGTAGGGTTGCTAGCCCTATTCCCAAACTTGCCTCTTTATCGTGGCTTAGGACCGGCTAGTAGATAGTGAACTAGTTAACCCTGCGAGGTTAAAAGTTTTATTAGCATCTATGTTATGGCTTGCTTTTACTTGGTGCGCGTAAACAGAACTTCTCATCATTTTCACTTCATCCTCTCCAAACCATGTCGGTGAATGTTGTTGTATTAGGAGACCCTATGTAACTTGTTTCCTAGGAACAGTTAAATTGATAGATGCATGGATTGATTTGATAATCAGTTTCGCTATGAGTAAAAGAGCAGTTTGGCTAGATAAACATATGTTGAAAACAACTTGAGCAAGTACGTATTTTCGGTGGTTTTTTAGCGGGCTTTACCATCACATTTAGGATTTACTCAACAGACATTTCATACCATTATGGTTAATAGAATTCAGGTTTGATTAAAAAAAATAGAGGATAACAATAAAGGTGATGATATTCTGGAGAAATCATCTCAATGGTTTAAGCGCTTGTTTTCCAAGTACTGGGTCAAAGATCTAACACCCAATAAGATTTGGTCATCGAGCTGTAGGTTTAGTGTTTAGCGTTACTGATGTGCACACGTTTACTTGATTGCATTCTCTCACTTGTTTCCAACTGCAATTTGAATGTATGATTTTAGAGCCTTCTTTGTTACTTGTCTCATAGCTTCTTTTTGTCTTATGGTTCCCTAATTTCTATGCTTTTTAGTGTTTTTCTTTTTTTTCTGCTTGCCTTCTCTGTTGATTGAATATACGGCGACTAAAACCGTCATTCAGTAATACCAGTTTCTAAGCTGGAAATCTCCGCTTTTCTGTCAAATTTTGCGAAGTAGTAGTAATGATCGCTTTAGTAGCCAGAAATCAAACCGATATAAACACTGATAAAGTTATTCACCTCGAAAATCACTACCCAACAGTATCACTATCGAACAGGATTGGATATAGGACAGTGATAAGTGGTCTACTTGAACTATTTTTAAAGAAATTAAAGGCTATTTAAAAAGTATTCAAAATGTATATTACTAACAAAGCATTCAACAGCACTTTCAAAAAATGTTACTGTCAGAAATAAACAGTGAACCTTAATAACCATATAATCACTGGAGTTTGTAGACGACATACGAACCATTTTTATTTGAACATGAAGGTTGGACTGTGATTTCTTAATCAACGATGACTTTGACGTTAAAGTCACTGCGTCCAAACATCTAATATGGTGGACGACGAGTGAGCTAAAATCAAAGAATGGTAACCACCTTTCAGAAACCTGTAAAACTTATTTCTACTAGTTAAATGTGCAGCACATACCTGAAGATTCATGTAATGTAAAGATAGATTTGAATGCCAATAATGAGTTTATGGTATTTTTAGACGTATCGTTTCTCGTCACAAATGTGTGTCTGGTAGAAACAATGGATATAGTATGCAGCAAATTGACAAATTCTTGTATAGAAATCTTAATTTCAGCTTCTGCATTGAAGGAGATTCTCTTAAGATGTACAATGAACGGACACTATCTCCAGCAAAGTTTCACAAACGATGGGATCAATCCTAGCAGATTTTATACAGAAATTAAAAACGACTTTTCGATTGGCATAATTAGCGGGTTAGAATTTTACTCCCATCACGATAAGACGATAAGTTTCTAGTTCTGAAGAACAGGAACGACGCGAGGATTATTTTGCCCACGTATTCTCTATCCGGCATCAGAAAAACCAAAACTCAAAACCACAACCCACAAAAGGCCGCGTGTTACAGGCCTCAAGTTGATGTTCCATGGCCTACGACTGCAGTGATGGACAGAACACTTGGAGGAACAGCCGCACTGGCATCCGGCTACTCTTCGGTCGTCCGCTTTCCAGTTACCTTTTAAGTGGATCATCAAGTGGTATCTCCAACTCTTGCAAAAGTTAAGAAGGCCGTAAGTAATCTGAAACAAGGAAGGGCAGCAGACTCTGATGAGCTAGCATCGAAGTTATTTAAGGATGGTAGTCGAGGGTCATTGGTCAGATTAGTGAAGTTGTTAGCTAGGGTACGGAAATCAGATATGACCATGAACTTTCTTTGACTGATCTCAATCGCTGATTGTACCAGTCTTCAAGAAAAGAGAGAAATTGTCTTGTGATCACCACACGGGAATCAGTTTGACGAACATAGTGTCTAGGAATCTAGATTCTATAATTATCAAACGTCTGAGTGGAGTTTGAGAAAAGTTAACTCAAGAGAACCAGGCAGGTTTCAGGCCTGGTCGTGAGTGTATCGACCATTTCTCCACCCTCCGCTAAATGTTGGGACACAGGCACACCTACCGGCGCCCAACATTAGCTGCACTTTTCGACCAAAAGGCGGTATTCGACTTGGCCAACAGAGAGGTCTCACGGCAGTATCTCTCAATGAAGCGAGTGCTGGGTAAGTGCATCACTGCATCGGCGCCTATGGTGAGTTGCATGTGTCGAGTGGTGTTCATCCTTATTTAGTTTCTTTCACAGACGTAGTTATGAGGGTCCTTCTCTCTTCGGGTAACTTAACAAGAACTGACTTTGCCACAGGAGACGTTTTAGCAGACCTAGAGTAGGCAGATCGCACAATCGTGTCAAGTGAAAATCCGGACAACATGCAGAGTTTTCAAGTCACCTTGAGTGACAATCGGAGACCGCTTAGGTTACGTTTCGCACCACCCAATAAAATTGTTGCTTGAGGACTGTTCTTCGTTGGTACATCATCTGACAACGTGGAGCTTAGTGGTTGAACGTATTGGCCATTTCACTTAGTTGAGAAGTTGGACCAACCCTGTTGCGTCACTGACTTATAAAATCTTTTCTCCGATAAAGAAGGTTCGCTTTCCTTCGCCAACGTACTCTGTTTGTGGCCCTATGCGATATCCGACTACCTATGAATGGCAGAGCGTACCGTGCTGGAGTTCAACCCGTTCTGCTCACTATATGGTTGTGAAATACTGCCAGTGAAGCTAGGATATATGAAAAGACTTCAGGCACTCGACGACTGATGCCTTTGTAGCCTAGGCCCTATGTCATGGTGTCACCACATCTGTGACACAGAGATCGGGCGTAGAGATCCAGGGAGGAGGGGACCGTCAGTTTATTACACGTGAACTCTCATCGACACAGGCGGCTGGGACATGTGTTGTGCATGGCTAGTCACGATTTGGGATGTTGGTTGAGGTAGCAACAGGCTGGGAAGAGGTTAAAAATGAACAAACTGAAAGATGGAATCAGTCCATGAAGTTGTTTTTTGTCATACAATTTAACTTGAAGTGCTTACATATTGTGTGGCAGCTTGAAGCGCTATGCATTAAAGTCAGGTTCTACGTTGGTGTTGACTGGGTTGCATTTCATGACTAGTGTGAGGTATCATTTCCTTTACGAATAACTCCCCATCGAAGGCTTTTCACCAATAAATTGCATTTTCAAAATACAAACTATTGAGAAATCTAGTGCTGACAAATTAGCAACCTCAAAGTATCAAGAGGTGTTAATTAGTGAATGTAGGTGCAATAGTAACTATGGTATGGAATAACCGCGTAGTAGAATTTGTGGAGTTTTAGACAAGTTATCACACTATTGATAGTGTGTATAATATTGAAGAAGAGAAAATGAATGATTATGCTAAACGGTCAATTGTTGGATGGTAATTTCTTGAGAAAATATGGGAACACAAATTGGAAATGGAAGGTGACTAAGATTGTAGTAATAATAATGATAATCGTTTGTCAGGCGAACGAGCGGAAGGTTCATCTTTGCATAGAAAACTTATGCAGATGGTCAAGGCAAAAAAGAGTCTGTACGAATTCCTTTTGATCATACAAGCTCGGCTTATTCATGTAGATACTGTTCGCTTCTCTTGGATCTAAAAGGTGAACTTGTAGAGGATGGTTTACATCAGGAAGTATGTGATCACTTTGTAGGCATTTCTATTATAGACTTGGTGACCATTGTTATTTGCTCAATCATGACGGGTGATATTCGGCACTTAGGGGGTCGACTTACCTAACTGTACTCCCAATGTAACTGGAGCAGTCTAACTGATGAATACACATGGAGAATGTGATGTCAGGTAGTTTTTCTTTGATTCCAAAGTCATCACCGGTCAACTGTAGAATACACAGCATAACTTTGCATCCCATAGGAGGTGCTTAAAGGAAGTAACCTCCTTCACCTATCCAGCAAGCACCACTGTTTAAACTACAGGCGGTACAGACGAGGATGTCGAAGTCAGAATCGGAAAAGCGAGACAGGTGTTCATTAGCCTGAAACCAGTGTGGAGATCTTCTGCACTCAGTATGTGGAACAAGATCCGGATTTTCAACACCAACGTCAAGTCAGTGCTTCTGTATGGTTCACAGACTTGGTGCGTTACGAAAGGCATTTCCAACAAACTACAGACATTCATCAACAACTACTTACGCTCGCTACTGAAGATCAGATGGTCAGAAAGAATAAGCAACAAGGAGCTCTGGGAACGAACCTACCAAGAACCTATCACGCAACAAATATGCAGAAGGAAGTGGAGATGGATTGGATTTGGCATATACTGAGAAGACCGACTGGGAACATCAAGCGTCAGGCCCTTGAGTGGAACTCAGATGGGAAGCGACGAGTTGGGCGTCGGCGGTGAGGGTGACATGGAGGAGAACGTGCGAGGAGGAAGTGAGAGCTTGTGGGCTATCGTGGAGACAGGTTCAAAAGATTTCAGAGAACAGAGCTCACTGGAGACGTGCTACTGAAGCCCTATGTTCCATTAGGAACCCAAGGGACTAATAATAATAATAATAATAATAATATATTATTGTCTCATTTGTTGTTAGTTTCCTTCTTAAGGTTTGTACAGTTTCATCTGAGGGGGTTATATAAGTTGCGTGGCAAGTTGTTCCGCCTTAAATTAATGTAATTTGCTACATGCAGATAGGTTTTGCGAGTTTGCAAGAAAGAGCAGGTTAAGAGGTTCTCTCTATAAACTAAGTAGGCTTAATCTAACTTCCTTTTTTTGATGTGATCGAGAGTAGAGATAAATGACGAAAGAACATGGAAGGAAAACTTACCTTCCGATGACTGTGTGCACATGGGACTTGATAAAATGGTTATTTTATATTGGAAAGTTTCTGGTAAGACAATATTTGTGGGAAGAAGCCACGAACAAAATGACGCATTACTTTGCGACAATTACCTGCCTAGAGTAACCGATATTATTATTACTGTCAAAATTATTTGTCCCTTGGGTTCCTCGTGGAATATAGGGCTTCAGTAGCACGTCTCCATTTCACTCCATTCTCTGCAGTCTTTTCAACCTGGCTCCACGACTGCCCACAACTTTTCGTTTCTTCCTCACATCATCTCCTCCATGTTACTCTTGCCTCGGACGCTTAATTCGTCGTTACCCATGAGGGCTCCACTCGACGACCTGACCTGGTGCATGATGTCCCCAATCGGTCTTCTCAGTGTATGCCAAATCCAATCCATCTCCACTTTCTTCTGCATATTTGTTGGGCGATGGGTTCTTAGTTGGTTCGTTGTTGGTTGGGTATCTTCGCCACCTCTGTCTTCTCTACGTTCACCTGAAAGAAGTCCCATCCTCGCTGCCCTACCCTGCCCTGCCTCTTCTGTCAACCTGTTGGTTTTTCGCCTGTAGATCTTCGAGCTTGTGCGACACTAGTCATAAATCGTCACCGGCGAGATCCAAATCTTCTTCAGGGGCCTTTCCATTGGTCCAGCCAGCGTATACCCCTCTTCTCACAGCTCCTCACGGTTCGCCACATGATCCAGTCCAGTCCAGTCGACCACAGTCAGGAAGATCATCTGTGATAGTAGGCGGCAGTCTTGTCTTACCTACCAACCTGTCTTCACTTCAAAGGCGTCACTGAGCTTTCCATTGTGAATCACTTGGCATGTGGCATCATCTCATCATGTAGCTGCTGTTGAATGAGGTTGATAAAGGTTTGTGGAGCTAAAACCGTAGTATTGAAGCAGCTGTCAAACTACTTCTCGGTCCACGCTGTCCGTCAAAGATGCCCTCTCTTTCCATTCGTATTCGATCTTATCAAAGATGTTCTCATGGTGGTCTCCTTCTCGTTACCTGACCACACAGGGGTTGACCTGACCACAGAAGTATTTTTGGTAGACCTAAAATAAGCAGATGACAGTTCTGTTAGGTGAAGACGCTGACAAGATGCAGTCTTCTGAACACATTGAGCGGCAGTTTGAGCATGTTTGGGATGCGTTCCACACCACCCTAGTGCGAATTGTTGCTCCAGGACTGTTCTTCAACGGTACCCCGGCTAACAACGGAGAGTTAGGTGGTTGAATATGCTGATCACTTCACTTATCTGGGAAGTCGAATCAGCCCTAATTGCTCAGTAGCCGATGAAATTTCTACACGGATACAAAAGCTCGGTTGGCTTTCGTCAGCTTACGCCATCTGTGGCGCCGCTGCGGTATTCGAGTGTACTGTGCTACAGTCCTTTTTGTTCTACTGTAAGGCGGTGAAACATCACCATTAAGGGTAGAAAACATGAGGCTTCAAGTGTTTGATGACCGTTGCCTTCGCAGCATAAGCCGTGTTTCATGGTGTCACCAACAGAGTAATGCAGAAGACAGGCGTAGAGTTTTAGGGAGAAGAGGTAAGTTAGTCGATGCGGTCGTGAACGTTCATCGACTGAGATAGTTGGAGCCTGTGTTATGTATGCCTAACTACCGTCTGCCTTGTCACATAATGTCGGCTGAAGTAGGTTCAGGCCGGAAAAAGGCTTGGGACGGCCATACCAAAACATGGCTTCAATGCATGAAGTCCATGACTGTTGGTTTGAGCCATGTAGACAGATGCAGACTATCCCGTTGCGATCCTAAGGACAAGAGAAACCAGTGACTGGAGACTCTACGTGAAAGGACTCAGAATCGATGTCAGTGGTGTAGATGCGTTCACACATTATCCTTATCATCATCATCTCATTCTCCCTTCCTCTCTTTTACCACTTTCTACTTTACTTCCCTTGACCGATCTTTCTTTCCTTCTTCACCTTCCATTTTATTGCCCTGTTACTTGATGTGCTGATATGAGGTGTGGTAACTTGGACTGTTACGCAGTAATGCCTGGTCCTGTGTTGATCTTGATTCTTCATTTTATGGCCATGCATCATAGCTGTATAACAGGACAGAACGAACCACGGTGCAGTAAACCCCACTGCCTTCGAAAGATAGTCAGATATCTCACCAGTAAGCGCCACAAATGACGCAAGTTGACAAATGCCAAACGGGCTTTCTGTATCTGAGCTGAGATTTCGTCGGCAACCACCCTGTTTGTGCTGGTGTAAGTAAGTGAAATGGTCGACACATTCAACTCCTTCACTCCTTACCATTAATCTGGGATTACTTGCAACAGACCATTCCTGCAGCATCATCTTACATTTGACAGGTGTCAGCGAGACGCACGCCAAACATACTCAGATTTCTGTTCAACGCGTCCAGAAGACCCTGCTTCTTGTCAGCCTGTTCACCTAGCAGGTCAGTATCGTCTAAATACTCCAATCCAACAAGAGTAGGGGGTACGTCAACCCCCGCGAAATCAAGCTTACCTAAAATTATGTCCATTAGTAAGTCTATGACGAAGTTGAATAGAAATAGTGATAGTAAACGTCCCTGACAGACACCACTAGTTGCCATCAATTCACTTGACCACTCTCCATAAGCCGTGACACGGCTGCGTTAGTTCGAGTAGAAAGCTTTGACTAGCATTATCTACTTACTCGGTAATCCCTTCACATTCAGACACTGCCACACCTCTCGGTTGACTGGGCCAAATGCCACCTTCAGGTTAGGTTTCGGCCATTGGTCGGTAGGTATACCTGTGTTCCAGAATCTGTCCGAAGTAAAAGGTATGACCCATGCAAACTCGTTCAGTTCTGAAACCTGCCTGGTGTTCTAAAGTTCGCTTTTCTGGAGCTTCACTTAGGCGCCGGATAACTATGGACCCTAGGATCTTCGACGACATATCAACTGAATTCATTCCTCTATGACTATAAGAATGTCTTTTAATATAATACCAGCTTCTTTCGAAAATCAAAACAAGATATTTCTCGACGCTTCCGTGTGAAGGCCATAAATTCTTCAGCAGATTTAATCAGATTCTGTATTCAACTTCTTTCGGGACATCTGTAGCAACTATGGTTCGGATGACAATAATCTAATTTCCCTATGACTGTCACAAGAAGGTTTCTCTCCATTCTTATAGACTGACATGATCAGTGAAGTACACCATTTCGCATACACTACCTGATTCCCACACGCTATCTAGTACCTCAATTAATAATTTCCTACCTCTATCTTTGAACGCCATGAACTTGCTGAAATCCGGGAAAGCAGCAAGACCAGATGGAATTCCTCCAGAAGCACTGAATACAGACACACAGACAACAGCGGACATGCTCACACCACCATTGCAGAAGGTTTGAAGGGAAGGGAGGAAATGTACCTACCGGTTGATTGGAAGAAGGGCCACCTTGTCGAATTCCCAAAGAAAGGAGATCTAAGTCTTTGCAGGAACTGACGCGGAATCATGCTTCTGTTCCTGTCCATCCAAAGCAAGCAGAATATTAGGCCGCATGATCCTGGAGAGACTAAAAGATGCTACGCATTCAAAATTACGACTGGAACAGGCTGGCTGGCTGGCTTCAGGAAGAACAAATCATGTGCGGACCAAATTCCAAAGCCACGCCACGCATCATCATAGAACAGAGTGTAGAATGGCAGTCAACCCAAATCTACCTGAACTTCATCGATTTTGAAAAGGCCTTCGACAGTGTCGACTGAGAAGTAATTTGACAGCTGCTTCAATACTACGGTTTTAGCTCCACAAACCTTTATCAACCTCATTCAACAGCAGCTACATGATGAGATGATGCCACATGCCAAGTGATTCACAATGGAAAGCTCAGTGACGCCTTTGAAGTGAAGACAGGTTGGTAGGTAAGACAAGACTGCCGCCTACTATCACAGATGATCTTCCTGACTGTGGTCGACTGGACTGGACTGGATCATGTGGCGAACCGTGAGGAGCTGTGAGAAGAGGGGTATACGCTGGCTGGACCAATGGAAAGGCCCCTGAAGAAGATTTGGATCTCGCCGGTGACGATTTATGACTAGTGTCGCACAAGCTCGAAGATCTACAGGCGAAAACCAACAGGTTGACAGAAGAGGCAGGGCAGGGTAGGGCAGCGAGGATGGGACTTCTTTCAGGTGAACGTAGAGAAGACAGAGGTGGCGAAGATACCCAACCAACAACGAACCAACTAAGAACCCATCGCCCAACAAATATGCAGAAGAAAGTGGAGATGGATTGGATTTGGCATACACTGAGAAGACCGATTGGGGACATCATGCACCAGGTCAGGTCGTCGAGTGGAGCCCTCATGGGTAACGACGAATTAAGCGTCCGAGGCAAGAGTAACATGGAGGAGATGATGTGAGGAAGAAACGAAAAGTTGTGGGCAGTCGTGGAGCCAGGTTGAAAAGACTGCAGAGAATGGAGTGAAATGGAGACGTGCTACTGAAACCCTATGTTCCCCTAGTAACGGATTGAGAAGTATTATTATTATCTGGCTGATCGGTGTATATAACTGGATTTCATGCTGAAACGACTGAGTATCGGTCACTTTTTTGTAGATTTTTTGACCCTGAAATCAAAATTATGAGAATATTCGTTAGCATTTCATTGGTCTCTCTTTTGGCATACGCGTTTTCTAAGGTAATCACTCTTTTGTGTTCACTTTTTTTAGTGTATTGCTTTGAAATGTGACAACTTGAACTGATGCAATTCTGCAGAGGCTTTTGTGTTTATCTCGTCTGCTTGTTTGCCTATCACTAAACCGTTTGACAGGTAATATGTGGTATAAATGACATTCTCGAAGCCCAGATTTATAATATTATACTAAATTTTCATAGGAATTCCTGTAACTAATAGTTTAATGATCTTGGAATCGATATTTACTGTTTGGAAACCCATCAAGTAGATGAGTTATTCTGATTGTGAATGAGTTTCATTTGCGACGATACGATAACAGAGTAAAGTTTCTTAAAATGATGAGCTACATAAAGTCAGAAGTTTCTAGGTAAATTTTGTTGTAAGTTGTTTTATTTCTTTTGAGTAATAACACGCACACCTGTAACTCATTGAATTTTTCACATTAGCTCTAAAAAGAACAGTCATGTCAAACACAATAATAAGCAATTTTCAAGAAATGTAAACCTTGTGAACGTGTACATATGAAGCAATTCATTTGTTTTCTGGAGTGGTTTCCGAGCTAATTTAATTTTATAACACAGCAGATTGTTTACACGACTCTACAAGTTGATATGCATCTACTTTGAAAGTAAGCTTCAATAAGAATAGATAACAGAAAAAGGTATAAAAATGAAGTCTGATCTCCAATGCAACTTCTAGTCGTTTCCAGGAAATCAAATTCCTTCATGAGACCTAAATGGTTTTAGTGTGTAACCGCAAACACGCCGTAAGCGCACAGTGCATTTAAATCTAACTACAGAAGAAATACATCACTGTTGCGTCCGAGGCTGTGGTCAGGGAACGTAAATGTTGGGGATATTTTTAAAACGACAGGTCATATATCAGTATCTAAAGGCTGTACTCCTTCAACCAAGTATGTTATCAAGTTTTATCAATTGTGGTAGCATAGGTACATAGGCAAAGTTTGTCTTGGAGGGTAAGAAATACCAAGAAAACCTTAATTTGACGGTTAAGCGGACGAATGAGTTAGGATAGTGAAAACATTCAGTTAGATCCTTACATAGGATTCAGTAGCAAGGCTGAGTAGCAGCAAGTCGTAATTTAGAGAAAATAATAAACATCAGTGACCATTTGACTTTAAATCCATCAGGTGTATATTATTTGACTAAGCCAACATATAAAAAAATGGTCTGAAAATTTAGTCTGTAAATGGTAAAACTGGAATAATGAACAAGTCAATGTTGGATGACAGTGAGGCAATGTAATACAATCAGATACTGCAGGATGATCCCAACAAGTTTCAGTTACATTAGTTCGTCTCTAATAATTAACCAGAATCTGACAATTAGCACGGTAAATAAAGGAAAGTTCTAAGAAGCTGGGGTTGAATGTTGGTTGTTTATTCCTAATAAAAAACTAAAGTTACTAAGTGTATGAGATTTTAGTTCCCTACTAAGAATGTCGAGTTGTGGCTCGTTAGTCAAGGTAGCTAACTAGTGGGTTGTTGGTGTGAATCGCACTTAACCTATCGATGTTCACACACAGTGAGGAAGTAACGCATGCACTCACAATAAGTGTGGGTTACAGTCTAGTGGGTGAAAATGAGTATGGTTGCTAAGTTACAGTCATTTACCAGACCTTAATGCAAATCTAATGGATGAGGGCAAACGAAACTACATATTTTCTGAAACCCTCACTAGTGAAAAAAGATCAGAACCCATGACCTTATATTTCAAAGTTCAGCATTAACACCAATGATCAGGCATAGTGGTCTGCACTGATGAATGGTCAACATATCAACAGCAATTTAAGATTTATACACTAACTTTGACAAACGCCTCATGAATCATTATTGATTGTCTACATACGAATGCATGAGCGATGTCAGGAATCAAAAGACCTATAAATGACGCCGCTCTGGATTCGTTAGGTGGATGACTGTTGCTAATTAACCTTAGCGCTCAGCTTTCAACTAGGCAGTCATGAGTTCGAATCCAGCTCCAGTTACCGAGTTGTGGGCAGCCAGGTAGTCTCATTAGCCATCGGACAATAGTTGTAGCTATTCCCTACCGCATGAATATGCGAACAGTTCTTGAGCTGCATTTCGATTTCCAGTTGAACGAAGCCTCGAAATGAAAAAGATAGAGAATCATCAGTTAACAAAAGCAATGAACATTATCTAGCTACAGGGAATATGAATAGATCTAGGATGACATTTGATAATGTTGATTCCAGTGCTGTTTTAATATTTTCCCATATTTAAATTTCTTCACCTCATTTAGGCATTCTGTACTTTATGCACCTATTTTTTTCTAATTATCCCCTTTATTACAAGCTATGATGTTCTGAAGTAGATACATCCTATGCTGAGTTGCGTGGAGCTGTGACTCGTTGGTTTACAGTTGACTCTCAACCAATGCATAACGGGTATGAACCTCGCTCCACCTACCGAGGTTTGGGCAGCCAGGTAGCATCACAAGCCCTCACACGATAGGTATCATTGCTTACTATACGAATGCGCATAGGGTCGCTGAGTGAATTTAGATGTTAAGTTGAAAGAGAAGTAGTTAATACGGGTAACTGTCCACACTATACGACAAACTTAGCTTTGGCAATCTGTATATCTAAAAGCTAACAAAGCCGAAAGCATACGGTCTAATCATTGCAATACATGACTCAAATATTTCGGAAGCCGGTGTTCCACTGTCACGATAACTTTGACGAAGGAAAGCCTTTGCGAAAGAGACTAGCATAATGCATCATAAACGAGAAAAAATTGTCACAGACCCTACGTAACCTTCTTTGAAAATTTCGGCAAGCCTCTTATGTACCAATTCGTAGGTAATATTAATGTTATTGCTTGTATTATACCGTCGATGAGTGTACGGAATAGATCGGTCTCTATTGGCATATAGGATCCTGCGCGGATGCCTGTATATTGTCTGTGTTTTTAGTTATGTGATATTGATGGATATTGACTAGCAGTGGAATTCAGGATGCGCATTTCGTCCTATTTTGGACTCGTCAGGTGGACACACCTATTTCCCAGTGACCGTTGTCCCCGGTGGTCTAGTGGATAACGCTCTGGCGTTTGGAGCGATCGGTCCCGGGTTCGGACCCCGGCGGGAGCAACGTCACTCACTGGGAGGCAGGCAAATCCAGGTGAAGAGTTCTGAATAGGACGAAGTGCGCATTCTAGATCCCACTACCACTACTACCTACTATCAATTTTATGATTGGAATATTGTTTTCGAATTAGATATTGGGGAAAGTAGTGATATAAAGTGGCATGTCTCTCGCTTTCTGCACTACTCATTATTGTTATACTTGGTGCTCGCGTCTATTGGTCAAGACAATCTAAACAGAAAGCGTTTGCCGTTCTAGGCAAGCCTAGCTTATAATGGAGTATATATCGTTCCTCTGAGGAACCTACGAAACGTTTATCATAAAATGCTCACCTAGTATACCTATTTTTATATATGAAGCGTAGCAACGTTATCGCAGATGTCGAATACGTCGCCATACTTTTGCTTCAGGGGTATCTCGAATAGCACACGTCGTGAGGAATGCCGTATCACACTGAAATTAGACGAAAAAAAATGCACAAACCTATTCAACCGACGACACAAGATTGTATTCTAGTATCCTCGGTGAGCTGTGAACCACATGTGTCACTTTCGTCCATCCCACATGCATAAACATCAGTGTACACCAAAATGCTTATTAAGTAATATCAAAAGTGAAGACACTTTTGTCACCAGGTGGAAAATTAAAACCATTTCTGATTAGAAATATTTGCATTAGCATAATTATTACTTTTGAAAATATTGCTAATGCAGAAGATATCTTACAAAAATAATCATTTAACTTATGACAGGCTGGATATAAAATAACAGCTGTCATTATTTCATCGTAATATACCATAGACAAACACAACTTCAAAACATTAAGACGAATATACTTCTTCAATTATAGAGAACCCTAGCTTCCAGTTTGGCAGCCCTGACTACTCGAAGTCGATGAGTTCATTGAATGAGCTAGTATTATATTACCATGCACCTTAAATGTCTGCAGGCGAACAACGGAAGCTGTCAGCTGTACACCTATGTCGTAAGCCTCCATACCACCTTGTTCACATTGAACCTGTTATGTCTTCAAATAAAGTGAATTCTGTTGGACAACCAACTTCGAAAATCACAAGTTAGCTGCAAACACACATTTCCTTACAGCTCTTACAGCAACTTTTCTGAAGAAATGGGTTCACCAAAGCTGGTGGGTAGGCAATGATCGGTAAGTTCATCAACTTTTCAGACAACCCCTAAAAGCTGCCTGAAAACGATAGAGATGCAGATACAGGTTATAGTTCGTTTGCTAAGGTGCCAGAAAGCCTCAGTGTCTGCAGCTGTTCACAAAATCTCCGTTGATACTGGTCTACCCATAACATTCGTTGGAGGATTTGAAATACTGGAAATGAAACTAGATCAAGAAGATTTTCATAATAGCTTCGTAGGTCGTGCCAATGCACAGACCAACTCTTGTGGTATGCAGAATTATACAACCTCAGCTCCAGCAATATGAAGATGACATTAACTGTAATGTTGCATCACATATTTCAAACGGAACTCGCTCACCGTCTTGGGCTGGTACGAAGTCGAAGAAAGGCATCAAACACACACGAATAGAAATGACCATTAGAAATAAGTTGTCACTGGTACGCATGATTTACACTTTTCAGGAACAATTAAAATTTTCCAGTTAACGCAACTCGAAGGTGCAGGAAACTTCGACAGCATCCATAGAAAAATTATGACAGATTGGTTCCGCAGTGTAAGAGACCAAGTAGGTGGGAGAAGAAGGAGACGACTGTCGACTAAGGTAAGCTCGACTAATTATCAGAGTTACACTCACTTTCAGAGCGGGTAAAACTAAGACAGTAATTCTCATTGCATTTCGATGTCCAACGTCATTGAAAGAAGCAGTTCTGAATAAATGACTAAATCCTCGTCGTAAAAATCTGTTAAATAGTTTTTAAGTCTTGTAATAAATGTTTACTCAGTATGAAATTGCGCTTTCTTGTATTTGTAGCACCTATGTATTCATGTAGGGTATGACTTATTGAAGGACATGCAATTTTCCGATAGTAATTTTGCATACGGGTGGAGAATGAATAAAGTATTTGGCGTAAGCAATAGCCCTTCTGGAATGATAGACTGGAGAGTAAACCGTCGTGGAAGGGGGAGAAAAAAGGAAACACACGGGCTGAATGAAACAACACAAGACTAAGCCGGAAAAAAGTGGGGT
>OX104134.1:51828003-52029453 GCA_944470555.2 Heterobilharzia americana
AAATAATGAGATGTAAGATTCACGTTTATCACCATCCTCTCCGTAGCTGTTATCACTTCTAAGTTCGCCGGTCCACTCATATCTCAACGTGAAATTGGAGGTTTAATGGATGCTACTACAAATTTTTAATTCCACAATATACGGGACAAGGTGGTTAGAGGTTTTGAGCCGACAGCATTCGTAAGTTCTACTGTACATCCCCTTAGCACTAATCATCTCACCGCCAAAAAAAACTGATTTCCTACTCTTTCATTTTTACAGCCTACACCTTTCAGCAATACCGCAAAACAGACAGAACCGGTAGGTTTACTTCGAATTTTGCAATTATATTTGATAACGTGATCAATGCTGCAGTGTACAAAACTAGAACTTTTTTAAAAAGCCCAACACTGTAGAAATGAAAATGAATGAGACGCACCAATTGCAACCAATTTCTTGCGAACACTTTCTTTAAGCATAAGTACCATAAAACGACGTGTACTTTTTCCTTTTTCAGGGGAATGTGCGTGAGCAATGCGATATGTTGCGTAGTTTAATCATAGAATGTGGTCATTTTGCGTCAATAAAGCGGTTAGCACTGAAATAGTCCTTGAATAAGGCTCGGGTTGTGCGTAAATAAAGCGGTCAGTGCTGAGATAATGGTGTGAATAGCGTATATATTATCATCCATGCGTAAGGGTCATGGTTTTCTCGTCGAATAATCAACACCTGGAACCGACACCCAGAGAAAGAGGTGTCCGCGTCATCCATTGACTCGCTCGAAATAGGATTGGGCAAAGACAGAAATCTACTGGAAAAAGATTATTAAAGGCTTCCAGCATCCTATCCTCAAACAACACCTGAAATCCGGATGCGGGACCTTCAGCATCCAACATTGAACATTAAATGTGCAAGCAAAGTAAAATTTCTGTATTGAACTGTAGCTTCTAGGTCTTGAAACCCGGATCGTTTTCTTCTTTCGTATGCCTCCAGTATTCACAAAAATCTCTTCCGCTCACCTTTTTTTCAATCAGCATGAAGGCGGGTGAAAAAGGGGACATACTGCAGACTGCTATGAAAAATCAGGGCGAAATGCGCTACTTTGCAGCATTTCTCCCAATTTCACCCTTGTCTTCTGGCCAAAGTCACATTGTTCATAAAATGCTAGGTGCTTTTTCAATTTGCCCCATGTTTCCTCTCGAAACACCCCACTTTTTTCCGGCTTAGTCTTGTGTTGTTTCATTCAGCCCGTGTGTTTCCTTTTTTCTCCCCCTTCCACGATGGTTTACTCTCCAGTCTATCATTCCAGAAGGGCTATTGCTTACGCCAAATACTTTATTCATTCTCCACCCGTATGCAAAATTACTATCGGAAAATTGCATGTCCTTCAATAAGTCATACCTACATGAATACATTATTATTATTATTATTATTAGTCCCTTGGGTTCCTAGTGGAACATAGGGCTTCAGTAGCACGCCTCCAGTGACCTCTGTTCTCTGAGATCTTTTGAACCTGGTTCCACGACAGCCCACAGCCTCTCATTTCCTCCTCGCATGACCTCCTCCATGTCACCCTCGGACGTCCAACTCGTCGCTTCCCATGGGGATTCCACTCGAGGGCCTGACGCGTGATGTCCTCAGTCGGCCTTCTCAGTGCATGCCCAATCCATCTCCACTTCTTCCTGCATATTTGTTGCGTGATAGGTTCTTGGTTGGTTCGTTCCCAGAGTTCCTTGTTGCTTATTTTTTCTGGCCATCTGATCTTCAGCAGCGAGCGTAAGCAGTTGTTGATGAATGTCTGTAGTTTATTGGAAATGCCTTTCGTGACGCGCCAAGTCTCTGAGCCATACAAGAGCACTGACTTGACGTTGGTGTTGAAAATCCGTATCTTGTTCCACATGCTGAGTGCAGAAGATCTCCACACTGGTTTCAGGCTAATGAACGCCTGTCTTGCTTTTCCGATTCTGACTTTGACGTCCTCGTCCGTCCCGCCTGTAGTTGAAACAGTGCTTCCTAGATAAGTGAAGGAGGTTACTTCCTTCAAGTTTCTCCCGTTGACGGTGATTGGAGTTTGTTGTTGTTGTTGATGGTGGTGGTGCGGTATCTTCATCACTTCTGTCTTCTCTATATTCACCTGAAGTCCCGTCTTAGCTGCCTCTTCTGTCAACTTGTTAGTTTTTGCCTGCAGATCTTCAAGTTTATGTGACATTAGGCATAAGTCATCGGCGAAATCCAAGTCTTCTAGGTTCTTTTCCGTCGTCCAGTGTATCCCCTTCTTCTCGCTGCCTACTGTTTGCTGCATGATCCAGTCCACCACAATAAGGAATATCATGGGGGATAGTAGGCAACCTTGTTTCACTCCTGTCTTCACTTCAAAGGCATCACTGAGCTTCCCATTGTGGATTACTTGGCATGTGGCATCTTCATATAGTTGTTGAATGAGGCGGATAAAGGTTTGCGGTACTCCGTAGTATTGAAGCAGTTTCCAAATTACTTCTCGGTCGACGCTGTCAAAGGCCTTCTCAAAGTCGATGAAGTTGAGGTATAGAGCTGATTGCCATTCTACGCTCTGTTCTATGATGATACGAAGCGTTGCAATTTGGTCAGCACATGATTTGTACTTCCTGAAGCCTGCCTGTTCCGGTCGCAGTTTTGAATCCAGTGCGTCTTTAAGCCTCTCCAGGATGATGCGGCTTAATATTTTACTTGGGGTGGATAGGAGAGTGATTCCGCGCCAGTTCTTGCAAGCACTGAGGTCTCCCTTCTTCGGCAGTTTGACAAGGTAACCCTTCTTCCAATCGTCAGGTACCTTCTCTTCCTCCACACCTTCTGCAATAGTGGTGTGAGCATGTCCGCTGTTGTCTCTGCATCTGTTCTCAGTGCTTCTGGCGGTATTCCATCTGGTCCTGCTGCTTTCCCGCATTTCAGTAGCTTTATGGCGTTCAGGACTTCCATTTTCGTTGGGGGATTTATGTTCACTTGTAATTCAGCGGCTGCAGGTGGTATTTCTGGACGAAGTGCAGGTGGTGGTCGATTCAAGAGCTTCTTGAAGTGGTCGGCCCATCGTTTCCTCTGTTTCTCTTCTTTTGTAATTAAATTTCCTTCTTCATCTTTTATTGGTTTCATCTGTGTTGGTCTCTTCCCTGATAGCAACCTGGTTATTTGATACAATGTCGTCAGGTCTCTCTTACCTGCAGCCTGTTCTGCTTCACTTGCCAGTGTTCGTAGAAGTGTCTTTTGTCTTTGCGTGCACTCTTCTTCACTTCTTTATCCAGTGTTTTATACATTGTGCTCAGTTCCTCTTGTCGTTGAGCATCCTTGCACTGGTTTATCTTCTGCTTCACCATCCTCCTCTCCTCTATCAGCTTCCAGGTATCCGTCGAGATCCATTCCTTGTCTTCTTTCTTCTTCCTTCCTAATACTGTTGTGCAGGTTTCTTTCCACATAGCTTTCAAAGACTTCCAGTGTTCTTCCACACAGGTTTCTTCAGGGATGTCCCTCGACGTCTCCCATTTTGTCTTGATGGCTGCTTTGAAGATCTCCTTTGTAGTTTCATCCTTCAGTTTCCGAGTGTTGTACTTGAATTGAGGTCTATCACCAGCTTCCTTGAAGGCTTTTAACTTGATTTGGAAGGTTCCTTGCACTAGATAGTGGTCTGAACCTACATCTGCTCCTCTTCTTGACCTTGTGTTAAGTAGACTGCGTCTCCATTTTCTTGAGATTGAGATAAAGTCGATTTGATTTTTAGTGTGTCCATCTGGTGAAATCCATGTCGCTTTGTGGATATCCTTGTGCCTGAACACACTGCCTCCAATCACCAAATCGTTGAATGCACAGAATTCTGCAAACAATTCTCCATTCTCATTCATTTCACCTAGCGCCTCTCGACCCATGGTTAGTTCTCTTCCCGTGTTGTCCCCTCCCAGTTTGGCATTCATGTCGCCCATTAGAATTTTGATATCGCCAACTGACGTCTTGTCCAGTGTTGATTGAAGTTGTCTGTAGAATTCCTCCTTTTTCTCTTGCTCTGCATTATTTGTAGGTGCATAACATTGTATGATTGTGACCTTTCTTCCTTTTGAGTTGAATCTTGCTGTCATGATCCTGGAGGAGATTGGTTCCCACTGCATGAGAGCCTTCGATGCTCTTGAGGACATCATGATAGCCACTCCCTCAGTGTGCTCGTGGTTGGCGTCTGGGTGACCGGAGTAGATTATTGATTCTCCAGTTGACAGTTTGGAGAGTCCACTCCCATTCCATCTGCTTTCGCAAATCCCAAGCACTTCGATGTTATACCTTCTCATCTCCTTTGCAATCTGGGCTGCCTTACTGGGTTCAAACATCGTGCGGACATTCCATGTCCCCACGTTTACTTTCGCTTTCATCGAGAGAAGACACATCGGCCAATTGGCTTCCCGAAGGCTTTCACCAACTGGCGTCATTTCGCCTCTCCGATTCCAGCGGGGAATAAGTTTGTTTTCATTTTTTATATTTTGTTTGTGCTTTGAAGTTTCTTTAGCGGTTAGATTTGTTTTACGGGGTAGGGTTGCTAGCCCTATGCCCAACCTTCCCTCTTTACCCGGGCTTAGGACCGGCTAGTAACTAGTAAACTAGTTAACCAGGCGAGGTTACATGAATACATAGGTGCTACAAATACAAGAAAGCGCAATTTCATACTGAGTAAACATTTATTACAAGACTTAAAAACTATTTAACAGATTTTTACGACGAGGATTTAGTCATTTATTCAGAACTGCTTCTTTCAATGACGTTGGACATCGAAATGCAATGAGAATTACTGTCTTAGTTTTACCCGCTCTGAAAGTGAGTGTAACTCTGATAATTAGTCGAGCTTACCTTAGTCGACAGTCGTCTCCTTCTTCTCCCACCTACTTGGTCTCTTACACTGCGGAACCAATCTGTCATAATTTTTGCTGCATCTTCCCCTGTACTACCACAGACCCACAATGACGACCACTTATGCATCCTGTAAGTTTACATAACAGTTTACGTCGAACACTTCTAGGTCCCCTAGACTTGAATCGTATATGAAAGAGATAGTTAAATTGCAACACAAAATTATGCGTAAGTTTTAGTTGATAAACGCATTATAGTATTCAGAGGGAATGACTGCAAATTTGAAAGTAACAACGAAGCTGCTTTCACTTTTCTCTGCTTATACGCTGAACAGAACGGCATCCTCTAGTGCTATTTCAACAGATGACTTCCATGCCCACTTTCCACTGGTAACGCAGGACCAGTTAGAATATTCGGAAGCGTTTTTGAAGGATGAAGACTTTAGAGGAATATTTGTGTTACAATTATTGAATTCTAAAATTGCAGACCGCGAAGAAGATTACCAAAGTACAAGATGAGCCTAAGTCATCTTTGAAAGTTATGATGAACAGCATCTTCGAACCTGATCTCGGCATGCAGTTTACCATGCTTGGAACTTCAAGAAAGGCCGGGATCATCAACTATAATTTCTATAAAATAATGAGATGTAAGATTCACGTTTATCACCATCCTCTCCGTAGCTGTTATCACTTCTAAGTTCGCCGGTCCACTCATATCTCAACGTGAAATTGGAGGTTTAATGGATGCTACTACAAATTTTTAATTCCACAATATACGGGACAAGGTGGTTAGAGGTTTTGAGCCGACAGCATTCGTAAGTTCTACTGTACATCCCCTTAGCACTAATCATCTCACCGCCAAAAAAAAACTGATTTCCTACTCTTTCATTTTTACAGCCTACACCTTTCAGCAATACCGCAAAACAGACAGAACCGGTAGGTTTACTTCGAATTTTGCAATTATATTTGATAACGTGATCAATGCTGCAGTGTACAAAACTAGAACTTTTTTAAAAAGCCCAACACTGTAGAAATGAAAATGAATGAGACGCACCAATTGCAACCAATTTCTTGCGAACACTTTCTTTAAGCATAAGTACCATAAAACGACGTGTACTTTTTCCTTTTTCAGGGGAATGTGCGTGAGCAATGCGATATGTTGCGTAGTTTAATCATAGAATGTGGTCATTTTGCGTCAATAAAGCGGTTAGCACTGAAATAGTCCTTGAATAAGGCTCGGGTTGTGCGTAAATAAAGCGGTCAGTGCTGAGATAATGGTGTGAATAGCGTATATATTATCATCCATGCGTAAGGGTCATGGTTTTCTCGTCGAATAATCAACACCTGGAACCGACACCCAGAGAAAGAGGTGTCCGCGTCATCCATTGACTCGCTCGAAATAGGATTGGGCAAAGACAGAAATCTACTGGAAAAAGATTATTAAAGGCTTCCAGCATCCTATCCTCAAACAACACCTGAAATCCGGATGCGGGACCTTCAGCATCCAACATTGAACATTAAATGTGCAAGCAAAGTAAAATTTCTGTATTGAACTGTAGCTTCTAGGTCTTGAAACCCGGATCGTTTTCTTCTTTCGTATGCCTCCAGTATTCACAAAAATCTCTTCCGCTCACCTTTTTTTCAATCAGCATGAAGGCGGGGTGAAAAAGGGGACATACTGCAGACTGCTATGAAAAATCAGGGCGAAATGCGCTATTTTGCAACATTTCTCCCAATTTCACCCTTGTCTTCTGGCCAAAGTCACATTGTTCATAAAATGCTAGGTGCTTTTTCAATTTGCCCCATGTTTCCTCTCGAAACACCCCACTTTTTTCCGGCTTAGTCTTGTGTTGTTTCATTCAGCCCGTGTGTTTCCTTTTTTCTCCCCCTTCCACGACGGTTTACTCTCCAGTCTATCATTCCAGAAGGGCTATTGCTTACGCCAAATACTTTATTCATTCTCCACCCGTATGCAAAATTACTATCGGAAAATTGCATGTCCTTCAATAAGTCATACCCTACATGAATACATAGGTGCTACAAATACAAGAAAGCGCAATTTCATACTGAGTAAACATTTATTACAAGACTTAAAAACTATTTAACAGATTTTTACGACGAGGATTTAGTCATTTATTCAGAACTGCTTCTTTCAATGACGTTGGACATCGAAATGCAATGAGAATTACTGTCTTAGTTTTACCCGCTCTGAAAGTGAGTGTAACTCTGATAATTAGTCGAGCTTACCTTAGTCGACAGTCGTCTCCTTCTTCTCCCACCTACTTGGTCTCTTACACTGCGGAACCAATCTGTCATAATTTTTCTATGGATGCTGTCGAAGTTTCCTGCACCTTCGAGTTGCGTTAACTGGAAAATTTTAATTGTTCCTGAAAAGTGTAAATCATGCGTACCAGTGACAACTTATTTCTAATGGTCATTTCTATTCGTGTGTGTTTGATGCCTTTCTTCGACTTCGTACCAGCCCAAGACGGTGAGCGAGTTCCGTTTGAAATATGTGATGCAACATTACAGTTAATGTCATCTTCATATTGCTGGAGCTGAGGTTGTATAATTCTGCATACCACAAGAGTTGGTCTGTGCATTGGCACGACCTACGAAGCTATTATGAAAATCTTCTTGATCTAGTTTCATTTCCAGTATTTCAAATCCTCCAACGAATGTTATGGGTAGACCAGTATCAACGGAGATTTTGTGAACAGCTGCAGACACTGAGGCTTTCTGGCACCTTAGCAAACGAACTATAACCTGTATCTGCATCTCTATCGTTTTCAGGCAGCTTTTAGGGGTTGTCTGAAAAGTTGATGAACTTACCGATCATTGCCTACCCACCAGCTTTGGTGAACCCATTTCTTCAGAAAAGTTGCTGTAAGAGCTGTAAGGAAATGTGTGTTTGCAGCTAACTTGTGATTTTCGAAGTTGGTTGTCCAACAGAATTCACTTTATTTGAAGACATAACAGGTTCAATGTGAACAAGGTGGTATGGAGGCTTACGACATAGGTGTACAGCTGACAGCTTCCGTTGTTCGCCTGCAGACATTTAAGGTGCATGGTAATATAATACTAGCTCATTCAATGAACTCATCGACTTCGAGTAGTCAGGGCTGCCAAACTGGAAGCTAGGGTTCTCTATAATTGAAGAAGTATATTCGTCTTAATGTTTTGAAGTTGTGTTTGTCTATGGTATATTACGATGAAATAATGACAGCTGTTATTTTATATCCAGCCTGTCATAAGTTAAATGATTATTTTTGTAAGATATCTTCTGCATTAGCAATATTTTCAAAAGTAATAATTATGCTAATGCAAATATTTCTAATCAGAAATGGTTTTAATTTTCCACCTGGTGACAAAAGTGTCTTCACTTTTGATATTACTTAATAAGCATTTTGGTGTACACTGATGTTTATGCATGTGGGATGGACGAAAGTGACACATGTGGTTCACAGCTCACCGAGGATACTAGAATACAATCTTGTGTCGTCGGTTGAATAGGTTTGTGCATTTTTTTTCGTCTAATTTCAGTGTGATACGGCATTCCTCACGACGTGTGCTATTCGAGATACCCCTGAAGCAAAAGTATGGCGACGTATTCGACATCTGCGATAACGTTGCTACGCTTCATATATAAAAATAGGTATACTAGGTGAGCATTTTATGATAAACGTTTCGTAGGTTCCTCAGAGGAACGATATATACTCCTGATAACTTCCAATTAAGCATGTGTACATAAGCCATTATAAGCTAGGCTTGCCTAGAACGGCAAACGCTTTCTGTTTAGATTGTCTTGACCAATAGACGCGAGCACCAAGTATAACAATAATGAGTAGTGCAGAAAGCGAGAGACATGCCACTTTATATCACTACTTTCCCCAATATCTAATACGAAAACAATATTCCAATCATAAAATTGATAGTAGGTAGTAGTGGTAGTGGGATCTAGAATGCGCACTTCGTCCTATTCAGAACTCTTCACCTGGATTTGCCTGCCTCCCAGTGAGTGACGTTGCTCCCGCCGGGGTCCGAACCCGGGACCGATCGCTCCAAACGCCAGAGCGTTATCCACTAGACCACCAGGGACAACGGTCACTGGGAAATAGGTGTGTCCACCTGACGAGTCCAAAATAGGACGAAATGCGCATCCTGAATTCCACTGCTAGTCAATATCCATCAATATCACATAACTAAAAACACAGACAATATACAGGCATCCGCGCAGGATCCTATATGCCAATAGAGACCGACCTATTCCTTACACTGATATTTGATAGCGAAGCCGCTATAACATTTTATTTCGCAGGTGCGCAATCAATGCGATAATTATCTGTGAAAACATATCAAGAGTTTCTAAGTGCGGCGGGACTACTGCCTCACGTTTTCTGAACCGTAGAACAACGATGACCGTCAACTTGGAACCCCATTTTATAAGGGGGAGAAATAGGAGTTTTACGGTATGGATTTGCCATTGTAATAGAGATACATCTGTAATCAGTGCTGTCAACTGCGGCAGTACTCGTATTTACTGATAATGGTGAACCTTCGCGAACGCACATAGCACATGTGTCCAGCGGTGTCTGTAGCAAACCTTCGGGGTTTGGTAACAACGTATAATCAGCATCGCGTCCTCCCCAAAGTTGTTTACGGCTGTTGGTCCACCTTGAAAAACAATCACGTTATAGAGTGATGTAGTGGAAATGTGAACCACTCTCCTGGTAAACGTCTGCTTACAGGCGTCAACTTTGTGCGCCGGAAAGCATATACGTCTGTTGTTTCCTAGGGCCTGAAATTAGCAAGAACGTGCGGCTTCACTTATCGCTGTCAGTCCGCTGCTACTCATCTTTCGCTCCAAGGATCTGAGATATTATTCAAATGAGAGGCTAGAGAACTTATCACGGCAGCCATGTTGTTTGACATCCACAGGCAAATGTATGACTGCACGCACGTCATACAATGCCCGCTCGGTTCCTCGGGTGTATGCGTAGTTGCCAACGCAGTGTCCTAGTCGCTGAACAACGACGTCTGCGAACCGTAAGCAGTACTTAAAGTGGTATAAAATCTAAGTGGACACCGACAGTTCCATGAAGTTATAGAATGGAAAGTTCTATAGTATGGCACGTAAGACCAGTGGACACAGGTGCAAGAGTAATAGTCTTCATTAGGTGGCTTGCTGAAGGACATTTGTCGGCACTTCCATTAAAAATCTCTTAAGGTAATTGATTTCATTTGCAGCACTCTATCGTCTGTAGCCTCCGAAATTGCCTGGGACACACCATACTGCAGGTCTTTGGACAGCTGCTCCCATGTACTGGTTGGCTTCTTCATAACACCAAGATATATGAGATGCAAATGGTCGGAGGTGAAGCATATCATCATTTCTGTGTCCGACTTCTCAAAGGGTGAGTGAGCCTCGTGCCGAGATTCACCCTTGGCACATGGAACTATATGTTTGGTCAACATTTTTTCGTACCTAAAACCTCACCATGACATTCAGCATCTCACCTGTCACACCTCGTCCTCTGCGTATAACCGGATATCATTTTAACCAATGAACGGGTGGGGGTGTTGCGCAGGTCACCTGCCAACTCATGGGAACAAAGCGGTTTCCAATATCCAATATTGATAGTGCGAGCGTAGAAAACTAGTAGTTTTTGATCTCTCGCGTCTAGTTCTTAGGGCTTGGTTCCAGTTGTTCGGTTTACTCCTGCAGTGGACGAGGAAATCCCCTCTGCTTTCTTGCTTTTAGCTTCGGTGAGGTGGATGTTTTGTGGGTTAGTAGGTTGTAATTTGTAGAGTGATTAGGGAGCTACGGGTTGCTGGGAAGTTTAGAGAACTGCCATGACTCCTGTCTGTGTAGGTACCTGGAAGAGAATAGTAAGGTAGTGGTAAAGGAATGAAGAGAGAATAAAGAAGAGAGTGAAGTAGCACCATAGAGACTCTGGGAGCTGGGTTAAGGCCGTATCGCTAACCATCCTTGCCTTTAAACAGGAGTTTACGTAGATAGCCACTCCCCCTCCTGCTCTATGTTCCCTGTCCCTGCGGAAGAGTTCCATGCCAGCAACACGCATCTCTTCGTCGGAGATGTCCGAGAGCCAGGATTCGGTGATGAATATGATGTCGGAGTGCTGATGTTCACGCAGCGTCCTCATTTTTGCTACCTTCCCTATTAGCCCCCTAACGTTGCTGTACATACATATTAGAGTGTACCTGATGAGAGGGGAGGTCTGGATGTGTATTTTCGCGGGATGAGCGCTTACGTGGTTGAATTTAGCCTCGCCAGTCCTCATAGGACTGGCATTGTTCCGTTTTTTTGTGTTTTGTTCTTAACTTGGGTGGGGGCTGTAGCAGTGGTGGCTTCTTTACTTGATGTATCTAACTCACTGGTCAGCGCCTGTGTGACGACCACTGACTCCAGAGGTCTTGGTGGTTGCCGTCTCTCCTCTTGCCTTGTGGGTCTAGGCTTACTTTCACATATACGTATTGAGCCACCCATGCGATCTTTCGCATTATACCATGCGTGCAGAACGTCTGTGAGGGAGGCATATGAGTCGAACTGGACGGCAAGTAGTCTGGGATTGGGTATGGTCTTCAGGTGCGCTGGCCTTGGCAGTCTACTGACGCTGTTGGCCGGTATACTGTTGAGACCAACTTTGGTTGAGAGCCATTGCCATTGTTGGACGTCGTGAAAGTACCGATCTTTGACCGAGCTGTCACTTGGCAATTCTGGAATCCCATGTACAACTATAGTGTTGTTTCTGTTGGGATTTCCAACCGCTGACTTTCTCTCCTCCTCTCTTACTGACCATGGCTTGTCAGGCCTGGCCCGAATTTTACAGGCATTAACAACGTCCGGTTGTCGCGAGAGGAGGAGTGTGTCTTCAGCCTCTTTGGCGGTATTTAGGGACACACGTAAAGGGGGTGGCTTATCTCGGGGTGCATGGCTTCCTCGAGAAAGGCGACACAAAGTTGCAGGGAGGGGAGGGAGTCCCAGCATCTGACAGTAGTCGGTCCACATTCGGCTGTCAAATTGTTCCCTCTCGACCAACAATGAGTCTGTCGATACATCGACGTTGAACAAAATGATCGAGTTGGTCCTCCTGTGACCTGGGTTCGTTGTGGGTGGCACGCCCGACTTACCAATGGGTTTGAGTAATTCCACTGGTTGTTTCTCAGTCACGGTGTGTGGGGTGTTCGGAATGGGTTTCGTAGAGGCTTCGGCGGTCGATGTCTTTGGCCATGCGCTTGACGTCCCCTGGGGCCGGGTGGGGGTATGGAGACTTGACCTAATATGGTCCCCACGCGAGATGGCGTGCCCACAGCTGGAGCTCTAGGTCTGTTTCCAGGTCTCTCTGTGTTATCCTTTGGTGTTAACCCTACCTTATTCGAGGATGCTGGTAGCTTTTGCGTGGCGGAGAGCATCTCCTTCAGGCTTTCTGTGCGGAGTGCGGGCATTTTCCTGCACTCTGGACAGATGTACCAGAACCACTTGCATGGTTGTCTCTTCATCAGCTTATAGTATTGTCGGGGGACTTTGGTATCGCAGTGGCAATGCACCCATCGTTGACACAGGTTGCATGCAAATGCCTCATCGACTACCGAAACAACTTTGGTGCAAACACTGCAGCCATCGGGTGTCGTAATACAGCCTTCCTTCCATGAATAAGGTGCTACGGATTGTGGCGAACTGCTTGTGGCTGCCTTGTTCTGAAGCCTTTTACGTCGTCTTCTATGTTCAGGCATGGTATGATCCTTGCTCAAGATAGGACTAGTTTGTGACGGGTTAGTGCTACTCTGTGTCACCTGTCTGATGGCTACTGGAATTCTAGAAACATGGGTTGGCCACTTCTTCAGAAGTTCGATGTTCTGCCCTACCTCTGTTTGTCTTCTAGTACAGACTAGTGTGTTGTTTAGGGTGTTACTGGCCGTTGTTGTGCACGACCGCGTTATCCGTGTCAAAGCTTCAGACCTAGCGTTTTGGGCAGACATGTCGCTATGATATAAACTTCTTGGGAAAACAAGTAGTTAACAACAATAAGAGGGTTGAAGACTGAATGCAGGAAAAGGACAGAATAGAAAAGGGAAGATAATTTATGTTGGCTCACCTTCAGACACTTGTCACTTGATCCTCTGCTCTTGACCAACGAGTTTAACCGTAAGCTCCAGATGCGTATGTATAACCAGGGAAGATATTTCCTGGGGAATGACCTCCGAGGAGAACCGAGAGCTAAGGCAGTTTGGCAGCTGAAACGCCCAAGAACCACTGACAGGAGGTAGACCGGTTGGTTCAAAGGAATAATAATGCCAATTTTCAACTGTTGAGGAGTGAGCTGACGAATGCGCAGGGGTGAGGTGCGTGGACGGACAGAAGTGCTGCAAACGTTCGATGTTTTTAGATTGAGTATTGAAAGTGGGAGTTTTTCATTGTGGAAAAATCCAAAAGCTGAGAGACGAGCGAAACACGTCACAAACCAAGGAGCGCGCCCTGTTTGAAGAAGCCAATGTAACTCGGCTCTTCAAAATACCTGATGACTCCACAATGACCTCGTCAATGTATTGCGTCGTATTATCCGGTTTGATGAAGCTATCATAAACACCAGTCAAAGGTACGTTCATTATCACGGAATAAGAAATTCTATCTAGAATAGGCCATAGTTGTTTAGTAAAACCATTGTACAACGACACTCCATCAATATTTAGTTGCAGCTCAATAGCCTCACTCATTTTCAACCATTCACGTGGCAATATTAACCTACTCAGCTTCTTTTTCACACCAATATAAAGGTAGATGTAAGATCCGGTGCGCTTTCCCACACAGTCCTTCGGTGTTCGGTTCAAAATCGTTTGAGGGTTTGTGGGCATTTCCAGCACAAGCCAGTGTACGGTTTGTAAATTTTTTCCTAAACATCAGCGATATGTCTTGCGTTAGACATATTCCAGTGGCTGCAAGAAATATGTTGCTACTCATCGTATCTTCGTAATCCGTTTCACTGGGTACATCCACTTAATTTTACTTGGGCTATGCAAATGAAGTTCACCTTCAAGGTAGACTCCTATCTACATCTACCGTACATCAACTGCAATGTTATCGATGGCGTATTCAGCTGTTTCCTCTTCCAAAACCCCTAAATGGAAGTTACGATGAGAAATTTAAAGGGACACCGCAGTCTGTATCAATTCCTGACAGTGGTTTTCCAGTGTATTTGGCATATTTGTGATGCTTGCCCTGAGTTAAAGTTCCAAAGACCTCTTCAGAAGTTATTCCCTCCTCGAACGTAAGACATCCTCCACTTTCCTACGTCAACGAAAAAGTGTGCCACGGTGGCGAACACGACTTCGTCCATCTACATTCAGATGAGAATTAAGTCACTGAGCTGCAGACATCTGCACGCCACGCTACAGGAAGGTAGTGCACAGAAATCCGGCATGAACCAGACACTATTTATGAAGTCATGAGATTCGGACCATTGGAACAAAGAGAGTTGTTTGGGAGCAACTGCGAGTCAGTGGCTTTCATTTAGACGAACAACAATGGATGCCTGTAGCATATTTGTAAAACTTGCGGCCTATCCACTTGAGAATGATCCCTACATTTGAGAGATGAGCTGAAGGAAACGAATTATGGAAGGGAATACTGATAAGGATATCATAGAACACTAGCTCCTTCGGGCCGGACTAAAACGCCGATATCTACAGCTGCAAGAAATTCATAAACTGGTGCGAAGAATTTTTCCACTTGAATATTTAGGTCACTGACAAATAGTAAGTTGCGTACCTCTGAAGACAAAATATTTCATGGTCCCGTGTTTTGCTCCTTGTTCCTCAACCTTGGCAGGGACTTTTTCTTCCCCTTGTTTCGTCCTAAGTTTCGTGATAGATCCCTTGCGTATATATGTACACATGAATATACAGATACATACACATACTTGTACATATATATGTATGTATATATATACGTGGCTCGTAAGTTGTACTATGCATTCTGTCCCTGTTGTTTTGGCCTACTTAATTAATTAATGGGTTATCGAAAAGCTTGTAGTGTCCTCATTTGTTTGACTGGGCCTACCTTAGGCCACTTATATTAGCAGGGAAATTTTAATAGGGCCAGGTGTTAAGAAATCGATAGCACTCCCTGGAGCATCAGCATTTTATCTAGAATATGAAGTTGCGTAGGTTTCGCAGTTACTGCCCACGCCCAGTCATCTAGGCGTTCGGAGGGCCTACTTTGTTGGGAGTAGTAGAACTTAGTTGTGTTGGACATGAGGATTTGTTTAGTGGACGGCTGAACTGAACAGGTGATCTTCAAGCCTTCATTTCGACGAGGAGTTCGCCTGATGTTTGGGAGAACTCATGAGAAGGGAAGTAGGCATATATGCTCCGAATTTTTTACCTCAGTTGCGCGCGCTTGGTTAGTTGATTCATAGCAGCCTGCCTGCCAGGACTAAAGTTGTTGGCCAGATGAAAATGATGAGTCATGAAGAATCTTGAGAAGGAAGGTGAGGTCGATTCTCAGCCGCCCCATCCAAAGTGGTTGAAACTTAAGGAATGTACATCTAGACATGTGGGCTGTCCATATTCACATCTGAGCGGGCCAGATGTGAGATATGTCTGGACACTTTCTATCCCAGATTTGTCATCATTAAAGATACCACCGCAGGGGTGGTCTCGTACTAGTCTTGTAAGGTAGGAGTTTTACCTCGCAGCTGGACAAGTTGCAGATTATACAAACTAGAAGAATTCTTGACTTTCGGGCCTGAGTAGCTACTTGTTTAGTGAATATCAAGTCACCGGAATGTCTCGGGCCTAAGTTGGCCACACTTTGAAGGCTAGGTAGCTTCTTAGCATGCACACCTAGTCACACGCTTAAAGTGTGCACCGAACCATATTCTGACACGCTTGTCTGTTTTGAGTGGGAGCTTCCATGTAGTGGGCCAGTTGATCGTCCAGCCTAGTACTATCCGTGCCAGTGTTTGAAAGTAGCTTGAGTTGTCAACGGAGAGCGTACAGACTACCCTCGAGCCTCTGGCAAGCAGAAACGGTTCGCCATAAGTGAAAATATCACAGTGGTATTTGACAGAGAGAGCGAACAGCAAAGGACCTAGCACACCGCCTTGGATGACACCAAGTATGATGGGTCTAGGCTTTGAAAGATAGAGCCCAACTCTCACTGCTCGTGAAAAGTTGCGAGGGAAGAATCGGATCCAACCCAGCGGGGGGTATTCTGGTTTTTGATTTTAAGTTTTTCATAGTAGCAGAGAATTGTCAATGCGGTCATACGCTTTGGGGATGTCAAAACAGAGGTCTAGGATTGACAACGGCTGGTCACGGTTAGTGGTTGTGCAGTTAAAGAAGTCAGTGACAAATGATGCAAGAACCCAAGGTGACCAAAAGTAATAGCACTGTTTCCTAGCCCATCTTGTGGAACTTTTTCTTTCCCATAATTCTACAAGCATCACTGTAATACTCAATGGCCAGCAGTCACGCACTTCGCTCTTTGCACCGCACTCATATTTAAGTAGGATGTCTTCCACTAGTGAAGGCACGAGGAAGTTTTCAAAGAGGTGCGGCATAGCCTAAGCATCAATATTAAAATATCAGGGCCACCAATTTTGAAGAAACGGAATGATATTCTATCTGCACGTGAACCGTAGGAACTTTTGAATGCTCCAGTTGCCTGAATAATGTCATCACATAGAAATTCAATAGCACGAATAAATGGAACGATGGCCACTGGATGCCATATTGAGTTTACATCAGAGAAGTCTGATAGCGGCGGGTGGCTAGAATCAAACGTGTTGCTGACTGGCTCCCGCAATTCTCCCGGTTTATTATAAACCTAATCGTGGTGGATGAGAAAACTAGCGTTATGGTTCCGCCGCCTTGTCCACTCCCTTAGGAGTTCTGTAGGCGCGCTTACTTTGGAGGGGTTGCAGTGGCACATAATTCAACGACGAGAATCAGAATTGGTACCAACCTCTATAGTTTTGTCGGACTCGCTAGGCTGGGGGCGCATGGTCACGCATCCACGCCATCTGGCACGTTGTCATGTTACGTTGCCCTGCCGGTAATTGGTCCTCTGGTCAGCTAGTCAGAAGGCATTGGTAATTTGGCACGACCTCAGAATTGTACCATCCCATCTGGCCATGCTATTGCGTTCTTCCTTGGTTCAGCGTTCGCGGGAACATTACAAGAACGAATGGTCAGTGATCGGTCCCCGAGTTTCTCAAGTTTTCACAAGAAGAATTCCTAAACAGCTAGTCAGGGCCCGGTGTCGTTCGTGCTTCTGGGGGAGTTTGCAGTCAGTTTCGCTTGATGTTTTTTGGCAGTTTTATTCAGGTGTTCCTGTTGCCCCCATTCCTCTATATGTCATTCTAGTTTTTCACGCAAATTTGTCTCACATGGGACAAATTTTACGGGTGGGCCGAAATGCGCTATCATCTTGCAGAGCATGTATGTCGCGTTTATTTTCGCAGAGTAAGACATTGAGACAATAAGCCCCCTTAACTAATGAACCACTTTAAGGTGCGCACCGACAGACAGTACTCCATCCGAAAAGTTGACGCCTCAGTCCGCCCTATCTTATGTATCTCAGGTACATCAGTTTTCAAGTCTTTGTCCTGTGTGTTCTTAGTAACCTCCAGTCCCGACTATTTTAGCGTTCATCTCTTCCATACTCACAAAACTACTTGGCTGGCTTTAATATCACCGTGATGCCTACATGAAGTGCGAGTTTTAACTCATTTCTTACGATGGTAGCCTCATTCAGTATTTCGTATTTTTCTTCCAGATTCTATTGACTACCTAGGACTTTCAGCCTCAGAAACTTTCACGACACGCTTAATTTTCTTGCCTACTCGTCTGCACGTACACATGATCGAACGCATAAATGCGCTGCATAACTGATGAAGCTGCTTTTATTCCGCACGCGGGGATGCTCACCATTACTTTTTAAAGTTATGAATGAAGTAAAAAAATTTAAAGTCGATACTTTCCGTATTGTAATTTAATTGCTCTTTAGGCTGTGCGTTTGTTGCACTGAAAGAGGTGCCGTAACGATGAAATTGTTTTTGAACTCCATACAAAGCCTGATATAAAACTGTATCTGAAGCGGGATGAAAGTGCCTTTTTGTAGAGCCATTCATCTGCTTAGCTTTCATCGTGCTTACTCTAGAGAGGCAAGATCGTCACTTCCAGTATATGGTAACGTGTAAAGATGAATGACGTTCACTGACTTTGGGTTCTTCAAGTTCAGCTACTCCTGGCTAAGACGTTCGTCGAATGTTGACTGTGGTGGACATTCAGCATTTTCATACTGACTTGGGTAGTGTCCATGGGCTGATATAAGAGACAAATTTACCATCAGATATTTAGAATTCTTATTCCTCTCTAGCCGTTTAGCTGAAATGTGTCAGAGTGATTTCATGGTCAGTCGATATTCGTGTGAATTTCGCCACTTGAGTTCTGTCCTCCCACTACAGACAGCGTTTTTATTGGAAATAGAAGCAAATTAGGGGGTACAGCAGAGGATTTGCCTAAACACTGGTGGACAAAGTTTCCACTGATTACCGCTATCAAAGATGCAAGAAGTTTCAGCTGTCACCATTTTGGTTCTGGAGGATGAAACTAAACCCGACTATCAGTTTCGGGATGGTTAATGAATTTGTGTACTTCCTCGACGATGACCTCAATTCCAACTTATCCGCAAAATGTAACCAGGCTTACATCTTTTAAACGCCCTCATCCCGTAAGAGACACAGACCTATTTTTCCTACTGGGAAATATGGCATCAATCGGAATAGCTTCCCTCTCACAGTCAGAAATGGCACCTGTCTGCAACACAAATCCTAAGTCGCCAGCTAAACAACCAGAAAAGTATCACAATACCCTACCCGATGAATGACCCATTTCTCCCTTCTCAAAAAATATCACGATAATTAGCGCAACTAATCCGAGCACTTTAGGATCTTCAATAAGACGATGCAAAGATTACATATCCGGTTCCACGACTCTCTGGGTGAAATATTATTATGGAAATCTTGGCTAATTTATCTATATTCACATAACTCGAGTTGAGGTGCCAGATGGCATATTTTGTGAGTTTCACTCCTCTAAAGATGCTTGTTTCCATGGTCGACACATTCTGTTGCTCTAAAAATACTAGAGGCTGATATTGTTTGCTTAGTGATCACTTTAATACACGTGGTTTCACGACCCTCCCTAACATGTTTCTCGCTTCGCTTCCTCAGCTTGATCCTGCTTTTGGTTTTGTTGCCGATTTTTTTTCACTCTGCATTTTACTCTTAAGTCTTAAGTTACCCCATGCTTTTTCCCCAGCCCATGGGATCTTTGTTCCGTGTGCTTTCGTCCAGAATCAAACGCAACTTCCCTTTCATTTTTGCGGAATTTTGTTTTTTAAGGATGTTCACTCACAACTCGTCTTCCTTAATATACGAAAGCCACACCCCCAACTTCCTGTAGAATGCTCCTTCCACCATCATCAGCTCCTTTCGCATTTGTGCAAAATAACGTTGAAAAAATGTGATAGTATTATTTAAACATGAACGTAGAGTGGCACGCAAAGGTATCGTAAACTACCTACCGGTAAATACTACAAACTTGAACTTACTAACCCCTGTGGTCAACAGCCCCCAGTAATTAAACGGTCTTACTTTGCTGAAGCTGTTCTCACCGCTTCCTATTTCTTCTGGGTTTCCCATAATGGTGATGCCATAGACCCAGTCATTGGGACGGTCACACTTTACTCATACATCGGTATGCAGCACTGTTGATTGCAATACACAGAAAAGAGTGTTACTTTTTGAAGTGTGTCTTTCCTTCTCCCAGCATTATGTCACCGGTCAGGGAAACTCTGCATCACCAGTCCTACTTTTCCTGTGATAATCATAAAAGATATCCTGAGAAACCTCCATACCACATCGCAGTTTACGTACCAGTGGGTTTTGCAACAGGTAGACTTTCAGTGCATTCAAACCATTAAGGTTCTGCCGATTGTGAGTTTTTGGTTCTATAATACAGTAATCTATTGCAAATTCTATGAACTTTATACCATTTGCAACCCTTGTTATCCCCTTATGGCACTTATCCCACTGTAAATACCGCCCCTAGTTTAGCCTGCCCGACCAAAGTGTTCATTCTAATCCACAATACTTTTTTTAGAGCTCCGTGTTAACTAGTGATTCCCCTCCCAAGAGAATTTTATTTTGCTGCAACTATTCGGGACATGAGGGCTTGTTTCATTTGAAATTCACTTGGTGTATTTTATTTAATGGAAACTTTGGATGTGAATGTATATTTCTTGTCACTTTTCCATATAGCCAACATGCTGTTGCTCGTGAAAGTGGCCTGATTATGTTTCAGAAATAAACGTTAGCATCAGAACAGTTACAATCAGCGTAGTTTGCTTTTTGTTGCCAGAATTTTCAGGAAAATCTTGAACCACTGCTACATCACTTACAATTTAAAATTGGCAAACGTTATTTGAACAAAAAGCTTATTTTTCACCTTACCCAAATATCCCGGGAGAGAAATATCTCCAGTCCAGAAGCCCGGCAGCAGCTTCATTAGTTACCTGTTATTCGTCGGGATAAATCATTCACGTTGACCGGAATTACTTTCGTGAATTGACATTTACGTCAAGACTGTTTGCATACTCCATTTCTACGGGAATACCTTGACCCTTTTGCCGAACGTTTTTCGAACCTTCTGAAAAATCAGCACTCTTTGGACACAATGAAGGACAGAAATGTGTGTGAGTGGAGGTACAGCCTCTGAAATCTTCACTCACAAATCGTTGTAAATGTATTTCTGGTTGCGATTCTAGAATAACATTGCTGGGCAGCCAAGATAGTGAAATATAAAACGCATATGAATCGCACAGGTTGAAGAATAAATAATTCAATGGATTGGTATCTGCAAGCGTACTATCAGTTTGTGTGAGGAAGCAAGCTTTCAGCAAGACATAAAGAGTATGAAAACTAGTTGAAGTATCTGAGTCGATCACAAGTGCCGCAAGTTATGCCAAAGCAAACGTTTTTCTGATAGGAATGTTTGATATGCCATGTAAAAATTTACCAGAGAAAAGACATTGAAATAAACTCAGATGTTTAAGCTAGTTCCTCATCTTGCAGGTGAGCCTTAAAATGTGTCACTGAAAACAGTTTTTTTAAAAATACACCTCTGAAATCAGTTGAGAGTTCGGAGAAGCACGAGTGAACAGGTATACTTGCACCGACAATTCAGCCTTTCTGTAGAATAAATTCAATCAAATTTCTCGGAATCATTTTCCTGAGGCAGGAAGGATTTGATTTTTCATGCCGATTTTAAGGGAGTAGGTAAAGCCTTTATGCCTCTGCCCATTTCTGAAGGTCTGCGAATTGCAGTTTAGGAGCGACGACAAAATACACACTAAGCATAGAAAGTTATATTGGACACTTCGATAAGGATACTGCATAATCACGACTATGATAAATGACGGCACGTTCTATTTTACGTCTACTAGTCTCCAATGCGAGCTTTAAGAAGGAAAATACCCCTTTAAAAAGACATTGCAGAGTTAAGATTGGTAGTGGGTTCGCTATTTATACAACAAAACAACCGACAGCTGCTACCCTAACGTGGTGGTCGGGTTGCATATCACAATGTCCCAACGAGCTATGCTGGTGGAACGCTTGTTCCCTCGAGGTCCTACCATACCAGAAAGGTCTGTTGGATAGTGGATAGACGAAAAGCAGTTACCGTTGTGGTGTAAATTGCTACACCATGATGTGGGTCTGAGGGCGAAGTCGTGCTGCTGCTAGCTGGATGGGGTGTGACAGCAGTAAGGTGTCTTCCTTGGATGACCAGCAGTGCCATGCTGATGCTGCCTTCTCAGTGGAAGGGGGGTTAGGAAAAGTCGGCCCCAAAGATACACTCCACCACGCCCCACGGTCTGCCGGGCCGGCGGTGTTGGTTCACTTGTCGTTTCCTTTCGACCATCCGGCCCCAAAAATACAAAAGTTCAAAATAATCATACTCAAAAGGCTTCATGTTACAGGCCTCAAGCAGATGTCCAATGGGCTCTGTGGCCACACAAATCTCTTTCAGGTACCTTAAGAAGAAATAGCCCTTCACGTGTGGGCAGCCGGGAAGTGTCAACCGCCCTCACAACTCTATCAGCACTCAAGTTTCCTCTGACCGCTATCCACCCCCCATCACTACCTGATCTTCCTTCACGTCTTTCAATTAACAATACCACATCATCTTCAATTTCCCATAGCTGTGTAGCCTTCGACGACTGAGTTCACAGAACTGCGTCCTTGGTCTCTTTAAACCAGGCTCCAAATTACATATTGGAGCCTTCAGTGTCCACACCCTCTGTCAAATTGATCAACAAGCTTCGTTGGCAAAGACTCTAGCAACTCGGGGCACGGATTTGTGCTGTGTTTTTGAGACACACATACAGGACCCAGGTGCGGTTATTCATCTAACCTCTCCTGGCCAATCTGGTGAATCCGCGGAATTCATCCTTCTAGTTTCTGGAGATTCCATAGCTTACTCTCGTGGTCTTGCAGGTGTAGGCATAGCACTAAGCACTAGGGCAGAAAACTCATTATTAGATTGGATCTCAGTTGATAGTCGCCTCTGCACTATGAGGCTGAATGGCACAATGAGAAACAAAAGGAATAGTGAGACTCACCGTTGTCTCTTTGTAATCTCTGTCTACGCACCCACTGACTGCAGTTCGGATGAAGTGAAGGACGAATTCTACCGTAAACTGTCTAACCCCCTCTCGAACGCCAAATGCTCGGGCGTAGTGGTTGTTGCAGGTGATTTCAACGCACAGGTGTGCAGACTGAGTGAGACAGAGAGTCGCTTAGGTGGCACTTTCGGAATCCCGACTGAACGTACAGATAACGGTGATCGCCAAATACAACTATGATCAGATAACCGCCTGTTTTTAGCTAGCACCAATTTCAGACTTAAAGAAAGACACCTTTTGACGTGGTGTCCACCGAGTTCAACTCAGCGATGGACACAGAGAGACCACATTGCTATTAGTCATCACAGGAGAGGATCGGTGGAAGACTGCAGCTCTTTCTGGGGTACATACTTGGACAGCTATCATGCGTTGGTCCGAGCACGTATATGCCTGCGTCTCAATGGACGATCACCCATTCAGAAAAAGCTTGTTGCCATCTTCACTCAGCTGTAAAAGCAGCACTGAAGACTAACCGACTCCAGAATGGTGTCTAAAAAGAGCCAGTGGATAGCAACAGCTTCTTCCAAACTAATGGATGCACGTGAACGCATACGCGCAGGCTCTGAGTGCAATGGAGAGCGAGCGCAACTTAAAAGTGGACTGATGAAAAGTCTACGCAACGATCGCCAACAGTGGTGGGCAACGAAGGCTAAAGAGATGGAAAAGGCAGCGGCGATCGGTAAAAGTGGACAGTTGTTTAGACTTATTAAAGAGACTGGAGGGAAAGGGTCGACAACAGTTAGTGAGACTGTAGGGAGAAGGACGGATCTGCGATTCACTCGCAGGGGAGACGACCGGAACAATGGGCAGGACACTTCGGGGAACAGTTTAACTGGCGTCCAGCCACCATTGCGTTGCCTGCTATCCAGTCAGATCCTGGATGGAACATTGAGATAGGTCCTCCGACACTAGGGGAAGTCGAAAAGGCCCTACCTTCAACTGCCCCTCCAATGAGACTCACTCAAGCAACAATGAGCTTACGAACTGACATAAGAATATTTCGCCTTAAAAACCAATTTTTTGTCTTTTGCATAACCCAAGTTGATATCAATGGACCGACCGAAAGTGTCTCCGCATCATGCTTTCCCTAGGTCTGGGACAGCTGATATTCCAACTGCAAGCACATCAGCACGTCTCTGGTGCATTGTGTGCGCGAACTCTAACAATCCAAAGTTATTTGGTAAATATAAACCACCACCGCCAATAACTGGCCGCATTCCTCACAACTCTGACCAAATTGCCCCCGGGCTACAGCCGGACAGTAAAGTCACTCTTTTGTGTAGTAAACCACCTTATCATAAAGGTAATAGGTGTTTTTAAGCCACGAACCGCCATATAAGGCAGTTTCACTCTACTTCCTCTGCAAAGCGTAACAATGACCGCTTAGTCGTTGCGCAACCTCCACCTGAACCTTACTTTAGTGACCATTACGATGATACCAGAGTGTTTGCTAAAGTAACATCAACGCTCCCAAAAAAGCAGAATCGCAAACCGTTTGCAAGGAAAACACATTATTGTATTGGTAAACCAAGCTATCGCCAAACGCCTGCTCTGAATCCCCCTACAGCAGGCAAAAGTAGTCAGTGTACTCGATCCACCACTGAATGTAACCACCGTGACTATGTGACACGTACTCTTGAACCCATCAAAAGCTTTCAAACGCCGCAACAGAATTTTTGGCGTTACCTTTAGTAAGCCAGATGGTCCAGTCAGTCTCCAGCCACATGCTGAACGAGACCTCAAAACGTCACTGGGAACCTGACGCAATCATACCTCCTTTGCACCCGCTAAGTTAACATCCACACCGAACACTGAAAATAAAAGTAAAGGCAAGCTGATCCTTGACCCTAGTGGATATGCGTTGGAAAGGTGCCACATGGCCACGAATTATCCGAGTACCCCAGTCTCTCTTTCTTAATCACCTGATCTGCTTAAGGTTGATGTTGAAACGGTCTATATTTCTAACTCCGCTATTTCCCTATTAAAGTGTCCTATACCACTGCCTTTTAATGTTAGCACAAATCACTTACCTGATACCTCAAAACTTACCTGTAGCCAGCACTCTATGCTTCCTAACGACATTAGTAAGTCGTTCTTTCAAGATATTTGCGGTTGCTTTCAACTATTAGGGAGTTCATTTTCTGTGTGCCTAATAAATGCCCGGTCAATCTGCAATAAGATGTCCAGTTTGGCTGCACTTGCGTTGTTATGCTCCCCTTCAATCATCGTGGTGACTGAGGCATGGTACACCTCAGATATTTCTGACTCAAGCATTTGCCTCGACAACTACACACTTCTTCGTGGTGATGGGACACGTGGCCGTGGGGTGGTTGTGTCATGTATATCAGCCCATCTATAGATTCCACGCAGTGTAAAAGATTCTGTCTGGGTTATTTTGAAGCCCGCTAGCCGTCTATCTCTCCTTTTCGGGTGCGTGTATCGTCCTTCCAATTCCGAGTATGACAACTTGTCAGAAACCTTTAGGTTTATTGCCTCTATATCATTTGCAGGAACGATTATATGCGGGGACTTTAACACGCGAGAAATCTCTTGGTACCCCACAAAGGCTCCCAAACAATACGAATCTTCTGTCCACTGTCTTGGGTCTGACGGGTGGCCTCAATATGTTCGAAGTCCAACTAGACTGCGTAATGTTTGAGACTTAGTCTTCGCTAACAACCTCATTCCTCCTATGGTACATGTCGACCATCGATTCCCAGGAAATGACCGTAACATTGTAGTTTTATGTCCAAATTTTGAGTCTACTGTTAACCCTAGGAGACGGCTAATACAGTACAGAAGCTGCCGTGACGCTGACTGGAAGGACTTTCGGTTTTTACTAAGGTGTTTAGATTTTGAAGATTACTTTACCAGTACGTCTATGGAAGCACTGACAACTGTTGTTACATCGTAACTTATGCAATAATCGTGATTATTTTGCACCAGAAAGAACATTAAGTCTATGATCCCGAAAATGCTGTTTATTCCAACTTCCCTTCGAAGTCGACTTCGGAAACATGCCACCCTTTTTCATAAGCAACATGACTTTTCTTCACTAGTCACGATGTCTAACATTTGTGCTTATGCTGATGCCTCAAGTGCACATGAAGCCATCGGACAGGAATGTCAAGCTCCATCTTCCGGCAATAAAGATTCTCTAACGAAGATTTCCAAGTCCAGACTGAAGTCACCTAAATCCAAAACGATTAAACGTATTATTAGCAACGGTCAGGTACACAACGACCCTAAGCAAATTGTGGAGATTTTCAGTAACCACTTTGATGCCTCGGTAGTAAATGACAGTAATGCATTTGGGTTGCAACGGTCAGTATCACCTTCTTCTAGAAACCAAAAAGAAAGGTCTACAGTGCAAGATATTTCTGCGGCGATTAACACTCTAAAGCTTCTTCTTTCTGATGGTTCAGATGGGATACCTGATGTTGTCATTAAAAACGGAGGTGAAGGCATACCTCTGTTGTTTCTGAAGTTATTTTCTATGTCACTCAATGGTTCTTGTTGCCCCTCCATCTGGAAAGCTACCTGTCATCCCCACTCATAAATCCGGGCGAACTGCACATTTGGATAATTACCGTCCTATTAATCTCACATCGGTGGTTTCCAGAGTCATGGAGAAAATTATAAAAAATAGTGTAGTAGATTACCGATTCGATGACAACTTATTATCGGCTTCGTAGCATGGGCTTTTAAAAACCAGATCCCGTGACACCTGCGTGGTAGACTGTCTCGAAGATATCACGTGAGGGCGCGACCAAGGCTTTTTTCTTGCTGAACTGTTTTTCGACTTCAAGAAGGCATTTGATAAGGTGCCCCACCAGAGACTGCTCATGAAGCTCAGGTCATTGGGTGTGGAAAACCCCTTACATAACTGCTTTGCACCGTTCCTTCATGAACGCTCTCGGGTAGTTAAAGTAAACGATTGCCTTTCCGACCCTCGACCAATTACAAGTGGTGTGGTGCGGGGAAGTGTTCTCGGCCCACTTCTCTTTCTCAGGTATATTAATAACATTTGTAAAGTTATTAGACATGGAAAACCATATCTTTATGCTGTCGACCTGAAGACTGTTTACAGCTTCCAGTATGGTACAGTTATTGAAGGTCTGTCGGCAGCTCAAGCAGATTCAAATAATCTACCTGAGTGGAGTTAGTGGCAACTTGGATTCAACCATGAAAAATGTGGAATTCTATACCTCGAGAAGTATTATCCTATCAATACGCTATCCATTGGAGATTATGAAATTCAGATACCCAATAAGGTTTGCGACCTCAGCGTCCAATATTCTGGTAACCTTAACTTCAAAAAGTATGTCACAGCTATCGTCTAAAAATAGAAGATTATCAGGTTTCCTTCTGAAGAGCTTCCATAAAAGAGGGGCCAAACTTGCCCTTTTTAAGTTATGCATTGGACCGATACTGGAATATAGCTCATTCTGTTTTTCTAACATGAACAAAACTGACAAATCACGACTTGAATACTTCCAAAGGAGTTTCACCAGACGATTATTGAGTTACATTGGCGATGTAGACTATATAGATAGTGCACTATACTGTCCATTGAACCGCTATGAAGACGACGTCTAAAAAACAACTTAGTTCCTTTGTACAAAACTTTGCATGGTCTGTCATACTGTTCCTCCCCACCCGCTTGGAGATGTGTACCGCCATTTGACCTTAGAAATCATACACTGACGTTGTCAATAGAAAGATGCGATTAACAGGTCAGATGCCAATTCTTTACTACATATTACAGCTTAATCTGGGATAGGCACCCCGTAATTGTATACAGCAGCACCTCTGTGTCACAGTTTAAGCGCCTTATCAACTTGCTTTTAAGTTCAGATGATATCTCCGGTCTGTTTGTAGATAGATGTCTTTCAGCAGAGGCACTGAGAGATGGCGCTGTAGGACCCTAGTGTCTCCAAGATAGTGAAATTGATAGTAACTTAAGAATCAATATAGGAGTGATGTCTCTCTGCGGTCTATTCAATGAGTTAAATAGTTCTTAATTTGGAACGATGAGGACAGTGTGTATCAGGCAGTTTCCCCTCTGCTGTATAGCCGGTACCATCGTATTAGGTTGGCCCACATGGTAAACAGGATACTCATCTGACTGAAAACGACGTCCAAATCCACTAAGTTGTACTGCAGAAAAGTCTGTCCCCGAAATTCCTCGCAAACGTCAATACATCATATCGTCTTTCCACACACCATGACTCCCACTAATTCACTTCTTCACACCGAAACTTCGTACTCAGAGGCCTCTGCATACACCCGGATGCATGATGACTACTTTTCCTTGTCTCTCAACTTCCCAATTAGACGTCTCGACTGATATGCTCCGCCGTCCAGACAAATGGTTCCAGTGCTGTACTTTGTGTTTATCGTGCATAAGTCAGACTACTATCTCGACATAGTTTATTACTGAAAAGGTAGATAATTGTGCAACAACTCTTGAGTCTACATCCGATCTCTCTTTCTTTGGTTACTGTGTCCATATCCTATCTCTCATTGACTTAAGCAAGCAATAAGTTGTTCCATACCCATGTTTCTTTTCCTTTTTCACAGGCAGATTCACAATTAAACTGCTGCATACTCATCAATTTGACGGTTCACCTCAAATTTATGGCTCAGTTGGGATTGTTCCTAAAAATGTTGGCATTACATGCTGTTTGTATCCAAACACGCAGGCTCTCCGACCAGTAGCACGCACTCACCTCATAGAGAAGAGAACCTGAACTGACCTCCAATATCCGATATCCAATATTGATAGTGCGAGCGTAGAAAACTGGTAGTTTTTGATCTCTCGCGTCTAGTTCTTAGGGCTTGGTTCCAGTTGTTCGGTTTACTCCTGCAGTGGACGAGGAAATCCCCTCTGCTTTCTTGCTTTTAGCTTCGGTGAGGTGGATGTTTTGTGGGTTAGTAGGTTGTAATTTGTAGAGTGATTAGGGAGCTACGGGTTGCTGGGAAGTTTAGAGAACTGCCATGACTCCTGTCTGTGTAGGTACCTGGAAGAGAATAGTAAGGTAGTGGTAAAGGAATGAAGAGAGAATAAAGAAGAGAGTGAAGTAGCACCATAGAGACTCTGGGAGCTGGGTTAAGGCCGTATCGCTAACCATCCTTGCCTTTAAACAGGAGTTTGCGTAGATAGCCACTCCCCCTCCTGCTCTATGTTCCCTGTCCCTGCGGAAGAGTTCCATGCCAGCAACACGCATCTCTTCGTCGGAGATGTCCGATGAGAGCCAGGATTCGGTGATGAATATGATGTCGGAGTGCTGATGTTCACGCAGCGTCCTCATTTTTGCTACCTTCCCTATTAGCCCCCTAACGTTGCTGTACATACATATTAGAGTGTACCTGATGAGAGGGGAGGTCTGGATGTGTATTTTCGCGGGATGAGCGCTTACGTGGTTGAATTTAGCCTCGCCAGTCCTCATAGGACTGGCATTGTTCCGTTTTTTTGTGTTTTGTTCTTAACTTGGGTGGGGGCTGTAGCAGTGGTGGCTTCTTTACTTGATGTATCTAACTCACTGGTCAGCGCCTGTGTGACGACCACTGACTCCAGAGGTCTTGGTGGTTGCCGTCTCTCCTCTTGCCTTGTGGGTCTAGGCTTACTTTCACATATACGTATTGAGCCACCCATGCGATCTTTCGCATTATACCATGCGTGCAGAACGTCTGTGAGGGAGGCATATGAGTCGAACTGGACGGCAAGTAGTCTGGGATTGGGTATGGTCTTCAGGTGCGCTGGCCTTGGCAGTCTACTGACGCTGTTGGCCGGTATACTGTTGAGACCAACTTTGGTTGAGAGCCATTGCCATTGTTGGACGTCGTGAAAGTACCGATCTTTGACCGAGCTGTCACTTGGCAATTCTGGAATCCCATGTACAACTATAGTGTTGTTTCTGTTGGGATTTCCAACCGCTGACTTTCTCTCCTCCTCTCTTACTGACCATGGCTTGTCAGGCCTGGCCCGAATTTTACAGGCATTAACAACGTCCGGTTGTCGCGAGGGGAGGAGTGTGTCTTCAGCCTCTTTGGCGGTATTTAGGGACACACGTAAAGGGGGTGGCTTATCTCGGGGTGCATGGCTTCCTCGAGAAAGGCGACACAAAGTTGCAGGGAGGGGAGGGAGTCCCAGCATCTGACAGTAGTCGGTCCACATTCGGCTGTCAAATTGTTCCCTCTCGACCAACAATGAGTCTGTCGATACATCGACGTTGAACAAAATGATCGAGTTGGTCCTCCTGTGACCTGGGTTCGTTGTGGGTGGCACGCCCGACTTACCAATGGGTTTGAGTAATTCCACTGGTTGTTTCTCAGTCACGGTGTGTGGGGTGTTCGGAATGGGTTTCGTAGAGGCTTCGGCGGTCGATGTCTTTGGCCATGCGCTTGACGTCCCCTGGGGCCGGGTAGGGGGTATGGAGACTTGACCTAATATGGTCCCCACGCGAGATGGCGTGCCCACAGCTGGAGCTCTAGGTCTGTTTCCAGGTCTCTCTGTGTTATCCTTTGGTGTTAACCCTACTTATTCGAGGATGCTGGTAGCTTTTGCGTGGCGGAGAGCATCTCCTTCAGGCTTTCTGTGCGGAGTGCGGGCATTTTCCTGCACTCTGGACAGATGTACCAGAACCACTTGCATGGTTGTCTCTTCACCACCCCACATGAAGTGCCAACCTTGAAGACATATTCAGTGGTTTAATGGTGAGACCTTACGCTTCATGGGCTGCAAAATGAGAGCAGTTGCTGGACAGAGTCATAACTTCAGCTTAATTTATCCCTGTGAATTTGTTTGCAATGGCATTGAGCCAAACAATCACTACATGCTGCATGATACTGAGTGCTACTGGTTCCAAGCAGTGTCATCCGTTCATACCATGATTTGAATCTAGTTATACGTGCTCTCAATGAACAGCAATAACCTATTGATTATTTGCACCTTCCTAAGCCTTACTATAGTTCGGTGATCGATATCCTGTGTACGTTTACTGATTGTGCGACTCAATATTTGGAGTGTAGAGGCCTAATCACAGGTGCCTGCTTAAAGCTCATACTCAGTGATAAAGCCCATGTCATTATTCACTAGTGTCAAACAGTGAAAGGGTCAGTATCTAGTATTTAGGGCCAGCGAAGGTTGAATAACTGCATCCTGGCAGACTATGTATGGTGTGCCAATGTATCCTTTCTTACTTTTCTTGGATTCACAAACAACAATAACGTTCAGATGCTGCCTGTACAAACGGCATTTGTTCCTATAATTTATTATTCGAAATATGTTAGTATTGTCATTCTTAGTATTATCTCCAGTCCGCTGTAAAAGCAGCACTGAAGACTAACCGACTCCAGAATGGTGTCTAAAAAAGAGCCAGTGGATAGCAACAGCTTCTTCCAAACTAATGGATGCACGTGAACGCATACGCGCAGGCTCTGAGTGCAATGGAGAGCGAGCGCAACTTAAAAGTGGACTGATGAAAAGTCTACGCAACGATCGCCAACAGTGGTGGGCAACGAAGGCTAAAGAGATGGAAAAGGCAGCGGCGATCGGTAAAAGTAGACAGTTGTTTAGACTTATTAAAGAGACTGGAGGGAAAGGGTCGACAACAGTTAGTGAGACTGTAGGGGAGAAGGACGGATCTGCGATTCACTCGCAGGGGAGACGACCGGAACAATGGGCAGGACACTTCGGGGAACAGTTTAACTGGCGTCCAGCCACCATTGCGTTGCCTGCTATCCAGTCAGATCCTGGATGGAACATTAAGATAGGTCCCCCAATACTAGAAGTTGAGAAAGCGATAGGTAACCTGGAACAAGGAAGGGCAGACGGACCACCTTCCGAGATATACAAAAATGGTGGTAGAGTGCTCCTAGTCAGGTTGGCGGAAGTGTTAGCTAGTATGTGGGAATCAAATACGATCCCCTCCAACTGATCTAAGTCAATGATTATTTCAGTCTTCAAGAAAGGCGAGGAAGTCCTCTTAGATAACCACAGAGGAATCAGCCTGACGAACATAGTATCCAAAATCCTTCGTTCTATAATTCTCCGACGCCTGAGTGGAGCTCGGAACACTAAGCCCGAGAAAACCAGGCAGGCTTTAGACCTTGCCGTGGATGTATCGACCAAATATTCACACTGCACCAGGTCCTGGAACATAGGCATGCTTACAGACGCCCGACAAATGGCGGTATTTCTCAACCTGAAGGCGGCATTTGACTCCGTTGATCGAGAAGTCTAATGGCAATGTCTGTCACTGAAAGGCGTGCCTAGTAAGTACATCACCTTATTGAAAGCTCTCTACTGGAACACTTGTGGGCACGTTAGAGCCTATGGCGAGTTGTTCAGGGAGCTATACTCATATAGTGGTGTCCGTCAAGGATGTCCACTATCCCCATTCTTATTTAATCTTATCATAGTTATTCTTATGGAGGTTTCCCTCTCGTCACCTAATTACACAGCCGTTGACCTAATCACAGGAGAATTTTCGTTAGACCTAGAATATGCAGATGACATAGTCCTGTTAGGTGAAGACGCTGACAAGATGCAGAGTTTTCTGAACACTGAGTGGAAACCTGAGAATATTTGGGATGCGGTTTTCACCAGCCAAATGCAAGTTTTTGCTCCAGGATTGGTCTTCAGCGGTGCCTTGGCTAACAATAGAGTGTAGTGGTTGAGTGTGTCGACCACTTCACTTACCTGGGAAGTAGGATCAGCCCTGGTGGGTTAGTTGCCAATGAAATTTCTGCACGGATACAAAGGGGCTCCATTGGCTTTCGTCAATTCACGCCGCCTATGGCGCCGCCGTGATATCAGTTTGTCTATTAAGGGTTGCGTGTACTGCACTGCAGTTCGCTCTGTTCTACTATATGCCTGTAAAACATGGCCATTGAAGGTGGAATGCATGAGAAGGCTTCAGGTGTTTGACCACCGTTGCCTTCGTAGTATAGGCCTTATTCCGTGGTGTCACCACGTAACGCAAACGTCAGGCGTAGAGTATTAGGCAGAAGAGGTAAGTCAGTTAGCGAGGCTGTGAACCTTCATCGGCTGAGATGGTTGGTACATGTGTTACATATGCCTAGTCACCGATTGCCCTGCCACACAATGTTGGCGGAAGTAGGTCCAAGCTGAAAAAAGGCCCGAGGCTGCCAGACTAAAACACGACACCAGTGTGTGAAGTCTTTGACGGTTAGTTTGAGCCATGTGGGGCGATGCAGACTATCCGGTTACGGTTCGAGGGACAATAGGAACCAGTAGTCCGAGACTCTAGGTGATATGGCTCAGAAAGGATGTCAGTGGCGCAGATGTTACATACATTATCTTCATCCTAACGACGCTGTACCATTTCTCACCATTTTGTCATTCTTCTTCTCTTCCTTCTCGCACTTTATGTTTCCTTTGGCTAAATTTTCATATCTTTATCCTTCACCTCACTACCTTTCTGTTTGACGTACTGATACGAGCTGCGGCAGTTCGGACCGCTATGCAGTGAAGTCTGGTCTTATGTTGATGTTGATGATGATGCCGTCTATATGATTAATGAATGAATATTTTATTCTCAAACTAACAGTTTAACATGAGAGAAGCCAGCTTACAGGCATCATCAGATTGATAATGGTAAAGAAATCTTTGGTGGATGAGCTGTCCTTAATGATACAGAAGGTATCGCATCAGGGTTTACCATGATGATAAAAGTGACTACAGGTTATGAAAGGAACAGAAAAATACCACTTCACAATACACTCAGACTGTCTGAGTTTCGGTTGTCTCCACTCACCGTTCTTTTTACACAACAAAGTGATACAAAAACCGTTCACTATTTGACGTTTTGCGTTACATGTGACCTAGGTGGTTAACCCGGCGGTATAGTTCCGTGTTTCTTCAGATAAACGTTAACATGTTTATAGTGTCCTTGGCCAACGAAAACTCACCTCATCGACTTCAGGCAACTGTAAGTGTCAGCATAACCATACAATCCACGTGAGTATGTAAGTCTTCGCACTTCCCACTCGTAGTGTGACCCTGCTTAGCAATAAAGACGTAATCAGATTTAGTTGTTGCTGTGCAAAGAGATAAACATCTGAAAGACTATTACCGAATGGTGGTGGTGTTTTGCATATTGAATTCACATTGAAGCATGCAGCATTATCAGGGAGGTATGTTGACTTAATTGTCTTCTACAAAACGGAGTCAAATGAGGTGGAGTATTTGAGGCACCAGGTGAGTTTATTTTTTAGATTTAGTTGTTTGTCCAGATTTTCGCCGCCATTATGACCGTCCAGAAGCCTTAGATCATTCATCGTAGTTGAGCTGCATCTAGGCTGATGTAGAACGTTTCAGAAAGTTGGAAATCAATAGGGGAAGACCAGATGAAGTATTCTTCCAATAACTTCCGGGATCATGTATAAAGTAGTATATTCAGTAGGTTGACAATTATGGTCAGAATTATGCTCAAGGTTTTCCCTTCAAACTTCAGCCGAAAAGAGAAGGAGAAAAGGAAAGGACGAGCAGAAACAGGAGAATGATATACCACACAAGACGAAAATGGGAAGAGAGGAGTTCCTATCTTTGAGACGCTCGAGCCATATGTACACTTTAATTTATGCATATAAAAATGACCCTTATGATTATCCTACGTAAAATACGTACGAGTCTTTGGATATGCTGTGTTTACTTGTAGATGTGCCGGTAAAACTGACTCTACATCAAGGTGATATATACTTTACCAATGTGTACTTTACTGACTACACAACCTAAGCTAGTGGAATAGCAGTCAAACGCCCCGTGCAATAACGTTAGGGCCCATTAAGAAAAACAAATATTTGGGATTGATGATAGTTTTACTTCACACTTTCAGTATGTTTTCGTTAGCCCAGAATGTATATATAGTGACCAAACGAGTGATAGACTCATCTGTGAGGAGCTTGTTAAATGAGGAACGAAAGACAGATAATGAACCTGCGGAACGTATTTCCTCAGGAAGTCCATTCCAGATGTGAGAGAACTTATTGAGGAAGAAATCACCTAGCACACTGGTCTTACAACACTCAGTTTTAGCTAACTGTTTGTGATTGCGTATACTGTAAATAGATGATACAACTATTTTAATTCCTGGGCCACATGGGTGCGTTTGCTTACAAAGTAGTCTAATTAAGTACAAGATTCATCCTAAGTCGCCTCTTCTAGAGAGGTTTTAGTCCTAGCGTGGTGCATCTAAAGATGTAGTCAAGGTTGCAGTCAGCTCCTGGTGTTCTTAATGTAAAGTGGCGCTGTTCCTCTTCGATTTTTAGTTTATCGTCTATTCGAAAGCTGCTTATGACAAATGAGCAGTATTCTATAATTGGACGGATGCATACTTTGTAAAGTAGGACCCTTGATTCAGTACTATAAAAGTTACGAATGGTGCATTCCACGAGTCTGCGTGACTCAGTTTAGCTGTACGCTGCCTGCTCAGAGAAATTTAAGTCACTGGAATATCTGAGCCCCAGGTCTCAGACAGAACTAAGTTTCGGTAACTGTTGTCCAGACACTTCAAATATCAAGCCAGGGTTACTGTTACCGATGCAAATCCATCCACATTTGCTATTGTTGAAATGTAGAAGGGTATCAGCACACCATGAAGAAAGCTTTTCTAGTTCATGTCGAATAGCAGTCATAATGTCACCTAGCTCATGGCTATAACAAGAGTAAACGACTTTTAGGTCGCCGGCATACAGAAAGGCGTCACCTGTGGCAAGGCAGTTGCAAACACTGTTAACGTAGACAATAAACAAAAGAGACCCGAGAACGCTACCTTGCACGGCTCCACCCGTGATGTATTTTGGAGTAAACAAAGCTGAATTGATTTTGTTATTTGGGTGCGATCACTGAGAAATGATTTTAGCCAGCTTAGCAAAGGGTTGCTAATACCTGACACTTTTAACTTTTCGAATAGTATATTATGCGAAACCATGTCAAATACCTTCGATATACAGAAGTACAGTGCAACGACTATTTTGCGTGCCTCATGACTACTGGTAATGAGGTTGAAAAAGTCGAAATGACATGTAATGCATGATCTGTTCTTCGTAAACGCGTGCTGAGACTTTGTTATAAAATCTTCTGTAAGTAGGTATTCAGACATACTGTCTTTTACAACTTTCTCCATAATTTACGACGGGACTGGGGTTATATTGATGGATCTGTAGTTGCTGGCACTAGCCTTGTCCCCAGATTTGTAGCGTGGAATTACAAAATTAGTTTTCCATTCAGTAGGATATGTCCCATTTTCTATCGAAAGAGTGAACAACTTAAACAGAATCAAGGGAAGGTTCTGTCCATTATTCTTTTAGGCTACTAAGTCGGGGCCGTTCACTCCTATTCCTTTCGTTGGTGGTAGTCTTTTGATGGCTTCGGCTATATTTTGCATGTAAATTCTACAGTCGCGAGATGGTTGCTGGAGAGTGATATGCTGCTGGTGGGAGTATGCGTCTGACAACTGAAATTTCCAAACCAGTCACTAAATGATTCACAAATCCTGGCTGGGTTGCTGTAGACTGCCTCGTTATTAATCAAGTTTTGTACATCCCTTGCTGTATGAAGGCGCTTCTTTAAAAGTGATGTTAGACTGTATGCCTTGGAACTAGTTCTAAGGGCTCGTAACTCATCATTTCAGGCTTTTTGTGCACGTAAGCCTCTGAGTGATTCCAGGGTATCGTGGATCGCTTGCAGTGAGGAGAATTCCTTAGTGGAGTAGCACATATTCGACAGTCACCTGAGCTTCCTGCGATAAATGGGTGAAATGTATTCTGAGTGGCGATATAGTTTCACTGTTTTCACAAGAGCAGCAGTATCCAGACACGACTTAACATTCCTGTAAAGAAGGGATACCGTGTTTGTTAGTGAGTCAGTAGTAAAATGGTCGCCCCAAGGGGATAACCTGGTAAGCTCTGTGAGCAGTTTTCAGTCCATACCTTTATAGCTGCTATACTCAATAACTTGTAAGGCTTGACTACTACACGCATTTGGTGTTCGGATAGGCAAACGACAGAATACCATTCTGTGGTCTCTACTGCAGGATTCTCCACTAACATAGGTAGTTACCGGGGTGATGTCATGGCGAAATACTAAGTCCAACATGTCGTCACCACGAGTAGGTGCGTGGACATGTTGCAGCCAACCATAGAGATCTGTCACAGCAAGTATCTCAGCAAAGCGCTGTGGACAACAACGAGCTATCCAGTTAATCTCTGGAAGATTGAAGTCACCAGCGATCAATTTAAAATCAGCACTATGTGAGGAAGCATGAGCAAATGATTTAGCTAGGAGTTTATCCGTTTCCGCTGTTGAGCATGGCGCTCGATATACGCAACCTATGAGCGCTTCGCATTTGTCACTATGTACCGTGACCCACAGTGAGTCAGGCACTGCGTTTGGCATATTGTCTCCAACCTTATCTGCCGTAACTTGGTTACATACATAAATGAGACAGCCACCCCCGTGCTTATGATCTAGATCAGTGCGATAGAGTGTATCCATCTATGGATAGGTCTGCATCCAGGATGCAAGGTAGAAACCATGATTCAGTTATAAGTATTATCGTCGGTTTAGTGATTAGAACCGTTGTTCTAAGGGCAGATATTTTCTTAAGTAAGGAGCGTGCGTTAATGAGTAACTATGTAAATAGGTTTCTATGACTAATGAACTTACCTACAATATAAGTTATACCTATCTCATTACGTTCATTTCCATGTAGTGTGCCTATAGGTGATGTGTGGTGTGTGTTAGAAACTAACTGAGACTCTCCATTGGTCTGTGTTGATAAGATAGTGGGTGGGTTTGCGACATCTAAGTCTCTTGGGTGGGACATCTCGCCTATCAACATGTCTATCCCCCTGCTGATATCGCGTGTTTAAGTTCTTTATCGGTGGGTACCGGTTTGGGCGATTCCACTTTTGGGCCTGTGAATTGCGAGCTGGATACCAAAGGACGTAAATAACGTTTGGTGACCCTAAAAAATAACGGGGTCCAGGTATGTTAACATAGTTGGCAGGCGGGGTGATATACCTAGTCCTAGGGTCATAATCATATGGGTTGCACCCTGGTCTCTTGTTCTGGTGGGAATAACTAGACCCCACAGGATTAGTTCTAATGCTGGATGTTGGCATGTTGAGGTTCATCTGTTCGTCGAAGCGATTAGCGGTAGCATAATACCCGCCATTAAAATCCGGGTTGTGACCATGGAAATGAGTTAAGAGCTTTTTGTTCCAAGGCAGTGGTTTATGTTGTTTGGTAGCGCGTATTTGTGTTGAAGCCCTTTTGACAACGAAATATTCTTGACCGTTGTTAGACAAAATACGCTTAAAACCGCTCTGTTTAATGCTAGTATTGGGTTTAGGTCCCTGAGTTTAGCCTGAGGGCTTCCTGGTCCTAATTCTATCCTTTGATAAGATGCTCACTATACTTTGACCAGAATGGTCAGTCCTGGGAGTGGGATTATCAGGAGCTGTCAAGTTTAATGGAGGAGTCACATCAAGGTCCACAAGTGCCTGTTTCCCAGGTGATGCTGGAGGATAACTATACACCTTTTTATTGTCACGTGTCCCCTCTATGCTTTCGGATGCCTCTGAAATTGTAGAAGGAAAGGCTAAATCATTATTAAAGTGCTTTCTACATTGACAGAGTGCTCCATCTTGCATAATAGTAAGTTCTTTGAAATTACAGCTAATCTAATGGTGTTCTGCTGCTTAATAAATTTTTTGGCGTCAAATGGCGCTAGAAACTTGAAGGTACTGGGGCAACTGCTCTGTGAAAGCTTCTTGCGTAAACGTTTGCACTCGCAGGGTATATTTACCATACCTCAGGCTTCTAGGATCTTCCCCTTAACTGTTTCTAAGTGCACGTTATCAGGTACATTGTACACTATGGCTTGGTGAGGTGGTGATAGTCGCTTTATCACCTCAGCAATGAAATCTATCAAGCTGTTGGCCCTCTGCAAGTTGTCACTTGATAGGATATTAGTTTGGCCAAACAAACAAGCTAACGAAGAAAATCTCACCAGCGTCCCTGTAGTATCATCTAAGATAATCCTAATATCGATAATGTCATTTTGGTTTTTCTCGAGTCTTGCGGACATTCCGGAGACAACGTCTGAGGCTCTGATGATCGGTGTGCGTGGAATAGTCTCTCCCGCATCTAAACTACGGGTTGGGGCGTCTATTTCATTGCATTTAGAGACGGATCCTGAAATAGTGGTTTTAGAATCATCGCTAAAACCCTCTGTTTTCGAGCGCTTAGCTTTATTTCTTCCCTTAGTCAAGTTATGCCTTTTGGTTTTTTCTCCGTTATGTCAACGAGAGGTTATTTAACACGTAAGGCTTGACGAATTCGCTAACCAGATATAATATACCTGTGTAATACCTTTTTTAGATGGCACTAGATACCACAGTACACAGAATGACCGATTCAGGGCAAACGACTGAAATCACGTTAAAATGTTGTACAGTTTTCAACGTACCGCAAGTATATACACTCGTTGATGTTATTTGGGGCTCCTGTTCTGACTAATAAGTTATTGAAGCAAGTCCAGCTGTGATTGGTTAACTGTGTAGGAACCAAAGTACCCGTAACGTTGTCATATCGCCTCTTGAGGTTTCACCGTTGCCTCACGAGAGGTACAACCCAAGCTATTTCACTAGTCAAGAAGGTCAGTGATGAAATTTATATTGCAGTGATCATGGACGGCTATTTCTTGAAGCCTCGATAAGCTCAATATGCCCATCTCATAGAAATTAACGGGCTATGCACATAGAACTAAAATATTCCCTAAAGCGTTTGGCGGGACTAATCACAGAGGCACACTGGCACTTACGAATGTGAACATGCGTAAGGAAATTAATTTTGGTTTAGTCTATGGCAAGCGACTGATAGAATATCCATAGAAAGAAATATATTTTCGTCATCATTGCACTGGCTGCATTTCTGAGGGTACCGGAAGCAACAGCCCGTGGTTGAATTCCTGCTTCAAGGTCATTTTTTCTTTGCGAATCAGATCTTTTAGTTGAACGAGTTTCCAAGGGACCTGGGGCGTGAGCTTGGCAGCACATACTATTACGTTTCCGGAAGGACGAGGGCTCCTAATTTATGGAAAATACTTTATCCGGGGCTGGGAACTTCGCTGTTTTTAAGTATAATATGTTTTGGTTCAACACTTATGCCATTGCTTAAGATGATGTGTCCGTTTCAAATCGATAGGGGTCATTGACATGAAATCTCTGGTGAACAAGGTGCCACTCAAGTAACTGACACGCAACTTTGGAATACCTGGATATCTGGTTTACTACGTAGACTCATGGCTGATTGCTAACTGTTATGGGGTAATCTAAGTATACACATCTTCGTCCGTCCAGTTCGAAAGGTAGCCTTCAGTTACATTAAGCCGTCGTTAGGTCAGTTTCCACTTAACTTGACTCTTTGAAGGCAAATGCGATCACTAATTTGGAAAATTGATGCCATCTATGTAATATAGGACGTTAACATTGGCTTGTTCATGTAGGGACGCTCGTTTTAAGCTTATTTAGAGTGCAAAGAGGGCATCATACTGAGATGCAGTGGGATAACTGATTAAGATCATATAAACCTGAACCTAATCTTCAAATATTTTAGAAGGTTAGGAGAATAAATATAGGCCTTTCCAGGTGTTGTAGCCAATTTTCTCAGGGCTGCAACTCTATGTATGCCAGCCGATTGCCAACTGAAGTCTAGGATTTTTGGATTATGGGGAAACTGCTCATAAACTTGTTTCCACCAACCTCTCCACCTCCGCAGTGCAAAATGACAGAAAGAAGTATGGGGGCTTTCGCGGCTGCAGTCTCTTCGGGCGTTGATACTTTTCACTCAACGCAGTGCACTGAGTCACCTTTGTGATGACCTCACTCACGACATGGACGTGAGTTGAAAAAACTTCTTGTGAACCAGTGGAATCGGAAAAAAGTCATTCGGTACGAAAACACCCACTCTGCCACCTTCAGCAACAATTTTCAAAATTGAGGGAGGTAAGCAACACTTTTTCGGTTCTTTACGAAGGTGAAGGCACTGGGAATGGTCTTGGTGTTCATGTCGGTAGCACAGACCTCGGAGAGAAAGCGGTCTTCGTTATTTGTCTCAAAGGTTACGTCGGGGTCTATAAGATGGAGACGGTTGCCTGTAGCGAAGAATAATATGCACTCCCACTCTTAGCAAGAGAGAAAGGCACCGACCACCGTGACCAATTATACGATACCGCATCCCTTCATAACCGCCTGAAAGGTGGCCACAAGAAAGTCACACAGACGCAAAACCACACTGAGAAAGGATGAGATGGCGCGAATTAAATCCACCTTTACCATTCTGTTGTTCACTACAGTGTGTGTAAATGAAAGCCGCAGCGTGGAAACCAGTAGAATTGGATTCGAAGGCTACAGCGATAAAGTGGGGGGTTGCTGGGATTTTTGAGTCAACGACCACTGGGTTTCTGTCTAAAATTTGCGGGCAGGACGGCAGGACAAGGACATTTCAGAGATAATCTATACGGTGTGTGAAAAAGACGGATAGATCTGATCTTCTTGTTGGTACGTCTTCGGGTTAGCCTCTTTCAGTGGCCTCCCAACACATAAACTTCTTTTCTGGCAGTCGGCCACCTTGCCACAACGTAATGATGTGCAAGCTTGATTATCATGCTCTATGAGGGTGTCTTTCAGAGATTTAAGTGACGGGGACGCGGAGCAAGAAAGTGCCCCATGGATTCATTTTTTAGAAAATGGTATTGGTACCTACCACTGAAACTCGTGCTATTCTATATTATTCTCCAACTTCGTAATAGAAGCCATCGATTTTTTATTTGCCGACAAGTTAGGTGAACATTGGAGGGGGGGGAGAGGGTTGGAAATATTTTTCCTGGATCCTTCTGACTAGGCTGTGTGGATCGAATGCAAACCTGAAGATATCACTTATGTCATGAGTAAGTCCGTCCGACTTGCGGTTTAGAATTTTCGCCAAAAATGCGACAAAACATTTTGACTTCCGATAGGCAGAGGAAACTGGAAGTGTTTGCACCAAAACCTTGACAGCCGAATAATGCCGGTATCGTTCCCTGACTGTCAACGTGTTTGCGTTGTATCCAGGGAACGTTTTTCGCTGCAGAGCATCATTCTACCAGGCTGAGGCAAGAGTCGAGATGCCTAATGATATAAAAGCCTACGGGTCTAACATTCAGTCACTCGAAAGTGATGGAATTCCTTGAGTTTGACGGTTTGTGGAACGACTTGATATCCGTTGACCGCCTTGCATGGAAACAATATGTTTTTAGAAAGTATCATCCATCACCAACACACTAACCTCAGTGGATAATTAGGGTGAGAGTCGGTTTTAGTTACCTTGAATTCTGTCAGGCCTTTGGTCATATCAACCGAAACTGCATGGTCAGTAGATTGAGGCCAGTAGGAATCAGCTCTGACCGGTCACTATAAAGTCTTAGTGATTGCTTCTTACAGGCCCAGGTGACCCCCCAGGGTATAGTTATAAGGGCTCTGTTGTCCATAGTGTGCACAAGTGACTGCATTTTGCGTCTATATGTTAAAGTTCTTCTCTTTCCTGATGGTATGAAGCTGTGGTGACAGCTAGAAGTGAAAAAGGCAGGGTGACCTTGCAAGACGGTTTTTTATCAGACCTCAACATTGTGCAGATCACAGTGGATCAACCGTCGACTCTGAAAAGCGCTTGGCGACTCATTCGTAACCTGATACGCGTCGCCCACTCAAAGTCTATGACTCTAAGTCTAAGGTTTCTTTGTTAGAAAAAGATATTGGTATCTGGCACCCGTGACCTAATTATACCGATAAATGTGAAAAATTGATTTCATAAAGGCTTGACGCTTGTAGGCCTGTGATGAATTTTAATTCGGTTCGACCAGCGGCATTTTGACCAAGATCATAGTACTGTCACATAACATCACACAAAGTTTGAGGCAACAGGCCTCCATTTCCAGGAGATGAGAACTATTTAGAGCGCATCATGAAGTTTGGCACTACATCCATTTATGGACGAATTTTCAAGCCACAACAGGAATGCCTAGAAGTTGTGAATGAATATCTCGCAAAATATAAATCAATGGGATGTGACTAAGCAATGAAAAAGAGTCTTGATGCCTCAAGCCATACGAATAATCAGTTACTTAGGCTAGGTTTGAGTGCCTAAATCGCTGGGAACACTGAGGTTAGCTTAGCCAATCTCCTTGTGTGGAATTGACAGACCCAGAGACCAATCACTAATTATCCGTACTTCTTACATACCCACGAATACGAGGCTGAGAAAGAGCACAATAGCGTAGTCAGATGGAATGGTATGTTTGCGAGGTCGGGCCAAGATACCGATGCGTCCTAACTTACCGGACAGAGGGTCGATTACGAGCAGTGCAACGTAACGCGACAGCGTGCCATTTGGCGTTGACGCTTGACCGGATGCCTTGAGCTTAGCAAGTCCAGTTAAACTATGAAGGCCAGCATCAACGTTGAATCTCGTCGAACTCTAGGCTATTGATTCCGGGGAAGTGTGCGAGGCTACAGATCACTGCCTCAGTGGTGGGTTACTGAGGACCTTAAGATAATACCAGCCGGAAGTAAAAACTCGGTGGCTTCTCCTCTGGTAGAACTCTTCCGATGGGCTGACTGCAAGAAGCGAAGCCTGGTCGTTTGAGCTTATTTTGGGTCGCAGTGGAGAATGAAAAATAAAATACAGTAAATCGAATTTTAGGTCAATCGCGGTCCAGTGCCCTTAGATTTTCCATCCAGTGCTCGCCGCACCTGCAGTAGAAACAACGGTACTTAGTACCACGAAAAAATTTCGTAAAAATGGGAAACATTTATAAATGAACAAATCGAAAATAGATTTTGTGCTCATTTTCATTTTTTTTAAAAGTTTCATCACGTGGTAGTAAAAAGTTGATATAAAAAGGTAAAATGCAGGACAGTTTGCGCATTCCCAGTAAAAAAGTTACGGTGTCTCTAAGATTTTGAATTCAAAATTGGCTAATACATTCCAATTCATATTATTTTGTTGAATACGTACTTAGGTGATCCGACAGCCTAACGGTTCGACCTGATCGCGTTTTTGATTTGCCGGTGGTTGTTGTATCTGTATATTACCAGACAAGTCAGATTTCGATAATTCGGCTCCCCTTTTCTAAATTATATGCAGTGGTGATGCCCAAGGGCTACTTGAAGGTTTAATAATACCCAGTTAGGGGATGTGGTCGAACTCACTTTCCGCCGTTTTTAGCTCTTGAGTGGCTAGACGGCATGCTTTGGATGCCACAGGCGGGCGTGTAGTTGTGACGTAATGCGCGGCATCACTGGACGTGTGAGGAAAAGTATGCGTTGGCTGGTGTAACTCTGGACATTTCTCCAACACCGCCCGATAGGACACATCGCCTGATTGTTCCCCACCAACGATGGCCAAACTCGGACCAACACAAGTGGTCCCAACAATAGACAAGTTTGTGTTGTTATCTGTCGGTCGCCGACGGGGAGCACCTACTAGTAGATCCTAATGGTTCAGAAAATCTATGCCACTGGTGGGCATAGAAACGTCAGCTAGGGGGAAAATCCAGTGAATGGGTTTGCGTAAGCCTAAGTTGAGGTGGGTGTACCGTCTCCCAAGTGTTGCGATCGCTTTACCGTTAGCTGTTTGAATATTGAAGGATGGGTCATGGTGATGCTCCCTTGTCGGTGCGGGAAGAACGCTAACTTCCGTACCGGTGTCAACGAGATGGCGAGCTTTCGCTTTTAAGTCGGTGACGCAAAGCAAGCGGCTATTTCTGCCGGCCACGGTTGCCGTGAACGCGTGCTGACGCGACAGTTTCCCGAGTTTGTGTCCATGTTGAAAGTGCATGGCTTCCGGCATTTTCTGGCTTCATCCTTGTTGGTATTGTAAAACCAGCACTACTTAGGACTTTCTACCCTGTTCTGCTTAGTTTTTAAATAGCCATGGGAGTTGCTGCGATGAACTGAGACGCGCATCCGTGGTGTGCTACGTAACCTAAAGCTTCTAGTTCTTCTCAGCTGTTTAACCGAGTTGCAAGCTTGGTCACTTCTGAATCCTGGCTCTCGGGTTTATGGCAGACGGAATATACGTTGGAGACGGGTCTGCCAGAGATCTCCGGTATTGTATCTGCTTAGACTGTCAGGTCATCGAGTGGAACTGACTGCAGTGCCACTAACACGGTTCGCACCGGTTGTGGTAGTTTTGAGAGAAATGGTTCTCGGAAAAGGCCATTATGGAACGTTTGTGTGCCCGTTACTCCGCGCAAGCATGCGAGGACTTCAGTGGCTGTGTTGCCTCTTGGCCTGATGTTATGAAGCAATTCGTCTAGGCGCTGGCAATCTGTGACGTAACTTTTCTTCAGTAGTGCAGTTTTGAGAAGTGCATAGGGATCACTTACTTCCAGACTAAACATATGCGCTGCAACGTGCCTGTTTAATTCCCGTGGTGGTGAACGTATGACAGCAAGATGTCTAAAATGAGGATCTGCGACTCCTGTTCCTGAAAATCTGCCTCAGCATACAGAGACGATGTTTCTGCATTGTCTGGCCAGTATGTTACGAGTTCGATACTGTTCGTCGTCGGCTTAATGCGAATAAGCTTGCGAGTATGATTGAACATGGGAAAGAGTTGTATATGGATATGTACAGGTTATCGAAATGAAAACAATATACAAGTAAAAAATGAGACGGGCTTACCAATTTAAGATTTGTTCTTGGTCGGAATTTGTTATCACATCGGGCTACCCAGTTTAGGAATTGTCCTGGTGCAAACTTGACAGATGCAGGGACCAATCACTAATTATCCGTACTTCTTACATACCCACGAATACGAGGCTGAGAAAGAGCACAATAGCGTAGTCAGATGGAATGGTATGTTTGCGAGGTCGGGCCAAGATACCGATGTGTCCTAACTTACCGGACAGAGGGTCGATTACGAGCAGTGCAACGTAACGCGACAGCGTGCCATTTGGCGTTGACGCTTGACCGGATGCCTTGAGCTTAGCAAGTCCAGTTAAACTATGAAGGCCAGCATCAACGTTGAATCTCGTCGAACTCTAGGCTACTGATTCCGGGGAGGTGTGTGTCGTTACTTTAAAACCTGAGTATTTTGGGAAGAATAATGGGTGCAATATTTGCTCTCTTGGAGTTTTTGCAGTCTGGAACACTCTCCTTGTAGAAGTGTTTAGGGGTGCAGTATGAAAGTTCATCGAATGCAAACTGCATGTCCAATTAATTTCATTTAAACATTTAACATTTAAACTTGATCATCAGTACACCATTATTGTAGCAGGTGAACAAAGGTACATGGTTTAGTGGCAGGTACGAATGGTTGCGCTATTTCATTTCTAAGAGGTCGAGGAGCTAATGGTCAGCAATTCAGTTGTTAGGTCGCTCTGAGTGTTATACTAGATGAGCATTATTTGCATGAAGCATTGCTCTTCACTGCTAAGAAGATCGGTAGACTCACTGAATTTATTACACGGTCTTTCACACCGCGATGAATCTGCAAGACATGAAGCAGTTACAACCATTCACCGAATATTTGACTCATGGTATTTCGGATTTGGAAGTCCTGCAGTCGCTGGGTTTCTAGAAACTGTTGCAAATGACACTGGTGGTGCCACTCTTGACACATCCATGCATGGTTTGATTACAGAACAAATCCCTGATCTATTACGAATTTCACATACTGGTCCATCTTCTGACATACGCTCTGCTGCAAGGGAGATTCTTCGCGATTTAATGGTTTTAATCTTGTTTTAAACTGACTAGTTTTTAGAAGAAAGGGTTCGGGATACCGAATACCATCACACTGTCTCCTAGTTTCATATTGTCAATAAATGAGGTATTTGGGATTATTTTATAATCACTTCATTTCAGATGGAACATATGAAGTGCCTGACTGATGAACCGAGTGAGGGTGATCTACATTACACCGTACGTATATACAATTTTTGGCACATGTTATTTCTCAATAACTTTGAAATCATTGGTACTAATTAATTCTCTCTCAGTTTCTTTCTGTGTGGCTGATTTTCAACACTGTCTTCACAAACATCCCCTCATGATTGCGAAACTTGTGGAGGGATGGGTACAAACAATTGCAATAGCCCAGCAATTACGTATACCTTGTTTTAGGCTTCCTGCAACTCTGTAAAGGCTGGGAAAGCGGTTAGTTGTACTGAGTTCAGTCCACTGACTGCGTGTTTGAAATTTACCTACCAAACTTGCAAGCCACTTTCAGATTGGCGCAAAATTGTACTGTTTATTGTATTTCAGTTTGTTTTCTCCTAAGACCAATCTGAAGTCTTTACAAAGTAGCAGTTTGCTACATTAAGAGTAGAATTATAATTTGCACGTGGTAACCCGTTTTAAATGTCTTTTTTGGTGTTTTTTGGGCACAGGTTACTGAATATATCAAATGCATTTTTGTAATGCTTCATATAAGTCTTAATTGATAGTCCTTGTTCCATAGGGGACTTCAATCTCTGTCTTGAATATACCATTGGACAACTCATTCCAGGTCGTATCACATTTTAGCTACGTTTGGATGTTCAAGTACGGAGAAACATGTAGGGAAAAGGTTGTGTTCCTTAAACGTGTATGCTTTCCACTCACATATTCTTCATTTAAACATTTTGTGTAAGTAATGATTCTCTTCTTCGGTCAAACATACTTTTGTACAAGCATTTGTTGAGGTCATACATCTGCTAGTATCCCACTTGCCTGCAGCATCTCGTTACACCACGTTGCATAAACCTAATTCATTTTGATGGTCTCTGTCGTTGTTATCTTCCTAAGCATCATATCTATTTTGTCCATTACCTGGTTAATTTACCAACTATTGTGTAATGGAAACACTTTTCGTGTCTGTTATTTTCAACAGCTTCTTGCAGAAGTTCACACGTCTACTTCTGGAATTTGCCATCAGTCATCCCGGTGTGATTTCCACTTGCGACCACTTGAATGCATACTTTAAAGTCTGCTTTCATTGGGTTTCTTTTGTTTTGTGGGAGTGGCTATAGTTCTCACTATTTCAGATTACACTTATCTACTTATTAGTCCTAAACTTTAGATTTGTGGCTCATATATGCTTTTGGTTTCCTTTACAGACATACATCTTATTTCGTGAATATTGGTTTCAATGGGGGCGTCTAAGTAATTACATCAATGTAATGGGATATCATCCTGAATATCTTGAATGCTTCATGAAACTAAAAGATCATCTCTTTCGTGGGATTTGCCGTTACCATATCCAGATCGCTACTATTTAGCCGTTATTGTAAGTTTTCCATTTCGACAAACGAGTTTGTTATTTTGTGAGATCATTAAATTACTAGATATTCTATTGAAAATAGCGTAGTTACGTTCGAAGTTTGCCTTAGAACTCAGAACTATTAATTGATCATATTGTTATTCAGTAGTTTAGTACATCTATCGCAATGATCCATGCCTATTGTGTAAGAGCTAATGGTAATGTCTGGCTGCGCAAACTCGGGCTTCGATTCCAAAACCCATCAGTTGAACCTCAGCTGCTTAGACCAATGAACTATACTTCACCAGTAACTGAGCAGCAGTTAGAATTTCTGTAGGCACTTATGGGAATCAGTTTTGGCGGTCCGGGGCGCACATGCTTCACTAAAACTTCAAAGGTATGTCTATTGGTGTGACTCGTTATTCCGTATTGACCGGCATGTTGGTTGTATAGTCTTGATCAAGCATGTTAGGATGTTGCGATTGGGTCAACCATGGTAAAAATACCGCGAGGAAACTTAAATATCTACTGCACAAGTCTTGAAACAAGGCGTCGTGGCTCAGATTCAGTCATATAGGAGCTAACTGGTTAGGTGAAGTCAGTTTAGCACGTGGAGTGGGCTAAGTGCTTGTGTTTCAGTCGGCTGAAACATTCTTGCGAAAATGTGACTCATTAATTATGTTTGTCTTGCTGCTATTTCTGATTTCTCAAAGACATTGGCTCTCGACTTCTCTCGGGATTCCACATGCCACCAGTTTCCAAGCCCATTGACAAAATCAACGTAGAAACTCGCACACAGGTGCATCGGCTCAAGTCGCCACAGTGGGTATTTTTGCAGACACCGCTAGTTGTCAACCACATGACAACTCTCCATAAGCTGTTATACGGCTGTGTGAGTTCGAGTGGAGATCATTGATTAGCGTTATATACTTTCTCGGTTTCTCTTTCGTAGTCAGACACTGTTAAAACACCTCTCAGTCGACAGAGTCGAATGCTGCCTTCAGGTCAAGAAATATGATATGTGTCGTCCACTGGCCGGTAGGTATGCCTGTGCTTCATGACTTGTCGTAGGGTAAAAATATGACCGGTGGACACCTGTCTGGTTTTCTCGACCTCCAGTTAAGCGTCGGATAACTATGGGCCCTAGGATCTTGGATACAGTAGTCAAACTAAGTCCTGTATGTTTGTCACCAGATTTCTCTCCCTCATAGACTGAGATGATCAGTGAGGTACACGAGTTTGGCTACACTACCGTTGATTCTCACACACTGCCTCATACTTCCGTCACTTTAATTAACAATTTCCTACCTCCATCTTTGGAAACTTCAGATAGCAAATTGTCAGGTCCTGCCGCTTAGCATTGTTTCAGGTTCGATACAGTTTTCCCAAATTCAAGGAGAGTTGGACGAGCGATGCCTACATCCCATTCATGTTCGAAGTGGCTGAATGTTGGGCAGCTGAAGCATTACTGAAGACCAGTGAAACTGGGCTTCAAAGTATCCTTCCCAATGTTCTGTCTGCCCGTCGTGGGAGGTTATTAGCGTCTCATCTTTTCTGGTGATGGTTTCATTGACTATCGTCTTGTCATATCCCTGATAAACCTAAATAGTTGCCCGGCCATTTTTATTCAACTCTGATACTTTCCCCATCTCTCTCGCTTTCGTCACCCATCTATGCTGGCGGTCGACGCGAAGACTCTTGGTCAACTTATGTTTGATCTGCTTCATCGTGATCAGAGCCATCTGGAATCAATCTTCTCGTATCAATCAGTTCAGATGACGTTGTGGAAATCAAATGACGTTTGCAAACCTTCATGTGTAGGTTACCAATTGTGTTTACCACTGTTTCTACATCAGACACCAGGTTTGCTCAGGATGAGCATAGCTGTCACGTTCAGATAAATACTCGGCTATCTCTTCTTCAAATGCGTACTTAACGTCTTCATCTTCCAACCAACCACAAACAGGCTTTACTATCGCCTGTTTCCTGCCACCAGTAAGGCGCAAACATACATGAGTCTGTACTGGGGCGTGATGAGAGTTAGAGCTGGTACTCTAAAAGAGCGGCGAACCTCGACACATCCTCTCCAACAATGGCTTATAGCAATGTAATCTATCTGTCTATCGTTGGTTTGAAGTCGGCGGACGCCATGTGAGACAGTGTCTTTCCTAACGCTTAAAGCTGGTGCTGGCCAGAAGCAAGTGGTTGTCGGAGCAAAATTGCAACAGGTGATCACCGTTGTCGGTTCGTTGGCATGGGATTCCGTAACTACTGAAGATGCCTCTGCAGTTGCCTGGGCTTCCCTACTTGAGCATTAAAGTCACCTGCCATTATGATGGCATCTGAACTCTTTGCTTTCTGTAGCAAGGGGGACAGCTCCTCATAGAATTCATGCTTTGCATTATCATCCGAACTGCAATCGGTATGTGCGTAGGCAAAGATTACGAATAGGCATCGATTGGGTTCACGATCCTTCCTAGTCTTTACAGATCCATTCGGTCGAACATCTCATGGACGTCTGTTGACTGGTATCCAGTCAAGAAGCCCACTTACTGCTCTACAACTCAACGATATGCCTACACGAGCGAGTCTACCAAAGCTAGCCATTGGGTCTCCGGATAGTTTTAAGCTGAATTTTAGAGATGAACTTTCATGGTCGGGTGATGCCAACTTAATAACCACACTCGGGTATAAGAAACACAGCATACATTGATGGCTATAGATTCCAGAGTTCTGGAGAGCGATGCTTACTGCTCGATTCGGTATAGAATTCCGACAGCTCCTACATGGAATCGGTGGTGTGGTCTTAGGAGAGTAGGACTAAGATTCCGATGGCTTTGATCGTTGTTAATGGTTCCAGAGTGAGAGGTTCGGCGTAAGACGTTGGGGTATGATATCTGTGGGATCGACCTTTTCCAACTCTTCTTTCACATAGGGAAGGCGGCATCAACGTGGTACTGCTGGTCATCCAAGGCAAACACCATAATGCTGTCACACCTATGCAGCTTGCATCAGTTCGACTTCACTCTCAGATCCCTAACGTATTGTAGTAATTTACACTACAACGGTAACTGGTTTTCGTCTTACCACTATCCAGCAGATTCTCTGTCATGGTATAACGTCGAGAAAATAAGCGTTCCATCAGCATAGCTTGTTGGAGCATTGTGATATGCAAACCTGACTACCCTGTCAAGGTAGCAGCTATCGATCGAGTTCTAAGCGTATTGCTTAAAAAGTCACGTTGAGTCACTGTTCACGGTGCGTGTCTTGGGAACAACGAAGCATTTTAAGCACGAAATATGTCGTGTGTGGCTTTTTGACAGAAATAAATTGTAACAGCGTTTACATATTCATGTGATTACTTCTTAGTGAAATTTCGAATAGTGGGCTTAGAAGTTCGTCGAAGAACACTAATCTGTGAAAGTGTTACAAAACAAGTTTAAAAGTGGTAATTTGATCGAAGAGAAGAACCACTGAGTGTCAATTAAGTAATACTTAGTGCTTTGCCTCGATATATGAACCCAAAATCCATTTCAAAAACCTCATTTATAAGTTATGTTTTAATCCACTGCTGATTGACTTTGATTCCTATATCCCTTAATTTGCAGGCTTAGGGATAGCATATTTTATATTATCCTATTCAGTTTGTATCTATATGGGAATCTGAGATAGCTAAAGTAACGTTCATTTATTCACGTTACCGCTTCTTCTGGAACCTATGCCTGGAAATTCACCTTGGGTCTGCCTACCTAAATAAACGTAGGAAAATACAACGGGAAGACTTCAGATTACAGTCTGAAAATGAAGATTTTAAGCGTACTTTCACAAAGGTGACTGACTAGATAGTCATCTGAATGAAAAAGTAACTAATCGTTAACTGGCTTGGTACTGTCTTCATACCACTGTAAAAACAGCCGTAATTGACTCTGATGAACAAACAAAATCAACGTGGAACCACACAGAAGTGCATCGGTTCAAGTTACCGCACTACACTGACATCCGAAGAACAAGTAGGTGAAAGGAGAGTGGTATTAGTGTAGACAAAAGTGATGGGAGGAGAGGGAATCTGAAAATGAAGATTAGTAAGAATATACCAAAGAGAGTACATCTGCACTATTGTAACCAATTTTGAGCCGCGTCATTAGGAGTCTCAAAAGATTGATTCCTGTTATCTCGAGGATGTCAGTCAAAAAGTCATCCCCTTGCTACATGAGAAATACAAAGAGTCAGATACTTAATAGATTGATATCAGGTCTCCATCTGGTCACCCTGATCATTTTTTCAGTCTAATCTGGATGCAACTAGCACTGCTTTTCTAGGTAGACAGTGGCTCAGTATGCGCAACACATCTGAGCCACATTAGTAAGTGAATGCTTACAACCTCATCAACATACTTGCCTTGCCTAATGTCCTACGCCTAACACTAGGATTCCACCGTACGTGAGCAATGTCACGAAAATACTTGTGTTCGAAAACCTATAATCTCTTCATATCTTTTACTTCCGTCGACCATGCCCCACAGCTGTATAACAGGATACAATGGATTGCAGTGCAGTTCGCTCATCTTTTAATGGGTAGTTGTTTATCTTACTGGCGCCTGAGATGGGGTAAGTTGTCGAATGCTAAAGGAACCTGTATCCGATCTAAGATTTTGTTATTAGCCAATGCACTCGGAGCGGGTTAGCTTATGGAGTAAATAAAGTGGTCAACGAATTTTCTCCATTTAACTCCCTATCTTTGAACAGAGTAGCAGTCTTGAAGCATCATCTTACATGTGACAAGTTCGAAACACATGCCCGAAAATAGTCACTCCTATTTAAAATTCGGCGTCTAGAAGTGTTCGTTGTAGGATGGTTGGTAACCGTGAAGGGAAAGCGTACCTACGGAAAAGGGGTCCTTACAGTATAGCCTGATATTCCAGCGCTTATCCGCTTATCCTCTGCAATGTCAATGCAAATTTTATTAACCTGTGAGATTACGTTTTGATTATTGTGGATATGGCTGCTCCAGCCTCATGTAAGCATACAGTATCTCAGTTATCCCCTCCAGTCTAGCATATATCGCACCTCTTTCTGTTACACCCATTACTTGGATTCTAGTTGAAAAGAAACAACACCTCGTACTTTCCGAAGCATTTCAGTTTTCCGTGTGTGCCTTTTTTCGCTGATGTCCAGTTTCTCCACAGGCAGAACGCTCGTTCCAAGGGCGGTTATCTATTACTTTTGGTCGTTTACTTTTGGGGTCTACACTTCAACCATCGTCATACTTATGAACTGTCTGGTAACCTCTACCAATTTAGTAGGTATTGGGTTTGCTTTGTCGATGAGATGGGACTGCTGAGTAGTCGTATTTGAAACACTTTCTACGAACTGCAAGACTGATGACTGCACCTACGTTCCCATCGAACGTGGGAAGCGCTTAATGTAACAGATTAGTTGGTATCAACGTCAAAAATGGGTCTCTATTTGATCCTCACTTCATACTCCATAATTGCTGTATTGCCTACTGTATATCCACCGAACTGTCGAACTCTGCGATCATCCGTTCTACTGTGACTTACCGGGCAGCCTTCTCATCCATGCTGTCGTACGCTACCATCATCCCACCCAGAATCTCCATTCTTGCTCCCGGGTAGACGACACGTGCCAGCTGCACCACAGCTTCGATACCTGCGAGTACCTCGTAATGTACCCCTCCTTCAACATTTGGGTCATCTTACTTTCAGCTGTTTCAAAGACAACCACACCAGTTGCACTCGATATTCTGTCTTTCAAAAATCTTGATCAGGCGACCGTTATCACTTGCTACATATTCTACTGATATTCATTCTTATAAGTAGAGGTAACATAAGCAACGTAGAGTGATTAACTGCAATTCAAAAAGCTACAGCTTTTGGTTGGTATTATAGAGATTTGCTAGACGCACATTTCGCAAATTATTGCTTTACTTCTCTGCAATGTAGTGTAAATGGTAAATTTCAAATATTATTTGTTAACTGAAATAATTGACTGGTTGTTTTAATATTTGTCCCGTTTCAGGCAGCTGCAGAACAGCGATGTCTATATTTGGTTCTTCTCTTTGTTCGCCAGTTTATTAGTTCAGGTGGCCCCCTGTCCTGGTTACAAGGTATACATTACGGACCACCAAAGTGGCGCCAGTTGTGTAGCCTGAATAGGAACCTAGCTGACCGTCCATGGAAGATTACAGCTGTGAGTTAGTTATTTCATATCTAATCGCAACCACTTTCCATCCAGTCTAACCTACAGACACTTTTTGTTATAGTGAATTAATGCGTTTTGGGTGCGTTTATGATATTTTCTCACCGTTTGTTTTTGTTATCCTTGCAAATGGTTTGATGTGTTGGTTATTTGGTTTTCACATGCCTTTGGGATCTACAAACACTCATGCATTTAGCAAAGCTGTTATCATTATAGATATTGACAAGACATAATTTTTGCAAGTGACAACTTACTGTCACGTATAGTTACAGTGTCTTACAGAATTCCATATTAGATTTATTTGATGTGTAACACACTGTGATACACTGTTATTTACTTGATGATGTTTCGAACATAAATTATTGCTCATAATCATATAAATGTAATCACACTACTTTTGAGAACCGATTTTTATGACCCTATTACTTCAAATAAACAAATCTAATATAGAATTACTTTCTACTACAGTGCCCAAGTATTACACATATTAATGTCTAATAGAATACTTCACCGGTTGAGATTTTCAACTAATACAATTCTTAAGTTGGAGACTGTTTGAGAAAGCCATGATTTGTCAGACTAGTGTTATTGATGCTGGGTAGTGGATTTAAGTTCGGAATTTTATGTTACTGAACTGCATATGCTTTTTTTCTTACGGTTTGTAATATTGTAGTATGTCGTCGGATGGGTCACACTATCTTGGACGGCATCCACAACTTCAGATGTTCTCAAATGTTCTCTACTTATTCTGTTAGCTTTTCTCCTGCTTTTCCAATGTTTGTTTTTACAAATTTTGATATCATTATTTTTTGAAATCCCAAGCGTGTCAGTATAAAGTGTCATGGCTTAACTGATCGTAGAGGACGCTAGGTTCGATGTTATTTATGCTCGCTGTCAACATTTTCCCACTGGTGCTCACTCGCCAGATAAGTTTAACTGAGAGTTATTAGTTTCATCGTTGGTGTTCAGCGTATTTTACAAGTTGCGTTCAGGTACTAATTGGATCGCTATAAATTCGTGCTTAATTTGAACGATATTGACTCCATATTAAATCTTGACTCAAAGTATGTTATGTTTCCAGATCATTATGTTTATCTTATGGTTGAATGTAATATTTAGGATAGGATGTACTTTCTTATTCCTACCTGTACCACAAGAAGTTGCAAACCAAAATTAATCTTTCTACATTTCAATCTACTTGGGGGATATGTTCATCACTGATTTTGTTATGTTCGATAATTGCTTTACAAAAGAAGGAGTCTCAGGATACTGTTATCTTAGTTTTCTTATTGTGAAATATTAGTGCATTTTGCGATATCAGAGTTCCAAGCCTAAATCTCAAATGATGATAAGAGCTTTTACGAAGTGTATTTTCTACTTACTGTAAATAATTTTGTATGAATTTATCTTAAATTACCAGGAGCTGGAAAGTATGGAGTTCGAAAATATAGACGACTAAGCTCGCACTTCATCAAGTGCTAAGTATTAATTACTGCTTTATTCCCTTTCCGATTATGCATTATTATATCATTTGTATACCTTCCTCGCGCTTGAATATAGAACGTAGGTCTTCATACACAGTACTCCGTTAAGTAGGTCTTTTAAATTCAACACATGTCTTGTGCTTTTTGTAGAGTATTATCCGTGCTCATTCACTTTAGTGAATTGTGAGTACTTGTTTAATTTCTATGTTCAAAGTCAATTAGTGAAAATTGAAATCAAATCTAATGAAGAAAAAACAAGCTTCACTCTTCACTGTTAAGTTACTAAGAATTTTTGCGGAATATTAAATTCGTACGCTGTTGTTACTTTTTTGCGAAACTTCTATGAGGGAGGAATATGTGCGATAGAAATCACACAATTTCATCCGTTTGTTTGCCTACAACTATTGTTCTTTTTTGGTAGTCTCTAAAGTAGTTTATTTCCCCTAAAATTAGTTGCATTCCATACAACGGCTCATTGGTTCTATGAATTATTTCTTCCTATCTTCAGGATGATATATACAATTTAACTCATGGTGGCGATTCCAATCCTTCAAAAGAAGCTTTATCACTATCAGAGTTAATGCACGCTGTCGCGATTCTGTCTCAGGTTCATGCCTTAGCTTGTTTCATATTTGGTTGTGGTATTCGTCCTGAGATTGACAATTATGATGGTCTAGTCAATCTAAACGAAGATAATAATAACTGTAGTGAAAAAATTTCTTATGATAATTATGCACATCTGTATTGTCAGACGGACAATGGAGGTTCTCCGACCAGTTTTCACAATTCTGAAGATGGTGATAAATGTTCCTGTTCAATTGAACCATGGGATGATCATGCAAGTGGAATCCCATTTGGGTGTTTTATTTGTATTTATTTATTATATTTGTTTTTTGTCAGAACTAAAGTTTTCGTGGTTAACTAAATTCATATCTCTTTTGGATATCCTTGCTACTAACAATCTGAGTCACTAATTCAAAGAGGACAGTGTTATACTCAAAATTCTACTGAATTTCCACTTTGTGTTCATGCTTTGATCATCAGCAACGTTGATCATGTTAAAATAAGCTCCCTTATCGTCTAAGCAATAGAACATGAAGTAACTGAAATCTTTCTAAGTTTTAGATATACAGTCAATGTTGTATGGACTTCAGAACGTCAAAGTTAGCAGTGTTTACTTCAGATTTACTTACCAAGCAAACAATGTGCTAACACTTACTGCATTATGCAAACAAGCTTATGTTTTCTGTTAGGTGACTATAGAATTTTATTATTTTGGTCTTCATTCTCTTCATCAGTTGAATAACTGTGTCATCGGTGAACCGAGGAAAGTAATTATGACTGTTTAGCTCCCCAGAAGTGTCAGAACTACAAGTGTGCATTTAGCTACATATATTCTAAAAGAAGGAAAGCACGAAATGCGAAGTAGACTAAACCAATAATTGCCACACTTATTACGTTGTCTTTTATGGAATTTAGCCCAAATTCAAGAAGTATAAAATATTTGTTCTTTTTACCACTGTCATCAGTTATACCTGGAGTTTGAAGCAGTGTCTTACAATATTTAAATCCTGACGATTTGTTTAAAATATGTGTACTTATTGAAACATAATTGATATTGAAAGTAATTATGGTGATGGCACAACGACCTATGCTGGTGAAATACGTGTTTCCTTGGAATTTTATCATACCAGATAGGTTCATCGAATGGTGGTAATACTAAAAGCGCTTGCCGTGTACTATATCACTAATGCAGAAGTCAGGTGTAGCATTTTAGAGAAGTTTGTGTATGTGTGTGCCTTTGTTTGCTTTTATCGACTCGGATAGCTGGGACATGTTGAGCATACTTAGTCAACGTTTGCCTCGTCAGACGTCGTTAAGCTAAATGAGTCGATGTTAGAAAAAGTTAGGACTAAAGTGTAACATCAATCCAAGAAGTATTCGATTGTTTATCTGAGCTGTGTTGGGAAATGTAGTTGGGGTCTGCATGGAAATTGGAACTGGTGGTTGGAAATTCTGAGTGAAATGACCCAGAATCGATCTCGTTGGCGCAGGTGTATCCACACATTACCTTCGTCTTAGTCGTCTAACCGAACTTGATTCTTGTCTCACTCCTCTTCGTTCTGTTTTTACCAGTTTCGAATAATTTCTCTCATGTTTCTCTACCTTTTATCTTGGAGCATTCTCGTCTGATATGCTGATCTGAGGTGTGACGATTTGAATAGTCACGGATTAATGCTGGGTCCCATGTTGATATTAGCTGACTTGTTCGATTATTTGTTGTGAATACTTGAATTATTGGTACAACAGGTGATAGGCCAAGTGATACTGACGCTATTGTTTTAAAGAGAATTATCGAAGTTCTGTATTATTTGTTAGATCTTGAAATGAAAGATATTGAGTAACGTTTTACGTTGATTTTATGGTAACTAATGAGACAAGTAGTTATGACATGGTTACTGTTTGCTGAGAATTTTGAGGGATGTATGGCCACATAGAATGTATGATATACTTTTACTGTCTATAGTGTATTTCATTTCTAATGTTTACGTTTCAAATTTAATCTTAGAATAAGTTGGTTATTTTCACATAGTTCACTTGATGTTTTGTTTTCAGGTTTCAGAAAATGGGAATTCAAATCATAAAAACTCACATGCCGATGAATTTTGTGATGAAAGTGAAAATTTATCAGCTAGCAAACTATTAAAAATTATTCAGATAGAAGATTCAAGTTGGGAGGAAGTTGCCGAAGATATTGTTGCGGAGCAATTTTTAACCGCCATCAGATCTAATGTTCAATGTGAGTTGTTTGTAATTTGAAGGCGACAAATGCATTGGTGAATCGGTAGTCATAATGCACTGCTTGTTTTCGGGTTCTAAGTTTCCATGCCTTTCGAACTGTGAACCATATCTCAAGTATGAGTGGTAGTAGTATTATCGTTATACCCAGGCTGAGTTTTAGTCGGTAACCCACATTTCTAGGGCTTGAAAACTGTGAACTTCAGGTTGGTTAAATGTCCTCCTTTCTTATGGTACTAGTATTGGCAACTTCGCATGCATCAGTGAGAAGTAGTTGGCTTTCTTGGAACCTCCTACTCGTAATCAATTTTTCATTTTTACCTATGTGATTCTGATTCATGTTGAGTTCCATTCGTTGTATTAGACGCTGCCGAAATATGAATCTATCAGTCTTTTCTATCACTACTCATTTTGGGGGGAGTTAAACCATTGTTTGTTTTTCAATATTGTGTGATTGGTCATTCAGTTACTCTAAAGGTCAACTTAACAACTATTAAAGCAGCCATTGAGACTGATTTAGTTTATGAAAAAACTATCTTTCCAGTTAATATAAAGAAACCTAGTTAGTTATCTCATTAGTTGCTAGGATGACTCTGAAAGTCGCTCCGATTATTTCATTCTTGTAAGCGCTAATCGCTCAATCATACCAGATCATTTCATTTTCAGTAGACCAATCTACCTTCATTCTGTCATCGCTGCGTACGATAATCTACGATTATTTCATAATACCTCAGTTTAGTGAAGCACGAATGTTGAGATGATGAAGAAAACATAATAAATCGGATTGTCATTGCGAAAAAATCTTTTATATTTGCGGTTTCACAGTCCTATACATCAACCAGAATTCAAGTTAATGGTGATTATGGTCATGAGCTTTTATCAATTTTTTCGATTAAACTAATGTAGAAAACAAGCGTTTTGCGGTCTTAGGAGATTAAAAAACCAAATGGATAATATCATTGTTTTCTTTAGCGTGTGATAAATAGAACATAGTAATAGTATTTCAACATGCTGGGATCATATTAAAACTAATGTTTATAATGATTAAACTTGACTCAAACGTCAAATTCTTCCATGACATTCGTAATAATTATGGTCTGAGGACAATTTTCTCTTTCTAAAACCACACTGGCCATCGAGGTTACCGAGTGAATTGAGTTACTATTTCAATCAGCACATGTACATCTTAACCTATTGATGTTAAAGTGTGGGAATGTTCACTTAGTTTATGCGGGATAATACCAACTAGTCACATATACCATTAACTAGATGTTATAGATTACCTAACATCTTCCTTTGGTACTGAATTAATATTGATGTAGAGTACTGTGAGTTATGAAGTGGTTACTTTCTCAAAATTCACTGCGGGATGAAAACGTATACTCTAGTTGTTCTAAAACTGTGTCGACTCTATAATTTTTTTCTTGTGTGATAATGTCTAGTTTATTGATAAGACATGTTAACTTGGTTGATAGCTTTCTATATTTAACTGTCATCATCCTTACGGTGTTACTGTATCTAGGGTTACTAATTGGTAACTAGTTACTACTACCAACTGCTGACGTTTTTCTGTTGTGGATACGAATTTTTTTCTTGCTTTATCTTTACCAGGTTGGATAAATTTCTTCTTTGTCCTTTATTTTCCATATTAACATTAGATAAATAGAAATTTGTTGTGGTAAAAGGTGATTTAGAATGTAAAGTATTTCATTTCCCTGTAAAATCTCACTTCATGAAGAATGGTGTCTGAGACGTGACTAGCTTCAGTGACGCAAAACGTGATATACTTATTAGACTGTTTTTCGATACTCTATCGTAATCATTTTCAGTTACTTACCTAAATAGCAAAAGAAACCAGTTGACAGTTCCCTCTTTTGCATTTCTATGTAACTATTTTTTCCTTTATTCTAAACACGATTTTGTTGAATGTTGTCATATGCTTTCTCACTGCATTTTGACCAATTTTGTTGAGGTAAGCTATGTGATCCAAGTATGCGCTATTGGGACGGGTGATGTGGCTTTTAGTTCTGTAATCATTTATCAGCTGTAAAGTTATATCTTCAGCAGTTACTTCACCTTTTTTGTTTTAGACATTCGGACGTCGTCGTCAACATTCACACATTGCTTTGACTTTAAAGTAATGTACCGGTTGCTGATTCAGTGCCTACATATTTTGAGGGAGTTGTGGAGATTTGGAAATATTTCAAGTTGTTATTCATCGAAGACTGACATCAGTTGGAGGAACAAAGGAAACCTGGGAGCACTGGACAGCCGTTTCGTCCTAGTATGGGACTTCTCAGCAGTGCGCACCCACGACCCCACCAGCAGGGATCGAACCCGCGACCTTCAGGTTCCGCGGCCAGCGCGTTACCATTGAGCCACTGGGTCAGAATCCAATGCTCCATATTTCCAACTTCTGTTAGCTCACGATATAGCGCAAACCGCCACTCAATGTCATCGTTGAGTATCTGTCCTCACGGCCATCAGGCTTTGACTCCACCGGTCACGACTTGTCATTGGAACTTCGGGAATACTTCTCGAAGCCAATCACCAATGAGCACCAGTTCAATTAAATTTTGAGGGAATTGTGGAGATTTGGAAATATTTCAAGTTGTTATTCATCGGAGACTGACATCAGTTGGAGGAACAAAGGAAACCTGGGAGCACTGGACAGCTTAATATTGCTTAATATTCTAAAAGAATGAATATTTTTGGAAATGATTTTATCTGTGCTGTATGGTACATCATGAGTATTTTGTCGCTCATTTCCGACTAAATATACCTCACCTGTACTACTAAAGTATTGTCTAAAACATCGTCTGCAAAAGTTGTTTTGCCTTATCATCTGCAAATAAAGATTGCCGAATTCTTGGAGTGTTGCGAAAAAAACACTGGGAAGTGCGATGCATTACTTATGATATGCTTAGTAATTTTGAATATTATTAGAGGCCTAATTATAGTGCTAGACGAGTCATACCATATTTCATGATATTACTTACAAAGATTTTCGCACTGTATATAGCTATACCTCTTTCATTTTTGTGTAATGAACATTCGGGGTTATATCTATCATCTTGAATTTTCTTTTGATGTATTGTCCAATGCTGATTCAACTAAAGTTTGTACCCTCTAAAACTAGTATTTACTTTGTCGCAGGGAGCTGATATTAGACTATCAACCCTTTTGTCGTATGGAGCTTTCAGTAGCTTATCGATCGCCTTATTCCCTAAGACTTTCACTCACCACAGTAACTGTGTATCAGAGAACAACAACCGCTTGAATTTACCAGCTGGGAATCATTGATTACTGGCTTTCTCAAATAATGTTGCATTTCGCTTACTTTTCTTGTGATTTCAGACAATTAATTAAATGCATTTAATTTATGATAATTGTTGTGTTAGTATTTCCTTGGGAACTGTTAAAGGACAGATATTTGATGCAAAGTGATAAACTGTTCACGTTTTTTCCAAAATGTTATTTGTCTTAAAAGTTCTAAGTTGAAAATTATTTACTCATAATTCTCGATAATCTTAGTAAAAGGTGTACTTTTGGCATTCTGTTTATGTATTATAGTAGATTCTGAGACTCTATTCCCTTCGAACAGTATGCTGAAACATATTGAAAAACTATCTCTTCACTCACTCATCTCCCGTTTTCTGGATTCTCCACAATCTGGTTACAAAAATTTCGATGCTCGTCCATTCCATGTTGCAGTAAGTGTGATATGCGTTAAATTATTTATCACTTAACGTTACTTTTAAACACTTCATGGAGGAAAGTGTATCCCCGACTTCCAGTTGATTTTATTACTTGCTGTATCTGTCTTCAAAATTTGATGTTTTTCTAGTAAGGAATATATTGTAATATTTTAAATGCAGTAGAACTCAGCAAGGCTTGTGCATGATCATGAATTTCACTTTATTTATTTTCACTTTTATTGAATTACTTGGTCATCGTGACCACTATAGAGGAAGGTGGATGGTTCGAATTTCTGGTTATGCTATGACGGGTAATGCGACCTAGCAGTATGCGAGCGATACGAACCTGACGTGCAAACGAATTGACTCTAAACGTAATCAGAATGTCGATCACGTTAACAAGAATACCACCGACAAGCGAAAATAGGGAGAGACGATGGATCATGTAAGACAGCTTTTACTGTCCCAACAACAGTCGAAACAGTTGAGAGCAATGCTGAATATATGCATTTTTAAACGACCTTAACAACACCAAGTTGATTGATAGGTTAAAAGAGTTGACAACCAAAGATAGTTCAGCCTTTAGAAGCAGTGGGAAGGACGAAAACAACAATGATAACGTTAAGTTACAGCCAAGTATCAGGCAAAAACAGGAATATAAAGCAGGTTGGAAGTGAAATTATACTTAAGTAGTTTCCATCATGTACTAATGTCAGCAGATGGGTTACAAAAGATGGAAGTACATTAGATAATTTCCTTCCGTTTCATAATGCGTCAAGGTTGTTCACTGTGTATGCACCTCTCTGTATTGAACTTTCTATTTATATGATAAATAAACAAATACGTTGTTAATAGGTAGGTTTGCTGACGTATATTGTGTAAACTGTCAGTCAAATGTGTGAGAAAATCTCACATTCCTAGTTGTTGTTATCTATATTTTTGCGAGTGAAAATAAATGCTTCATATGTCTAGAGGTCAAGTGTTTGTGACGAAAAAGTACATATTTTTTAAGTTATCAACTTTCCTGTTTGCTTTATTGGTTTCTATTGATTAATATTATAATTACGAGTTGTGAGAATTAATTGTACATGTTCTTAAGATAGTGTTATTATATTCCGAGGCTGAAGTATATCACTGTGCAGATCAGCAATACATTTACTTTTTGTTTTTAAATACAGTAGAACAAGTAATTCATTATTGAGTTGATGGGAGAGATGTGGCTCGTTGCTTGATGTGATTTGCAGTTTAACTGTCAATTTTTCTGGAGAGAAAATTCACATTTCAAAGTGTGAAACCTGCTTGTTTTGTCTATATGTTTTCAAATTATGGGCTGGGGCTCATTGGTTTAAGGAGATGACTTTTAGTCACTGGGTTTAAATACCACTCCCTCTACCATGGTTTGGTCAACCAAGTAGTATCTTTAGCCCTCATACAATTAATGTGGCTCACTGCCTACTGGACGAATGTGAACGTAATTGCTGAGTGCATTTTTTTCGATGCATACTTTTCGGTTTTACTGCTAACTCAATCTGTGACATTTTTACTGGGTGTTTTGAATTTCCAGTGGATTAATTTCCATATAGATTTCGTTCCTTTCCCTCTTTTCCCTCTAGGAATATTCATGGCAAGAGGAAGGTTCTGTATTAGCCGACCGTTTGTGTACTGAGCTTGGTTCCCTTCTGGATGAAAAGTTCCGAAATGCTTACGATTTAACTTATAATACGTATGTATACTGTTGAACTGTAGTTATCTGTTCGTTCATATATACACATATTTTTGTAATGTGTGACACTGATGCCGTTAAAAGTCGAAGAAATGAAGCGGTTGCGGGCTTTCAATCATAGGTGGCTTCGTAGCATTGCTCGTTTTTAGTGGAATCACCATGCGAGCAATGGTGAAGTCAGGCGAATGGTACTGGGCAATAAAGCCAGGTTGATTGATGGGTTGTAAACCTTCATCAGCTGAGATGGACTAGACATGTGCTGCACCCACATTGACGTACCATACTGGGGAAGTTGGATTTGGTTGGACGAGTGTTCAGAGTAGCTAGACGAAGAACTGGCACCAGTCAATGAGATCCCTGGTTGTTGGTCCTAGCCGTATGAGTAAACGTAGTCTGCCTGGCTGGGGTCCCTGGAAAGTTAGGAATCAGTGGTTGATGACTCTTGAGGACATGGCTAAAAATCAGTCACTTCGCATCGATGTGTTTACTGTTTGATATCTAAGGCTTGAATGTTTGCACTTACTGTTTTCTTCAGCCTATTTATTTTCCCACATGACTTAGTCTACTTTGACATCACTCGTTCTATCCATCTGTTCTTTTTGTACTACTGTGAAGTCTTGAAACTTAAGCCGATGCACCTGTGTGCGAGGTTCTGTGTTGATTTTGTCTGTCAGTCAAACAGTATGTTGGGTCAGTAAGGAGTTTTGTATTCAAGTTTAGCTATACACAGAATGTAATTTAATCTATCTGATTGATTGATTGTCAGGATTTTTATGGGTTCGTTTTATTTCACAGATTTAAACATACTGAATTTCCAAACCCTTGTCTAAGTTAAGCTTTCTTTTTGTATAGTCAAGAGGTGGATAAACGTTCTTATGTCATGTTGAAAGTAATCTTGTAGATTGTTAAATCATATTAAGAAGAGTAATAACCGAGTGAAGTGCAAAAGATAGGATTACTCTATAGCAACGTTAGTCAACAGATGCCTTGTTTACTAACAGATAACGTTTCAAATGTTAATTTGAACTTGCATCAGTCGCGTGCTTTTTGTCATTTAATCCTTGAGTAACGTAGTCACCATTATATGAGTTCAGAATATATCGTGTAATTCCCAGGCATGCAATATGTTTTGATTTTTTTTTGGAAGGTTCTCTCGTCTAATTGACATGCTTACTTGTATGCATAAACCTGTAGTTATAAGAAGTCGGCATACAGACAACGGAAATTCTTATTTTCCACTGTTCTGCTGGATATAATATGGGGAATAAGATGACTCGTTTGACAAGATACTCGACGATGTAGCTATAGATAATCTTGTTTTCACCTTTCAATAGCTGGACTGGACATTATTCGCTAGCATGTTTCGTAAGTAAGCGCATGATCCTGCCAAGTGTACTCGACTCTACAAAAGCAAGTAAATTTTATAGATACACACTGATCAAACCAAATGGGTTCACTTTTCGTTGACACACTGGCTACCCAGCTACTGGGATAGAAATGATCTGAAAACCTGCGACTAAGAATGTTTTTCAAAAGTTGTTTATGTAGAATATCAATGCTGGTGTCATCTTCGACTGCAAGGTTCAGTAAAGCATTACAGTGAATCATATCCACTTTTTGAGACTAGCTAGTTTAATTTAAAGTATGAACCGACGATGAGAAAAGACTCTATTTGTTCGTCACACATAAAAACACATACTATTATCCATCGTTGATAACAGTCGTTTCGCAACTAATTCTAGCAACAATCCTTTTACTTATTTTTTGTTGTTGTTGATAGTTTGAATGGTATCACAAACGTTGATACAACTCTTTACCGTCGAACAGTTTGGAATGAAGTGCAAAGCTTCTTCGGTATATGCCATGATGACTTCCGTTATGATCGTGTAGATCGTTTGCTTACTACTTCACAACGTGCCTATTTAAAACTATGTGCCACTTTTCCAGTTGCTGTGTATTCTGTTCAAAACCTTAAATTTGAAAACATTTTCCCAGCTCTATCATCCTCTGAAATGGTAAGCAGACTTTTTAATTTCTGCGTGAATATTTTAGTCATTTTTTTTATTGGCTATTGAAGAAATTAAGCTTTGTTTGCATGTTTGAAATTTCATCCCATCTACTTTACTGAATAACTTCTGTCTAATGTCCTTTTCTTTTAGATTCACATTATCCTGATGGTTATAGAAGCTAGACAACAGGCTTGTTTACTGTATGTTCTTCGGGCTATTTCCGAATGTCAGGCTCGAAGTAATTAAAAGTTTTCTTGCCAGCAATTTCCAAACAGGTTTGTCTATTTGATATCTTCCATTCGTAAGTTTGTTTTTTACGATCTGATGTATATGTAATAAACACTACGGAGTACTAATTCACTAATCCTGATGTTTGTTCTGACTTATCGCTGGAGTTATTCCTTTTAGTGTACAGTTACTTTTCTTTTGCGTACAACTTTGAATTCTGTGGTCTTCAAAAGACTTTTGTCTCATCGGTCGTTTAAAAGTTCCTATCGCAGTCCTACATCAACTGAGAAGCTATTAGACCACTGAACAGCTGTTTTACTTCAGTTTGGAACTCCTCAGGAGTTCATGCCTGTGATTTTGCGAGCAATTGGGCTCAGTGCCGTTAGGTCTCATCGCGAGAACGTTGTCATTTAGCTACTGGGTTTGAACTGGACTTGATTCATCTCATAACTCATGGCTTCTTATCAGAACTTCGGGAAATCCTTTTCAGAGTGAGTCACTGATGATCTGTCTCGTTAATTGGTCTGTTTCGTTTACGGATCTCTTTCTAGTGCATCGAATTTGCGCAGTGTAGTGAGTACTTTACTGTTTGGAGGAGACCTAACCGGTGCCAGTAAAGTCCATCACCAAATTGCTCCTAAGAATCCATAAAAGTGTATCATGATTCTTTACATTTGTACGAAGTATTTATTTGACTAGTGTAGACTATCGTCAACTAATTTTAATCTTTCGCTACTAACTAGTCTATCAGTTTAACTATCTGAGATATCCGTGGTTAGGCAGACTTGTATTGATACCGGATGTTGATTGAAGGTGAAAGGGAAATCTGGGCCACGGAAGGATTCGAACCATTTTCAATCATCACTCAGTATTAACAAGTCTATTTATACTTGCATCTCAACAGATTTACACATCTTCATAATGTAGATCATCTGAATGTTTTTTCCATAAACTGAAGGAGGAGGATACTGAATACAGTTAGTAGATCAGTGTTTAGTCTACCCTTTTTTAAAAACTATTTTACTGTCTTACATTTATGTTTAGAAATGAGGTAGTTTTAGTCCAAGGTGTTATTATAAATTAATGTACACCTTTTTGGTTCAGTGTAATTAGAAAAAATTAACGACGGTAGATATACAATTTTACAGCAACAGTGCTGAATTCCCTAGGAGTAAAAATGTAGACGTAATAGAATTAAGGTTAATTTTTGTTATGGGTACTGCAATTTATATTGAGTCTACAAACAATCAGGAATGTTCACCGCAACATTTTCTGTTTATGCTATTTCAATTTTTGACGGGTCGATTTCATATTCGATGTTCTGATCAATTTTAGAGTATGTTGACAAATATGTCTCTCTTAGGACTGGAATAGGCAAATAATCTTAACTTAATAAACGGAAGCCTCTAAGTAATATGCGAAATATTTTTGACTACCAGATTCAAAATGTTACCCTTGAACCGTTTTTCTTTCACCTGAATTGGTAGTAAGCTGACTGACAGTAAGATGTTGGATAAAGCGTAAGAGGTTTATTATTAGTATCAGGAGGTAAAGACAAAGGAGGAGACAGAGTTGAGGAAGATAGATTATGTTTGCTTGTCTTGTGTACCACTAGAAGCGTGAGTGCGGTTCATACTTCCCAGTCGACCACACTGTGTAAGGCTATTTTTTCTTAAGGTACCAAGAAGAGAGGAAGATGTGTATGACCATAGAGCCCTTCGAAAATTTGCTTGAGGCCTGTTATACGGCCTTTTGTGGGATAACGTTTTGAGGTTTGGTTGTTCTAACGCCAGATAGGCAGAACCCAAACAGCCGCCATTGGAAGACCGTGGGGCATGGTGAAGTGTGTTATGTTTTGGGCTAACCTTCCCTTCTCCCCCTTCCCTTTCCCGTTGAGTAGGCCGCATCAGCACGACACTGTTGGTCATCTAAGGGAAACACCTTGCTGCTGTCACATCCATCCAGCTAACATCAGTACGACTTCGCTTTCAGATCCCCATCATAGTATCGTAATTTACACTACAACGATAACTACTTTTCGTTTTACCACTATCCAATAGATCTTTCTGGGACGGTAGAACGTCGGGAAATTAGTGTTTCACCAGCATACCTCGTTGGGTCATTGTGATATGCAAGCCCGACCACCGCGTCAAGGTAACAGGCATCAATTAGATTAGTGGTAAACAGTGCAGTTCAGTGCATTGACTACTTCAGTTTCATTGATAAGACTTTTATCCACGTATATTTATTTGCTAATGGAAATTTAGCGTGCTGTTTATGATTCTCTTGATATTTCAGTTCTCAATCATTAGATAATTGTCAGAAGTTGATGTGTAACTCAACAACGCTGTGCACTTTTCTTCTCTGGGTAGAGAACCATACTTATTTTATAGGGATCGATGTTACTACCTGGTTTTCCAGACCAGTGTTAGAAGCAGTAATACCATTAGAACTGACTTGATGCTTGTTTTACTTAGGTATTTATACTGATCTTAACTCACCGTCTTCAAATCACCACTTGGGTATTGTAAAATCCTTGGGTTTCGGGTGGGTGAATTAATAGTCAGGAATTAGTGCAATATTCTGCACCAAAACCAATCATTTTCTACTCTTTACAAAGATGGGTATGACGCTGTAGTCGGATAATTGACTATATTGTTTGGGAAGTTTTGGGGGATTGAGATTCTTGCATCACTTCGTAATATATCCATTGGTATACAGATCTTTCAAAGGGGTCTGTGTAGTGTTTTATGATAATCGGTGTAGCAATCTGTTAACGGTAACGTGTAAAATATTGGGTGCTATAATACTTCGCATGTGTGGAAAACGTAAAGAAAAGTGATCTATAGGGAGCAGGCTGATTTTTATTCAGATCATGGATGCGTTGATCATGTCTTGACCATATGTGCCATATGCTCAAATGGCAACACACGTATTTCAGGTTACCGATCCTTGTATGCCTCGATATCACCACTGCTTTGGAATACGTTGAACAGAGCTGTCCTCTGGGATTGTCTTTTTGGGAGGGTTGTCCTTGAAAAGTGGCGGTAAATACCTGTTACGACGTAAAAGTCTTCAAACTCGAGTAAGCAGACGATTCGGTCTTACTGTGCAACAACATTCAGACTACTCAGCTCACATTCCAGTCAGTTAAAGACTAGTGCCCATAAGTCTGGTATGTGGTTTGGATCGTCGAAGTGCACAGTACTTCTGCAAGATTAGGAGGAGTTTGTACATGCACTCACTGTTGGTGGTAGGTCCTTGGGAGTTGTCGAAAAGTTTGTGTACCTGGGTAGTTGTGTGTGGCAATAGATTTGTAGCTGATGGAATTATCAGCTGTATATCGAAAGTCATAACAACACGCCATCCTAGGTCAGGCCTGGCGCCATTGTGGCACCAATGTTACTGTGAAAGGTCGGGTAAACAACGCATGGATTCAGGCAGTTCTGCGCTACACCTGTTAAACGTGGCCTCCATACTGGGGATATCCATTTTCTTCACAAGATTGCTCGCATTCAGGGGAAACACAAGGTAAGTAATTCTGAGGTGGTGGCATGTATTTGGACGTGGTGGCGGTCATCATTCATTGAGTGTGGTCATTCGGAAACAGTGACTTCCGTGGTTTAGACACGTATTTCGAATGTCGTTTTAAGGACTCCTCCATCGCTAACCCTTTGCTTACATTGAGTATGATTGAAAGAAGAGGAGTGGTCAGTGTCTTAAGTGGCGCGATGAGATGAAAGCTGTGTTGGTTTGGCATCTGTTGGTGCCTCATCACTCCAATGTAGTTCTTGAGATAATGAAATGTCGGTCGCTTGAGCTGATAGAAGGTATGACTTTGAACTGAAACCAATGGGGATTGTGCCACGGTTTTCTTGCTTCTTTTATTATCGAAAAGCAAAGTGAAAGGATTTAATACGTCTTTTTATGCATGTTTGAGATTACTAACAATCCACTTGCGTTTTTGTTTCCGTTCTTTCCATTTTGTTTCTTTCTATTTCTTCATTGTTTTGCATGGTGCCCACATTGTACCAAGTTTATGTTCAAAATAAGTAATTAAAATTATAATGCAATGTACTATAACAGGCTGATACGCTCGACTGTAAGCCACACTTATGCGTGGAGGTTTATGGTATTACCCAGTCACCTGAGCCGAACTAGGTGGAGTAGGGTTTTAACCAGGGATTTATTGTCTAAATATTGTTGAATACTTAAGTCAATTAAGTGAATGTTTTTAAAAAAAAGAGTAAATTGATATGTGTTCTACTTTTCGATATTGGCTCATTGGAGAATTAATGAGCAACCATCAACTGGTCATCTTGTATCAGTACGTCCTTATCTTAATAATATTTCTGACAGCCTAAAATATAAACAAAGCGGTGGAGTTTGTAAGGTTCATCTACCCGGTTTCGTTCATGTAGTTTGTACACCTAAGTGCCTACTAAACCATACAGTACTATTCTGATTATTAGTAACAACCGAGTTGACACTGAGACTATACACCCGTTCATACAATAGTTAACTCCTACAACCGGAGTTTGTTGGGGAGTTTTCTCAAGATTGAAACTCAAGGTTGGAAACCTTAGTTAATATTACTTGATGACATATGTACTCATTAAAAAAGGTACTTTGATTAACAAACGTGTCATAATGCTATTATCTACTAGACTGAATGGTTACCGTTATTTATGAGCTATAAAACTCGCTCATCATGGGACTGCTTTTTTCGCTTTAAGTGGTTTTTTATTTTTCACTATCTCTTTCAGCTGTCTATAGTTCCGAACTTTGGATATCACAACTTGTTCTTCAACAGAAAATCTGGATAAAACTTTACTGAATTGGTTTACTACCCTTTTACTTTACAATGCATTTGCACTCACTCAAAAGGCTTTCATCTTTCAATATATATATATATATATATATATATATATATATATATATATATATATATATATATATATATATATATATATATGCTGGCTTAACTCACTACATGACAGTTGTTTGCTAGCGCCATCATTTGTGTATCCAGTATTTCCATTCTTTTTTACTACTCTGTTCTTTTTATCATACATACTAGTTTCTGCAATTTTATTTTATGTGTACTCACTATCGACCTAGTTTTTAAGCTTAAAGACGATGATGTCTTTGCCTATAATTAATCTGTATATGGTGGATGTATCTTGTGTAAGTAAATTCTTTGATAATTTCTAGCTCTTCTATTGCTTACTGTTGTGAAATTGTTTCTCTTTGCTCCTTCTCTGTGATTTTCCATCGAAACGCGTTTGTGTGCATGCATTCAATTAAAAAAACAATTAAAACGGAAATACAGTGTTCAAATGCATTCTCCTTTTTTTCTTTATACTGCGGCTTTATCAGTATGCCCTGATATATGTGCACATCTGTTTGATAATTTGCCATTCGAGGGTTTTGTTTCTTTTTCGTTGTTTTAATTATTGAAAAGTAGTTCACACCGCCTTTTTTAAAAGCACCTTTATTCACAAAATATAAACGTATCACATCGTATATGTAAAACTCTCTTATGCATGCTTTTGAAGTATTCTTTGTATATTCTTCTGTCATCATGATTCTCTTGGGCCATTCGTAATGATTCTTCATGTATTGCAAGCGTATACGGTCATATAGAAGAGAGGGAGTTTTTGTTGTTCTTTCCTTTCACTACCCACTCCATTTCCTTGAGTTATATCACTTACTAACTAACCGATTGCCCTAGTTATATTTTACCTAATGATTTTGATTCGTTTATAGTATATTAGATGGTGATTTGTGCATTGATATATAAGCTATTAGTTAGGCTTGGTTATATCGTTAAATATTGTTCGTGCTCATTCCTGCATAAGTGAACGGGCATATATATATATATATATATATATATATATATATATATAGGCTTCAGTTTGTTGCTTTTCTCACTTACCTTTTCCCTATATTACTTATCTTCACCTGTCAGTGCTGTTATTTTATTGTAGAATTATTGAATTTGTTTTTTGAAAAAAAGACAAACGACACCTACTGAAGATGCCTTTCATTCTAACTTTTGTTTTAACGTGGAAGGATGAATTAGGAGCTCAGTTGAGTTTTGTAAATTTGATTTGCCAGCCACTTCAACGAGCGTATTTTAGTTTATATGACCTACTTATACTATCAGTGACTCGATGATTATAATCATCATTGTTTCGGAGTATGTAGAACTGTTGGACTGATCTGCACCAGCAAAGTCGATTAAGTTATCCTTCCGCGATTAATGAGTCCCGACCTACCCTGTACGGTAGATAATGATAAATAAATGCCGGTTCTAAAACACCATGAAACCTTGCTCAACTATCGTGAGCTCTGCTTTCTTCAGGATAGGTGATCCCTTCCAGATACAGGGATCAGTTTATTTAGAAATGAATAATAAGCAGTCCTCACATAGAACCGCTAAAGTTACCTCAAATAGGCTGATCATTTGCAAGTGATTTACAGACTGCATAGCCCACGTTGACATTTGTCACAGCTGGGTAGTTTCTTAGCTTCCTGATTGTGATGTCAACAGGGTTTCTGTTGGAAACCATTCGTCAATCAAAATCATAAGGTGTGGTCTATGATATAAAGGTGTCATAAACTATCGAAATATACGAATGAAGCAGTTGAAAGCCACACTGATCTGTGTATTTCAATTGCAATTTGACCATCTTGCGTAAGGTATATCAATCCATCCAAGTCAACCATGCAGATTAAGTTGGTCTGAACATAGGGATTATCCATTATCAAGTGACTCCCCAATGATGATAGCATTTAAGACCCTAAATCTTCGAGATATGTTCAAAAAGGCGAAGTAGTACCGTTCCATTTGTTCTCCTAATGGCAAGTAAATTTAATTGACGGATACAATTGGAGCTTGTGGCGTTTTCATCCACTTTGAAGACAAGGTACAGAAAGCCGAGATTCTCAATTGTTCTGTACTCATCTCATTTCCGTTTTATCTTGTTCTTCGATGGACTTTTATGAGTAAAACTTCGCCTCAGGCAGCGTTCGACAAAACCCAATTCCCTTCACTTTTGTTAGGATACAGTTTAGGCGTATGATTGAAAGTTTTGTTACTGGTGTGAAGGATACCTTTTCAGAAATCCTTGGTTTATTTTGATTTATCATAATTACAGAGATACCATTGTAAGAAACTAGATATTATACGCCAATATCCGAACCTTATTCAGTTACCAAAGTATGAATTCAAACATCCAGCGATGCACGCAAGAAACGTCTAATTTCAACTCAGCTACGTCTTATATCTTCAAATTGATAGTTATTATGGACAGTCGTTTCGGGCCCGTTCCTCACTAACATCTTCATGGGTAGCTTGGAACATAAAAAAATGAGTCATGCATTCGGCCAGACAGCGTTCTGTGCAAAGTACTTCGGCGATAGATTTACTGTGTACAATTATGCTGAATGCAGCCCTCATTTACTGAGTCTTTCCGATGAGATACATCTCAAAATAACATTAGCGATAAAAAGTAAGCACAACAGCAAATTCCACTGCTTATACCTTGGGATATAATGTCATACAGATGGTACAACCCATAGATAAATTCATCTAAAAGGCACATGGGGTGGTCTTTATTTTAATTTCACCAGCATTGACTCTGCTAATTACGAAAATATCTCTTTTTGCCAAGTTGAATTCAGGATTGTTTACAACTTCGTCCCAATTTATGTTGCTTTCTCTAGAATGTTCATTCTATCATTGTTTACTCAGTTAGTAACTTCATCAAATTTTCGCCAACTTACGTCATAGCGTACTTTCAAGAAAACCAATGAACTCATTCTTGTCAACTTCTGAAAATATGTTGTATACAGCGTTTTTATCTTGGACATGATATTCTGTAAGTTGTAAAGCAGTCGAGGAGAATTCACCAAATGCATGTATGCTAATTGTGCTTTAAATGTTCCTCTTGCTATAGTCAAGCTAGATGGTGATTCCTCTCAATCGCTCACTTGATAAATAGGAAGAAAGTAGGTGGGTGAGATGAATGCCGAACTGGTGGCGGACAACACAGAAAGAGAACTCATCATAGGTCGAAAAGCACTCGGTGAAATGAACAAGAATGGAGAACTGTTTGCAGACTTCTGTGCATTCAACGATTTAGTGATTGGAGGAGAGGCACTGTGTACAAACACAAGGATATTCACAAGGCAGCGCGCAAGATAAAAGACACTTCTACGACACACTGGCAAGTGAACCAGAACAGGTTACAGTAGGAGAGATACAGACCTGACAAAATTATATCAAATAACCAGTACTATCTAGGAGGAAATTACTCGTTTCAGCTACATAGCTTGTTGTCCCTCACAATTTTAAAACAAATCGACTCAACATCTTACAAGAAAACCTTTTAGGGGATGGGACTATATAAAGTGAAAAACGTACGAGGGAATTCGATGAGGGAGAGATTGACAGACAATTCGTATACGGAAGCTCTGAATAATCTCGCTGCAATTCAGCAAGATAGCATAGAGACTCAAAGCTTGATTCATCAGGATTTGTGTGTTCGTTTGTGGTGATTGGGTCTGTACCAGAATTGGGCTGAGAATGTTCGCAGATAAAGGCATTTTCATTCTGAGACGAAACTGATGATGAACAACGACTAGAAATCAAGTTGGCAACCTCTGTAACTCAATTTCCACTGACTAAATACGGGACAAAGAAAACAGAACGGATAAACATTAGGTGAATACTTCAGAACAACTCTTGAATAATAAATGAAGCCCCTGGAAACGCATATAGCACTTACCAAAGATTAGACAATTCGCTTACGAAAACTAATCACTATAAACGACATAAAATATTTCCTACAATATTTTAAGTGTATCGTAGCTTCTAGTATGTTTTTATTTGCAAAAAACTTTACTGACAGCTGAATATTGTTACGGAGATATAATACAATACTTTTGTCCCACATAGAGTCACTTTTAAAACCAACTTAAAAGTAAGCCTACATTCTATCTTACCCTGTTCCAAATAAAGCAGTAGTGGATAAAAACGTTATCTAAGATAACAAATCGGATGACAGCTTTCGGTAACTTTGAATACAGCACATTGGGCTATTCTCTCATTACTTGCTACCTTCATTTTCAAATGCTGTAGTGACATGGAACGTTAAGCAATAGTGTCTTACTATCCTGATAATAACCGCCTGTCAGATAGTTCGAACAAGTCACTACCACTTTTCCCGTGAATCAATTACCCTACCTTTGTTCATTTTTCATGACTCATCTAATTACATCGGTGCGCCAACTCAACTTGAGCTTACTACAGCACCACAAAGTAATACACTGTAATCAGACAACCTAAATGTAATTAAGAGAAAAGAAATTCTTCCATATAATCTTGATCTAGGAGCACGATAACCAGCTGGGCAGTATTCACCATACTTGGTAATCGGTATAATCATCACCTATTACAGCTTACGAAGAGATTTTAAGTGGGACAGGTCACCTTGATACGCCGATGTAAGTTATCACAACTAGAGCCAATACATCATAACGTCCGATAGTACACTGTTTGTACTTTGATAAGTCATATTCACCTCACATAAGTGGCACGACAGATCCAACAAAGCAGTCAGTATTACAACATTATAATAGACTACATTTTAAGCTCGTTTTCACTTTTTCACTAACACTCACGAAAATATGCTTTAATGATTAAACTACTAGTCATCTTTAAATATTTCAAGCTTAATACTGACTTCTTATTATGTATAAAACCACGCTATAAATTTAAGCAACCATATCCAGCAAAAACATAGATCAGTAGCTTTCATAAATATAAAATCCACTCACAACAGGCTCATCTAAATACTCAATGCTTAGCAATTCGTGACCGAATTTCAAGCTCTCTTGTTCTGGCGACGATGTGGGTGAAATATTTATACAATCCTGATCTTCATGATTCTTTATGCTTTTCTGTACTCCCAAAGTATTTTTTAATCGTTAGAAGATGGTCGCTTAGATCGTAAATCACTTGATGGACCAAAGGTTGTCGGCCAAGAAGAGTGGAAATCAATGGAAACACTGCAAATTATTACGCAAAAAAAATTACCTCTTACGAGGAACAGAAATACGTTTCGGTAACATATTTTTCTTTGTAAACACCATTTCATTTCAAAACCATACTCATCTAGAAAAAAAGACAGTCATTAAGTCAGGGTTAAAAATTTAAAACACTTTCTGTACATCAACCCTTAAACAAACTTAACAGCTGTAGCACTGCTTGTATTTCCAGTCAACTCGGGGGAATAATATAATGATTCTTAGAACACCCTCTACTGACTGAAATGTAGGACTGCAAAATTCCACAAATAACTTCACAATCCCATTTTGACCTTATTTCACGAAGAACTGACATCCTATAATGCAGTATCATTGAAACGTTATCGTAGTCAACATAGGTTAGCAACTAAGATCTGTGACACTGAGCTCAATACTACAGATTGGATCATGAGCCACACTTTATTTGTCAGGGCTTATGATATTATACGGTTTCGCACTTTGAATTGCGTGGGATCGCGTCCTAACTCGAAATCTATCACTCGGAAGATAAAATCCTAAGTCAAACAGTCACCTTCACTTGTCAGTGCAACCCAAACAACTCCATGCATCTAAATATACTATACAAATAAAGCCACGATATCACCTTGCACTAAATTTGTATCTAGTGTCTGATTACACGGGAGTACAACTATGAAGTCAATCAGTACGATATTATAGACGGTAACACTGGGTCATGGGTCTAAAGTCTGATTTCTCTACAACGTTCGGACAACCAAATTGTATCATCAGCCCTTACAATAGGTAAAACTCATTGTCTATGATGCGAACCGAAGTATGATTGACAGGTTCAATTTTACTTCCTACAAATCTGCATTTCACTACAATTTAACAGTGTGGAAACCTCAAATCAAGGAAGTAGGATGATACTGAAATTAATGAGGAAGATGAAGAAGTATCAGTTGTGCGTTAGGATTATTATTTTATTATTTATTCGAACGCAAAGTAAGTACAAACTGGGCACCAAGAGATGAATTTTACAACATTATAAATACAGGAGCCAAAAGAAAGAATAGAAACAAAAACAGTTGGATTATTAAAGAAGCAGTCTCAAAAATACCTTTAAAGAAGCATTCTCGTTTTTGGTCTTACTTTTCGGTAATAGAAGAAACAAGGAAAATTTAGTATTATTAGTATCGGTTTCGATTTTCAGTCGTCTGATGCTGTCTCAAGCCACCGAGCTGCATGATCTCTCGGCCCACCACCAGAGAGTTATGAAGCATCCACACATGCTAATTCAAAACAACTAACCTTCATACCACGGGGCCACGTCAACGCAGAAAGATGGATGATCAATCTGAATATCCCCTCCAAGTTGCAAAGAGCAAGTTGATGTTTATCACGCACAAGTTTCTCAACTGGCCAAATGTGGTGCAGATAGGGCTTTTCTTGGAAATTAACAAATCAAGATAGATTTTGATTGCTAAGGCAATGTGTCGTAAAGTAACAAAACAAGCAAAAAAAATGAGTAGTAAAGGAACGAGGACAGACGATGGCTGTCTGTGGCAACTAGGAAACGAGTCAGGAACCGCACATATATAGATCAGGTGAAGAAGTGCTAATTTACAAAAAGTGCTCCTTAGAGCTGATGGAAGCTATCAATAAGGTAACTTGAAACTGTAATTAATCACTTATCAGAGGAAACCAGATGATACATAACATTACTTTCACAGATTACTTGATACGAAAGTTTAGGATACAACGATAACTTCTTAGCCAACAGCTTTCATCTAGACATTATGGTCAATCTCCTACACTACAATAACCCAAATGAACTACGTGTTAGGATGATTAATTGGGTAGTAATAAGATTAAAATCAGCCACTGCCACAGTTTAAATAATTGCGTTCACGCAGTCTGGAAATAAGTGTCGTTTTACGAAATATTCAACCACTATTATATGATCTATACTTACATGGAAATATTCCACCCATTCCTATAAACATTTGTAACTTCTTGTTGTTGCACCCGATTCACAAGAACTATATAAATACAACACATTTGTTCTAGTTTTCAGATTTTTACGAAAAAGATTCAGTTTTTGCTGAACATAATTCGTTCTTAACAACATTCCCCTGCCTCAATACGTCTTAAAACTTAGGCAATCATTTACGTTAAATCTGTACGTGAAATAAGGTTCAAAACATCATTCAATACAAATGTAGCTATCTCATTTCAAAGGCTAAATTACACTAATCACAGCCAATGTAACGCATAGAAATTAACGGGCATTTATTTGGAAGCTTGTTTACGCCTACTTTCGCAGATCAAACTGATTATGCTACTCATTGGAGTAAAATAATTAGGGAGCGGATGACAAAATTCATAAATTTCCTGTGAATACAGAATGAAATACTGTCATAGCGATGACAGTCAGTTTTGCAATACTATATGAAAACGGTTCTCACTCTAGTTACGAAAATGTATGTCAACATTTCCAACAAAATAATATGAATGCTACAACTTTTGCTACTGAACCTATCATAAGTCAATTGTTCATAGACACTAATGGACGGCGCAGGCATACACATGAGAAAATATGGCAGTAAAGGAAGTGTCCAAAGGCAGCTCTTTTAAATTTCTGTTGGTGGTTGACAGCATTCGTAGTTGCTTACCAAACAATCACACTGAACAGTTTGGTAACCTCGAAGATTTACTCATATGCTTTTAGATTGTCTATTATCACTCCCTAGTAAGCGCTATAACTGACCAGTGTAGTGAGACATTTGAAAATAAAAATATACTGTCATATCATGCTTGAGAACCAGAACATATTCTACGGATACCTCGCCAGTTAGTTGTGTTTAGATTTCCGTATATCAGGATTAGGTCGGATAGAACTGGTCTGTGAGGAGACTATTAAGTAATTGTAGAGATATAGACTCCAACAAAACATGTTTCCCAGTCATGGCCTAACGATTCTTGGAGTTGAAGGTGGCGTTTTTACCAGTCCTTTGATATTGCCTAGCACATAATTGGCTGGTAAGTTGGGATCGGTGATGTTAATACTAGTAGACTTCCATGTCTCGTTTGTATTTCTGTATCCGAAAACCTAGGTTACTTAGTGCCCCTTGACTCCGTGAATCTAATGAAGATAGACCTCGATAAACCAACATAGAAGCTTGCACAGAAATTAATCAATTCACGTCACCCTACTCTATGCCAGCATTTAAAAAGGTGGAAAGAAAAGAATGACATCAAAGTTAACAAAAATGTGTGAAAGAACAAGGAATTAATAAATGGTCATTGAAAATGTTCACAGTCTCAATGGTGTCAAAACTGCATATATCTACACTGCTGCGATCGATTCAGAGCTTCGTCATGAATTCTTTTACCAATCATTCCAAACACCTCAAAAAGCCCAGTCAGACAACTTTCTTCTCCTTAAACGGCTTGGACCAACAGTCAGACTTCATAGATGTGTGCCACATCTTGGTCTTGCTACCACTAGCTTTCTTCTAGACTCATCCCAATTTAGCTAACATCCTACGTGAAGGCAAGTTGTGGTTCGGCGTACACAACACATGTCCAAGGTACTTCAGTCAATGAAAGTTCACAAATTCATCGACTGACTTGCCCTCTTTACCTAGTACCTTGTGCTTAACCTCAATACGACTGCCATGGTGATCCCACAACAGGCGAGTAGCACTACAAAGATACCTGTGGTCAGAAACCTGTAACCTATTTGCATCTTTTTACAACGGTCAGGTCACACATCCGTATAATAAGACGGAGCGAATTGCAGCATATTAAACTCTTTCTTTAAGAGGTTGTTCGACACATCGCTGGTGCCAGAGAAAAAGCAAAAAAACAAGAGTTAAGTTAAATTTTTGTATCCGAGCCGAGATGTAGTAAAACAAACCGACATCCTTCACAGGCTACATCATCACTAGTGAATGCGTTAACCGGAAAACTTAAGGCATCTATAGACGTCTAACCCACATATGCTTTGTGTGGAATTTCCTTTCTTTGGTTGTAAAAGTTTCACCAACATATCTTCAAAATGGGACTAGGAATTCGCCTAAATTCTTATGCTACACAAGAATTGAACCTGAGGAATGTTCTGTCCTCAATCAGAATATAAGTACTACCAACAACAATATCCATTTAGATGACCTGCGATATATAATCTCTTTGTTATTCTACATCTCAAGACAATATATAACTCCCACTTATCTAATATATCTAAGGTGTAATAAGAACAAATCTTCAAAAGACCTAGGTTTTATGATCACTAGACGACAACGTGGAGCTCGAGAACAGAAAACCTAAGACAGGAAGCAAGGTTTCAGACGCAGCCATGAGTGTACCGACTCGACATTCCCTCCCTTCCCGGTTCTGAAACACAGGCACACGTACTGGTGTTCAAAAATAGTTGTACCCCTTGTCCTCAATCCACAATCAAACTGCATCGATCGGGAAGTTTTATTTTGGTGTTTTTTTCTCAAAGGGGAGCCTCGTAAGTACTGTTCCTACCGCAGGCGCTTTATTCTAACACCCTTTGATGTATTAGCCTATATGAGGTACCATATGATTTGAGTTTGTCAAATAGTATTCAACAAAATATCCAGTTTCTCTATCCTTATTTGATGTTCCTAGTTGACTAGTCTACTAGTTACTAGCCGGCCAAGCCTGGACAAAAAGGCAAGGTTGGCCAAACAACTAGCAACCCTACGCCCTTAAAACAAATCCAATCGCTAAAGAAACTTCAAAGCACAAAGGAAATATGAAAAATAAAACGAAACTTATTCCTCGATGGAATCGGAGACGAAATGACGCGTTAGTGAAAGCTTTCAGGAAGCCAAGTGGCCGATCTATCTTCTCTTCTCTCGATGAAAGCGATTGTAAGCATGGGAACATGGAATGTCCGAACAATGTTTGAAGCTAGCTGGCAAGGCTCCCCAGATTGCCGAAGAGATGAGGAGGTACAGCATAGAAATGCTAACAGTCTGCGAAAGCAGATGGAATGGAAGTGCACTCCCCCAACTGTCAACTGAAGAGTCAATAATCTACTCCGATACTGTCACCCAAACAACAACCACGAGCACACTGAGGGAGTGGCTACCATAATGGAAGAACACTGGAACTCTTTGAAAGGAATGTGGAGAGAAACCTGCATAACCTTGTTACGTAGGAAAAGGAAACAAGACAAGGAATGGATCTCAACGGGTACATACAGAGATGAACAACAAAAAGAGGAAGTGAACACAACCTACAAAACACTACACTGGGTAAAGAAGTGAAGAAGAGTGCGCACAAAGATAAAAGACACTTCCACGACACACCTGCAAGTGAACCAGAACAGGTTGCAGGTAGGAGAGATACAGACCTGACAAAATTATATCAAATAACCAGGTTACTATCTAGGAGAGAAGAGATCAACTCAGATGAAACCAATGAGAGATAGTGAAGGAAAAAAAGTTACCAAAGATGAGAAACAGGTGAAACAATCGGCTGACCAATTCAAAAAACTCTCGAATCGACCACCACCACCACTACCACTTACAACTCGTCCCGAAATACCACCAGCAAACCAGCCACAGAATTACCAGTGAACACAAGACCTCCGACAAAGGCAGAAGCGAAGTCCTGAAAGCCATAAAGTTGCTGAAATCCGGGAAAGCAGCAGGACCAGATGAAATCCCACCAGAAGCACTGAGAGCGGACGCAGGGACAACAGTGGAAATGCTCACACCACACCACCATTGCAGAAGGTCTGGAAGAGAGGGAAGGTACCTACCGGTTGGTTGAAAGAAGGACTACCTTGTCAAACTTCCAAAGAAGGGAGGTCTACATCTTTGCAAGAACTGGTGAGGAATCATGCTGCTGTTCTTGTCCATCCAAAGCAAGCAAAATATTAAGCCACATCATACTGGACAGGAGGATGCAAGTTGCCTGACTTGGGTCAATGAGAGAATACGAATAAATGCTTAGATCTTCTTGGTGGTATGGTTTGGAATCAGTCAAAATAGTACAAATCTACACACTCTTTATCATCTTCGAAGTTGTAATCATTTTTACCAACCTTCATTTATTGATTCCCGCTCCTCTTCTACACTTTGTTTACTTTCCATTCTATTTCTATCCCTCTTGCCTTTCCATGGTGCTCTCAAGTATATCAGTCTCAACTATGCTAGTTTCTGTGTTGATTTGTCTGTCACACACCGCTTCTAAATGACTACTCAATTTACATGATTTTCGCATAAGCTATATTGCATATCGCAGTGTATACTATATCGTAGACAAAACAAACACAAAAAAGCACGTGTAGTAGGTTGAGTTGCACTTGACTTCTGGAGGTTTATTTCAAGAACTGGTGAGGAATCATGCTGCTGTTCTTGTCCACCCAAAGCAAGCAAAATATCAAGCCACATCATACTGGACAGACTAAAGGATGCTATGGATTTAAAATTACGACCAGAACAGGCTGGCTGGATTCACGAAGTACAAATCATCTATGGACCGAATTGCAACACCTCACTAAGCATCATCATAGAACAGAGCATATCATAAAATGGCAGTCAACTCAACTCTACCTGAACTTCATCGACTTTGAAAAGGCCTTTGACGGTGTCGACCAAGAAGTAATTTGTCAGGCAGCTGTTTCAACACTACGGCTTTAGTGTCACAAACCCTTATCAACCTCATTCAACAGCAGCTATATGATGATATGATGCCACATGCCAAGTGATTCACAATGGAAAGCTCAGTGATGCCTTTGAAGTGAAGACAGGTTGATAGGTAAGACAAGGCTGCCGCCTACTATCACCAATGATCTTCCTGATCGTGATCGACTGAACTGAACTGGATCATACAAGAAACTGTGAGGAGTGAGAATAGGGGTCTACGCTGACTGGACCGATGAAAAGACCCTAGAAGAAGATTTGGATTTCGCCGCCGATGATGATTTATGTCTAATGTCTTAGTCTTATCTCACAAACTCGAAGATCTACAGGCGTAAACCAACAAGTTGACAGAAGAGGTAGGGCAGTGAAGATATGACTTCCTTCGGGTGAACGTAGAGAAGACAGAGGTGATGAAGACACGCAACCAACAACAAGCACCAATCAGTATGAACGGGAGAAATCTGAAGGAAGTAGTCTCTTTCACCTACCTAGGCAAGGCAACATTGTTTCAACTACAAGTGGCAGCGGTGACATAGACGAGAGCGTCAAAGCCAGCCGGGATCGAAAAGACAGCAGGACAGGTCTTCATTAACCTGAAGTCAGTGTGGAGATCTACTGCACTCCACTTCACTCAGCATAAAGCGCGAAGAAGATCCGGATTTTCAACACGAATTCAGTCAAGTAAGTCAGTGCTTCTACGTGATGATTGAGAGACTTGGCGTGTCACGAAAAGAATTTCTAACAAACCACAGACATTCATGAACAGCTGCCACCTACGCTCACTCGATACTGAAGATCAGATGGATTGCCAGAAAGAATAAGCAAGAAGGAACTCTGGCTGGCTGACTGGCAATGAACCAACCAACGACCCATCTCCCAAGAAGTATGTAGATGAAGAAAGCGGAGATGGATTGGATTGGACATACAGTGAGAAGGTGGTTTGGGGACATAACTCACCAGGTCGTCGAGTGGAAGCCAAATGGGAAACGATGAGTTGGGCATCCGAGGTGTGTGACATGGGGGAGATCGTGTGAGGAAGAAATGAGAGCTTGTGGGCAGTCGTGGAGCCAGACTTCAGAGAACAGAGTGGAATGGAGACGTACTACTGAAGCCCTGTTTTCCACTGGGAACCAAAGGGACAAATAATAAATAATAATTCGATGTTACCACAGGCTTACTTATTGAGGTTTCTTCTTTTCTGACTCCACCCTGAGTGGTCACAAGAAACTCCTTAGTATATTAAGAGTACGTAGATGATAAGATTCTGTTAGGTGAAAATGCTGACAAGATGAAGTCTTCTGGACACTCAGAAAATAGTTGACCTTGATGTGCTGAGACGGTGTGGCAACTTCGACTGCTGCGCAGTAACGCAATATTCCTTACTGATGCTTACCAACTGACTAACATCTGATACTTATTTGTTATGATTAGTTTAAAAACAATGTTTACACATAACGATAAGGTTTTTAGGTTTTGGTAATATTTCCTAATTCTTAAGTATCTTATCACTCAATTTAGGTTTTAAAACAAACTGATGCATGTCACAATGCAAAACCCTCCATGTTTTTAACTTGATACCAAGTCTAATATACTATTTGATCCTAAAATATTAATTATCATTTTGACTATCTGAGATAACCGTGGTTTGGCAGACTAGTACTTATACTGGTGATGATTGAAGGTGAAATGAAAAGTTGGACAGCGGCTGGATTCGAACCAGTGACCACCAGGTTTCCGCTCGATGCTCTACCAACTGAGCTACAAGGTCCGACTGTTGACCAGATTTTTTTTCCTATATTACTTGAGCACTTGTCTATGTATTACTTATATAAACTAGCCGTTTCATAGAGTGAACGGTTTTCAGTACTACGAATGTCAAGCCAAAGGAAGATTTATTTCCCGAGTTTCACAATAGGAAGTAGCCTGGTCACTGCATTTAGCTACATAATTTTGATCTCATGTAAAGAACACTGAATGTTCTGGGGTACTTTGTAGACTGTTCTAAATGGTTCAAGGTAAGATTTTGTGACCAACCCCTAGTCTCGATAGCTGAGAGGACTGAAGATGCACCAGCTTCCTATTGCGGAACAGACAACTAAATATTTGAAACTCCTGACATTTTCAGCATAATATTGTGCCAGTGTCTAATATTGACAACCAGAAAACTATTAGTACTATTGTTGAGTTTTACTGTTTTTCCTCCTCCTGGTAACGTAGTCAAGACTTCTGAAATAAACCTCAGCCAAATCTCTTATTAAGTCATGCTGTCAGAAAAATAAGTGCCACTTAATTCGCTTTTCAATATTCGACAGATTAGCAGCGCTAACTGAACTAAAAACTAGGAAAGAAAGAACAATAGAATATTATGCTTGAGTTTTCGGATAATGAGGTCTTGGAATTATTCGTTTCCAAGACCTACCCAGGTAAGTTGAGTTATATTCCGAACATCTTACTGGTTATGCATACTAATGTCTACAGTCTGCGTGATAAAATGTAATTACTGGGGGTTTTAGTCGACGAAGTAAGGCGCTACGTAGTTGCTGTGACAGAAACATGGTTCATAAGAGATGTGGATTCTACTCTTCTGCTCTCTGGGTACTCCTAAGTCAGGGCCAACTGAATATTAAGCCTTAATCATGGAGGCCAGATTAGGCAAAATCACATGAAAACGGTGCATTCATATGCACCACCGCAACGTTATGTCAACTTATGTCATCGAAATCCGAAAATCTACCGGAGTTCCTGTTGCATAATAAGTGACTTCGTCCTGAACCAAAAACATGAATGGAGTAATAGCAACAGATGTCTGTTAACATGCGAACTAAATGCACCACACATTAACTAGGCCAGGCTCATATCCCATATACAAGCAACTGCTTCGATAGAGACCTACTTTTGTCGGTTCTGAAGGGTGTTCTGGTTCAAAACATCATCACTGTAACGCCCTTACATCAGATTAAAAACCATAGCTCCTAAATTTGGTTTTTACATACCAAAGAGAGGAAGTAACTAACCTCCAGCACTTACCTCCATTACCTAACAGTAACCAAGTAGGAATGCTTTTCAATTTCACAAATACCAATCAGTTTATGCTTTCGTTCCTCCTAGAGGGTATGTAAGGAGCGCAGACATGATGCCTAACAGGGAGTGTGCAATCACACCAGACTGAACTGTAGATAGCAACATATCCATATTAGAGGCTTGAGAAGAATTCAGAGCTAAATTTAACGATACAGCTTCACCCTTTATACCATGGACAACCCCCACCTACCCCCCATGAGTTGGTAAGACTATTTTTAGACTTCTGAGGAGAAAAAGACTATAGAACTTATTTTTAGAAACGAGAAGTGGGGCTTTTAATACAAGGTGCTGCAAAGTCAGGCCCTTGTGTAAATCTAACATCACGAGGTTCCAAATAACACACGAAATGCAATTTTTGATTGACTGTCAGGTCTGTGTAAAACGGTTGTTTCCATACACTAAAAGGAAAACGAAAAGTAAGGGTTGACTCCCATCTTTTGTATCGGCTAAGGATCCAGATGAGTTGGCTTAGTTGGTTCCATCCAAAGCTGAATGTCCACGACTAACCTACTGCAGTTTGAAAAATAGTTGGGTGTGTTACTAATATGAACATCATAACCGAAAACTCCTCACCAATGGGCCCAGTGCAACCATAAGAGAGGTAGTCTTTAGCTACTGAGCAGTCTTATGCCTGAAACGTTCTGATCCCAATAGTTCGCATCCAAGGCAAACAGTACTGCTAGGTCATTTGTTGAACTGTTCAGTATGTCCCTACGTCAGACCCGGCTTCCAAGAGACTGGAAAGATGTTATAATCAGTCCAGTTTTCAAGGCGGGCAAGAAACAACTGGCATCAAATTATCGTCCCGTTAGCTTAGACAGCATAGTTACTAAAGTACCGGGGATTATCACGGAATGTTGTCATGATGAAAGCCGTAGTCTTCTCACATCAATATAACACGGGTTTCGTGCTGATCGATTTGCTTAGATAACCTTATAACAAGAGAGGAATAAGTAGCAGCTTGTAACAAAATGCTCGTAGATGGTACATTCATTGACTTACGCAAGGCTTCTGATCAGGTTTCGCACACTGGACGCGCGGAGAACCTCTCAAGTTCCAAGTTTGAAGCTGCGTTGAAGGTTCGGATAAAAGAATTTCTAAACAATAGAAGACAAAGAGTGAGGTAAAGTGCGACACATCTAATTGGCAACCTGCGAGGAGCGGTTTCCCAAAGAATAATTTTGAGTTTTCTGCTTTTCCTGCTCAATAAACTATCGGATATAATTAAGTCCCTGGTGGTATTATTTGCCGATGGCATAAAAATATGAGAGGGTATCCATAAAGATGTCGACCGATATCCACTAAAAGCCGACCTATATGAACTAACCAACTGGTTCATGCGGTGGTGTTTTGAAATCGACCCCAGCAAATGTGCATTAAAGTGTACTGTTCGTAGCAGCTGTCATCAGTAATTGATGTCCAGGAAATTAAAACTTAGGAGTTATAGTCAGGCACAACGTGAAAACGTTTGGGCACTGCATTAAAGCCATACCAAAAGGATTCCTGGTACTTTGTTCTCATCACACATGATTCACATGCTTCAACATAAACGTTTCGGATATTATATTGCAACGTGATCTTGAACACTACATTCAAAGGGACAGTCACGGCTTCATAAGTATTCGAAATGCAGTGTATATAGTTCGAAGACCTAATAATAAGCTGGTGGCTGGTCTCCATATTAGATTATTTATTTGGTACAGCACATATTGACACAGTAATATCCACTGGCTTGACGCTTCGAGTGAATAATAGCGTATCACTGTATGATACATTGAATAGCAATCTAATATGGAATTATAATCTAATGCAATGCTCATATTTTACTGGTGTTTGTGGCTGGTCTGCATACGCAATCTTATGAGGACCGTCTGGACAGACGAAACCTTCTCCCATCTTCTTGTTGGATACCATAACCTCAACAATGGCCTGACTGATATGTCCTATTCCTCTCCCTCAAGCATCGATCATCCTCGAAGCCACGGCTGGATCAAATACCACAACTTTACGCTCCTCTAACAATGGCTAACTACAACTAATTGAACAAGCAGTATCAACTCCCTCAGTTAACTCACTTAAGGGGGAAATTAGGTCTTCACAAAAACACCTGCTGTAAATCATAACATAGATTTAACTGCCCTACTACCCTAATTGCTGACGACAAACAAGTAAATCCCGAATTCGAGATTTCTAAGATGGTAAAAGCAAGTGTAATTTCAATTAAACATGCATACGTTGAAGCGAATACGATGAAATCTGAGTGGAACAGAATTATCAAATAAAATACCCACATTACGCTAGCGTAGGTATGGTGTGTCAGTCGAATAGGAAAATTTCTCCGTATCTGATTGATTGGCCAAATGACTTCATTTGCTTAAACTGTGGAATCAGTTAATACTTAGACCATGCAATGCCGGAGGGTGGAAAAAAGGACAACCATTAAAGTTTATTGTGTTGTAACAGTCTGGAAATTAATTAGTTTCCGGCTAGTTATCGTCTAAAAGGTCTTCTGTTCACTTTCTCCGCCTGAAGTCGCAAAACAACCAGGGATGAAGGGTGAGTAGTTTATGTGATTTACCAATGTGGCATTCTCTTTTACCCATGGGTTCGGGATACATGCTATACCCTAACTCCAGCTCTCTAACCATCAACATCTTAATTCCTCACCAAATGACCCACTGATCATAAATGCAGTGGCCAGTCGACCGAAAGCTCGTTCTATTCCATCAACAACCATACGAACCATTTGGATTATATAACACATGTAGTGAAAGCCAAGAGACCACGTCCTATAGGACGTTCTATATATACTACGTGCTAGTGACAGTCCTCATTATTCGTGGCAACAACTCTAAGTCTCAAAGAAATTTTCCTAGTCCTGAGTACAAAAGGAAAAACAAGAATTCCTTAAGGTTTATCTGGCCGAAAGTCAGCAAGCAGCCTACTCGTTTCTGACTGGCCATTCCAAGGACGACACGTGTTTTCGATTCCACCGGTTAATCTCCTGTGCATGTTGCTAGTGTTTCTCAATTCAACATCATGGTTTCAGTGAAGAAGTTAGATCAGTTTCTGTGCATCTAGTCATCAGTCTATTTTTCAGCAGTTTCGCATCTTCAGTGTTGAGAAAGGTAGGTCAAACAGATTTCACATTCAGATTCAGATTTCGGATTTTTTGTTTGCAAATGGGAGGCTTGGAACCTACATTAATCCTCTTCTAGTAGACTTCTGTGCTTGTCCAGTCCCCTTTTGAACGAGTCAACTGATGATACGGACACCACTTCTTCTGGGAGTCGGTTCTTGGCGTTGATTACTCGACGCGAGAACTAGTACTCTGGGGAGACTATTCGTTCTTTGCTTTTTTGTCTCTTAATATATCCTCTGGGGTGCCCCGAACTAGTCGGAAGGAAAAGAGAAGATAGATCAGGTCCGAAGTCACTTCTTAGAATCCCGAGTAGCATGACTGGGTCTCCCCTCTATCTGCGATAGAATAAAGAGAAGAGATTCAGCTCCTTAAGTTGATCTTCATAGGTGAGACCAGATATCGCAGGGATCATACAAGGGGCTACCCTCTGAGTTCTTTCCAGGTCTGAGCCACGTTTCAGACAAAGATTTGCGACCTATGTACAGCTTTCTAGTCCAGACCCAACTATGGATGTATACAAGATGGTGAACCTGTCACCACTTATTTTTGTAAACGTTCTACATAATGCCCAGCGTCATAAAACCCCGAGCTGCTACCAGTCGGTAGCTTGCCATGGTTTTCAAATCAGAACTCACAGTGGCTCCCAGGTCACTGTGGGTCAGTACTGACGGTGGAGTCCCACCAATATAGTAGGTGTTGCTGTGTGTACACCTCACGTGCATGCTTACAGATTTACCTGCACTGATAGGCACCAGCCACCTCCCCGATCAGGTAAATGAGCAGTTTAGGTCTGCCTGAAGCACGCGTATAACCTCATCGTTCCTAATTTACCGCCAGATTTTTATAACACCGGTGTGGAGAACCGAAGAAGATTTCGTGATATTTGGCAGCTCATTTGGGTATAGGAGAAACAGCAGGAGGCCCAGGAATGCGCCTTGCTGCACTTCACTCTCTACAAACTTCCAAGCAGGGAGTTGAGAATCGATCCTAGCTCTTTGTCTCTTACCAACAAGAAAGTCTCTTATCCTTGCGAGCAGACTTCCAGTGATTCCAAACTTCCAGTTTCCCGAGCAACCTGGAATGAAGTACCTTGTCGGACCCCTGATTAAAGTCTAAGAAAGCGACATCTACAGGTAACCTATCATCTTTAAACGTAACCCAATTTTCTCTGACTGTAAGGAGGTTCGTCGAGCAAGAGAAATTTCTACGAAACCCATGTTGTGAACGAGACAATACAGCGTTCCTCTCTGGATGGACTATGATGGCTTTCTAGGATTTTCATGACAGTACTAGTCAAACTTTTCGGTCTGTAATTTGATGGGAGCTGTCTAGGGCCTGCCTTGTGGATAGGTGTCCACAGGAGATTCCTGTGTGAAGACCTTAGCAAGATATCAAGCCATGGCTTCTGCTTTTTCCCCATCATCCTCAGTCAAATGGTAGCTTTCGGTCCCTTTGATTATGGTGGGTATACCACGACACATCTTATTTCTGTAGTTCACATAAGAAAATGACCTCTTTGGATGTTGCAATTCAGCCTGGGCAAAACGTGTTTCGAAGCATATTGAAGACCGGTGGATAGCAGTGACACATTTATTTCGGGCTTCTTTGTATTGCTTCAATACTTCAGGTGTACCGAGGTGGGTAGCAAGACCCCAACACTTTTTCTTACGTCGTAGAAAGATTCGTATTTCGTGGTTTGTCGATGGAGGACAGTGTTTCAGTCCCCTCGGAACAGTCCACAGAAGGAACGGTTGAGCCACTCGTGCATATAACTGTTTGAGGGAGCGCCACCTACCTTCAACAGCTAGTGTCAATTCTTTTAACGAGTTCCCTTGTAAAGACACACTTTATTTTCAACACGCTAAGTCAAAAAGCTATGACCTCTAGGTCCGGCGGAAACTGTCTAGCCATCTTAGTCACAATCCTTTCCACTTATCGAAGTGAGTAGCGACACTGATTTAGCTAAGCCTGACACCAACAACACCCCAAGGGAAGCCCCACCTCAGTTGTTTACCGCCATTTTCTCGAAAGTAACTGCAGCCGCATGTAAGATGTGTAAAAGTGGCTTGAAGGACCACGAGTTAACCTCACTTGAACAGTAACGGCTGTCAATTCTCTTAAAAACCTAGTTCCTGTCCCACAGAACACTCAGAATTTACCTGTCCTCGTTCAGCTGGAGCATGCCCTGTTGGCACACCCAGCCAGGACCCTAGTCTGCCCATGAAAGCTGCCAAAGGAGGCCTTCTGCACATGGGGACGATGGCTACAAGTATAGTCCAGCGGTAGGCGAAAGGGATGCCTTTTGTGGCGCAACGTTTGTGCCAGGTGGATTTGCATCGCTGATTCGAAGGATCAGGTGGCGCAGGTAGAAAACACGGCCGATCTACGAAAGCAGCCATTCACCTCCAGAAAAGTCCTTGATAACGGGTGTAACCCTGAGCTCGGTTGGGGAGGCTGACAGATTCCTCTCGCTGCCACACCCACTGGTTATCAATTTTGAGCTCCCCGTACATTGAAACCAGCGACCGTCGTTATCTACAACGTACCGGAACTAATAGCCGGCACATAAGCTGATACGTGTGCTCCCGATATCAAACAATGGCTGTGGTTGTCAGTAAGGGTGGAGCCAAATAGAATAGTAGCAGCAGCGGCTTCCAGGCCCCCAGGTCCTCCACACTAGATAGCGATGGCGCCACCCGAATTGCTGGTTGTTAACTTCCGATGCCCAGATGCCCTAACCAAAGCACTGCAAACATGATACACGGTTAGGGAAAACATCATCGGGAACGATCACCGTCGCGAAAGCGAACCTAGGACACTTCGACAGCAAAAAGTGACGATCTACCTTCATGATAAGGCTACCACCGCTGCGGTTAAGCTACAGTGGGAAACCTGACACGTTGGTCCCACTGAAACTGACCGGTCAGTAACAGCTACCAAGAATACACACGACCCTCTACACTCTGCCACCACCAGAATACTACATGTTTTAAGCAGCAACCCCACATCTCTCTGCACCTAGATCAAGAGATTTAGGGGTACCATGGCTGAACCTCAGTCCCTCCGTTCCTGCCTTGCTTCGGAGGTTATAATCCTGATAGGAGCACAGCTATAACCGGATATTGGTGATGTCAAACATAGTACTGACGGTGTGCTTCTGTTCAGGGAACACAAGGATGGAGGCAGAGTGGCAGTGTTTTGTGAGTGACCATCTCAAAAATGAACGAGCTGCTGAGACTGTATTATTAGGGCTCCTAAACTCCATTTGGTACCACTTCACGACCGGATACACCACGCAATATATGAAACCCCCTCCAACAACGTGGAATAGATTGAACAACTGCTCCAAGTACCATCCGCTGTGAAAACTATGGAGCATGACTAGGTCAACCCTGAACAGAACAGGGTGAGCTCAAACCGGATGTTCGGCCGGGGTCAACTCAATGCCATTGAAAAGACTGGGCTGTAAGATGTTGGCGATGACACTTCCTGACCAGACCACCTTCTTACGAGCTACCATATGCCAGCAGACGTTCATTTTCGAACCCCTCTTGGCATCACCGTCACGGTACGGTAGTATTTCACCTAGCAATCAGTGGACAATTATCACTGGAGGGGTCTCACCCTCTTCTTTGCTACAACAAAGCAAACTGCGTAGTCGTTAAGGGATGGGGAGAGAAACTCCTCGCTTTTCAATCCAAATGGAAACACCATGACGGTCACATGTGGAATCCCAGAACTTCCAGGCGACCACCGGGCTGATGATGGGTATTTCCTTGGTGTTCGAAAGTAGGTGTGACTTTTAACTAAGGTTGATCCCAACAATACGCCGACCAAGGCGTTGGCAGACTGCCAAGACCTCTGTACCCAGACCACCTCCCATCCAACTTGGCCCTCATACCTCCCCCCAGATGTCCTGTTGGCGTGGTGTCACGTGAAAAACCCGCGAGTGGCTCAGTATTCATTGTAAGGGTAAGCCAAGTTCTGCTAAATAAGAAGAGGGACGTCGTCTACCAAGAGCTCTGCAGTCAGCCAGCTTTTGAGGACTGAAGGTTCTGGGCCCAACCGCTTGGGTGCCATCTTCACAGAAATATGGAACCTCTCGTTCCCTCCCGCCACCACGCCTCAACGATTGTATGCAGCAGCGATAAGGACGCTGAGTGAGCACTTGCACACTGACATCGTGATCGTAACAGATTCCCGACACTCACCGGACATCCCCGGCAGAGTAATCCGTGTCGCTGGCATGGAACCGTCGCGAGGGGACAGAGAGCTCATGGCGAGAAGTGGAGTGGCCTTCTGTGTAAGCGCCCGCTTAAAAACAGGACGGGCCAATGGTGTGTCTCTTATCCAGCTCCCAGAATCTTTATGGCGCTACTTCACTCTTCATCTCATCAAATACCCGCTCGGTGCCATAGACCGGCTCCCACTAGCTCCCCTGTCCATAAGTAAATGGTCATCAAGGCAGTCTAGGCAAATTCCTCCGCAGTCACCGCCGGCCACATCAAAACTCCACATGTCCTCTTTCACACAAAAGGGGGTGCACCAAACCTCTCAGTCAGAAATCAAAGAGTCCCCTCAAGACTACTGGTTTTAGAGAACGTGGCCGATTTCACACTCTGTGGTCCAAGCGGTGATGCGTCACGCCTGAACTGCGTTCTGACAAACGACAAAATTCTAACGGAAAACATATGTATCCGACCGCCTCATGGCCTAAGCGATCGTGCAGTATTAGCTTTCTCTCTACGACGGAGACTGCAACCACAGGTACCTAAAACCATCCCTCGCTACAACAAGGTCGACTGTGAGAACATGGGAGATTATCTCGTGAATGTACCATCGCCTGTGAACTGGACTCGTCCCCCAATGGATGAACACGGAACACAGGTGAAAGAAATTATCTCTTTAGTAACACAATGACGGTCAGTGAAAACCTCCTGACTAGAACACGGGAACCAGAGACTACTTTGGACCAGAAGGCGGACTTGATTTAAATGGCACTCATCACGCAGGGAGTCGAACTTCCTGAACCATAAAATAATGTAAAATCGCCGCACTACAAGAGATCTTAGGCGCAGGCTTAGCTATCAAACAAACCTGACCAGGAGGTTACAAAGTGACCCTAAAAACCTCTTCATGCACTCACTGGGGTCTTGTAGATTTCCTAAAGAGTGGAAGAGAAGTATCTTGTCACCCACCTTCACGGATGAAATGGTGAAAGTCCTAGCAGCTACAGACCGATTGCCCTATTCCTTAAACTGTCCAAAGTATTAGAAGCCTGATCGCCGATGAGATCAGGGAATCTCTTAACAGGGCAAACACTATCCGTGCCGCCTAATGTGGTTTTCGTGATGGTCCTTCACGTGCCACCAATTTGCTGATTCCCCAGGACAACTGGGCTTATAGCTAGGACGACAGGAAACAAGCGTGTCAGTATTCTCAGCCTAACTGAGACAGTTGGCGGTGCTCTGCCTCCCAACCCGCTTCACAAGGTCGTGTCACCTGGCATAAGTGAACCTCTGCTTTCTTGGTTCAGTCTACCTGGAAGGCAGTTATACACTAAATCAAAGAGAATATGACCAGACTGCAGACTATCGACATCTGGGGTATTCTAAACAGTGATCCTGGGACCACTTCCATTCCTCATGCTCATCAAAGACCTCCACACAAAATCTTCTCACCCATATTTCTCTTCGCTGGTGGTGCAAAAATGTTGAGGATGGTAAAGGAAAAGGTCGATTGTGCAGCACCCCAAAATAACTTGCATATACTAGAATTCTGGTCGTCACAAAACGGTTTGAGCTTCAGCCCGGAAGAGTGCAAACCAATCAATATCACCCCCTGCGAAGTAAGGACGGCGGAATTCCAATACTAGCTGAGCAACCGTGTCATCACCCAAGCATTTATGAAGAAAGATTTGGAGATCAGCTTCTCGGACGGCCTGAACACTAGCTCTACTTACAAAGCAATAGTGCCCGGTGCGAATGTCACTTTGGGCTTCAGCGTGGACGTCTTGATGTTCACGCCACTTGGCCCTCTCTCACAGTTTTCAAATCCTACCTACAGCCGCACCTGAAGACCTTCATACAGCAGCACTTCGGGACTCGAGAGAGACTCCAATCCCTTTGGGAAAATACAAAGCCTTCAACAAAACCAGCTGTGGGAATAATGGGGGAGATATAGTCACAACACCCTCAGTTGACTCATACGAGAGACGGTTAAACAGCTGTGCCACTTCGTACTGTCTACCGCAGGCGTACTCAGGAGATTACTGACATCACTAGCCCACCACTAATTTCTTCCATTGATCACTCACCATCCCTCTTACTGAGACACCTACAAAGTCCACTGGCACTTCTCTGGTAATTAAACACCTACCATCTACATTTAGTCCTCAGGTGGGTCCTACATATCTCTCACCGCTATCTCGCCACTCTCATTCAGGTACGCATACGGACAGGGGTCAAGAAAAGCCCCCTCGTCGTCTCAGCAACCCGTAGCTCACTAACATGTCTACTCATGCATCACAGTTGCAAACCACAAAAGCACTAATCTCACTGGAATTAAAAAAGGAAAGCAGAAGAGATCTCCTTGCCCACTGCAGGGGCAAACAGTGCAATAAGAACTAAACCCCAATAACCAGACGTGGATGATCAAAAATAATCAGGTTCCTACGCTCGCACTACTGATGTTGGATGGCATTGGATTAATTCCTCATAAATGTGATGCAGCAGAATTTGTTAGAATTTAAACTTTCTTCTATGATTGACAAACTGCCTTTCCTGTACATTTTCTCTTTTCTTGATTGTTAAGTAGAATAGTAACCAGCACATTGAAAAATCATTCAATCTTTCAAAATAGAAAAACAAGGCGAAGAAAAATAAAAATATATTCTTACACTGACACATAAATATGAAAGATAAGTACTGGGAATGCATTACGTATGCAGCATTGAACGTCTATTTGCCTTTTGTCGTTGATTGTTAAATTGAGCCAGTAGGTGGCCTTGGATGGCCAGTGACTTTTCTCGAATCTGTTGCGTTTTCGATTGTTACCATGGGGTGTCCAGAAGCAGACGTCGAGAAAGATAAGGGAAATATTGCCTACAAGAAAAAGGATTTCGAAACTGCGATCGGCCATTATGACAAGGCAATAGAACTTGACCCAACATGTATAACGTACTACACGAATAAGGCGGCTGTTTATTTCGAAAAGCGTGAGTATGACCGATGTATAGAGGTGTGTGAAAAGGCTGTTGAAGTAGGGCGAGAAAATAGGGCAGATTATAAGCTTATTGCCAAAGCTTATGCTCGTGCAGCTCACGCTTTTGAGAAGAAAGAAGATTATGCGAACGCAAAGAAGTTCTACGATAAATCTTTGTCGGAATCCAGACAACCAGATATTGAAAAGAGTGCTCGAGCTCTTGATAAACTTATAAAGGAAAAGGAGAAGCTAGCTTACATAGACCCGGAGCAGGCAGAGATTGAGAAGACCAAAGGGAATGAACTTTTCCAGAAAGGCGACTATCCAGAGGCTGTAAAGCATTATAGCGAGGCAATCAAAAGAAACCCATCAGATGCTAAACTGTATAGCAATCGTGCAGCGTGTTACACCAAGTTGATGGAATTTTCTCTGGCGGTCAGTGACTGCAATACATGCATTGAACTGGATCCGAAGTTTATCAAGGCTATCTCAGGAAAGGAGCTGCGTGCAACGCAATGAAAGATTTCACTCAAGCAAGAAAAGCTTTCCGGTAAGTTAAATCTTATACTTAGCAGCGTATTATAATTTACATTGCGTAAAAATTACTTAGCATCCGCTTACACGTTCATGCAGTAGCAGTCATTAATACCACCTGACACAATAGTCGATTAAGCCTTGCGCTATAGTTCGTTTTCACTTTTGGCCAAACCAGTATCAGTATTCGATTATGGCTGTCCAGTTGAGTGGGTACTGATGTGGTGTCAAGTTTTTTTCACTTCATGCTTTGTGGACTAGTAGTGATTATTCCTTCTGCATGGGAAAGTAGTTCTAGTCGGCTCTACTCGTTACTTAGTCCCCGTGTTAATATCTGTCAAATTTTGGATGCAGTAGCAACAATGCAAAACTGGTTGGTAAGAATCAGTTGGAACACTTCATGATTCTCACTACTGCTCCGTGCTTTCAGTTGCGCATGCTTGCAGAGCTAATTCTTCGAGAAAATGAATACCAAGTAAAATAACTGAATGCTGAGTGAAATGCCACACTGTACGCACACAACTCCCATGTTATGACGTATGTAACTGTTTATGTGGCTTTTCTGAGCTACATTTTGCTTAAATCCGCAGCTGCCAGGAAACGAGGTGAAGAGTTGTCAGCTGAAACGATACACAAAATGCAGAAGAAAAGATGACTTCTATATCAATAAGCTGTCATCCAGCGTCACTTGCTATATTATGAGTAGCGATTCTTTCAATCATAAGCATTTATAATATCTGTAAGTACGCTATCTCATTTTCATTCTCTCTAGGAAAGCTCTTGAACTGGATTCGGATTGTACTGAGGCTAGTGAAGGTCTTATGCAGTCATATTCAAATGACGATGACCCGGAAGCTGCTCGTAAACGTGCTGTGAACGATCCTGAAATAGCTTCAATCTTATCTGATCCAGCTATGCGTGTTATTCTTGATCAAATGTCAGACCCCACTGCACTTCGTGAGCACTTTAACAATCCTGAGATAGCTTCAAAATTGATGAAACTGATCGATGCTGGCTTGATTTCCTTCCGATGAATCTTTCATGTTAACAATATTCATACTCAATAAGAAAGTAATTCTCTAAAATTTTGTTCTCTTTAAAAGTTATTTGTAGTTCATCACTACTTTGTTGTACAGAATGGAAGTTAGAAATTAAGTTATATTTCGTCTGTGCTGTGCTAGGCAGTACCAAAAATCCGAACACATTGTTAGGTGCATAATCACAACCTTACTAACTGGTCTTTCTAACTGATGGTTTGTAGGGACTAGTTTCATGGCATTATTCATCACGGACCGACGCCGGCTTTTGCACACTGATGGGGGCCTAATACTAAGACGGAACACCTGTCCAGTGCTCTAAAGTTATCAACAGTCTAACTTTCACCAGTCCATTGTCAATATCTTGATTTAACCGTTCTTGTTCACCAATAACGTCTTCGTCGATTAGTAGGGGATTTCCGTTTACGCACCTGATGATATGAAGACAACACAGCAAATACATCAGACATTGTAAAGTCCTGTACATAGAGTGGGTGTCTTAGTCTTTGAGTGGATTGTCATGCAAAACACTCTACCTTAAGTAACCAGTCGGATATTTCATCGGTATATGGATTATCGCAACTTGGCGGAAACCAGTTACACACCTCTTGTCTGTCTCACTGTTTTATCACCCAGATAAGTGGTGTGAATAGCGTGCTCACCTTCTGTAATCATAACAGTTACTGATGCGGGTTATTCCTGGATCCACGTTTTCTCATCCTGTGGGTGACAGACAGCAGCATTTAGTTACCAAAACATTTATCTTGACATGACAGTGCTCATCCTGATGATAGCTGGCGTGCTATTAACTCTGCTACAGGAACAACTGTTGAGACATTTGGTAACCTACGCCTGAAAGTTAGCAAACGTTATTGAATTTCTGCACAATCATTTGAAATGATGGTTGCCAAAAGACATGCCCGCAGGATCTGATCACAATGAAGAGTGATAACACGTAAAACGCAGCTTGACCAAGAGCATTCGCAAGCATCACAAACAGCGATAGGCAAGGAGTCAGCCTGACGTCACACCCTTACTGAATGACGAAATCAACACAGAACCTCACAAATAGCTGCATTCCCTCAAGCTACAAATCACAGAAATACAAAAACAAAACCTCGCTGGAAACACAGCCATATGAGAAAAAAATAAGACGTACCATAACAACAATCTGAAGAGAACGTTTAGTGCTAATATTCACGCTTCAGAAGATGTCAAAGAGTGAAAACATTTACCCCACTGTAACCGAATTTCAACAATATCTCCAAAGATCGGTTCCTTTCGTCCTGACGACCCCAGCCCAGCAGACCCCCACCACCACCACACGACACAGATCAACAGTTAGAGATTTTATCGACTGGTGATACATCTTAGTCTAGTCACCCTGAACTCCCTCTCAACCTAATCCGACTTTCCCTAGAATAACACCACCATGCAGGTGGTGGCTTGGCATGTACAACGAATGTACAAGCCATCTCAGTCGACTAAGGTTAAGGTTCACGACCTCATCAATCGACTTGCCTGTCTTGTCTGGTACACTTCTCCTGACTTCAGCATTGCTCACACGGTGATTCCAACAAACGCGAACAATGCTACGAAAACATCCATGATAAAAACCTTCTAACCGCTTCATGTCTTCTACTTTTAATGCCTATGTCTCAGCCATACAACAGGACAGAACGGACTGCAGCACAGTACACCTGTCGTTCGATAGATAGTCAGATATCTCGCCAGTAGGCGCCACAGGTGATGCAAGTTAGCAAATGCCAAATGGGTCTTTTGTATCCGAGTTGGGATTTCGTCAGTATCCAGCCCGTCCCGGCTGATGCAACTCCTCAAGTAAGTCAGGTGGTCGACACATTCCACCACTTCACTCCCTACCATTAAACTGGGAGTACTTGCAGCAGGTTAGTCGTAGAGCACCATCTTAAATTTGACAGGTGCCAGTGAAATACATCCCAAACATGCTCATATCTCTGCTCAACACGTTGAGAAGGCCCTGCGTCTTTTGTCAGCGTCTCCACCAAGCAGGACAATGTCGTCTGCATAGTCCAGGTCAACCAGACGAATCCCAAGGAGTACATCAATCCCTGTGAAGTCAGAAGTGCCTAAGAGATATGTTCATTAGTACGTTTATAACAAAGTTAAATAGGAACTGTGAAAATGAGTCCCTGCCAGACACCACTAGTTGTCGTCAAATCACATGAAAACTCTCCATTAACCCTGACATGGCTGCATGAGTTCGAGTAGAAAGCTATGATTGGCATCATCCTTGCTCTGCACTCTTTTACAGCCAGATACCGCCACTACTCACAGTCGATAAAGTCGAATGCCGCCCTTAGGTCAAGAAATATGGTCAGTGTCGACCCCCGCTGTTTGTGTCCCGGTGTCAGCAGCCGGGAAGTGTCAATCGCCCACACCCTTCCAGCAGTACACAAAACCCAATCAAATACAACCTATCCTCCTCAACTCTGTCTCCTCCTCCGGCTTCACCTTCTAGTACTAATATCAAGCCTCTTACACCTTACCCAACCTCTCACTCTGCAACCATTGTCAACCATCATAGAAATCGAAACTTCATTCCTAGTCTCCTAAGACCCTGCCATCGACGTCATGCAGGAGCTTACAACGTCCTAACTGTATGCCTAATCGTACAGCAAGTATTGGCCACCAGAATTCTGGAATCTCTAGACATGAATGTATGTTGTGTCTCTGAGACACGTATACAAGACTCGAGTAAGGTTATTAAATTGGTATCACCTGATCGTAGTAGTAAATATTCAAAACTTCTAGTGGCAAACTATCAGGTCCCGCTGCTTTCCATCGTTTTAAGTTCGACTCAGCTTTCTCAACTTCAAGCAGAGTTAGAGAACCGAAATCTACGTTCCGACTGGCTAGATATTAAGCGACAGAAGCGTTGCCGAGAACCAGTTCAACTATACTTCAAAGTATCCTGGCTAACGTTCTAGTGGTCTTTCCGAGGAGGTTATCAGCATCCCATCCTTCATCGGTGGTAGTTTCACTCACCATCCTCTTCTTGCCAGTATCCTTAATATACCTATAAATGACTGCCAAGTATTCATCAACACTGATGCCTTCTCCATCTCTCTTGCCTTTGTCACCCACCACCACTGCTCGCGACCGACACGAAGACTCTTTCAACTTACGTTGGATTTGCCTTCGGTCTTCATCGTGGTCAAAGCCAGATGGAACCAGTCTTCTCACATCAATCAGTTCGGATGACGTCGCGGAAATCCAATTACATTTGCTAACCTCCATGTGTAGGTTACCAAGTGTGTTTACCGTTGTTTCTACAGTAGACTTAATATCAAGCCAGGTCTCCTCAGAATGAGCATTGCTGTCACGTTCAGATAAGTGCTTAGCTAACTCCTCTCTAACTAGGTACTTGGCCTTCTCATCTACTAGTCAGGCATAGACATGCTTTACTATCGCCTGTTTCCTGCAGCCAGTAAGATGCAGATATACGAGACTGTAATAGCGCCTGATCGGAGTTCTCACAGGTGCTACGGAAAGGGCGACAATCCTCCGCCAATCCTTTCCAATGATGACTCATAACAATATGATCTATCTGTGTCTATCATTGGTTTGAGGTCGGTGGACGCCATGTGTGACTGTCATCTCCTTATGCTGGTCAAAAGCATCATCATCTATCAACATGGGACCGGGTATTACTGCATTAACGGTCCTCATATCAGTACATCAAGTAAAAAGTCAGTGGAATGGAAGATGAAAAAAAAGAAAATTCAGTCAAAAGAAGTATAAAGTACGCAAAGAAAGAAAGGAAGAATGAGAAAATGGGTGAGATTCGGCAAAGCGTTAAGATGAGGATAATGTGCGTATACGTCTGCGCCACTGACATCGGTTCTGAGTCACCACCTGGAGTCTCCAACCACTGGTTTTTCTTGTCCTGCGGGCCCTAACCGAATAGTCAGCATCTGTCTACATGGCTCAAACCAACAATCAAAGACTTCATACACTGATGCCATGTTTTAGTCTGGCCGCCTCGGGCCTTTTTTCAGCTTGAACCGCCAACATTGTGTGGCAGGGCAATCGGTGACTAGGCATACGTAACACGTATCCCAACCGTCTCAGTCGATGAAGGTCCACAACCGTGTCAACTGATTTACCTCTTCTCCCTAAAACTCTACACTTGACTTCTGCATCACTCACGTGGTGACACCAGGGAATACGGCCTATACTACGAAGGCAAAGGTGGTCAAACATCTGAAGCCTTCTCATGTCTTCCACCTTCAATGGCCATGTTTCACAGTCATACAGTAGAATAGAGTGGACTGCTGTGCAGTACACGCGAACGTTAATAGGGAATTGGATATCACGGCGGCGCCACAGGTGGCGTAAGTTGGCAAAAGCCAACGTAGCCTTTTGTATCCGTGCAGAAATTTCGTCAACCACTGAGCCACTAGGGCTGATCCTACTTCCCAGGTAAGTGAAGTGGTCGACACACTCAACCACTACACTCTATTCTTAGCCAAGGCACTGTTGAAGACCAATCGTGGAGCAAAAATTTGCATTTGGGTGGTGAAAATCGCATACCAAACATTCTCAAATTCCCACTCAACGTGTTCAGCGTCTTCACCTAACAGGACTATGTCATCTGCGTATTCTAGGTCTAACGAAAATTCTCCCGCGATTATGTCAACTTCTGAGTAGTCAGGTGACGAGAGGGAGACCTCCATAAAAATAAGATGAAACTGAATAAGAATGGAGACAGTGGGCAACCATGACGGACATCACTGGACGAGTACAGCTTGCCGGATATCTCACCATAGGGCATCTGTAGCAATGTTGACAGCTTCTCATAGAATTCACCCTTTGCATCATCCAATCCGAACTACACTCCGTGGGTGCGTAGGTGGAGATTAAAAATAGGTATCGCCTAGTCTCACGATCCTTCCTAGACCTCATAGATCCATTCAGTCAAACAGCACATTGTTGGCTGTCGGTCTACTTGAGCAGTTGCATCAGCCGGGACGGGCTGGATACTGACGAAATCCCAACTCGGATACAAAAGACCCATTTGGCATTTGCTAACTTGCATCACCTGTGGCGCCTACTGGCGAGATATCTGACTATCTATCGAACGACAGGTGTACTGTGCTGCAGTCCGTTCTGTCCTGTTGTATGGCTGAGACATAGGCATTAAAAGTAGAAGACATGAAGCGGTTAGAAGGTTTTTATCATGGATGTTTTCGTAGCATTGTTCGCGTTTGTTGGAATCACCGTGTGAGCAATGCTGAAGTCAGGAGAAGTGTACCAGACAAGACAGGCAAGTCGATTGATGAGGTCGTGAACCTTAACCTTAGTCGACTGAGATGGCTTGTACATTCGTTGTACATGCCAAGCCACCACCTGCATGGTGGTGTTATTCTAGGGAAAGTCGGATTAGGTTGAGAGGGAGTTCAGGGTGACTAGACTAAGATGTATCACCAGTCGATAAAATCTCTAACTGTTGATCTGTGTCGTGTGGTGGTGGTGGGGGTCTGCTGGGCTGGGGTCGTCAGGACGAAAGGAACCGATCTTTGGAGATATTGTTGAAATTCGGTTATAGTGGGGTAAATGTTTTCACTCTTTGACATCTTCTGAAGCGTGAATATTAGCACTAACCGTTATCTTCTGATTTTTTTGTTTCCACTCAGACTTTTGTCCATCTTTCCTTATAGTACTGTGAATCGTGTGTATTTGTACCGATGCACTTTACGGTTGGTTCTAGGTTGTTTGTTTCTTTTGGATACTTTTACTTCTGAATATCTGTCAGGTTACAGCGTACCCGAGGATCAGGTTGGCAGTGCTTATTATCGCAAGGTTAACTGAAGCATGTCGCATTTGACTGGTCTCCGTGGGATTTATCAAGAAGGAGAAATGTCTCTTACTATCATTGTCCGGTAAACGCAGCTGTCTCAGTGAACGTCAATGTGGAGCCCTTAGTGAAATAATATGGTTTCGTTCATGCCTTAACTTGGATTCTACTGCAGTTTTTGCTACTATCCGCCAACTGTTGTTACATCCTTCGCAATATTGTTAATTTCTTTGTCAGGCTGATCGGGTAGTGAGTGACTTCGGAGTAACTATAGGCCGATTGGAACTTATATAGGTACTTATCCATTACTCTAGTTGCCTCTTATTCAACCGAGTCTCTTCCTTCTTTTTCTTTTCTAATTTTGTTGAAGATAGCCGTCTTTACTGAAGACTCGGTAACCTACACAAAAGACTACTTATTATCACCTATAACCTCTGCCTTCACCTCATGTTTCGCTACCCATTACTTCGTCGACTCTGTCTGCATTGAAGCTACTTTTTGTCGTCGTGCTCTGATAAGTTTCCATTGTTTAATTCAGATGAAGTTGCTATAAATCATTTATCTTCCTTCTTCAGGTCGCATTCTCTTCAGATGCCTTCTCAGGGGATCAGAGATAACATCAGTTTCCTGGAGATTGGTAAAGTCATATTTCGTTAATTGTGTGGGTGCATTGTGGATCTATTGATATTTCTTCCGAACTGAACATGTGAAGGGCCTTAATACTTAACTTTAATTAGCCCATAATACGCGGTTTTACGGACTATCAGTGCACGTGCCCCGAATCGCAAATCGGAACCCTCTCAGCAACTTTGTAAACCTTCATGCCGTAGGCAATGATCCATAGCTGTTTTGTGAGTATTGATATTACTGCATGCCTGCCCAGGCCTTGGTAGCTGAGTTAGACCTCGTGACCCACTGGTTAGGAATGAAATATCTAAACCAACGAGCCACCACATGCTCCAGAAAGAACTTCAGATTCCGGCCGAAAGCAATACCATGTGTTCTTACCGTTCAGTTTGACCTAATAGCCAATAGTTCGGAGTGACTGCATCTAGTGCTCGCTAGGAATAGATAGTTATGTGAGAGTAGTTATAAGGAATGATCCCAGTTATTGGTTCACTGGTCTTGGATTCTTAATGTATCAGCTAGTTTTTTCCCCTCCTGGTTTTGCCTTGTATGCCTCAGATTTCTGCGTTCATACGACTGGCTATATGTAGTTTTTAGAGATTTTGGTAGGACCTATACTCTTCTGCGTCGGTATAGTTTACGAGAAGAAATCGGTACATATAGCTATCTTTTCCAGTTTTTACTGTACAATTCCATCGGGCACTGCACATGTGATTGTCTACAGGGATTCAGTCAAGAGGTGCTGTTATTTAAATAAACTTCAACGATCGATCCACACACTTCGAAACGTTAAGAGTGATCACACTTATTGATATGGTGATTGAATACTGCCTTTATGTTTGACATGTATTTTAGAGAATGGATGTGACAAAAGCGGTGAGTATGGAATAGTCCGCTTCATATCTGTGATACCAACTGGGGGGATGATGGTTCTCTGCACAGCACCCTTTGTCTCACCAATTCATATTTTGCAGTAGTTTGGGAAAGAGGAGTTACGTTCATACGATGTGTGCTGTAGAAAACTAGATACTTATCACTGGAGCAGTAAATTCATTGTGGGGGTGTGTGGTCTACATGTTTGAAGCAAAACCTCATCGACTGAATTTCCTCTCCTCTCTAAAACTTTACGTCTCACTTTTACATTGTTGATACCATGACACAGCCTATGCTACGAAGGCAACGGTGATTGAATGCCCGAGGCCACCTTCTCTCCCCTACCTTTAATCGGTATGTGTCAAAACCATAAAGTAGAGCAGAACAGAGCGAAATCCAGAATGGCACACTCGACCCTTAATAAACAAACTGATATAGAGTAAGCTGGCGAAAACGAAGATGTGTGACGAGATTTCATCGGTTACTGACCAATCAAGTCTAATCCGACTTTCCATCGCACTCAAGCATTTCACTCCATATTGTTAAACAAAGCACCAGTGAAGACTAGTTTCTGAAGCAAAATTTGCATTCAAGCGGGGAGAAACGCATCCCAAACTCCAACTTAAGTTGCCCAGAAGACTGTATCTAATCAGGGCCTTCACCTAGCTGGACTGCGTCATCTGCGTATTCCGGATCTACCCTGTGATTGAATCAATCGATGTGAAGTCAGACGACGAGAGGGAGACTTACAAGAGTATATCTATGATGAAAATGCGTAGGAATATAGAGTGAACATCCTTGGTGAACATCACTCGCCGTGCATCTCACCAGTATGCTGTGACATGCCCACCGGTGTTTGAGTGAAAAAGCTTCATACTCTGATGTACTTACCTATTAAGCATCCCTTCCGGTGACGCACTGCCACCAGACCTCACGATCGACAGAGTCGAATGCCACCTTAAGGTCGACAAATAAAGTTAGCTTCGGGTGTTGATAGATGAGTCTGTGTACCAGGACTTGACGAAGTGAATATCTAGTCGATACACTAAAGACCAGGTCTGAAACCTGCTTGCTTTTCTCGAGCTCTGCTCAGACGTCTGATAATTATGGGACCTAGAGTCTTAGACACAGTGTTCATCAGGTTGATTCTCCTGTGTTTATCACAACAATATTTCTCCTCTTTCTTGAAGACTGGAAGAATCACTGACTGAAACTAGTCAGACGGGTTCATATATAGTTCTCATACACTAGATGATACTTCGGTTAGTGATTCTCGATTTCCATCTTCGAATACTTATTGTAGTTCAACAAAGTCTACTCCCCATCCTCGCTGCAGGTTTTTTACCGCCTTCTCAACTTCTGTAAGAGTTCGATGGGCTATCTGAGCGTCCCGTTCACGATCCCACTGAACAGCAGGCAACGAAATAGTAGCTGTCTAATGTTACCCATTACAGTTGCCTCTTTCATCTCTTTAGCTTTTGCTACTCATTACTGCTACTGCTCCTCATTATGCTTGCAGAGATGCGTTCGGACACATTTATTAATTCATAAGCTGCTAAGATCCACTGGCCTTTTCTAACCACCGAAGGTTATCTACGGTCTGTCTTATGTCGATATCTGTCTAGCCAGTTCCTTGAGGAAGTCCGTCTTAGTATTCTCATCGTCAAGCAATATTCACAATGCTCTTACTGCTGTAGTTTTCCTGCATTTACTTAGGCACTAAAATACACTTTTGAACCAACGTGTTGTCGCCGTCCAAACACCTACTCCAGAAGCAACAGCAATCTCCCATCAATAACTGATGGCAAAACGGTCTATGTTTCCACCACTGAGTCGAGTTCAGTAGATGATGTCTTTGTTTCTCTTTATGCCTGGAGTTCGTGCTAACCAGAAGTAGATTGGCTGAGCACACTCGCGGTCACCCTTATCTCTTCATTTGAATGTGATTTTAAAAATGCCACCTACGTACTTTTCCGCATGAGTTAGCTTACCCACTTTTGCATTGAAATCACCTGCAATCACGTCTGAATGTTTGGTTATAACAGGCTAGATAGTTTTCGATAGGATTCTTGCTCCGTGAACTCAGATCGTTGTGGGGAGCTGGAACAAAATTAGAGATGAAGTAGGAATGTTGATCGAGAGACGTGAAGGAAGATTAGAAGATTAAGATGTGAACCGAAGTGCCGACAGGGTTGTGAAGGCGATGGACACCACCCGCTTCCCACACCGTGAAAAGAAGATTGTACTCGACCACAAAGCCTAAGGAATATCTGCTCGAGGGCAGTTACGGTTGGCCTTTCCAGTTTGTTTGTTAGTTTTGAACCCATATGCCAAGCACCAGTATGTCATGGAGTAAGAAGGGAATGTGCTTTTTTAGGCCGACCTCTCTGTACGGAAGACGGCACCAGCGCGGTGCTGCTATTTATTTACAGGAAACACCTTACAGCTGTCACAACCCCCATCTTTCCAGCAGCAGAACTTCGCCCACAGATCCTTGTCACAGAGGTTGTCACCACAAAGGGCATTTCACCTTTCCACTATCCAACAGACTTCTGATATGGTAGGACCTCTACGGAACAAGCGTTCCACCAACATAACTGGCTGGGCCATTGTAATACACAAGCCTGACCACCACATCAAGGTAGCAGCTGTCAGTCGGAAAAGTGAAACACTGTACACGACTGAGGAGTTTCATTAAGATGCAGCAGCTGTCTATAGCTTTTTAGTTTTGCATTTTTCAAAATGACAATTCTTTCCAGCTTGAAATCAATAAGCATCCACAAACCACTCCCTTGAAAAACATAAACGAAAGATCATGAGAGATTTATTATGAGATAGAGAGAATAATAAAGATAGCAGAAGTGTTTCAATGTGTTTAATGAAGGATGGGTACAGGAGAGCGACCTAAGTAAGCATCATTTTCATTCTCTCTCTGTTCAGCCGCAGTTTGTCGAAGTTCGTTGACTGTTTGCGAAAACATCGCCCACTCGTCTGGATGAGGTGTTGCCATAGCCTAAAAGATAAAATTTAAAATCGTTAATCGTTTGTGAGGTTATTTGTGACAGGAAACTATCAGTTTATTTCACAGTATGCTTTGTTAGTCATGAATGACTCCACACATCAAGTAGTATGCAGTTATCAGAATCTGATTTCCGAATCTAGTAACTTCTGCTGGCGTCCCTACATGTGAACATTGCTGCGAACTTACACAATGTACTGAACAGGATGCAGGAAACTGATGGTCCTCAAAATAATGAGCCGAATGAATAAATTATGTTGCGCGAATCTCTGGAAAGGATTCGAGTTTGGAAAAAGTAAACAGATGTTGACTTCTCGTTCTGTAAGAACAGAACCAGCTGCCTTTTTTTAAACTAAAATACCATTCGCTGGCGAAATCCTTGATTTACTAAGTATTCTCCTATTTTTAAAGATTTCCTAAGTACAAATGTGACTATTATTGATCGCTTGGTTTGAATGGAGCGATTATGATATCTTATGCTGACAGTATTTAGTATTTCATAAAACACTGAAATGGTGCAACAAAATATACAAAAACACAGGTTAAATCTACTCACAGTAGTTCAACGAATCTTACTTACTTCGTTCAAATCAAACATGTGAATACGACCATTATCGTCACCCACAGCAATATATGAACCAGATGAATGAAAACGACATTTATTCAGTGACGGTTGACCAGGGATTACAGTACGAAATGATGGAACCTGAATTGAATAAAAAAATGTTTTATAATCTCAGAAAAATATAAACTACTGACAAACAGAAGTCGTACATTGTGACTTCAGCATATTCCTCTACACTGAGCTAACTAATAATGTCGCAAAAATAATTTTATGCAGAGTGGTCCTTATGATTTGATAGACGCTTACAGTTCCACAAATCGAAATATTCATAATGTTTAACCACAGACTAACTTGTAACAGCTGGAGAAAACTTGTCTAGTCAATTTTACAGTGACATTAAAAATCATACTTCTAGTCACAATTCATTACTCAATTAACCATAGAAAAAACAAGCACTTCCAAAGCAGAGCATTGATGTCTGTTAATCTTGACAAGCGAAAGTGTATTAGTGTTGAACACAGTCTTAAACCAACGATGCATCGGAAGCCCACTTCTTTATGCGAAAAGCAAAAACTGGGAAGAATTCAGTGCTTAGATGACTCTAATCTCGTTAATGAAGTCTACAGATCAGTATCAGTGGTTTCTAACTACGTATATAATTCGGTAGTGTACGTCCAGCATATAAATAAGCTAGATATCACGCGAAAAAAGTGACCGACGATTTGGTACTGTCCGCGCAGTTTTTATGAATAGATCTGAGCGGGCCTGCGTACATGTCTGGCTAGGATCTTCACGGCGAAGGACAGGAAGAAGAAATATGCAGGGGCTCCCGCACTAGAACAGGTAGAAAAGAGAAACGAAGGCATTTGTGGTAAAAATCTGTAGTCTCATAATGTCTTCTACTTTCGACAGCGGTCTCACAACGATATAATTGAACAGAGCAGACTGCAGTGCAGAAGACTCATCTTTTAATGGGCAGTTGGATATACCGCCATACTAACAATTCACTAACTATAGAGCAACAATCAGTGCAGACCTGTCCTGAAGTACCATCTTGCGAAACGTATGCTAACCAAGCATACTTAGATTCCCGACCGAGGACTACAGAAAACTCTGCATGCTGTCAGTAATTCGCCTGCCCCAATCAACAGGTCTTCAAAGAGTAGCCATATTCCTGTAAAGTCAGACATACCTAAGGTTATGTCCATTGATACATCTATAAGGAAGTCAAACAAGAACGCTGACAGTGAAACACTATTGGTGTTTTTCAGTGGAAGATAGGAGGGAGTGGAGTAAAAAAAAGTGTGATATGATGATTAAGATGAAGATAATGTGCAGATACATCTGCACCACTAAGGTCGATTCTGAGTAATATCACCTAGAGTCTAAAATAATTCGTTTCGGTAGTTATCAGGATACCAAACAGCAAACCTACTACTCAACACACTTTGTGATCTGATACTATCCTTTGCTCCGATCACTTTCAACTTCTTAGTCTAAACCTACTTCAGCCACTGCGCGACTGAATAGACTGTGACTAGGCATGCATAACATGTCTCAATCAACTGAGTCAATGAAGGTTCACAACAACCTCACCAGCTGACCCACTTCATTTAAAACTCTAAGCCTAAACTGCTACATTACTAACGTGGTGCTTCTACAAAACGCGGTGAGCTAACTGCTGCGTAGTAAATTCCATTCTTAGTAGGGGATCGTATATCCCGTTGGTAACACAGTGTAAATCGGCAAACGCCAATCAAGCTTTTTGTAGTCATATATAGATATCGCCTATACTGGATCATCGGGACTGAACTCACTTCCCAAATCAGTGAGTTGGTTGACGTGCTCAACCACTTATTTATTGTTAAACAAGAAACCGACGCAAACCTGTCCTAGAACACAATTCGCGTAGTGAAAAACGCATCTTAACCATTCTTAAATTGGACTCAAGGTTTCCAGTAGACACTGCATCTTGTCAGGATCTTTGCGTAATAAGAATATGTCATCGGTGTACTTGTACTCAACTAAGGGGTTTTTGTGAAAAAGTCAATCGATAAGTATAGTAGGCAACCAATCGTTAGCTGGAAATCAGTAGGACTGTTTTTCAAAGTGTTTTGTCCATCTTTCAGGTTATCTAACCTGTTAGTGAATCGGAGGCTAATTTTCCTCCTCCATATTTTTTACTAATCACTGGTTTTCCCCCTAAGTTCCTTTAATAATTCTAAACAACTGGCTTCTTGTTGTTACTTATCAGTACTGTTTTTCCCATCTCCTTAGCCACCTACCACTGCTCATGATTATCGCGTAGACTTTTAACCTGTTTTTGCTCCTCATTGTGATTTGACAGAAAGCTAAGTTTTGTCGGTTGACGTAGTCAAATGCCACCTTCAAGTTTAGAAATACACCTATTGTCGTGACATGGTATGTATGCATTTGTTCGAGGACAATGTGGGAGCTAGAATTCAGGTTAATACACGCACGGTTAGGTTTGAACTTTGCTTGTGTTTGGGATCGGTCAATCAGTTGGTGTGATTCTATTCCACCTGGTACGAATCAGACAGCAAATGTTGCTTTTCTAAAATTCAGTCACCATGTTAACGTAATGGCACACTTTGAATATCGATAGCATTCAGTATAATGTTTAAACTTAGAGAAGTAAACTAATTTCAGTCAGACTTTAGAAATTTACAGTGACATCTATCTGTTTCACTTTACTGAAAGCGATCTAAGCGTCCTGTTGTTGCGTTAACTAATTTGAAATCATCATTTTCTATATGTATATTGTGTGCATCTCAAGTGATACACCTATTCATTTTCTGCGGCATATGTAGCGCAATATGAACAATCAGCCACACACACCAGACTGAAGCCTCAGACATATCTGTTGCTGTAAAGGAAATGGCGAGTGACAGGTCCGGGACTGCCTGTTAATCAAGTCCAACAACCTAGGAGCACCAATTTAAATGCACGGTTATGACTGGTCTTCTTGCTTAGTTACCACACCAAAAACGATCGACAGAATTCAATCAGCACTTAGGCCGAAACAACATGAGAATAGTTACACTCCAGTGAATGTATCGGAAATTGATCAGGCTGGTGATTTAACACCCACCCCCGACTACCGAGATTGAAATATGCTTTGCAAGAACGAATAAGTGATTGTGAAACTGACTTTATGAAATTGCTTTCAAATGACTGAGCACTATTACTCAACTCATTTCGAAGCATTTTAGTTCTTTTTCATGTACTGATGGATTCTTTGCGCTACTAAACCGATGGTGTTAACTCATTCAAATCGAAATGCATTCAGCAACCTTGCGCACATTCGTGCAGTAGGTAATGAGCTACACCTATTGTGTGGGGGTTAGTGATACTACCTGCCTGCCCAGACCTCGATAGGTGGGGTATGGCTCAAACCAGTGACCCAATAGCTGATAGTCATCTTCTTAAACCACTGAGCTACAGCTCTATAGTTATCACCACAAATGGCAAACCCCTTTAGGGAATTATTAAAACCTATAAAATATCGGAACATAGCTGTAAAGCACCCGATAGGGAATGGAACGAATGTGTGGCATAGCTTTATTCCTAGTGATTCTGTAGTTCGTAGAAGAGACCTAAAAATTTAGTTATCAATTACCTTAGATCACTGGTTGATGAAGTAATTCTATACATACGAAAATTCATATGGTAATGCTCTGGGGTGGTGTTTACAAAATAACGCACAATTCTAAAAGTGTAGGCACAGTTTACAGACTGCAAATACTTATTTAGAAGAATGAGAATTTACCTCACTATTCTGATTCAAGTTCCATAAGTCAAGACGTCCTGTGCAATCTACAGTAGCGAATACAGCTGGATGCAGGGGTGACCAATGAGCATCGAAAACGTAATCGGAGGCTTCTTCAAATGAACATATAAGACGGTTTTCTTTAACAGACCACAACTTTACGGACCAATCAAGAGAGGTGGTAAGAAACAGCGACGTAGAAGTTACAGAGTGTCTAAGTGGATGGGATGAAATTGATGTGATAGGAGCCTGATGACCTTCGAAAACTTCAGTTATGCCAGCTTGACTGCAAAAAATAAATCACCGCACTTCATGTTAGTTGACACGAGACATTATATCTGTTGTATGTTACACAAAGTAAAATAAAATTCTCTATGAACTACAAACTAAGTATTACTGTATGAATAAATTTCGAGTTTTTTGTTCGGTCACACTTGGGCTTGATTCAAACCTTGTCTAGTCTACCATTCACTTTCACACCTATCATCTTTCAAGTAAAATAAATTGATAGTAAGAGATAGAATTTGGAAAGTAAATATTTGTGGTACTTAAGTGAAAAACATTCGCTCTCATTACACGTGAAAATTAAGTATATGATGTCTACTCCAAATAACTGATAAGTTTACCAGGGATAAACCCTGGCAAACACTTTCAAATAAAAATGAAGTTGGAGAAATCTGAAGATCAGTTTGAAGCGATTTTAACCATTTGTGTACTTTAGCAATATGTCTCGTTAATCCATGACAGTTTTGTATCAGATGCCATAGCTTGTGATTTTAGCTGGATGATTTCTGACGGAAGTTCTATTCACAAAACAGTTGGGAAACTACTCAGCTATGAAAAGTCCAAATGTGAACTGGGTAGTCTATGAGTAATTAGCAAACTGATTGCCCTTTTTGAAGTTTGTTGCCTTTATCCAACCAAACTATGTAAAAACTTTCAAGTCCAGTTTGCCGTTAAAACTATAGGAATATAAAATTAACTGGTTACTAACATCGACGATAGTCGCCTAATAAGGATAACTCTTGGCTGTAAAATAAGCAGAATGTCAAAAATTCATGATCATTAATTGGACCCTAATAATCCAAATGGATCTTGAACCACTGTGTCATAACAGATGTACACAGTATAAGAATTAGCATAATTCCGTATCGGAACGAATCATTTTTTAAAAAGCAGTTATCGAAATGGCAACATTATTCTACAAATCTTTATAAGGTGTGCGTCTCTGCAACACTATTCACTAGAATAATGTAAATACAATAAGCTTTGAATTAATAATTTGAGAAGAGAAGAAGTGATGGCATGTTGTCTACAAAGTCACTGAAAAGAATTGTAACTTTTACAACTCGATCATAAATACCTTGATTGATGACACTGATTAGACTCATCCGATTCCATATGTTTCATGACCTTACTGTAGAAGTGGAATCAGTATTTACATGAAGGGAAATAATACCTCTCTGTATGCATTTTGCATTATATTAGCTGAATTACACAGGACAGCCTCTTCATATTACGTCAAAATGAGCATAAGCTAGTTGTAAGGTTTGCTTATTTTATTTCAGCATGTACAGGTAGTTTCATTATCCATATAACTTGTGACAACTATTTGTGTTGCTATTGCGAATTGTACGTTCTTCCGAGAGAGTGCATGATCAATTGATTTTCCACGTGCTTACATATGACTTCAAAACTATTGAATTACAGTGATCTACTTATTTTTTTTTGTCTGATTCATGCAGAGAATTCTCACAGAAACAACGGCATTTGGTGCAAAAAGTTGTCTTTCCATAATGATTACTCTTTGGTAAAAATAACCACATCTGTCGTATTGATCTTATCCGATGCCCTGAAAAGTAGTCATTGATATAAAACCAGCAAATAATCATGAAGTCACACTGGTTAGGATACTATACTTCGACTTCTGCGCCACTTGATGAAGTTTCGTTAGTCACGGAGTAACACTAACCCACACATTACGTATGAATTATAGCTCAGTACTCAAATCGGCATGCAACATTGGTTGCTACATTGCTTTATATTCATGCATTATCTAGGTATCAAAAGCGCCGTCGTTAGTCATACTTTAAAACCACTTTTTTCATGATGTTTTGTGTGATATTTATCGCTACTACAGTGTGAGACATTAGTGTTATATAGTAGGGTGACAAGTTTTATATTACACAACAGGTAAAAGATGAATTAAGTTTGCACACTCATGCTACCTACGGTTACAGTGACAAGATTATCAGTTGAATACAAAGTCATTATGCTACATAGTGATTTCTATTTCGCTGCTAAATAATGCAATCTAAAATAGTATTAGCATACCTGCTACATACTTATAAACTTTAGAGATTTTAAAATGAAATTCTTCATTTCTATTCAATAAGTAATTTGTTTGTAATACCAAGTCAAAGTATGATAATGTCAACGATAGTTGTGAGATGATTGAGATAAGCTTCTTACTTTTAGTAATCAATGCTTGCACCATCGCGAGTTAATGCCACTTACGACCCCGTTAAACACATCAATATGAGTGGTCACTCACTAAACACAATATAACAGCAGAAAGAGTGAAGAGATATAATGTAGGAAGCAATCAATTTTCAAGTTCCAGTGCTTAACCTTACAAGGAAAGTTAGACAGTGAATACAACTGTTTCATGGTTTACACAAGAATATCATTTTAAGTTTTGCTAGAGTTGACAAATTTGCACACAAATCATAGAATCGGCAGATCGGCTGGAATTTTCTTCGTTTATTCTTCTTATTTCTACCAACTTTGAATATCTGCAGCGTATCATATTGAGCTTCGAAAACTAGTAATCAGACAGTTTATCTAGTTAGACCCTAACAACATAGCTTGCTTACGAAATTTCAAGAGGGGATTTTTTCCTGATCTCTTCTATGCATATTGGATATTTCTTACAAGCATACACAAGGCAGGAATTTCCTGTTCAAAAAATCTTCTACGAAGTGTAGTTGAGTCGGACACCAACTTTACTTGATTAAAACTGGAAAAATACTAAATTCATATTCAGAGTGAACAGTTATTAAAGACTGAGACTATGACAGAAAGCTTCTCATACATTTATATAGGTACAAACAGATGATAAGACTTGGAGGAAGCTATGGATAAAGAGATTCAGAGTATTTCATCTTAGATTATTTCTTAAAAGAGTCATATGAAACACAAACTAACCAGTTTTTAGTAGTTTCATCCTCACATTATAAGGATAAAACAAAACATTCCCGAAATTCGACTCAACTAAATATTAATATTTGTTTCCAAAATACTATATTAAAACTGCAACAACTCTTAAACTTACTTTCCACAGCGTGAACCGATGTACGCTCGTCCATCTTCAGAACCAACTACAAAGTTGTTAACATTTTCGTCTACAAAAGACATGCAGGTTGCGGCTACAGTACGCGCTTGTCTGTGCGTTAATTCCATAGATTGCTGAGGTTGGCTCAACATATCTAAACTCCATGTACATAATCTACCATCGGAACTGATACTCAATAAACTGTGTGAGTTCATTGTTCCTGAAATCATAACCGCATGGACTTGATGTGTATGTGCAGTTGCAGATAGTGGACTTCGTTGTACTGGCATTCGTCTAGTTGCCCTGAAAAATTCCAATACAAACATAAAAAGGCTTCATAAAATATGAGGTAAATGAGCAAAAACTGATAACAACTTACATTCACAATTCCAACTGGCATTTTTTTTTACAAATACAATAGTGGCTTTTTAATGGGGGAAACAAATTTGATAAGAAATTTTTACTTTCATACCATTCGCGGGTAAATATCCACATAATTAGATCTCATTGTTGCTAAACTGGCTAATACGATGTGTTCAACCAAAACTAAACACTACCATAGAATTGATACCAGATTTAAAAAGTTTTAAAACATCTAATAATAAAAACTTAATAGTCTCCAGATTGTGGATTAATCTGTTAAGCGCGAATACATCATCGAAGCTGAAGTTCTAATGCTTATAAATACTTCCTCTGGTATGGCATACCAAAAGTGAATGCAGCCCCTAGAAGTTTCCTTATTATACTATAGCATCTTTTCACCTTTCGATGATTGAGATGTGCAAACTTACAACTTCGCAGAATTAAGAATGGGCTAGTCAATTGGAAAGTACTACAGTGCTTATGACTGAATGATAAAACCTTGCATAAAGGTGCATCGGCTCACGTTGCCACATTTCACAGTACCAAAAGAATTGCTTGACATAAATGTGATATCAAAGTGGAAAAAGTTGTGTGGCAGAAGAAGAAGTTTTGAAGATAAAGGTTAGTGGCGAATATTCAACCTTTAGAAGATGCGAAGGAGTGAATACATCTGCACTACTGGGACCAATTTTCAGTCACATCGCTAAGAGACCTCAACCACTTATTCCTTTCGTCTCAGCCATCCCAACCAGGCAGTCTACATCGACCCACACGACACAGACAGAAAGTCAGAGACTTCATCAACTGTCGCACACGCTGCACGTCTTTGTTGGGTCACTGTGAACCTTCTTCCAACCTAGTCCAAATACCCAAGCCATCTCAGTCGACTAAGGTTAAGGTTCACGACCTCATCAATCGACTTGCCTGTCTTGTCTGGTACACTTCTCCTGACTTCAGCATTGCTCACACGGTGATTCCAACAAACGCGAACAATGCTACGAAAACATCCATGATAAAAACCATCTAACCGCTTCATGTCTTCTACTTTTAATGACTATGTCTCAGCCATACAACAGGACAGAACGGACTGCAGCACAGTACACCTGTCGTTCGATAGATAGTCAGATATCTCGCCATTAGGCGCCACAGGTGATGCAAGTTAGCAAATGCTAAATGGGTCTTTTGTATCCGAGTTGGGATTTCGTCAGTATCCAGCCCGTACCGGCTGATGCAACTCCTCAAGTAAGTCAGGTGGTCGACACATTCCACCACTTCACTCCCTACCATTAAACTGGGAGTACTTGCAGCAGGTTAGTCGTAGAGCACCATCATAAATTTGACAGGTGCCAGTGAAATACATCCCAAACATGCTCATATCTCTGCTCAACACGTTGAGAAGGCCCTGCGTCATTTGTCAGCGTCTCCACCAAGCAGGACAATGTCGTCTGCATAGTCCAGGTCAACCAGACGAATCCCAAGGAGTACATCAATCCCTGTGAAGTCAGAAGTGCCTAAGAGATATGTTCATTAGTACGTTTATAACAAAGTTAAATAGGAACTGTGAAAATGAGTCCCTGCCAGACAACACTAGTTGTCGTCAAATCACATGAAAACTCTCCATTAACCCTGACATGGCTGCATGAGTTCGAGTAGAAAGCTATGATTGGCATCATCCTTGCTCTGAACTCTTTTACAGCCAGATACCGCCACTACTCACAGTCGATAAAGTCGAATGCCGCCCTTATGTCAAGAAATATGGTCAGTGTCGACCCCCGCTGTTTGTGTCCCAGTGTCAGCAGCCGGGAAGTATCAATCGCCCACACCCTTCCAGCAGTACACAAAACCCAATCAAATACAACCTATCCTCCTCAACTCTGTCTCCTCCTTCGGCTTCACCTTCTAGTACTAATATCAAGCCTCTTACACCTTACTCAACCTCTCACTCTGCAACCATTGTCAACCATCATAGAAATCGAAACTTCATTCCTAGTCTCCTAAGACCCTGCCATCGACGTCATGCAGGAGCTTACAACGTCCTAACTGTATGCCTAATCGTACAGCAAGTATTGGCCACCAGAATTCTGGAATCTCTAGACATGAATGTATGTTTGGTCTCTGAGACACGTATACAAGACTCGAGTAAGGTTATTAAATTGGTATCACCTGATCGTAGTAATAAATATTCAAAACTTCTAGTGGCAAACTATCAGGTCCCGCTGCATTCCATCGTTTTAAGTTCGACTCAGCTTTCTCAACTTCAAGCAGAGTTAGAGAACCGAAATCTACGTTCCGACTGGCTAGATATTAAGCGACAGAAGCGTTGCCGAGAACCAGTTCAACTATACTTCAAAGTATCCTGGCTAACGTTCTAGTGGTCTTTCCGAGGAGGTTATCAGCATACCATCCTTCATCGGTGGTAGTTTCACTCACCATCCGCTTCTTGCCAGTATCCTTAATATACCTATAAATGACTGCCAAGTATTCATCAACACTGATGCCTTCTCCATCTCTCTTGCCTTTATCACCCACCACCACTGCTCGCGACCGACACGAAGACTCGTTCAACTTACGTTGGATTTGCCTTCAGTCTTCATCGTGGTCAAAGCCAGATGGAACCAGTCTTCTCACATCAATCAGTTCGGATGACGTCGCGGAAATCCAATTACATTTGCTAACCTCCATGTGTAGGTTACCAAGTGTGTTTACCGTTGTTTCTACAGTAAACTTAATATCAAGCCAGGTCTCCTCAGAATGAGCATTGCTGTCACGTTCAGATAAGTGCTTAGCTAACTCCTCTCTAACTAGGTACTTGGCCTTCTCATCTACTAGTCAGGCATAGACATGCTTTACTATCGCCTGTTTCCTGCATCCAGTAAGATGCAGATATACGAGACTGTAATAGCGCCTGATCGGAGTTCTCACAGGTGCTACGGAAAGGGCGACAATCCTCCGCCAATCCTTTCCAATGATGACTCATAACAATATGATCTATCTGTGTCTATCATTGGTTTGAGGTCGGTGGACGCCATGTGTGACTGTCATCTCCTTATGCTGGTCAAAAGCATCATCATCTATCAACATGGGACCGGGTATTACTGCATTAACGGTCCTCATATCAGTACATCAAGTAAAAAGCCAGTGGAATGGAAGATGAAAAAAAAGAAAATTCAGTCAAAAGAAGTATAAAGTACGCAAAGAAAGAAAGGAAGAATGAGAAAATGGGTGAGATTCGGCAAAGCGTTAAGATGAGGATAATGTGCGTATACGTCTGCGCCACTGACATCGGTTCTGAGTCACCACCTGGAGTCTCCAACCACTGGTTTTTCTTGTCCTGCGGGCCCTAACCGAATAGTCAGCATCTGTCTACATGGCTCAAACCAACAATCAAAGACTTCATACACTGATGCCATGTTTTAGTCTGGCCGCCTCGGGCCTTTTTTCAGCTTGAACCGCCAACATTGTGTGGCAGGGCAATCGGTGACTAGGCATACGTAACACGTATCCCAACCGTCTCAGTCGATGAAGGTCCACAACCGTGTCAACTGATTTACCTCTTCTCCCTAAAACTCTACACTTGACTTCTGCATCACTCACGTGGTGACACCAGGGAATACGGCCTATACTACGAAGGCAAAGGTGGTCAAACATCTGAAGCCTTCTCATGTCTTCCACCTTCAATGGCCATGTTTCACAGTCATACAGTAGAATAGAGTGGACTGCTGTGCAGTACACGCGAACGTTAATAGGGAATTGGATATCACGGCGGCGCCACAGGTGGCGTAAGTTGGCAAAAGCCAACGTAGCCTTTTGTATCCGTGCAGAAATTTCGTCAACCACTGAGCCACTAGGGCTGATCCTACTTCCCAGGTAAGTGAAGTGGTCGACACACTCAACCACTACACTCTATTCTTAGCCAAGGCACTGTTGAAGACCAATCGTGGAGCAAAAATTTGCATTTGGGTGGTGAAAATCGCATACCAAACATTCTCAAATTCCCACTCAACGTGTTCAGCGTCTTCACCTAACAGGACTATGTCATCTGCGTATTCTAGGTCTAACGAAAATTCTCCCGCGATTATGTCAACTTCTGAGTAGTCAGGTGACGAGAGGGAGACCTCCATAAAAATAAGATGAAACTGAATAAGAATGGAGACAGTGGGCAACCATGACGGACATCACTGGACGAGTACAGCTTGCCGGATATCTCACCATAGGGCATCTGTAGCAATGTTGACAGCTTCTCATAGAATTCACCCTTTGCATCATCCAATCCGAACTACACTCCGTGGGTGCGTAGGTGGAGATTAAAAATAGGTATCGCCTAGTCTCACGATCCTTCCTAGACCTCATAGATCCATTCAGTCAAACAGCACATTGTTGGCTGTCGGTCTACTTGAGCAGTTGCATCAGCCGGGACGGGCTGGATACTGACGAAATCCCAACTCGGATACAAAAGACCCATTTGGCATTTGCTAACTTGCATCACCTGTGGCGCCTACTGGCGAGATATCTGACTATCTATCGAACGACAGGTGTACTGTGCTGCAGTCCGTTCTGTCCTGTTGTATGGCTGAGACATAGGCATTAAAAGTAGAAGACATGAAGCGGTTAGAAGGTTTTTATCATGGATGTTTTCGTAGCATTGTTCGCGTTTGTTGGAATCACCGTGTGAGCAATGCTGAAGTCAGGAGAAGTGTACCAGACAAGACAGGCAAGTCGATTGATGAGGTCGTGAACCTTAACCTTAGTCGACTGAGATGGCTTGTACATTCGTTGTACATGCCAAGCCACCACCTGCATGGTGGTGTTATTCTAGGGAAAGTCGGATTAGGTTGAGAGGGAGTTCAGGGTGACTAGACTAAGATGTATCACCAGTCGATAAAATCTCTAACTGTTGATCTGTGTCGTGTGGTGGTGGTGGGGGTCTGCTGGGCTGGGGTCGTCAGGACGAAAGGAACCGATCTTTGGAGATATTGTTGAAATTCGGTTATAGTGGGGTAAATGTTTTCACTCTTTGACATCTTCTGAAGCGTGAATATTAGCACTAACCGTTATCTTCTGATTTTTTTGTTTCCACTCAGACTTTTGTCCATCTTTCCTTATAGTACTGTGAATCGTGTGTATTTGTACCGATGCACTTTACGGTTGGTTCTAGGTTGTTTGTTTCTTTTGGATACTTTTACTTCTGAATATCTGTCAGGTTACAGCGTACCCGAGGATCAGGTTGGCAGTGCTTATTATCGCAAGGTTAACTGAAGCATGTCGCATTTGACTGGTCTCCGTGGGATTTATCAAGAAGGAGAAATGTCTCTTACTATCATTGTCCGGTAAACGCAGCTGTCTCAGTGAACGTCAATGTGGAGCCCTTAGTGAAATAATATGGTTTCGTTCATGCCTTAACTTGGATTCTACTGCAGTTTTTGCTACTATCCGCCAACTGTTGTTACATCCTTCGCAATATTGTTAATTTCTTTGTCAGGCTGATCGGGTAGTGAGTGACTTCGGAGTAACTATAGGCCGATTGGAACTTATATAGGTACTTATCCATTACTCTAGTTGCCTCTTATTCAACCGAGTCTCTTCCTTCTTTTTCTTTTCTAATTTTGTTGAAGATAGCCGTCTTTACTGAAGACTCGGTAACCTACACAAAAGACTACTTATTATCACCTATAACCTCTGCCTTCACCTCATGTTTCGCTACCCATTACTTCGTCGACTCTGTCTGCATTGAAGCTACTTTTTGTCGTCGTGCTCTGATAAGTTTCCATTGTTTAATTCAGATGAAGTTGCTATAAATCATTTATCTTCCTTCTTCAGGTCGCATTCTCTTCAGATGCCTTCTCAGGGGATCAGAGATAACATCAGTTTCCTGGAGATTGGTAAAGTCATATTTCGTTAATTGTGTGGGTGCATTGTGGATCTATTGATATTTCTTCCGAACTGAACATGTGAAGGGCCTTAATACTTAACTTTAATTAGCCCATAATACGCGGTTTTACGGACTATCAGTGCACGTGCCCCGAATCGCAAATCGGAACCCTCTCAGCAACTTTGTAAACCTTCATGCCGTAGGCAATGATCCATAGCTGTTTTGTGAGTATTGATATTACTGCATGCCTGCCCAGGCCTTGGTAGCTGAGTTAGACCTCGTGACCCACTGGTTAGGAATGAAATATCTAAACCAACGAGCCACCACATGCTCCAGAAAGAACTTCAGATTCCGGCCGAAAGCAATACCATGTGTTCTTACCGTTCAGTTTGACCTAATAGCCAATAGTTCGGAGTGACTGCATCTAGTGCTCGCTAGGAATAGATAGTTATGTGAGAGTAGTTATAAGGAATGATCCCAGTTATTGGTTCACTGGTCTTGGATTCTTAATGTATCAGCTAGTTTTTTCCCCTCCTGGTTTTGCCTTGTATGCCTCAGATTTCTGCGTTCATACGACTGGCTATATGTAGTTTTTAGAGATTTTGGTAGGACCTATACTCTTCTGCGTCGGTATAGTTTACGAGAAGAAATCGGTACATATAGCTATCTTTTCCAGTTTTTACTGTACAATTCCATCGGGCACTGCACATGTGATTGTCTACAGGGATTCAGTCAAGAGGTGCTGTTATTTAAATAAACTTCAACGATCGATCCACACACTTCGAAACGTTAAGAGTGATCACACTTATTGATATGGTGATTGAATACTGCCTTTATGTTTGACATGTATTTTAGAGAATGGATGTGACAAAAGCGGTGAGTATGGAATAGTCCGCTTCATATCTGTGATACCAACTGGGGGGATGATGGTTCTCTGCACAGCACCCTTTGTCTCACCAATTCATATTTTGCAGTAGTTTGGGAAAGAGGAGTTACGTTCATACGATGTGTGCTGTAGAAAACTAGATACTTATCACTGGAGCAGTAAATTCATTGTGGGGAAGTGTGGTCTACATGTTTGAAGCAAAACCTCATCGACTGAATTTCCTCTCCTCTCTAAAACTTTACGTCTCACTTTTACATTGTTGATACCATGACACAGCCTATGCTACGAAGGCAACGGTGATTGAATGCCCGAGGCCACCTTCTCTCCCCTACCTTTAATCGGTATGTGTCAAAACCATAAAGTAGAGCAGAACAGAGCGAAATCCAGAATGGCACACTCGACCCTTAATAAACAAACTGATATAGAGTAAGCTGGCGAAAACGAAGATGTGTGACGAGATTTCATCGGTTACTGACCAATCAAGTCTAATCCGACTTTCCATCGCACTCAAGCATTTCACTCCATATTGTTAAACAAAGCACCAGTGAAGACTAGTTTCTGAAGCAAAATTTGCATTCAAGCGGGAGAAACGCATCCCAAACTCCAACTTAAGTTGCCCAGAAGACTGTATCTAATCAGGGCCTTCACCTAGCTGGACTGCGTCATCTGCGTATTCCGGATCTACCCTGTGATTGAATCAATCGATGTGAAGTCAGACGACGAGAGGGAGACTTACAAGAGTATATCTATGATGAAAATGCGTAGGAATATAGAGTGAACATCCTTGGTGAACATCACTCGCCGTGCATCTCACCAGTATGCTGTGACATGCCCACCGGTGTTTGAGTGAAAAAGCTTCATACTCTGATGTACTTACCTATTAAGCATCCCTTCCGGTGACGCACTGCCACCAGACCTCACGATCGACAGAGTCGAATGCCACCTTAAGGTCGACAAATAAAGTTAGCTTCGGGTGTTGATAGATGAGTCTGTGTACCAGGACTTGACGAAGTGAATATCTAGTCGATACACTAAAGACCAGGTCTGAAACCTGCTTGCTTTTCTCGAGCTCTGCTCAGACGTCTGATAATTATGGGACCTAGAGTCTTAGACACAGTGTTCATCAGGTTGATTCTCCTGTGTTTATCACAACAATATTTCTCCTCTTTCTTGAAGACTGGAAGAATCACTGACTGAAACTAGTCAGACGGGTTCATATATAGTTCTCATACACTAGATGATACTTCGGTTAGTGATTCTCGATTTCCATCTTCGAATACTTATTGTAGTTCAACAAAGTCTACTCCCCATCCTCGCTGCAGGTTTTTTACCGCCTTCTCAACTTCTGTAAGAGTTCGATGGGCTATCTGAGCGTCCCGTTCACGATCCCACTGAACAGCAGGCAACGAAATAGTAGCTGTCTAATGTTACCCATTACAGTTGCCTCTTTCATCTCTTTAGCTTTTGCTACTCATTACTGCTACTGCTCCTCATTATGCTTGCAGAGATGCGTTCGGACACATTTATTAATTCATAAGCTGCTAAGATCCACTGGCCTTTTCTAACCACCGAAGGTTATCTACGGTCTGTCTTATGTCGATATCTGTCTAGCCAGTTCCTTGAGGAAGTCCGTCTTAGTATTCTCATCGTCAAGCAATATTCACAATGCTCTTACTGCTGTAGTTTTCCTGCATTTACTTAGGCACTAAAATACACTTTTGAACCAACGTGTTGTCGCCGTCCAAACACCTACTCCAGAAGCAACAGCAATCTCCCATCAATAACTGATGGCAAAACGGTCTATGTTTCCACCACTGAGTCGAGTTCAGTAGATGATGTCTTTGTTTCTCTTTATGCCTGGAGTTCGTGCTAACCAGAAGTAGATTGGCTGAGCACACTCGCGGTCACCCTTATCTCTTCATTTGAATGTGATTTAAAAATGCACACTACGTACTTTTCCGCATGAGTTAGCTTACCCACTTTTGCATTGAAATCACCTGCAATCACGTCTGAATGTTTGGTTATAACAGGCTAGATAGTTTTCGATAGGATTCTTGCTCCGTGAACTCAGATCGTTGTGGGGAGCTGGAACAAAATTAGAGATGAAGTAGGAATGTTGATCGAGAGACGTGAAGGAAGATTAGAAGATTAAGATGTGAACCGAAGTGCCGACAGGGTTGTGAAGGCGATGGACACCAACCGCTTCCCACACCGTGAAAAGAAGATTGTACTCGACCACAAAGCCTAAGGAATATCTGCTCGAGGGCAGTTACGGTTGGCCTTTCCAGTTTGTTTGTTAGTTTTGAACCCATATGCCAAGCACCAGTATGTCATGGAGTAAGAAGGGAATGTGCTTTTTTAGGGCCGACCTCTCTGTACGGAAGACGGCACCAGCGCGGTGCTGCTATTTATTTACAGGAAACACCTTACAGCTGTCACAACCCCCATCTTTCCAGCAGCAGAACTTCGCCCACAGATCCTTGTCACAGAGGTTGTCACCACAAAGGGCATTTCACCTTTCCACTATCCAACAGACTTCTGATATGGTAGGACCTCTACGGAACAAGCGTTCCACCAACATAACTGGCTGGGCCATTGTAATACACAAGCCTGACCACCACATCAAGTTAGCAGCTGTCAGTCGGAAAAGTGAAACACTGTACACGACTGAGGAGTTTCATTAAGATGCAGCAGCTGTCTATAGCTTTTTAGTTTTGCATTTTTCAAAATGACAATTCTTTCCAGCTTGAAATCAATAAGCATCCACAAACCACTCCCATGAAAAACATAAACGAAAGATCATGAGAGATTTATTATGAGATAGAGAGAATAATAAAGATAGCAGAAGTGTTTCAATGTGTTTAATGAAGGATGGGTACAGGAGAGCGACCTAAGTAAGCATCATTTTCATTCTCTCTCTGTTCAGCCGCAGTTTGTCGAAGTTCGTTGACTGTTTGCGAAAACATCGCCCACTCGTCTGGATGAGGTGTTGCCATAGCCTAAAAGATAAAATTTAAAATCGTTAATCGTTTGTGAGGTTATTTGTGACAGGAAACTATCAGTTTATTTCACAGTATGCTTTGTTAGTCATGAATGACTCCACACATCAAGTAGTATGCAGTTATCAGAATCTGATTTCCGAATCTAGTAACTTCTGCTGGCGTCCCTACATGTGAACATTGCTGCGAACTTACACAATGTACTGAACAGGATGCAGGAAACTGATGGTCCTCAAAATAATGAGCCGAATGAATAAATTATGTTGCGCGAATCTCTGGAAAGGATTCGAGTTTGGAAAAAGTAAACAGATGTTGACTTCTCGTTCTGTAAGAACAGAACCAGCTGCCTTTTTTTAAACTAAAATACCATTCGCTGGCGAAATCCTTGATTTACTAAGTATTCTCCTATTTTTAAAGATTTCCTAAGTACAAATGTGACTATTATTGATCGCTTGGTTTGAATGGAGCGATTATGATATCTTATGCTGACAGTATTTAGTATTTCATAAAACACTGAAATGGTGCAACAAAATATACAAAAACACAGGTTAAATCTACTCACAGTAGTTCAACGAATCTTACTTACTTCGTTCAAATCAAACATGTGAATACGACCATTATCGTCACCCACAGCAATATATGAACCAGATGAATGAAAACGACATTTATTCAGTGACGGTTGACCAGGGATTACAGTACGAAATGATGGAACCTGAATTGAATAAAAAAATGTTTTATAATCTCAGAAAAATATAAACTACTGACAAACAGAAGTCGTACATTGTGACTTCAGCATATTCCTCTACACTGAGCTAACTAATAATGTCGCAAAAATAATTTTATGCAGAGTGGTCCTTATGATTTGATAGACGCTTACAGTTCCACAAATCGAAATATTCATAATGTTTAACCACAGACTAACTTGTAACAGCTGGAGAAAACTTGTCTAGTCAATTTTACAGTGACATTAAAAATCATACTTCTAGTCACAATTCATTACTCAATTAACCATAGAAAAAACAAGCACTTCCAAAGCAGAGCATTGATGTCTGTTAATCTTGACAAGCGAAAGTGTATTAGTGTTGAACACAGTCTTAAACCAACGATGCATCGGAAGCCCACTTCTTTATGCGAAAAGCAAAAACTGGGAAGAATTCAGTGCTTAGATGACTCTAATCTCGTTAATGAAGTCTACAGATCAGTATCAGTGGTTTCTAACTACGTATATAATTCGGTAGTGTACGTCCAGCATATAAATAAGCTAGATATCACGCGAAAAAAGTGACCGACGATTTGGTACTGTCCGCGCAGTTTTTATGAATAGATCTGAGCGGGCCTGCGTACATGTCTGGCTAGGATCTTCACGGCGAAGGACAGGAAGAAGAAATATGCAGGGGCTCCCGCACTAGAACAGGTAGAAAAGAGAAACGAAGGCATTTGTGGTAAAAATCTGTAGTCTCATAATGTCTTCTACTTTCGACAGCGGTCTCACAACGATATAATTGAACAGAGCAGACTGCAGTGCAGAAGACTCATCTTTTAATGGGCAGTTGGATATACCGCCATACTAACAATTCACTAACTATAGAGCAACAATCAGTGCAGACCTGTCCTGAAGTACCATCTTGCGAAACGTATGCTAACCAAGCATACTTAGATTCCCGACCGAGGACTACAGAAAACTCTGCATGCTGTCAGTAATTCGCCTGCCCCAATCAACAGGTCTTCAAAGAGTAGCCATATTCCTGTAAAGTCAGACATACCTAAGGTTATGTCCATTGATACATCTATAAGGAAGTCAAACAAGAACGCTGACAGTGAAACACTATTGGTGTTTTTCAGTGGAAGATAGGAGGGAGTGGAGTAAAAAAAAGTGTGATATGATGATTAAGATGAAGATAATGTGCAGATACATCTGCACCACTAAGGTCGATTCTGAGTAATATCACCTAGAGTCTAAAATAATTCGTTTCGGTAGTTATCAGGATACCAAACAGCAAACCTACTACTCAACACACTTTGTGATCTGATACTATCCTTTGCTCCGATCACTTTCAACTTCTTAGTCTAAACCTACTTCAGCCACTGCGCGACTGAATAGACTGTGACTAGGCATGCATAACATGTCTCAATCAACTGAGTCAATGAAGGTTCACAACAACCTCACCAGCTGACCCACTTCATTTAAAACTCTAAGCCTAAACTGCTACATTACTAACGTGGTGCTTCTACAAAACGCGGTGAGCTAACTGCTGCGTAGTAAATTCCATTCTTAGTAGGGGATCGTATATCCCGTTGGTAACACAGTGTAAATCGGCAAACGCCAATCAAGCTTTTTGTAGTCATATATAGATATCGCCTATACTGGATCATCGGGACTGAACTCACTTCCCAAATCAGTGAGTTGGTTGACGTGCTCAACCACTTATTTATTGTTAAACAAGAAACCGACGCAAACCTGTCCTAGAACACAATTCGCGTAGTGAAAAACGCATCTTAACCATTCTTAAATTGGACTCAAGGTTTCCAGTAGACACTGCATCTTGTCAGGATCTTTGCGTAATAAGAATATGTCATCGGTGTACTTGTACTCAACTAAGGGGTTTTTGTGAAAAAGTCAATCGATAAGTATAGTAGGCAACCAATCGTTAGCTGGAAATCAGTAGGACTGTTTTTCAAAGTGTTTTGTCCATCTTTCAGGTTATCTAACCTGTTAGTGAATCGGAGGCTAATTTTCCTCCTCCATATTTTTTACTAATCACTGGTTTTCCCCCTAAGTTCCTTTAATAATTCTAAACAACTGGCTTCTTGTTGTTACTTATCAGTACTGTTTTTCCCATCTCCTTAGCCACCTACCACTGCTCATGATTATCGCGTAGACTTTTAACCTGTTTTTGCTCCTCATTGTGATTTGACAGAAAGCTAAGTTTTGTCGGTTGACGTAGTCAAATGCCACCTTCAAGTTTAGAAATACACCTATTGTCGTGACATGGTATGTATGCATTTGTTCGAGGACAATGTGGGAGCTAGAATTCAGGTTAATACACGCACGGTTAGGTTTGAACTTTGCTTGTGTTTGGGATCGGTCAATCAGTTGGTGTGATTCTATTCCACCTGGTACGAATCAGACAGCAAATGTTGCTTTTCTAAAATTCAGTCACCATGTTAACGTAATGGCACACTTTGAATATCGATAGCATTCAGTATAATGTTTAAACTTAGAGAAGTAAACTAATTTCAGTCAGACTTTAGAAATTTACAGTGACATCTATCTGTTTCACTTTACTGAAAGCGATCTAAGCGTCCTGTTGTTGCGTTAACTAATTTGAAATCATCATTTTCTATATGTATATTGTGTGCATCTCAAGTGATACACCTATTCATTTTCTGCGGCATATGTAGCGCAATATGAACAATCAGCCACACACACCAGACTGAAGCCTCAGACATATCTGTTGCTGTAAAGGAAATGGCGAGTGACAGGTCCGGGACTGCCTGTTAATCAAGTCCAACAACCTAGGAGCACCAATTTAAATGCACGGTTATGACTGGTCTTCTTGCTTAGTTACCACACCAAAAACGATCGACAGAATTCAATCAGCACTTAGGCCGAAACAACATGAGAATAGTTACACTCCAGTGAATGTATCGGAAATTGATCAGGCTGGTGATTTAACACCCACCCCCGACTACCGAGATTGAAATATGCTTTGCAAGAACGAATAAGTGATTGTGAAACTGACTTTATGAAATTGCTTTCAAATGACTGAGCACTATTACTCAACTCATTTCGAAGCATTTTAGTTCTTTTTCATGTACTGATGGATTCTTTGCGCTACTAAACCGATGGTGTTAACTCATTCAAATCGAAATGCATTCAGCAACCTTGCGCACATTCGTGCAGTAGGTAATGAGCTACACCTATTGTGTGGGGGTTAGTGATACTACCTGCCTGCCCAGACCTCGATAGGTGGGGTATGGCTCAAACCAGTGACCCAATAGCTGATAGTCATCTTCTTAAACCACTGAGCTACAGCTCTATAGTTATCACCACAAATGGCAAACCCCTTTAGGGAATTATTAAAACCTATAAAATATCGGAACATAGCTGTAAAGCACCCGATAGGGAATGGAACGAATGTGTGGCATAGCTTTATTCCTAGTGATTCTGTAGTTCGTAGAAGAGACCTAAAAATTTAGTTATCAATTACCTTAGATCACTGGTTGATGAAGTAATTCTATACATACGAAAATTCATATGGTAATGCTCTGGGGTGGTGTTTACAAAATAACGCACAATTCTAAAAGTGTAGGCACAGTTTACAGACTGCAAATACTTATTTAGAAGAATGAGAATTTACCTCACTATTCTGATTCAAGTTCCATAAGTCAAGACGTCCTGTGCAATCTACAGTAGCGAATACAGCTGGATGCAGGGGTGACCAATGAGCATCGAAAACGTAATCGGAGGCTTCTTCAAATGAACATATAAGACGGTTTTCTTTAACAGACCACAACTTTACGGACCAATCAAGAGAGGTGGTAAGAAACAGCGACGTAGAAGTTACAGAGTGTCTAAGTGGATGGGATGAAATTGATGTGATAGGAGCCTGATGACCTTCGAAAACTTCAGTTATGCCAGCTTGACTGCAAAAAATAAATCACCGCACTTCATGTTAGTTGACACGAGACATTATATCTGTTGTATGTTACACAAAGTAAAATAAAATTCTCTATGAACTACAAACTAAGTATTACTGTATGAATAAATTTCGAGTTTTTTGTTCGGTCACACTTGGGCTTGATTCAAACCTTGTCTAGTCTACCATTCACTTTCACACCTATCATCTTTCAAGTAAAATAAATTGATAGTAAGAGATAGAATTTGGAAAGTAAATATTTGTGGTACTTAAGTGAAAAACATTCGCTCTCATTACACGTGAAAATTAAGTATATGATGTCTACTCCAAATAACTGATAAGTTTACCAGGGATAAACCCTGGCAAACACTTTCAAATAAAAATGAAGTTGGAGAAATCTGAAGATCAGTTTGAAGCGATTTTAACCATTTGTGTACTTTAGCAATATGTCTCGTTAATCCATGACAGTTTTGTATCAGATGCCATAGCTTGTGATTTTAGCTGGATGATTTCTGACGGAAGTTCTATTCACAAAACAGTTGGGAAACTACTCAGCTATGAAAAGTCCAAATGTGAACTGGGTAGTCTATGAGTAATTAGCAAACTGATTGCCCTTTTTGAAGTTTGTTGCCTTTATCCAACCAAACTATGTAAAAACTTTCAAGTCCAGTTTGCCGTTAAAACTATAGGAATATAAAATTAACTGGTTACTAACATCGACGATAGTCGCCTAATAAGGATAACTCTTGGCTGTAAAATAAGCAGAATGTCAAAAATTCATGATCATTAATTGGACCCTAATAATCCAAATGGATCTTGAACCACTGTGTCATAACAGATGTACACAGTATAAGAATTAGCATAATTCCGTATCGGAACGAATCATTTTTTAAAAAGCAGTTATCGAAATGGCAACATTATTCTACAAATCTTTATAAGGTGTGCGTCTCTGCAACACTATTCACTAGAATAATGTAAATACAATAAGCTTTGAATTAATAATTTGAGAAGAGAAGAAGTGATGGCATGTTGTCTACAAAGTCACTGAAAAGAATTGTAACTTTTACAACTCGATCATAAATACCTTGATTGATGACACTGATTAGACTCATCCGATTCCATATGTTTCATGACCTTACTGTAGAAGTGGAATCAGTATTTACATGAAGGGAAATAATACCTCTCTGTATGCATTTTGCATTATATTAGCTGAATTACACAGGACAGCCTCTTCATATTACGTCAAAATGAGCATAAGCTAGTTGTAAGGTTTGCTTATTTTATTTCAGCATGTACAGGTAGTTTCATTATCCATATAACTTGTGACAACTATTTGTGTTGCTATTGCGAATTGTACGTTCTTCCGAGAGAGTGCATGATCAATTGATTTTCCACGTGCTTACATATGACTTCAAAACTATTGAATTACAGTGATCTACTTATTTTTTTTTGTCTGATTCATGCAGAGAATTCTCACAGAAACAACGGCATTTGGTGCAAAAAGTTGTCTTTCCATAATGATTACTCTTTGGTAAAAATAACCACATCTGTCGTATTGATCTTATCCGATGCCCTGAAAAGTAGTCATTGATATAAAACCAGCAAATAATCATGAAGTCACACTGGTTAGGATACTATACTTCGACTTCTGCGCCACTTGATGAAGTTTCGTTAGTCACGGAGTAACACTAACCCACACATTACGTATGAATTATAGCTCAGTACTCAAATCGGCATGCAACATTGGTTGCTACATTGCTTTATATTCATGCATTATCTAGGTATCAAAAGCGCCGTCGTTAGTCATACTTTAAAACCACTTTTTTCATGATGTTTTGTGTGATATTTATCGCTACTACAGTGTGAGACATTAGTGTTATATAGTAGGGTGACAAGTTTTATATTACACAACAGGTAAAAGATGAATTAAGTTTGCACACTCATGCTACCTACGGTTACAGTGACAAGATTATCAGTTGAATACAAAGTCATTATGCTACATAGTGATTTCTATTTCGCTGCTAAATAATGCAATCTAAAATAGTATTAGCATACCTGCTACATACTTATAAACTTTAGAGATTTTAAAATGAAATTCTTCATTTCTATTCAATAAGTAATTTGTTTGTAATACCAAGTCAAAGTATGATAATGTCAACGATAGTTGTGAGATGATTGAGATAAGCTTCTTACTTTTAGTAATCAATGCTTGCACCATCGCGAGTTAATGCCACTTACGACCCCGTTAAACACATCAATATGAGTGGTCACTCACTAAACACAATATAACAGCAGAAAGAGTGAAGAGATATAATGTAGGAAGCAATCAATTTTCAAGTTCCAGTGCTTAACCTTACAAGGAAAGTTAGACAGTGAATACAACTGTTTCATGGTTTACACAAGAATATCATTTTAAGTTTTTGCTAGAGTTGACAAATTTGCACACAAATCATAGAATCGGCAGATCGGCTGGAATTTTCTTCGTTTATTCTTCTTATTTCTACCAACTTTGAATATCTGCAGCGTATCATATTGAGCTTCGAAAACTAGTAATCAGACAGTTTATCTAGTTAGACCCTAACAACATAGCTTGCTTACGAAATTTCAAGAGGGGATTTTTTCCTGATCTCTTCTATGCATATTGGATATTTCTTACAAGCATACACAAGGCAGGAATTTCCTGTTCAAAAAATCTTCTACGAAGTGTAGTTGAGTCGGACACCAACTTTACTTGATTAAAACTGGAAAAATACTAAATTCATATTCAGAGTGAACAGTTATTAAAGACTGAGACTATGACAGAAAGCTTCTCATACATTTATATAGGTACAAACAGATGATAAGACTTGGAGGAAGCTATGGATAAAGAGATTCAGAGTATTTCATCTTAGATTATTTCTTAAAAGAGTCATATGAAACACAAACTAACCAGTTTTTAGTAGTTTCATCCTCACATTATAAGGATAAAAACAAAACATTCCCGAAATTCGACTCAACTAAATATTAATATTTGTTTCCAAAATACTATATTAAAACTGCAACAACTCTTAAACTTACTTTCCACAGCGTGAACCGATGTACGCTCGTCCATCTTCAGAACCAACTACAAAGTTGTTAACATTTTCGTCTACAAAAGACATGCAGGTTGCGGCTACAGTACGCGCTTGTCTGTGCGTTAATTCCATAGATTGCTGAGGTTGGCTCAACATATCTAAACTCCATGTACATAATCTACCATCGGAACTGATACTCAATAAACTGTGTGAGTTCATTGTTCCTGAAATCATAACCGCATGGACTGGATGTGTATGTGCAGTTGCAGATAGTGGACTTCGTTGTACTGGCATTCGTCTAGTTGCCCTGAAAAATTCAATACAAACATAAAAAGGCTTCATAAAATATGAGGTAAATGAGCAAAAACTGATAACAACTTACATTCACAATTCCAACTGGCATTTTTTTTACAAATACAATAGTGGCTTTTTAATGGGGGAAACAAATTTGATAAGAAATTTTTACTTTCATACCATTCGCGGGTAAATATCCACATAATTAGATCTCATTGTTGCTAAACTGGCTAATACGATGTGTTCAACCAAAACTAAACACTACCATAGAATTGATAACAGATTTAAAAAGTTTTAAAACATCTAATAATAAAAACTTAATAGTCTCCAGATTGTGGATTAATCTGTTAAGCGCGAATACATCATCGAAGCTGAAGTTCTAATGCTTATAAATACTTCCTCTGGTATGGCATACCAAAAGTGAATGCAGCCCCTAGAAGTTTCCTTATTATACTATAGCATCTTTTCACCTTTCGATGATTGAGATGTGCAAACTTACAACTTCGCAGAATTAAGAATGGGCTAGTCAATTGGAAAGTACTACAGTGCTTATGACTGAATGATAAAACCTTGCATAAAGGTGCATCGGCTCACGTTGCCACATTTCACAGTACCAAAGAATTGCTTGACATAATGTGATATCAAAGTGGAAAAAGTTGTGTGGCAGAAGAAGAAGTTTGAAGATAAAGGTTAGTGCGAATATTCAACCTTTAGAAGATGCGAAGGAGTGAATACATCTGCACTACTGGGACCAATTTTCAGTCACATCGCTAAGAGACCTCAACCACTTATTCCTTTCGTCTCAGCCATCCCAACCAGGCAGTCTACATCGACCCACACGACACAGACAGAAAGTCAGAGACTTCATCAACTGGTCGCACACGCTGCACGTCTTTGTTGGGTCACTGTGAACCTTCTTCCAACCTAGTCCAAATACCCAAGCCATCTCAGTCGACTAAGGTTAAGGTTCACGACCTCATCAATCGACTTGCCTGTCTTGTCTGGTACACTTCTCCTGACTTCAGCATTGCTCACACGGTGATTCCAACAAACGCGAACAATGCTACGAAAACATCCATGATAAAAACCTTCTAACCGCTTCATGTCTTCTACTTTTAATGCCTATGTCTCAGCCATACAACAGGACAGAACGGACTGCAGCACAGTACACCTGTCGTTCGATAGATAGTCAGATATCTCGCCAGTAGGCGCCACAGGTGATGCAAGTTAGCAAATGCTAAATGGGTCTTTTGTATCCGAGTTGGGATTTCGTCAGTATCCAGCCCGTCCCGGCTGATGCAACTCCTCAAGTAAGTCAGGTGGTCGACACATTCCACCACTTCACTCCCTACCATTAAACTGGGAGTACTTGCAGCAGGTTAGTCGTAGAGCACCATCTTAAATTTGACAGGTGCCAGTGAAATACATCCCAAACATGCTCATATCTCTGCTCAACACGTTGAGAAGGCCCTGCGTCTTTTGTCAGCGTCTCCACCAAGCAGGACAATGTCGTCTGCATAGTCCAGGTCAACCAGACGAATCCCAAGGAGTACATCAATCCCTGTGAAGTCAGAAGTGCCTAAGAGATATGTTCATTAGTACGTTTATAACAAAGTTAAATAGGAACTGTGAAAATGAGTCCCTGCCAGACACCACTAGTTGTCGTCAAATCACATGAAAACTCTCCATTAACCCTGACATGGCTGCATGAGTTCGAGTAGAAAGCTATGATTGGCATCATCCTTGCTCTGCACTCTTTTACAGCCAGATACCGCCACTACTCACAGTCGATAAAGTCGAATGCCGCCCTTAGGTCAAGAAATATGGTCAGTGTCGACCCCCGCTGTTTGTGTCCCGGTGTCAGCAGCCGGGAAGTGTCAATCGCCCACACCCTTCCAGCAGTACACAAAACCCAATCAAATACAACCTATCCTCCTCAACTCTGTCTCCTCCTTCGGCTTCACCTTCTAGTACTAATATCAAGCCTCTTACACCTTACTCAACCTCTCACTCTGCAACCATTGTCAACCATCATAGAAATCGAAACTTCATTCCTAGTCTCCTAAGACCCTGCCATCGACGTCATGCAGGAGCTTACAACGTCCTAACTGTATGCCTAATCGTACAGCAAGTATTGGCCACCAGAATTCTGGAATCTCTAGACATGAATGTATGTTGTGTCTCTGAGACACGTATACAAGACTCGAGTAAGGTTATTAAATTGGTATCACCTGATCGTAGTAGTAAATATTCAAAACTTCTAGTGGCAAACTATCAGGTCCCGCTGCTTTCCATCGTTTTAAGTTCGACTCAGCTTTCTCAACTTCAAGCAGAGTTAGAGAACCGAAATCTACGTTCCGACTGGCTAGATATTAAGCGACAGAAGCGTTGCCGAGAACCAGTTCAACTATACTTCAAAGTATCCTGGCTAACGTTCTAGTGGTCTTTCCGAGGAGGTTATCAGCATCCCATCCTTCATCGGTGGTAGTTTCACTCACCATCCTCTTCTTGCCAGTATCCTTAATATACCTATAAATGACTGCCAAGTATTCATCAACACTGATGCCTTCTCCATCTCTCTTGCCTTTGTCACCCACCACCACTGCTCGCGACCGACACGAAGACTCTTTCAACTTACGTTGGATTTGCCTTCGGTCTTCATCGTGGTCAAAGCCAGATGGAACCAGTCTTCTCACATCAATCAGTTCGGATGACGTCGCGGAAATCCAATTACATTTGCTAACCTCCATGTGTAGGTTACCAAGTGTGTTTACCGTTGTTTCTACAGTAGACTTAATATCAAGCCAGGTCTCCTCAGAATGAGCATTGCTGTCACGTTCAGATAAGTGCTTAGCTAACTCCTCTCTAACTAGGTACTTGGCCTTCTCATCTACTAGTCAGGCATAGACATGCTTTACTATCGCCTGTTTCCTGCAGCCAGTAAGATGCAGATATACGAGACTGTAATAGCGCCTGATCGGAGTTCTCACAGGTGCTACGGAAAGGGCGACAATCCTCCGCCAATCCTTTCCAATGATGACTCATAACAATATGATCTATCTGTGTCTATCATTGGTTTGAGGTCGGTGGACGCCATGTGTGACTGTCATCTCCTTATGCTGGTCAAAAGCATCATCATCTATCAACATGGGACCGGGTATTACTGCATTAACGGTCCTCATATCAGTACATCAAGTAAAAAGCCAGTGGAATGGAAGATGAAAAAAAAGAAAATTCAGTCAAAAGAAGTATAAAGTACGCAAAGAAAGAAAGGAAGAATGAGAAAATGGGTGAGATTCGGCAAAGCGTTAAGATGAGGATAATGTGCGTATACGTCTGCGCCACTGACATCGGTTCTGAGTCACCACCTGGAGTCTCCAACCACTGGTTTTTCTTGTCCTGCGGGCCCTAACCGAATAGTCAGCATCTGTCTACATGGCTCAAACCAACAATCAAAGACTTCATACACTGATGCCATGTTTTAGTCTGGCCGCCTCGGGCCTTTTTTCAGCTTGAACCGCCAACATTGTGTGGCAGGGCAATCGGTGACTAGGCATACGTAACACGTATCCCAACCGTCTCAGTCGATGAAGGTCCACAACCGTGTCAACTGATTTACCTCTTCTCCCTAAAACTCTACACTTGACTTCTGCATCACTCACGTGGTGACACCAGGGAATACGGCCTATACTACGAAGGCAAAGGTGGTCAAACATCTGAAGCCTTCTCATGTCTTCCACCTTCAATGGCCATGTTTCACAGTCATACAGTAGAATAGAGTGGACTGCTGTGCAGTACACGCGAACGTTAATAGGGAATTGGATATCACGGCGGCGCCACAGGTGGCGTAAGTTGGCAAAAGCCAACGTAGCCTTTTGTATCCGTGCAGAAATTTCGTCAACCACTGAGCCACTAGGGCTGATCCTACTTCCCAGGTAAGTGAAGTGGTCGGCACACTCAACCACTACACTCTATTCTTAGCCAAGGCACTGTTGAAGACCAATCGTGGAGCAAAAATTTGCATTTGGGTGGTGAAAATCGCATACCAAACATTCTCAAATTCCCACTCAACGTGTTCAGCGTCTTCACCTAACAGGACTATGTCATCTGCGTATTCTAGGTCTAACGAAAATTCTCCCGCGATTATGTCAACTTCTGAGTAGTCAGGTGACGAGAGGGAGACCTCCATAAAAATAAGATGAAACTGAATAAGAATGGAGACAGTGGGCAACCATGACGGACATCACTGGACGAGTACAGCTTGCCGGATATCTCACCATAGGGCATCTGTAGCAATGTTGACAGCTTCTCATAGAATTCACCCTTTGCATCATCCAATCCGAACTACACTCCGTGGGTGCGTAGGTGGAGATTAAAAATAGGTATCGCCTAGTCTCACGATCCTTCCTAGACCTTATAGATCCATTCAGTCAAACAGCACATTGATGGTCGTCGACTGGTATCAAGTGAAGAAACACAATTTCTACTCTACAACTCAATGCTTTGCCTACACCAGCGAGTCCACGAGAGCTACCCATCGGGTCTCCGAATACTCTTAGAGTAAATTTTAAAGATTCACAACTACGGTCAGGTGATACCAATTTAATAACCTTACTCGAGTCTTGTATACGTGTCTCAGAGACACAACATACATTCATGTCTAGAGATTCCAGAATTCTGGTGGCCAATACTTGCTGTACGATTAGGCATACAGTTAGGACGTTGTAAGCTCCTGCATGACGTCGATGGCAGGGTCTTAGGAGACTAGGAATGAAGTTTCGATTTCTATGATGGTTGACAATGGTTGCAGAGTGAGAGGTTGAGTAAGGTGTAAGAGGCTTGATATTAGTACTAGAAGGTGAAGCCGAAGGAGGAGACAGAGTTGAGGAGGATAGGTTGTATTTGATTGGGTTTTGTGTACTGCTGGAAGGGTGTGGGCGATTGACACTTCCCGGCTGCCGACATCGTGGAAGGCTATTTTCTCGTAAGGTACCTGGGAGAGGAAAAGATATCTGTGACCACAGAACTCATAGGACATCTGCTTGAGGCCTGTCACACGCGGCCCTCTGTAAGTTGTTGTTATGAGGTTTGGTTGTTATAACGCCGTATAGAAAGGACCCATACCGCCAGCGCCAGGAGACAGTGGGGCAGGTGGAGTGTGCTATTTTTGGGGATGACCTTTTTATAACCCTCTCTTCCTGTTGGGAAAATAGCATCAGCGTGGCACTGCTGGTCATCAAAGGAGAACACCTTACTGCTGTCACTTCTGGGTCTTTAGAAGTCCATTTTTTGTGAAAATTATGTTCTAATTCCGGAAACTTCTTGGAAGATTCCATACTCTCGATATTTCTTAATGTCCTTACTACATCCAGATAGCGCATTTACAAATTTTAGGATCAGTTATTTCCTGACGTATTTGTCAGCGTGACGTTACGTTTGCAACTCTAACAAAACTCAACCCACTAGTAAAGTCTAAACGGAAAATGAAAAACTTACCTATTATCCCACAATACAATCTGTCCAGAATACGTTCCACCAATAACCAAGTTTGGATGATAAGTTGCAAGAGTTGCTGATGTGACAGCCGATGGGCAATGAAAAATATACTCTGGTGTATTCTTTTGGAATTTAAGATTCCATATTAAGCATACTCCATCAGGGTCATGAGGTGTTTCATCATTCAAATGATAGGCTCCAAGAAGTAATTCAGGAAAAACAGGTGACCAATCCAATGCTGTGACTAAACGTCCCCTTGACCAACGCTCATCATAAAAATCACGGCCGAATCTCACGAGCTGATGCCGTTGAGTATTTCTAGAAGTAGGTTAAAAATCCTAAATGGTCAGTATGTGATACCTACTGAAGCGAATGATGAATATATTTGACTTAATGATTACAAAAAGGTTTGTGTAATAAACTGCAAGCTAGACTTGATTTGTAAGAATTAACGACACTATCTGGTTGCTTTAACCTCGATAAGTGAAGTAGGTGCCCAACAACTATAATGAAGCAGGTCGCTGTTTTAAAGATAAAATCTTTCGGAATCCCGTGGTTACAGTTAACTTTGAAAGACAGAAGAATATCCTTCATAGGTTTATTGGTATAGTGACTGGTTATCGATATTTTTCTTGTACGATATTTACTTCTTTAGGTCACTAGATCTGTATTACATTATTTTCGAACCGAAACCCTCGAACTCTACTGAGTGAACTATGTGCTTATCCATCGCCGAAAGCCCACTTTGCATTATGGCAGTTATAAGAAACACCGATCATACGACGACAATAAACAAGAATTTTCTGGTAGAGAGCATGCAACATAGCACTGGTAAAAGTCACATGGAGAATATTACCAAACCAACAAGAACTAATATATCAACCTTCGACTATTTTTTGCATTTATACATGCACACTTTTGTTTCACTATTGGATCTAACATCTTTAAGGCGATCTTATAGAACAGCTAACCACTGTTCAAAGTTTTGGCACGCTTAAGTTGTCTTGAGTGGTTGAGCAGTATCCTCCTCAAAGCTGTCCTATTCTCCAACTATGTGGTGGTTAGTGATACTATTTGGTTACCAAAATCTCAGTACATGAACCGAGATTAAAACTCGTGACTCACTGAGTGGAAATTGATTGTCTCAATCTATGGGCTACAGCTCCGAATAAGCAAAGTTCGCACATTGATACACATCAGAAAATAGACCGGTATGGATAGAACACCGGAGAGATTGACTCTCCGTGTAGGCTGCATCTCAGAAATCCATCCTCATGATACCAGTAGGGTTCTGTGAACGACTCTGTTGAATATATTACCACGTCACCTGTGAAAATCACTTCTACTGTTTTCGCATTCCATTTGTGACACTGACATTTTTCATACCGTGTTTGTGAGTTTTACTTCACATCTTATACTTATAACTCCTGTTTGATGAGTTTCTTCTGTCCTTTGGAATGATTTTTTGTAATAAAAAATCTAATCATCTGGCTAACTTATTTTTTCAAATGAGTGAGCTTTTGTCTTAGATTGTACTTGTAATAGAATTTCTTAGTGCTAATCCTTGTTGGTCTCCAATCTTGACCATACTAATAAAATCTGCGAATTCCTCCACAAAAGTGTAACAACCAAAGGTTATTTGTTATTACTTAAGTTACACTCTTAATTACAGTACCATTCCGAAATAAACTCCAATAATGTAGTATCAAACCGCTGAGGTGTTATCATTGCGTCACCTAAGTCCAAAGATCACCCTTTCAGATTTTATATTCTCCATTTACCAACTAAGTAAATGAGGTTTTACATGCGTTCTCAGTATTTAAGTACATTATTCGAGAAGTTCATGCTTGGTCAGATTGTTTGAAATGTATAGCGCTAACACAAGTTTCAGACGATCTCCATTTTCTTAATAAGTTTTTTAAATTTATCAAGAGGACTAAAAGTTGAATGTATACGAAGACTGGTAGTTGACTATAAAGTTTTAACTGCTGTCATACTTTCAGGCTACGTTAGCATGTGAGAAACTCATTGTGGATGTATGTTCTTCCTTCACCAAATATTCGAGTGTCGTTACATTTATTGCAGAAAAACAAACTCTGTTGATTGACATCACTCCTGTATTTAGTTCACTGAACATGACTGCGTTCTGAAGTTGTCTGTAGAAATGTCCCTGAGAAATTAATTAACATCTTCAAAATTACATAAAAGCATCTCAAGTTTGCTCTAAATCAAAAGTAAAATTAGATTAAATTGCTTGATTCAATCATTCTTCTTTAATTTTGTCAATGATTATACTTTTGAGAAAGTTATAAGGTGTGGGTGTAGATTTCCTAACTGGAGGCCTTTTCAGCTTTGAGCATGAACTTACCATAACCTTACTACTTGACAGCAAATAGGTTAGTTAAATCATAGTTTATCAATTTACGTTAATTACACGTAAGTATCGCACGTACTTATGATTACCGAAGTATAATTACTTTCACAAGACTGACAGGAGTCAGTATCTGCACTCACTGTTGACTGTGAACCATTGGAACTAGTCAAGACGCTAGTGCATTTGAGTAGCTCCGGAAGTATTTATAGAGCCAAGTTCGATGAGGTCAATTTTAAACAGCAAAAACTAGACCGGTGTGTGAAAGAGTGAAACAACGTTTGGGCTACCTTGGCTTTCGCTTAGCTGAAAATAGTTTGTGGAATAAATCATCCTGATATTCGACACAGCTCTTTCTTAAATGCTGACAGACTCAACTAACAAATAAGATAATGCCATTCAGCAATTCTGATTCATAGCCTAGTACTCGAACCTGAACCTAGTTACTGCAGCGTAGTAAACTCCCACAACCCAGGACCACTACTGCATCAAATATGATTCGACTTCTTAAAGTGATATTAGCTAACCGATCACTACACTCGGGAACAAAAACATCCTGTCGCCCAAAGAGTAGCATAGAACAGATCAGCTTTTGTTCTACATTGTCATTTCCGTCCGACGTAAAACTCAATAATAAAACGCATTTTTGATTTACTCAAGTTCCCATAGTTTACAGTGAATGAGCATTAAATATTAGGATCATCATTTAATTTCTACTTGCTGCTGAACTACATAAGTTATTTTATCATATTGAACAAGCTCCGTTTTCTTGCTGTAAATAACTTACCTTGGGACTTAGTCTAACACTAACTTTCACTTGGGCAACCGGGTAGTTTCATAAGCCTTCAAATAAGTGTGGGTTATAGCCTGGTGCATAAACATGTACCGAGTCGAGTTACATTATATATATATATATATATATATATATATATATATATATATATATATATATATATATATATATATATATATATATTAGACAAAGGAGTACTAAAAACTAATTAACCACATAACACTTCATATTAGATTGTTTACTTGATTTAGTACACGGTGATAAAATATAACTTGCTGGATGAAGCTTCAGGCAAAATTTATTGCTCATAATTATATGAAGGTAAGCATACAACTTTCAAACTTCCTTTTTAAAGTTCAACAGTTCTTCAAACTTTCATTTTAATGGTGGTAAGATTTCCCAAGTATCTGAGATGAATCATTCTTCTTATTTATATTAGGTGTTGACTCTGTAATCAATTTCCCTCGCCATCTAGCTATGTTCGATTTTAAAATTGTCGCTCCATCCCATGGTGTGATACGAATCAGTGCATTCGGTTATCTTCTATTTTTTCCCAAAATTACTCATCTTAGCAGGGTCAATCATCTCGTTTCTTGAAGCTTTTGTACTCCGGCTATGCTGACTGGCCCCAATCAACTTTGATCCATGTACTAGATCTCATATTCATTACACCATAATGGTTAAAAATATACAATAAGTGAGCATTAAACTAAGTACAGGTTTCAACTATACCAAAAATTTAATTTAAATACGTCGTAGAAGTGATAAATGTGGTGAAACATTTTGAGAACAAATTGTAGAAAGCACTACCTACCCAGCGTCATCATGATCGTCACCACTGTAATCGACAAAGATATCAGTTGGTTCTTCTAATGCTCGTTCAATCAGTCGTGAAGCTTTATTAAAGAAGCGGTTAAATTTATCTGACCGCATAATGGCATTTTTTTCTTCTTCTGTGAGTTCTGTTGCTAGAAATAGGATGTGATTAAATTTTAAATTATGCATTGAATAAAAAATACTTGGTAGGAAATCTAATTATATGAATACACAAACCATTCGCAAAGTGAGAAAACGCGTTTTCATGTACCCCACATAAACCTTATTCCTATACTGACCTAGTTAGCATTTCATTTTCACGTTATCGATTGGTAAGAGTAGGTGTCTATGCATTTATTCCTTTGCAGTGACTGCAATCATATTATTCTGCAGTTGTTAATTCTGTCGGTTACTTTTATTTAGATAAGGCAAGAAGGACGAGATTTGCAATAAAGCCATGTCATTAAGTCCCCAACCACTAATTCCTTCCGTCTTGAGAACACCAACTAGGAAGTCTACATCGCCCCAAACGACTCAGACTAATATTCAGAGACTTTATCGACTGCAGCCACATCTTAGTTTGGCCACCCTGAATCCTCTTCCAACCTAATCTAACTTCCTTTAGCATGGTGCGTCGAGGTAGTGACCGAAAACAGAAGGGCAATATTCATGATATTAAAGGCCTAATTCTAGTTTATAGATCTATTAAAACAGTCCACTACACAACACTCAGACTCATCAGGTTCTACGTTGATTTGTTTATCTGTCAGAGTTTCTTAGAAAACAATTGGACGACATGAAATCAAAGTTTTAGGAAGAATAAGACAGAGGCCTGTTATGATGTCATAAGTTGGACAGAAGCTGATAAACTGAAGGCAAACACCTAACAGATTTCTGCTCAACGTGTTCAAAAGACCCTGCATTTTGTCAGTGTTTTTACATAGCAGGACAATGTCACCAACTAGATAGCCTATAGGGAGTAGATCAGTCCCTGGGAAGCCAGGCGCACTTGTCATTTCTATTAGTACATCCATGACGAAGTTAAATAGGAACGGTGACTGAAAATCCCTGGCGGACACCACTATTTGTCGTCAATTCACATGTTCACTCTCTATAAGCCCTGATATGGCTGCATGAGTTCGAATGGAGAGCTTTGATTAGCGTTATATACTTTCTCGGTACTTCTTTCAGTTGGACACTGTCACAACACCTCACGGTCGACAGAGCCAAATGCTACCTTCAGGTCAAGAAATATAGCAAGCGTCGGATGCCTGTGTTCCAGAACCTGTCAGAGGATAAATTTGAGAGGCTAATTGTTAAAAAGTGAAGCGTCTGTTTTCTTTCTTATTTCATTTTCATTACTGGATAGGCTCCCGGTTCAACTACTCCAACATTTAATTAAACCCACCTTTACCGATGTTAGTCGAGATGACCCAAAGTTTACATGTCTATTAGGATGCGATGGATTTCTGTGAACCTTTGTATCTAAACCACCATCTGGTCTCCGGTTTAACTTACAACCTAAATAACTAATTCAGCTTTTTCATCTGCTACCCCGAAAGTGAACTGTACCCCACCTACCTCTGAGTTAATGAGTTTGAAGATGCTACAGCTATTTTCAGGTTTCAGCACAGATGTGTTGTTCTTGTACCTCGATTCCAGGTATATTACTCATGAAATAACTTTTGAGCATACAGTAAAACACGAAAAAACTACAGCTGTTTGAGATGATACTCTATGGTAAACGAATATAAGCAAAATGAAGTCATTTTGATGTAAAACTAACCTTGCACCGCTCGTCGGTTATCACTTTCTTTTTTTATATCTGCAGCGACAGCATTTGGCTCGATAACTGGCATTCTTTGCACTTCTTTGATCACAGAAGATATGTCAAAGGATTCGATGGACGCATCTTCGAAAGGTGCCACTATTGTAGAGAGAAAGTGCTATGCCAATAACTTTATAGAACATAGTTTTAGTAGAATAAAATAACACAACGTAACAATAACCTTAAACTACTGACAGCACAAAGTACTCCAGATTATTTCCTTAACTATGAATATTCGGATTTTGCTGCAGAAACTAACCACTTGAGTAAATGTCACCAAACGGTATAATGAAAAATGAGAAAGTGGGAAGATTTCTTTCATTTACGATGCTAGCAGGTTTAGATAACAGACGGTTCTCAGCCTAAACACATCAAAATAATGATTTGAAGATCATACTCCTACAACAACAGTATGAAAACAAGTGTTAGGATATACCGTTAGCTTTACAATGAATTAAAGTCAAATGAAATTAGTCGTGTGCATATGTATTACGCATATCACAACATACAAACTTACTCATGGAAAACTCATCATCCCATTCCAAATTAGTCATAAATTTTGGAGAAGTTATAGCTTCGCGTGGATAATCTATGACAAGTTTCTTTTGGGAACCGATAACTTACCAATTCGACCACCACCACTAACTATTCAATAAGATAAAACAGTAACATATACGTACCTTGTGGCAAAACATTTGCATCAAATGTCTGCGTCATTTTAGAGTACGTTATATACTCCTTAGGAAAAAGATCAATCTCATTTATTTGCGAGAAACCCAACTTCTTACGCCTTTTAAAAGTGTCAGATTTTATCCTGAGTGAAGAGATGAAGATAGAAATTGGGAAGCTTACTGTGCTTCATCTACAGCTTGTTTTATGGGAACTAAATCATCTTTACTTTGAGGAAGTAGAGTTTCAGAAACAGGAATGCCAAGAGTCCGCAGTAGTTCTTCAGTTTCTGTTCGAAGGCCCTGAGTCTCAACATTCACTCCATTTATTTTCACTTTGTCTCTTTTCATCTTATTCTCTCGCAATATGGCTAACTTCGCCTTTTTCCTCTCAAGCTCTGCTTTCCTATCGTCTTTTGACATATTGCATGTAGCAATCAGCTGTTAGTGGATTTTCTGGCAGCTTGTGGGTATATTGTTGCACGGGATACAAAATGAACGTAAGTGGCGGTGGAAGTCCACTCAGCTAGTACAAGAATCTGGAAGGGAGAAGAAGAGAAAAACGTGATTAGAGGACCCAGCAGGCATAGAGGATGCACTTACACTGAATAATAAAAGAAAGTCGACAAACGGTAATGAATCACAACGAGAAGAGGCAGTCAGGAAATAGAAAACAGAACATAGATCAGTAAGGTTTTAAAAGCGTTACACTGTGCCCCTCCCTCCAGATGAAAAAACTCTACTCTGGTGATTGTGTGTATCCCGGCAAGGTTGAGACCAGGTATGGTGTGTAAAGCTGCTAGCAAGTTACATTTGAGGCAATGGCTGCTGTTGAGTGCACGTCAATTTCACTGAGATCGACCTGAACCTTATCAGAAACACAGAAATGTAACGATGAGCTGCTAACAGGTTTTTCTCTAGTCTGTGGACGAAACGTGCTGAGGTGTTTGAAGATTTGGCGGTGGTTCACTCAGCCAGTATGAGAATTGAGAAGGGTCAGTTCAATCCAGTTTTCAGCAATAAGGGTAGTAAGTCAGTTGGTCCGTGTTAATCCATGTAATAGTTATTTCAGTGAAGATCTAGTTTCTCCTTGAACGCGCCGACCGAAGGTGCTGATGATACTTGCTGAGGTAAGGAGTTCTAGTCTTTGATCACACGATGGTAGAAACGTAGATTCACACTAAGTTGATTTGATTGGTTTTCGGATTTGCTTGTGATTTCTTCACAGATAATCAATTCTAGCAGGAGAGAAAAGACAGGACTTATCTTTACCGAAGTCATTATTTAGGATACAGAATACCAGTATGAGATAAGCCCGTTTACTATGATAAGACAGCGAGAATACGTTTAGCCGATCTAGTCGCTCCTCATAGGGCAGATTTGAAAGGCCTGCCACAAGCTTCGTAGATACCCTTTGAACACGCTTGAGTACGTCAACATCCTTTTCTAGACATGGAGTGGCAGCCTGAACAAAGTATTCCAAATATGGTCTAATGTAAGTAGAATAGAGTATCCTGCTCAAAACGTTTGAAAGCTCTGCAGACAGACCATAATACACGAAAACATTTGGTGAAATTGTATTGCAGTGCCGAAGTTTTCAAATCATGGCTTATGATGACACCCAAGTCAGTTCAAAGACTGGGAGTAGTGGTGTACCGTTAACAGAATAGGGGGACAACTGCCCTGACCAATGTGAATTATCGCCCTTTTGCCAGAGTTAATTTCCAGGCACCAACGTTTGGATGGACCTACCAGCTCATCCAAGTCCACATGAAGTGCATACCTGTCAACACTACGTATGACTCTTCAGACTTTTATGTCATTAACGAATAACAGAACGAAAGCATTGAGCACTTGTTGTAGTTCGTTGACTATAACAAGATAAGAAGGGGACCTAGGATTGTTCCTTGAGGAACTTCACCACAGTGTTCATTAACCCTCACTCTTCGCCTTCTATCGTACAGAAAGTCGCTAATCCAGGCTTGCAGCGAAGCATCAAGCCCGAAGGAGGAGAGCTTTCCTAGCAGTTTTACGTGAGACACTTTATCAAATGGTTTACTGAAGTCTATGAACACGCCATCTATTGCCAGCTTGCAATCACGGGCTTTAACTTATTCTTCTCTGGCGATGAGGTTTGTTGAACAGGTGTGTCAAGTATGAAAACCGTGTCGCTGTGATGCAAAAACATTACTTGACTTGACATGGTTAAGTACCTTGTGACGAACTATTTTTTTTTTCTAAAACCTTAATAACTATGCCAGTAAAACTCACAAAACGATAGTTAGCCACCAACTAGAGACTACTGACCTTAAAAGCTGGGCTGATTATAGCATCTTTACAGTCTCTAGGGTGGCAAGTCTGAAATAAGAACATAATGAAAAGACCAGTGACTGGTTTAGAAACAATATGCGCTAGTAAAAATAGCATTCTGGGGTGGAACTCATTGGAACTCGGGGATTTTCCAGGTTTAAGATTAGTGAGCAACTGGAAGACTGTTTCCTTTGTTATGAGCAATGTATCTATTAGTGGTGCAGTGATAACACCACTACTGAGCACTCAACTATTATGATCTACACAGAAGACTTCACTAAAATAATCCGATAGGTATTCAGCTTTGGACAGATCAGACTGCGCCAGACTACCAGACTTTTTACCTGTCACCAGATAAGGAATTCCACATTTCTTTCAGTCCCTCTAATGAACGTGAACAGTCTCTTAGGACAGCTTTGGTAAATTAATTTAAAAGCCGTTTCTCGTGAAATCAAAGTTTTGTACGGATTATGGACTTAACAGAACGTGGTTTTAAATGTTTTCGGTCCAGTTTCTAAAAGCAAGTCCCACAAACATTTCCTAGGCCTTGACAGTTTTTGCGACTTTATCAAACTATGGAGGGTAATGTGAGGGTTTTCGTGGAGTCGATCATAGAATAAATGTCATCAACACCTCTTCAATAGAGTTCTCAACCAATCCCAGATCTCGATTGACTAGTCGACAATCCAATCCTAATTGACAGCGTAATTCTTTATGCCTGAAATACCTACGCGTCGCACGTTAGATCGAAGGGAAAACATTGACGTATTCAAAATCATACGTTGGAAACCGAAATTTAGCACATGAGGGAAGTATCGCAGATTTATAAAACCTTCACGATGATGGTTTAGAACCAACCTAGAAACAATGACGCGTTCAAAAGTGTATCGTGTTGCATACGTTACGTTTTAAATTAAAGGAGATTCTAGTACCGTTAGAAGAAAATAATTCTTTAAGTAACTGCCAGAGGCTAAGACTGTAAGATCCATTCATTTTGAGTGCAGGGCGTTAAGATTCCTAACAATTAGATATCTGTAGCTTCTACTGCAGTTACGTATATGAATTAGCACGAATTCATTTGCGAGCCAAGACGAACTACAGTAAACTACCCCAATCTCAGCTAGCATTTATTTGGGGCGCACTTTGTAACATTCGGGCAAAAACCCTATAGTTTTACTTTGAGCGCATTTAGGGCGACGCACGAATTTCCCTGAATGTTTCAAACCTTTTACCCGAAAGTGTCAAAAGTCCCAAAGTGCGCCCGATGTTTCTATACCATATGGTATAGAAACATCTCTGATTTAAGCTAAAAACTGGTAGGAACACTGCAAGCACAGAAAGTGGACCTGCATTTATTAGTAAAAAAGTATTCGGAAAATACCCCACGACTTGCTGTTGCAAAATCGAAACCAGGATTTAGATCAGGAGTATGGCTAAAAGTTATCCACAAAACGAATATGGCTCACTCCTATACCCCGTCGACCTTGAGCATCTGAAAATTTTGCTGATGCGTTTCCCTGCTTTCATTTACTGACTAGTCAGTATTTTTGGATAACACATTCAAGGCTTCCAAGAATACTGCAGTCTTCCAGTATCCAATATTGATAGTGCGAGCGTAGAAAACTGGTAGTTTTTGATCTCTCGCGTCTAGTCTTACTTGACTTAACTTGGCAGTTCCAGGAATTGGCGGTACCGAAGCCATTCCACGACTGGAATGTGGTTGAGGATAGTTAATGAACTGCAAAATGTATTCAGAGGTTGTTTTACGATGAAATCAGGTCACTTATACCCACTGTTTGGCGTGAAAACCAAAGGAACGAGCGACAGTCCACTGAAGTACACCGTTGTTCTTTTTAACTGTACTTTCAGAGTGAACCGTAAACCCCAAGGTATGTGGTTGATAGGGCAACCGTAGTCCCTCCTATTTGGAAAAACGATCTTCAGTTTAAATTTTGAAACTCTCTGTCTATGTCCTGGTTTGCAATGAAGGTGAATGGGTATACTGTTAAATCCTACAGAATGGTTGACAATCACCTTTGTACTCAATCAGTTATGGTTGGGGTAGGCGACTAACGGGGGAAGTGAAGGGAACTTGGGGACCAGTTTTTCAGCGGTTATCCTCCATGGATGATGTGACCTGACACATCGGAGAATAATGGAATGCGGTTATTACGGCAAGGGATGTGAGAAATATGAGGTTGAAAGTTGTGAAAGGCAGTTTTAAAATTAAGAATATGATTTCGTTTGGACAACAGGACACCACCAGAAATATTCGATTTATTGAGGCAGAAAGGAAAACTGAAAGAAATTTGTTCGGAGTTAGGTAGTTCGCATGTGTTGCCATGAGTGTACTTTTCCTCAGGTGAACAAATGCAGTTGCATCACAAATATTCGGAAGTAGTGGGCATTGACTGCATTTATAGTGCACTTATAAAGAGAACAGGAGGGTAAAGTCTACGTATAATGATTATCAGACAGATCCGGATTTTTTCAACTGGTCGTATCTGTAACTTTGGTCGTGGGTATAGTTTAATGTTTGCATAAATAGGAGAAGAGATGAAAAGATGTGCTGCGTGGGCATTGGACCGTTCCCGAGAAATTATGCTGCCGATAAGCACGACCCAGACTTCGTAACACATAGATAATAAGTAGGCATACAGTGCTCTGTGCGTTCCATGTATGCCATACCTTGTGTAAAGGGGTGAGTTGAAAATACATTTACTGTCACAATTTTCAGGCCAAGAATGCAATAGTCAAAGCATACCTACGTCATCTGACGTCATGAGAATTTACCGGAGGGTTACGTCTATGTTATTGTGGTTTTCCGGTTCCATAGGTGCTACAGACTCATTAGTAGGTTAGACCGGGACGTGACAGAATTTCTCAACCAGTACTGGCTGAATAAAAAACCATGTGAGGCATGCAGCATCTAATAAAGATGTTCTTATTCTCGGGAATCACAGCAACGGACGCGCTGGTCGAACCAGCGTATGCCCCTCTTCTCACAGCTCCTCACGGTTTGCTACATGATCCAGTACAGTCCAGTTGACCACAATCAGGAAGATCATCTGTGATAGTAGGCGGCAGTCTTGTCTTACCTACCAACCTGTCTTCACTTCAAAGGCGTCACTGAGCTTTCCATTGTGAATCACTTGGCATGTGGCATCATCTCATCATGTAGCTGCTGTTGAATGAGGTTGATAAAGGTTTGTGGAGCCAAACCGTAGTATTGAAGCAGCTGTCAAATTACTTCTCAGTCGACGCTGTCGAAAGCCTTTTCAAAATCGATGAATTTGAGGTAGAGAGTTGACTGCCATTCTACACTCTGTTCTATGATGATGCATAACGTTGCAATTTGACCTGCACATGATTTGTACTTCCTGAAGCCTGCCTGTTCCGGTCGTAGTTTTGAATCCATAGCATCTTTCGGTCTCTTCAGGATGTTGTGGCTTAGTATTTTGCTTGGGGCGGAGAGGAGAATGATTCCACGCTGCAGGTGGTGGTGTTCAATTCAAGAGTTTGGGGAATTGGTTAACCAATAGTTTTCTTTGCTTTTCTCTTCGGTAACTAATTTTTCTTCACTGTCCTCCATTAGTTTCATCTGTGTTGATCTCTTCTCTCCTAGATAATAACCTGGCTATCTGATGTGGCATTGCCAGGTTTTCATCTCTCCCACCACCAGTCTGTTCTGGTTCACTTGCCAGTGTGTCGTAGAAGTGTCTTTTATCTTTGTGCGCACTCTTCTTCACTTCTTTATCCAGTATAGTGTTTTATGGGTTGTGTTCACCCCCTCTTTTCGTTGTTCATCCCTGAATTGCAGTACACTGGTTCATCTTCTGCTTCACCATCACCATCTTCCTCTCCCTCCTCTATCAGCTTCCTGTATCTGTCGAGATTCATTCCTTGTCTCGCATCTTCTTCCTTCCTAACATGGTTATACAGGTTTCCCTACATTTCTTCCAAGGAGTTCCAGTGTTCTTCCACACACATTTCCTCGGGATGTTGCTTAATATCTCCCATTTTGTCCTAATGACTAGCTGACGTGAGGGTGTCCTTCGTGGCTTCATCCTTCAGTTCACTTTCTGTTCTGGGTGTTGAACTTCAACTAAGGTCGTCTATCACCAACTTCTTTGAAGGCTTTCAACTTGATTTTGGAGGTAGGTTCCTTGCACTAGATGCACTAGTGAGTGGTGTGAACCTACATCTGCTCCCCTTCTTGATCTGATCTTGTGTCCAGTAGGCTGAGTGCATCTCCACCTTCATCAGATTGAGACGAAGTCGGTCTGACTTTTAGTGTGTCCTAGTGTCTGGTGAAACCCATGTCGCTGCCTTGTGAATATCCTTGTGTTTGTACACAGTGCCTCTCCTCCAATCACCAAATGGTTGAATGCACAGAAGTCTGCAAACAGTTCTCCTTTCTTGTTTATTTCATCGAGTACCTCTCGACCCATGATGAGTTCTCTTCCTGTGTTGTCTGCTCCCAGTTTGGCATTCATGTCACACCACCCATTATAGAGTGAGTTTTGATGTCGCCAACTGGAGCATTGTCTAGTAATGATTGCAGCTGTCTGTAGAATTCCTTCTTTTCTCTTGATTCGCATTATTTGTAGGTATGTAGTGTAGCGTAGCACTGTATGATTGTAACTTTCCTTCCTTTTGAATTGAATCTTGCTATCATGATCCTGATGCTGGAGGAGATTGGTTCCCACTGCATGATAGTCTTCGATGTCCCCGCGGACGTCAAGTTATCCACTTCCTCAATGTGCTCGTTTGTTGTCGTTTGGGTGACAGTATCGGAGTAGATTATTGACTCTTCAGTTGACAGTTGGGGGAGTGCACTTCCATTCCATCTGCTTTCGCAGACTGTTAGCATCTCTATGCTGTACCTCCTCATCTCTTCGGCAATCTGGGGAGCCTTGCCAGCTAGCTTCAAACACTGTTCGGATATCCCATGGAGTGCCGGTAAGCAGCATGTTGTCATGTAAACTTAATGTTGCGTAGCTGGTATTGCTGGGCAATATTTCGTTCGAATTTTCTACGAAACGAGATCGCTGTGGAGTGATTCCCCCTGATATCTTCGTTTGGTGTTGTTTTCTTCACTTAACTGCTAGATTTGCTATGTGGCATGTCAAGCTGTCTAACTGCGTTACATTGGTCATGTCAGTACCAGCCTACTGTCTGTAAGCTGACTAGTTGTAATTGCTTGCAGCATCGTCACTATGTTTAGGTAAGTCATCTGTTCATAATGTTAATATACAAAGAATAAGACGCATTCTGTAAAATGTTAGTCTAACCTGCTTTTCGTGCAGTAAAAATATATTTGGAAAGTAAAAGTGTTATGCATACTAATGTATACGCATGTATCTCATATTTACCTTTTTATGTTATCGTTGATCGTGCAGACTTATAGTGGGCAGTCCGCAATTATCCACTATCTGTATTACCAGTCACATGGGGAATGTGATTTTGCATGCATCAGAGTAGTTGTGCCCCCCTGATGGAATTGTTGTGTGCATGCCGCTCAATAAAGCAGTGCAAAGGAATGCAGTGGATATTCTGTTAGCCTCTCATTTACATACTGACGACGAGGAGGAGCTGAGAACTTATCCGGACATTGAGCATTTGGAATAAAGATACCTGAACTAGTTGACGTATGAGAGTAAATAAGTCAGCTTTCGAAGTATTTGTGTGATAACGCAGAGTTCCTGATGATACTGAGTCCACAGAACCCCATCATGACGGGGAATTTAGGAAGAGAACTATGTGATTTGTGATTTGTAATCACACACAAAAACCATCACGTATGTCTTTAAAGACAATGGCTACAGTTATATTTCCTGAATGTCCATGTGGAGGCAAGGAAAGGGAAACTGTGAACGTTTTGAATTCCTACACTGAGACCAAGAGAACTGTTTGCATTGTGTTATGTTAGGCGAGCTTGACAATCCAAGAGGAGTAAGGCTTCCTGATCTGCTGAGTACGCGAAGAACCAACAAGTTTCACTCCTCTTGGGTCATATATGCACCAATAACCTTATACGACGTGAGTCGTTTTCTTAGGCTTACTGACTGAATGGAAGACTATTAGTTCACTCAGTTCACTCACTAACCCCAAGGCAGCAAACTTTCTAGCCCAGGAATTCGGAAACCACTTCTGTTGAGTAGAGGAAGTCCATTCATATTTGTTTGCTTGGGTTTTCAATAGTTTTTGGTAGGTGAAATCAGGATATTCTGTATAAGGAACGTCAGCTTATGGGCGTACACCGAAAGTGACTAAGTTGGCGTAGAGATTATCCCTACACCAGGTAGCAGTCAGTCAGAGCCGGCTCTTTTGTATCCAACAGGTTCCCGATGCCAAGTGGTGTGCTTCAGAGTTCCTTTCCTGTTCCCCTACTGTTTCCAGCTGTTGTCGTCAGTAATCACACGGGATAACAACAGAGGCATGGATCAGCACATGTTGTCAAACTCCCCTTTAGTGTATCCTGAGTGACGTGAGCAGTTGTATAATTTACGGGGACAGTTTCAGAAACAGTTTACTTCACTGTCATCATGTACTTTTCGAAATGCTAACTGATACGATGGATCCGTGTAGTAAGAAGCATTGGTTGCACCTGAGACGTCAGGTGTATGTTTTCGGAATACGGAGAGGTCAATTGTTAATTAAACTTTTTTCAAGGAACTTTGTGCATATGTATCCGTGCTTATCGTTTTTCCTACTAACAGCATGTAAGCACATGCAGCAGACTTTATAAACTTTTACTTTGTTCGACATTGCAGGACGAGCCTCCTACTGCGACAAGATCACGAAAGGAGAATGTTGAAGGAATGACCGATGAACATTTACTCGGACGACACTCCAAATGTGTTGGATACCTTTTACCGAGATACATATTTCCACATGAAGTAAAATGGGTTTTCTTCCGTTGATGCTCATGAATAATGCCAGAATTATGGGAAGTTAGTGGTGTTGAACTCCTTAGTTAAGTGCGCTCCTGTGTAGACGAGTATGAGGCGGTGACTTGTTATGATGGTTTGGATGTCACCAAAAATGCTTAAAAAGTGTGAACTCGTAGACTTCCCCCTTACGGATTCCCGGATTACTGATACTAATTCAACAACCTGAAGCCATGAGGTGATTGAGAGCTTCCCTATTTTTCGCGCCTAAATGATAACTGGCCCGCGCACTGATAAGGTGGTTTTCAGAAACACTGCAGTTGTGTCCGTAGCAACTCATGAGTGTACTCAAAAGGCAACTATTAGGAAATGCAGCACGTGTTATGAGGTGAAATAGTGTGATAATATACATGATAAATGTCTGTGAGAACAGTCATACATAAATGACAATCCAGTAGGCGGGTTCAACGTCGTTTACCTGTAGGAGGAGACAATAAGCGAACATGTTAGATGGTGCTTGAAAAGTATTCTTGAAATCCGGTTTCGAAAAGGAACACAGACTTACATAACTTTACTTTTTATCGTCTATTGTTTATGCAGTAAACTTTAGGTGTACGGTTCATTTTGCCGCCCAAGTGTAAGGTGGAAGTGAATCGGACTTAAATGTCTATGAGGGCTCTTCCATACTTACAACGGTGGTGGGCATAAATTTCACGATTAAAAAGTAAGCAAATGTTAAGGATTGGAATAGGTGAGCAGCCTACGGTCCATCGTTGGGCTGCTGGCTGCCTTCCCGCCCCCATCTGCTAAACTGATGCAGCTCTTCATTGGGCTTGCGGCCTGCACATAACCACATTCGCTCCTGAATTGAGACATTTGCCTGTCAAGTCTGTCTTCATAAGGTGGTGGTCAGCAACCTCCGATGAAACGCTTTCGTTCTCTGCGTCAGGAGTGGTAATGCGTGGCCCACCGTGAATCCATCCTTGAAAATTTTGCAGCAGGCGAGTGACTACGTTTAGTAAAGCACAATAAGTCAACTTGCCAGTAAATTCTCGGAACTGCAAGTGAGTTATTAGCACGTGTCGACAGTGGAGCAGGCGGGTCTTGCAAAAATCACAGGAACACCCACTGATGTATATCAACTACCAGACTCCTGTAACCGTCTACAAAGGAACCCAATTGCATAACATTTTTCGCTGTATACTGCTGCCGGTCGTTTAAAGTCCATTGAAACCTTTCTTGCAGCGTAAGGTCTCAGTTTGTCGAGAACCGGTTGAGGCCCTTCAGGTCCAGCAGACCCTTGTTTTTCAGAACTCAGCAATTTCATTTCCAACTTTTTCCTTTCGCTTCCTTTACTATCCCACTGATACGCTTTCCAAATCGAAATATGCAGCTTGTCACATTTTCTTAGCCCCTTTTTATCTGCTTATGGAGGCTTCAATTCTATTGTAACTATTACTACCCAATGTCAGGACATCATTGTAGAATGCTGGGGACCAACGTCGCTTGTAGTTCATCCACATGCGACTTAAATACCTCCCCATATCCTGACCGGTGGCGTTGATGATGCAGCTTTATGCACAAGACCTGTGTTGGACGTCAGTATACTGTTCGTATCTTACCTGTTGGTGGAATCTTCTCGAACTGATCTGCACAGATATTGTTTGACCATTGGATTCCTTGTCTTGAAGTTAGGTGCATACAAACACTTATTTGAAATGCTTACCCATTTGCACATCACTCTGCACACGTGGAGTGCACACAGGAAAACATCTACATTTGGGGGGGCAGTCTCGACAGCCGCTTTCAATGCCCTTGCACAATCAATGACAAGCGTGAGTGTGGACGACGTTTCACCCATTATCCGCTTAAGGGCATCTAACATCCACGTCACACCTGCTCTTTGTTCTCAGCTGCTCCACCCAAACATATTTGGGCGACTGTTGCCGAAGTTGTCCGTGACAACAAATTGAAACAATTTATGGCTACGCTTCATGCTAATGCTATCATGATAGACTTACTTCCCCTTGTTTGTATTATACGTTGGGTCAAAGCACACAACTTCCGGGAATTGGAGGTGGGTGGCTATTTGATCGGTGCTGCTGAAGCATACTCCATCGACCTGCTGATGATCACCATCACCCCAGGTTACCAGCTAACCAATACTCCTCAATTTATCAACTACTATTCCTTGAGATTCATAACACGCAGAATGAAATTTATCCGGGAAATAAGTTACCTGGTGTAATTTTCCTTCGGATATTTTTTCAGGCAGTCATAAGTTGTCTTTCGACATAACGTCTTTCACATGCTGCAAAACACGGTCCGGTTCAGACCCCACTGTCAGCATTGGCCTGTTGACCTTCAGTTTGTCCTCCGTCAGGCGCCTAAACCAAGGGTCTCTCACGAGATAACTCATTTCGCATGGATGGTTGTGGACCATCTTGACATTCGGAAAAATAAAACGATTCACCTCATAACGTATTCGAATTCCAGACTGACACCCAATACACTTCGATCTAAAACGCTACACCTAACAAATTCTTGGATTACCCCTTAATCGGCTGTTTAGTGACTTCTGACTTTTTCCTGTTACCGAAAGTGCATGCCAATATAACATAATGGTACTTTAAACTCGCATCTTCCTTATAACTATTGCATTCTTTGACGACGTAGTGCGTATTCGTCATCTAAACATCGAGTTAAACGACTTCTTAGCATACTTTCTGAAAGGTATTTATCGTTTCTTCGACTTCACTCCATACAGCAAAATATCTGGGTCATATAACCTGCCTAAAAACCGCAAAAATATCTACACATGTTGCACTAGCCAAGCCAGCACTGCTCGTAGAAGCTCGCCGTGACTCCAAGAGGCTATGAAAACGAATAGGTAAAGCATTCTTCTTAGGGGACTTTCAGCTAAAGGATAATAGACATCAATGGAAAGTGTGAACATTCGCACCAACTTCCTAAACAACCAAATAAAGGCTGTAAGTGTTAAAGTAATTCGGGAATCGGGGCAGCACAGGCAGCATCCCAGCTTTTTTAACGGTCAACCAACTTCTAACATAACAAGAACAACATAATGCGGACAACTTTGCGTTAACCCATTAACATAACATGGAGAAACAGATTTCAACAAACAAGTGTGCAAAAAACACGCTTTTTGTGACTGGTCTGTGTCCCAAACATCGCAAACAATAGAAGCAATTGACAACATAGGTAACCAACGAAGGCACTATCATAAAGGGGGCATGATTGGGTAAAATTCACAGCATAAGAACGGCAACTAAGCCTGAAAGCTTTATAAATCAACGAAAAACTCGTTAGCACGAAACCAATCCTCTAACATAGCCTACTAAGATGGCAGGAAATGACCTTACAAAGGTCACAAGACGTCATTCCGATTGGTTTCCAAGTTGTAAAGCGCTTGTTCAATTTCGCCTGTAGGATACCGGCGGTGCATTCCATGTCCCCTTGCTTACTATGGCTTCACAGAGGGAAGAGAATGGAGATCGGCCAATCGGCTTCCTGAAGGCTTCCTACCAGCCGGTGTCATTTCGTCTCCGGTTCCCGCGAGCAACAAGTTAATTTCTGGCCTCGTACTTTCTTTTTGCTCCGAAGTTTCTTTAGTGATCGGACTTGTTTTATGGGTCAGGGTAGGCTCTCAAAGATATTAATGTTTGTGGTTTTGTGTCTCCACATTCTTCCATTTTGTGGAAGATTACAGACCTATCAGTGACCCTGACACTGACCGCCTGAGAATAGACTTGCATCTCCTTTTGTGCAGTTATCGATACAAGCTAAGATGCCAAGCTGGGAAGGACCTGCGACCTGCATAGCTCCTTGGTTAGCACCGCGAGTGTTCCACTCACGTCCCTTTCATCAGAAGGTGATCTGGTCGGCTGATAATTTTCAGACCGGGTGAGCCAGCCCTAGGGATTCGAAAACCTGAAGATACCCGCTTTGCCCTGCTTTGTGAAGCGCCTTCTAAGTCACCGTTAACAAACCTCTCAGGTAGTCTACGCGCTAAGCCTTTGGCTCGTCGTGGGATATTCCTAAAACTTTGCACGGTGATCTGTGTATCAACGGGTGCTGTGTCACTATCACTACCACAGCTATCGAGTTTCTCTTTGAGGGTCAGCTTCATCGATATCGTATTTAGAAGATTTTTGCCCCTTCAACCAGCCCGCGAATATCCCAACAGCACGAAGTGCGAAGCCAGATATTCCCTGAATTACTATACCACTTATATGCTGAGAGCGAAATGCTTGTGCAACAGTCGTAGAACCTACACTACGTTCGGAATTCTGCATGCCAAAGGCCACTGCGAAGTGGTGCGCTAGCCCACCACAAGCATTTTCATGACACTTCCGGTTCATCATATCGCAGCGACAAACTTGATAAGACAAGTGCTGCGTGACAGGTGACACGTTAGTTAAAAATGAAGAACGACAAAAAACCTTTCGCAAATAATATCAGAAAAACCTACCTACACTGAAAAACTCACCTAGGAACCTCTCTGCCCCCACTTTAGTTGGAGAATATTTCGATTGCAGAAAAATACAGTAGACTTTGATATGTAAACACAAACAATTCCGAGAATCTAAATAAATGCGAAAAGTCGCTGAAAAGGCGCGTGTTATTCAAAAACTAGACTTTCAGGTATAATTGCACCATTCAGTTGAAGTGAATATACCCTCAGTCCCGTTGTTTGACACTTCCAGTGTCAGTTGAGTTTCATACTGAGAAGTCATTGTTCTATCGCTAATCGTATCGTATCAGAGCATAATATCGTTCATATATAATTCAGAACAAAAGAGTGGCGGTGGGGTTTGAAAATGAACTCAGAAATAGGCAGATTTCTCCGGTATCAAATAAAGGTTATTGGGTTACTTACTGCTCGTTGAACCGAGGTAAACGTCTCCAAACCGGGGAATCTGATCCGTATCCGGGTAGTAAAAATGTCCATAATGACGACTTAGATAGCCTACATACCAGGACCTTCATTGCCGAACCACCCCAGAAATCAATGCAAATAAATGAAGTCTTTTCAGGAACGGCGATTACTCGTTCCACTTCACACTTCAAATTTCCTTCGAAAACGTGGGTGGATCTCCACTTCACATTAGCGGTCATGGAAGTTACTTCAACTCTCCGTCGATTTCACCAACTGTTTAAGTTTTTCTGATTATTGATGACAAAAAGTAGCCGGGTTTCTTTTTCCGCCGAGGGACGTCCACCTGGGATAATCAATGCGTTATTCGTTGAATGTTGACTTCCTGCAGGTCGATATCTGGGCAGAACCGTCTGTACTTAGTTGAATAAAACAAGTAGAAGATGAAATTCCGAGCTCCTTACTGTTATAGAGCGATTCACTTATTCCCCTTGACTTCCCAAACAGGCCTGGAATTCACTGCTCAACCTTTTCAACCAAATATGACGTGCCGAACATCCATGAAGACCACGTAATCATACGCGACAGCTTCAGCTAGACTGAGGAGCCTTCCAGAATACTGGGGAACATATCACGGCTATCGAAAACATACATTGACCGTTGCTCTTTGTGCGTGTTCGACTTGACAATAAACCCTTTGTCGTTTCTGTCACTCTCCTGTTTTCGAGGGATCGAGGGACTCTCAAGCGCGAAGTCAGGGAGGCCGCCCAAGAGTCCACTCATAATTATTTACAACAAGGTTATACTGACTGGGGACGGGGCATTCTCCTCGCTAAATTCAGCTACTCATAGGGAAAAGAAGAAAAGAATTTGATAGACAACCACTAGAATCATAGTGGCACTTGCTAAAAATAAGTGACATGCGGCCAGTGTTAGATTCCACGCAACCTGAAGTATCTCAATGGGATCCTCTTGTTTCTTCAATACAAGACTTCAATTTTGATCCCGCGGGCATTACATTTGAGCCATGGTTCAAAAATTATGATAACTTGTTTCTTGTTGACCTCAAACCGCTCGGCGATGGAAAAAAGTACGCATTCTTCCACGAAAGTCCACTGCTTTATAACATGATCGTTGAACAAAATTCGTACAGACAAAGTATTCTGGAAACTTTCCTTTGATGAAACAGCCAGAATACTGTCGCAGATATTTGCGGAGAAATCACCACCCTTTCGAATCAGATATTAGTGCCTGAATCCTACGGAAGAATCCAGTGGGGACTGTCGTAAAAACATATCCGCCATCAACAAACATTGTCGATGCTTTAAACGTTCATTGATGTTACACCGCATGGCAGACGTTTCCCATTTGCGGATGACACTAAAGTAGTCTGCAGCTCATCCGGCTTCAGCCTAATAAACACTCTGGCAGAAATCCCAGAGGATCTAAATAGACCTCAATACTGCTGTCAAATGCGGAAGATTGAGTCTGATTCCATCAAGCGTGAGATACTCTGCTCTAGGCATATCCCACCCGGCTTTTTGGTCATCTTGTGCGATCAATCTTTATCCATACTCACAATTATCATGGAACTAGGTTCGAAATACCCACCGTGCCTCAGTGTCACGCAGTACGTTGACTCGCAGGTTTCCGATGTCAGAGGGCTCCCTGGGTCCCCATTTCAGGAGGTTGGAACCCTGGAAGCTAAAGTTACATTATACAAACTATACAGTCATTCGCTGCTAGAACTTCGTTCCCAAATTACTGATAGTATTTTATTAAAGGAACAGCATAACCCGGAGGCAGGGCGACAGATATTCACCAAAAGGATGATGCGAGGTAGAAGTGTCACTTCCTATCATGTTGGGTGCATTACACTTGACTTAGAACCCCTGAGGCTTAGAATACTAAAGCTGAACACGAATACTGGAGGGTTGATACACTGCCCTAGCAACAACCCCCGGCTCAGCACTCCTAAAAATTACAACCTTGGGCCTTAGGGTCCTACTTTCAGTATCGTTCGTTGCCATCTTCATTGACATATACAGCATCATCTGGAGCCGACCACCAATGTCAACGAGACAAATCGCTATCTAGCAACTGTTTCCATTCTTTCTCAACACATTTTGTAGCGTATCGTCAGGAGATGTTGTGGAGAACCGAAGATGCGGGGCATCATTAGACATCTTTTCGACTTCTACAGATGAATGCCATTTCGCTTCCCACTTTTCTGACTCTCCGCTCTCTCTATACACCTACAGTCTTATTCACATCATTTCAAACGTCTTGCAAAACTCCCAGTGGACTTTCACAGCTATCTATCGTGCATTGATTTCATTTCCCGTCAAAACAGCATTCACCAATACTGAATTTGCTAATTTTCAGCCCCATCGGTTTGGAACACATAACCCCAGATTTATAGCGGCTAAGTCTTGATGACAGAACCTCCTTGTGTACATCCGGAGAAACATTCACACATTCTGTTTCCATCGGAACACAAGTGACGAGCGATTATGCATTGCGTTCGCTAAAAATTCCATATAAGAACGCAATGACCTAAGTGTTTATCCAGACGGGTGAAGCAAGTAAACTGGATTGCACATCCGGTGAATTTGAGCGTCTTTTGGATGATCATCTCTGTTTTCAACCATCATTTCAATTCTCCTACAAGACTAACCGACTCTGTCGTTATCCACGCCTCACCCTTATGCGCTGAGACTCCCTCCCTCAACATTTGCGTATATACATCATCATAATACATATATATATATATATACATATATGTAGTTCCAATACACATTTCTAAAAATTCTTTAACGAGCTTCAGCTTATCAACAAATATGCGTTCCCAATGCAAGTTTTCAGATCATCATAGACGTGGCGTGCCAGGTTACCCACCATAAATATTTATCCGTACCATGATGACTCCCATTCGGAGCCGCAGCCTGATGGCAAAAAGAGAATGCAAGCACTTCGCACACGGATGGTCGCACTGCTCTGCAAAATATTGATAAAATCATCTTTACCCGGGGCCTACTATCCTATAAAAAAGAGGTAGACGGCTGCTGCCCAACAGATCTGATGGTGCAGAAATGTGAGATCCACTTTAATCCGTGGGGCAGTACAGTGGACGCTACAGCTCCTGTTTATGAGTAAAGTAACAGGAACACAGATGGTCCCGAACGTAAGTGCGAAACATGGAAAACATTCTTTAAAAGGCAAGTGTTTTAGTGAAACCCTGTCTGGCAGCCTGTGATACAAAGCGATATAGACCTTCTTGCAGTGCGAGCACGTAATACGAGGTATGTACTCTCGTCAGACGCCGGGTCGCATACGCGAGTGCAGCATGACCATGCATTACGAATGTTTATTTGACGACATAACTACTTACTGCCTGATTCTTCTGCCCACAAATCAGTGCAGTTTCTATCCCTAAATGCCAGTGACTACATTTAAATCTCTGCTTCACAAAAGACTTTGTTTAGTATGCTTTCCCGCCTACTTTCACACTACCACCGCAGCGCCCAATGCTACCGCATTCTGTCCTTGCAATGGGGCGAGATATAACTCAAGCCCCAACTAATAGAAGCTGCCGTTTAAAGATACGCGTTAATAGACGGTTCTATATACTTTGCGGACACTACGTGCCTAGACACCTGTGGTGAATATAACTAAGAATGAGTACCACTATACAAAATTATTGCATAGCATTGTCGCTGCCATTTGAACCATAACATAGTGTCGCTTATAAGATTACTATATTTGTTGATCTTCGTGAAAAATAGTGGCGATTCACATCACTTCAAGCAACAAAACTATTGTAATCGTATCTACAATTATACGTTGCATGCTCGACGGCCGAGTCAAGACGTACATGTTCCGCATGAGCCAGAAAGGTGCCCTCCACATCGCGTCCTGGTGGTAACCCCGAAACCTCCCTCTCGCCACGGTTATCTCTAAACTAAAAATGAGCACATTTTGTGCTCAAAAGTAGCAACTGTTTCAGACAAACCTGACTGTTCTCGCTTCATTCGAATGGACCAAAGGGGAGAAATGCATAAAACACATTTGTTTCACATGTTTATTCACACCCTAAGTCATCGTCGTCCGTGACATAATTTTCTTCCATAATTTATCCCTTGTCCTTTTCATCATTCTGCGGCTGTATTCCGTTGCTCCTACAGTTAACCCTATTCTAGAACTGAATACGGCACGCATATGGGGAACGTATGATCATCAACAAACTTAACACACGAAGAGATATTTAACAACCTTACACATTGCACACAATCGAACCGACGTTAAGTGGTATAAAAATATCTTCGAGGGTTTGTGTTCGTGTCCCACAACTCTCCCCTCATTTATTGCATCAGATCACTCGCACTGGGGTCTATTCTCTACTACGGAGGGCCTATTTCGGCTCGGTATACGCTAGCGACCATGACTGGCGTCTCCGACCGATAGCTGTTACCCTGACATGTTGATCGGGCGTACGTATCACGATAACCGACGTGCTTTGCTGGTGGAATGCTCGTTCCCTCGAGGTCCTACCATGCCAGAAATGTCTGCTGCGTTGTGGTCAGACAAAATGTCGGTACACTAACGTGCTCCTAAGCTAGGAGTTGATAAATTTTGGTGACTAAGGTCAACAGTGGAGGGTTAGAGGTTATCCAGAACCACAAGATACACGTTGGCCTACATCATCCGTAATACAGGCCCGTTGCCATGGCACCAAAAAGGCCACGCTTGACCAAGCCGAGGTGGATGTCCCCTGGATCCCGCGGTCATGCGCTAAATCTTCCCCTCCAGGTACTTTGAGAATACCCACTTGTCTACAGTGTGAGCATCCAGGAAGTGTCAACTGCCCTCACACCTCTGCCAGCACCCGAGTTCCCTTAGACCACCATCCACCTCTCCCATCCTTATCTCGCTTCACGTCCCTCAGTTAAAAATCCTATGTAATCCTTAATTTCTTATAGCTCTGGAGCTTTTGACGGCGACCTAAGTCTACAGGACGACATCGCTGGCCTCCTTAAACTACGCCCCAAATTACACACTGGAGTCTTTAGTTTCAGCACCCTCGTCAACTTGCCCAACGAGCTTCATAGGCTTCAACTACAGCAACCCGGGCCATGGGTGGGTGCTGCGTTTTTGAGGAGTGCATACAAAACTCAGGTTCGGTTGCTCACCCTGCCTCTTTCGGCCCATATGATGGATCGAAAAAATTCGCCTTTCGAGTTTCTGGAGATTATATGGCTAGTTTGCGCAGCCCCGCACGTGTAAACATGGCATTGGGCACCAGAGCAGACGGCTCACTACCAGACCGGATCAAATTTGACAGTCACCTTCGCGCTATCCAGCTGGACGGAACGGTCCGAACTGAAAAGAACGGTGAAGTTCGCAGTTATCGCTTCCTGACCTCTGCACCCAATGGCTGTAGTTTGGGTGCAGCGGAGGAGGGGTTCTGCCTAAAGCTCACAAACCTACCTCTGAAAACCAAGAGTTCATCTGTGGTTTCTGCCACTGGCCGTCTCAACACGCAACCGTGTAGCCTGGGTCAGGCAGAAGGGCACTTAGGTGGCACCTCCATAAACCTAGCTGAACGTACAGATAATGGTGCTCGCCTACTACAATTGTGCTCAGATAACCGTTCATTTCTGGCTAGCACACACTTCAGATGTAAGGAAAGACATTATTTGACGTAGTGAACACCGCGCTCACCTTAGTGAAGAACAAAGATAGACCAAATTGCCATCGGTTATGGCTGGAGAGGACAGGAGGAAGACTGCCGATCATCCTAGCGCGTGTGTTTGGATAGCAACCGCAGGCTAATTGGTATGCGTATGTGTTTCAATGGACGTGGGAAATTTTCAACGACGAGACTATTCGGAGTGCAACTTGGCATTGAAAGTACCAAGACCGATTTAAGTGAAAAACTAGTTAGGCAGCCGCCGGAGCAGAACACTACCACTCAGTCGGGAGAAGCTTCATACCTTCTTCAGTATGCTGTAAAACTGGCGTCGAAGGCTCTAGCTGACTTTCAAGGAGTGGTTAAAATGAGCTCGTGAGTATCAGTAGCTTCCTCTGAGTTAATGGATGCATGCTGACGCATCCCTGAAGGCTTCAAATACAGTGAGAAGCGAACCCAACTCAAATGCAGGCCGACAAAAAGTCAGCTGAATGGCCACGAACAGTGGTGGGTAGCGAGGGCAAAAGGGATCGAAAAAGCAAAGACAATATGTAGCAGTAGATACCTATTCAGGCTTAATAAAGAAACTAAAGCGAAAAAGTCAATGTTTAGTGAAAACATGGAGTATAGGGTGGGTCCGCAATTCACTCTCAGAAGAGCCGACCAGGACTATGGAATGGCTCACCTGGCCCCCAGCTGATACTTCACCTCCCACTATCCAGTCAGAACGTGAACAGATCGTTGAGGTGGGCCCAGCAACATTGGCAGAAGTCGAGAAAGTGGTGGGTAACTTGAAATGACAGGGGGAACCAGGATCGGACGGACTGATTCCTGGGGAGTATAGGGACGATGGTAGGGCATTTTTGGTCAGGTTAACCGAAGTATTAGCTAGTGTATGGGCGCCAAATGTTACCCCCTCCTATCGACCTCGATCACTGAGGATTTCAGTTTTCAAAAAGGCAAGAAGTAATCCTACGATAACCACAAGAATCAGCCTGAAGAACACATTGTCTAAGACTCTAGGTCCTGTAGTCATCGGACGCCCGGGCGGAGCTCAGAAATGGAAAGCCTGCCGAAAACCAGGCAGGTTTCAAACTTCGCCGTGGGTGTTTCAACCAAGTATTCACACTGCGCCAGGTTCAGGAGCACAAACACGCTTACTGGAGCCCGACTACAGTTGCGTTTCTCGACATGAGGGTGGCGTTCGGCTCCGTCAGTCGAGAGGTCTCATGGTATTGTCTCTCACTGAAAGGAGCGCCAAGTAGGTACATTGCGTTATCGAAGGTCCTTTACCCGAACACCTGCAGGTGTGTTAAAGACCATGGCGGGATGTCGGGTCAGCTGTGCACTTCGAGTGGTATCCGTCAACGACCTCCCTCCATTCTCATTCAGTTTTATCATGTATGCTGTTGTAACAGCCTCCCTCTCGTCACCTGGTCACATGAAAACTGACCCAAACACAGAAGTTTTGGTGGACCTAGGAAAACGGTCCAAGACACTGACAAGGCGAAAAGTCTTTCGGCCTCACTGAGCGGCAGTTTGAAAGCGTTTGGGAAGCATCCCTTGCCATCCTAGTGTGAACACTTGCTCCAGGACTGGTCTTCAACGATGAACAGGCTAACAGCGGAAAGTGGAGCGGTTGAGCGCGCTGAACACTTCGCCCACCTGGGAATTCGGATCAGCCCCGGTGGCTCAGTGGCCGAGGAAGTCTGTGCACGGATACAAAAGGCCCCGTTGGCTTTTGACAGCCTACGCCATCTGTGGCACCACCGCAACATCCAAGTTACGACTAAACGTCTTGCACTGTGCCACAGTCTACTCTGTTCTGCTGTATGGCTATGGAACGTGGTCATTAAGGGAAGAAAAACGTGGGAATGCCCCGGGTGCCTGACTCCCCCGGCCGTTACAGCACAGGCCATATTCCGTGATGTCACCACATGAGTAACGCGGAAGTTGGGCGCGAAGTTTTAGGTAGTAGAGGTAAGCCACTTGATGCCGTTGTGAACCTTCTTCGACTGAGATGCCTGGGACATGTGTGGCGTAGCCCTGGCCACCGGCCACCTCGCCACGCGATGCTATCTGAAGGAGGTCCGGGCTTGAGGAAGGCCCAGAATGGCCACACAAAAACGCACCATCAATGCAAGAAGTCCTTGACTGTTGGCTCAGGTCACGTTGGGTGACACAGGCCGGCTGGTCGGGGTCCGCACGATGACAGGGACCAATGATTAGAGACCCCAAATGATTTGGCTAAGAACCGATGCCCGCGGCGCAGATGCGTGGATTACAATATCCAGTAGCGTTGGCGTACATCAATGCTAATCAACCTATCGAATGGAATCTCCCGCTATTCACTTTGTTCGGACATCTGACCCTACACATCATAATATTTTTCCCTAAGTTTCCCCTGATGCCAAGCAAACACTTGTCACACTTCCCCATTACCAAGAGCCTCCTAAAATTAGCGGGTCAATTATTCACCGTTGACACTTGTTATACTTCTGTACGCAGCCGGTTGTCGCCCACAGGTGAACCTGTAAACTACTCAGAAATTCACTTCCATAAAAGCAACGTTATTTACAAAATCATGCAATGATACAAACACCTGGCATCAATGTTTGGCCTAGACGTAAATTGCTCCGCAACAGAACGGTAGTCCGGTTCCAGCATACCGTTTCCCTGGGACAAGCTTCGCGTCCTTGAGCCTTATCAAAGCACACGGTCACCTGTTCAATTAACATCATTACAGAGGTTGGACATACTACTTACAGCTGCTGCGCTATGCCACATTTACAACCACTGACGGCTTTTCTGAGATGACAGCCACATCCTAGCAACGAATTAACTTGGCTGCTACTTCCTTGGAATGTTTCTTCGTCTTTTGCGCGAGGCATTCAAAATTGTGTCATATTTTAACTTGATGTCTGTCATTTGCTCCGAATCGGCTTATCTGTGTACTGTGATACCTAGTACTATCTGAAAAGTAGTAACACACACGTACATCATATTTGGCTAGCGAGTTCGTTTAGCTTTCCGTGTTAAATAGCCTCTTGTTGAAGCAACAGAGAACAAACCAAAATCCAAATCTTAACTAAGGAAAGAAATAAAGCCAAGTGCTTGAAAATAGACTCTTAATAGAAATTTGAAAATGAGTGCTTCAGAATCCGTCTCAAAACGCAATGACACCTCAACCAGTAGTTTGGACGGAGGGGAAGTTATTTTCCGCACACCGATCATCAGAGCCTCAGACATTGTCTCCGGAATGGATGCAAGACTTGAGGAAAACCAAAATGATGTTGCCAGTACTAAGGTTATCTTAGACGATATTCAGGGGACGCTGGAGAAATTCCTTCCGTTAGCTTGTTTGTTTGGCCAATGTAACACTCTATCAAGTGATAACTGACAGAAGTCCAACGGTTTGGTAGATTTCATTGTTGCTGAGGTTGTATAGCGACTAACCTCATCTCAGCAAGCCATAATGTACAATGCACTCGAAAATGTGCATTTGGAAGCGGCCAAAAGCAAGATCCTACGAGCTTGCGGCATGGTAAGCGTGCCCTGCCGCTGTAAATGTCTGGGCAAAAAACCTTCACAAAGCAGATGCCCGATTGTCTTCTAGTTTCTGACGCCATCTGAGGCTCAAAAATGTGTTAAACTGCAGAACACTATTAGAGCTGACTGTAATTTTATTATTATGCGAGCGTTCCTTCTATCATTTCAGGTGCCTGCAAAATTGTGGAAGGAAAGACTAAATCATTCTTAAAGTGCTTTTTACGTTGACACGGTGTTCCATCTTGCATAATAGTGAAATTACGGTTAGCTTTAATAGTGATCTGCAGTTTAACACATTTTTGAGCCTCAGATGGCGTCAGAAACTAGAAGACAATCGGGCATCTGCTTTGTGAAGGTTTTTTGCCCAGACATTTACAGCGGCAGGGCACGCTTACCATGCCGCAAGCTCGTAGGATCTTGCTTTTGGCCGCTTCCAAATGCACATTTTCGAGTGCATTGTACATTATGGCTTGCTGAGATGAGGTTAGTCGCTATACAACCTCAGCAACAATGAAATCTACCAAACCGTTGGACTTCTGTCAGTTATCACTTGATAGAGTGTTACATTGGCCAAACAAACAAGCTAACGGAAGGAATTTCTCCAGCGTCCCCTGAATATCGTCTAAGATAACCTTAGTACTGGCAACATCATTTTGGTTTTCCTCAAGTCTTGCATCCATTCCGGAGACAATGTCTGAGGCTCTGATGATCGGTGTGCGGAAAATAACTTCCCCTCCGTCCAAACTACTGGTTGAGGTGTCATTGCGTTTTGAGACGGATTCTGAAGCACTCATTTTCAAATTTCTATTAAGAGTCTATTTTCAAGCACTTGGCTTTATTTCTTTCCTTAGTTAAGATTTGGATTTTGGTTTGTTCTCTGTTGCTTCAACAAGAGGCTATTTAACACGGAAAGCTAAACGAACTCGCTAGCCAAATATGATGTACGTGTGTGTTACTACTTTTCAGATAGTACTAGGTATCACAGTACACAGATAAGCCGATTCGGAGCAAATGACAGACATCAAGTTAAAATATGACACAATTTTGAATGCCTCGCGCAAAAGACGAAGAAACATTCCAAGGAAGTAGCAGCCAAGTTAATTCGTTGCTAGGATGTGGCTGTCATCTCAGAAAAGCCGTCAGTGGTTGTAAATGTGGCATAGCGCAGCAGCTGTAAGTAGTATGTCCAACCTCTGTAATGATGTTAATTGAACAGGTGACCGTGTGCTTTGATAAGGCTCAAGGACGCGAAGCTTGTCCCAGGGAAACGGTATGCTGGAACCGGACTACCGTTCTGTTGCGGAGCAATTTACGTCTAGGCCAAACATTGATGCCAGGTGTTTGTATCATTGCATGATTTTGTAAATAACGTTGCTTTTATGGAAGTGAATTTCTGAGTAGTTTACAGGTTCACCTGTGGGCGACAACCGGCTGCGTACAGAAGTATAACAAGTGTCAACGGTGAATAATTGACCCGCTAATTTTAGGAGGCTCTTGGTAATGGGGAAGTGTGACAAGTGTTTGCTTGGCATCAGGGGAAACTTAGGGAAAAATATTATGATGTGTAGGGTCAGATGTCCGAACAAAGTGAATAGCGGGAGATTCCATTCGATAGGTTGATTAGCATTGATGTACGCCAACGCTACTGGATATTGTAATCCACGCATCTGCGCCGCGGGCATCGGTTCTTAGCCAAATCATTTGGGGTCTCTAATCATTGGTCCCTGTCATCGTGCGGACCCCGACCAGCCGGCCTGTGTCACCCAACGTGACCTGAGCCAACAGTCAAGGACTTCTTGCATTGATGGTGCGTTTTTGTGTGGCCATTCTGGGCCTTCCTCAAGCCCGGACCTCCTTCAGATAGCATCGCGTGGCGAGGTGGCCGGTGGCCAGGGCTACGCCACACATGTCCCAGGCATCTCAGTCGAAGAAGGTTCACAACGGCATCAAGTGGCTTACCTCTACTACCTAAAACTTCGCGCCCAACTTCCGCGTTACTCATGTGGTGACATCACGGAATATGGCCTGTGCTGTAACGGCCGGGGGAGTCAGGCACCCGGGGCATTCCCACGTTTTCTTCCCTTAATGACCACGTTCCATAGCCATACAGCAGAACAGAGTAGACTGTGGCATAGTGCAAGACGTTTAGTCGTAACTTGGATGTTGCGGTGGTGCCACAGATGGCGTAGGCTGTCAAAAGCCAACGGGGCCTTTTGTATCCGTGCACAGACTTCCTCGGCCACTGAGCCACCGGGGCTGATCCGAATTCCCAGGTGGGCGAAGTGTTCAGCGCGCTCAACCGCTCCACTTTCCGCTGTTAGCCTGTTCATCGTTGAAGACCAGTCCTGGAGCAAGTGTTCACACTAGGATGGCAAGGGATGCTTCCCAAACGCTTTCAAACTGCCGCTCAGTGAGGCCGAAAGACTTTTCGCCTTGTCAGTGTCTTGGACCGTTTTCCTAGGTCCACCAAAACTTCTGTGTTTGGGTCAGTTTTCATGTGACCAGGTGACGAGAGGGAGGCTGTTACAACAGCATACATGATAAAACTGAATGAGAATGGAGGGAGGTCGTTGACGGATACCACTCGAAGTGCACAGCTGACCCGACATCCCGCCATGGTCTTTAACACACCTGCAGGTGTTCGGGTAAAGGACCTTCGATAACGCAATGTACCTACTTGGCGCTCCTTTCAGTGAGAGACAATACCATGAGACCTCTCGACTGACGGAGCCGAACGCCACCCTCATGTCGAGAAACGCAACTGTAGTCGGGCTCCAGTAAGCGTGTTTGTGCTCCTGAACCTGGCGCAGTGTGAATACTTGGTTGAAACACCCACGGCGAAGTTTGAAACCTGCCTGGTTTTCGGCAGGCTTTCCATTTCTGAGCTCCGCCCGGGCGTCCGATGACTACAGGACCTAGAGTCTTAGACAATGTGTTCTTCAGGCTGATTCTTGTGGTTATCGTAGGATTACTTCTTGCCTTTTTGAAAACTGAAATCCTCAGTGATCGAGGTCGATAGGAGGGGGTAACATTTGGCGCCCATACACTAGCTAATACTTCGGTTAACCTGACCAAAAATGCCCTACCATCGTCCCTATACTCCCCAGGAATCAGTCCGTCCGATCCTGGTTCCCCCTGTCATTTCAAGTTACCCACCACTTTCTCGACTTCTGCCAATGTTGCTGGGCCCACCTCAACGATCTGTTCACGTTCTGACTGGATAGTGGGAGGTGAAGTATCAGCTGGGGGCCAGGTGAGCCATTCCATAGTCCTGGTCGGCTCTTCTGAGAGTGAATTGCGGACCCACCCTATACTCCATGTTTTCACTAAACATTGACTTTTTCGCTTTAGTTTCTTTATTAAGCCTGAATAGGTATCTACTGCTACATATTGTCTTTGCTTTTTCGATCCCTTTTGCCCTCGCTACCCACCACTGTTCGTGGCCATTCAGCTGACTTTTTGTCGGCCTGCATTTGAGTTGGGTTCGCTTCTCACTGTATTTGAAGCCTTCAGGGATGCGTCAGCATGCATCCATTAACTCAGAGGAAGCTACTGATACTCACGAGCTCATTTTAACCACTCCTTGAAAGTCAGCTAGAGCCTTCGACGCCAGTTTTACAGCATACTGAAGAAGGTATGAAGCTTCTCCCGACTGAGTGGTAGTGTTCTGCTCCGGCGGCTGCCTAACTAGTTTTTCACTTAAATCGGTCTTGGTACTTTCAATGCCAAGTTGCACTCCGAATAGTCTCGTCGTTGAAAATTTCCCACGTCCATTGAAACACATACGCATACCAATTAGCCTGCGGTTGCTATCCAAACACACGCGCTAGGATGATCGGCAGTCTTCCTCCTGTCCTCTCCAGCCATAACCGATGGCAATTTGGTCTATCTTTGTTCTTCACTAAGGTGAGCGCGGTGTTCACTACGTCAAATAATGTCTTTCCTTACATCTGAAGTGTGTGCTAGCCAGAAATGAACGGTTATCTGAGCACAATTGTAGTAGGCGAGCACCATTATCTGTACGTTCAGCTAGGTTTATGGAGGTGCCACCTAAGTGCCCTTCTGCCTGACCCAGGCTACACGGTTGCGTGTTGAGACGGCCAGTGGCAGAAACCACAGATGAACTCTTGGTTTTCAGAGGTAGGTTTGTGAGCTTTAGGCAGAACCCCTCCTCCGCTGCACCCAAACTACAGCCATTGGGTGCAGAGGTCAGGAAGCGATAACTGCGAACTTCACCGTTCTTTTCAGTTCGGACCGTTCCGTCCAGCTGGATAGCGCGAAGGTGACTGTCAAATTTGATCCGGTCTGGTAGTGAGCCGTCTGCTCTGGTGCCCAATGCCATGTTTACACGTGCGGGGCTGCGCAAACTAGCCATATAATCTCCAGAAACTCGAAAGGCGAATTTTTTCGATCCATCATATGGGCCGAAAGAGGCAGGGTGAGCAACCGAACCTGAGTTTTGTATGCACTCCTCAAAAACGCAGCACCCACCCATGGCCCGGGTTGCTGTAGTTGAAGCCTATGAAGCTCGTTGGGCAAGTTGACGAGGGTGCTGAAACTAAAGACTCCAGTGTGTAATTTGGGGCGTAGTTTAAGGAGGCCAGCGATGTCGTCCTGTAGACTTAGGTCGCCGTCAAAAGCTCCAGAGCTATAAGAAATTAAGGATTACATAGGATTTTTAACTGAGGGACGTGAAGCGAGATAAGGATGGGAGAGGTGGATGGTGGTCTAAGGGAACTCGGGTGCTGGCAGAGGTGTGAGGGCAGTTGACACTTCCTGGATGCTCACACTGTAGACAAGTGGGTATTCTCAAAGTACCTGGAGGGGAAGATTTAGCGCATGACCGCGGGATCCAGGGGACATCCACCTCGGCTTGGTCAAGCGTGGCCTTTTTGGTGCCATGGCAACGGGCCTGTATTACGGATGATGTAGGCCAACGTGTATCTTGTGGTTCTGGATAACCTCTAACCCTCCACTGTTGACCTTAGTCACCAAAATTTATCAACTCCTAGCTTAGGAGCACGTTAGTGTACCGACATTTTGTCTGACCACAACGCAGCAGACATTTCTGGCATGGTAGGACCTCGAGGGAACGAGCATTCCACCAGCAAAGCACGTCGGTTATCGTGATACGTACGCCCGATCAACATGTCAGGGTAACAGCTATCGGTCGGAGACGCCAGTCATGGTCGCTAGCGTATACCGAGCCGAAATAGGCCCTCCGTAGTAGAGAATAGACCCCAGTGCGAGTGATCTGATGCAATAAATGAGGGGAGAGTTGTGGGACACGAACACAAACCCTCGAAGATATTTTTATACCACTTAACGTCGGTTCGATTGTGTGCAATGTGTAAGGTTGTTAAATATCTCTTCGTGTGTTAAGTTTGTTGATGATCATACGTTCCCCATATGCGTGCCGTATTCAGTTCTAGAATAGGGTTAACTGTAGGAGCAACGGAATACAGCCGCAGAATGATGAAAAGGACAAGGGATAAATTATGGAAGAAAATTATGTCACGGACGACGATGACTTAGGGTGTGAATAAACATGTGAAACAAATGTGTTTTATGCATTTCTCCCCTTTGGTCCATTCGAATGAAGCGAGAACAGTCAGGTTTGTCTGAAACAGTTGCTACTTTTGAGCACAAAATGTGCTCATTTTTAGTTTAGAGATAACCGTGGCGAGAGGGAGGTTTCGGGGTTACCACCAGGACGCGATGTGGAGGGCACCTTTCTGGCTCATGCGGAACATGTACGTCTTGACTCGGCCGTCGAGCATGCAACGTATAATTGTAGATACGATTACAATAGTTTTGTTGCTTGAAGTGATGTGAATCGCCACTATTTTTCACGAAGATCAACAAATATAGTAATCTTATAAGCGACACTATGTTATGGTTCAAATGGCAGCGACAATGCTATGCAATAATTTTGTATAGTGGTACTCATTCTTAGTTATATTCACCACAGGTGTCTAGGCACGTAGTGTCCGCAAAGTATATAGAACCGTCTATTAACGCGTATCTTTAAACGGCAGCTTCTATTAGTTGGGGCTTGAGTTATATCTCGCCCCATTGCAAGGACAGAATGCGGTAGCATTGGGCGCTGCGGTGGTAGTGTGAAAGTAGGCGGGAAAGCATACTAAACAAAGTCTTTTGTGAAGCAGAGATTTAAATGTAGTCACTGGCATTTAGGGATAGAAACTGCACTGATTTGTGGGCAGAAGAATCAGGCAGTAAGTAGTTATGTCGTCAAATAAACATTCGTAATGCATGGTCATGCTGCACTCGCGTATGCGACCCGGCGTCTGACGAGAGTACATACCTCGTATTACGTGCTCGCACTGCAAGAAGGTCTATATCGCTTTGTATCACAGGCTGCCAGACAGGGTTTCACTAAAACACTTGCCTTTTAAAGAATGTTTTCCATGTTTCGCACTTACGTTCGGGACCATCTGTGTTCCTGTTACTTTACTCATAAACAGGAGCTGTAGCGTCCACTGTACTGCCCCACGGATTAAAGTGGATCTCACATTTCTGCACCATCAGATCTGTTGGGCAGCAGCCGTCTACCTCTTTTTTATAGGATAGTAGGCCCCGGGTAAAGATGATTTTATCAATATTTTGCAGAGCAGTGCGACCATCCGTGTGCGAAGTGCTTGCATTCTCTTTTTGCCATCAGGCTGCGGCTCCGAATGGGAGTCATCATGGTACGGATAAATATTTATGGTGGGTAACCTGGCACGCCACGTCTATGATGATCTGAAAACTTGCATTGGGAACGCATATTTGTTGATAAGCTGAAGCTCGTTAAAGAATTTTTAGAAATGTGTATTGGAACTACATATATGTATATATATATATATATGTATTATGATGATGTATATACGCAAATGTTGAGGGAGGGAGTCTCAGCGCATAAGGGTGAGGCGTGGATAACGACAGAGTCGGTTAGTCTTGTAGGAGAATTGAAATGATGGTTGAAAACAGAGATGATCATCCAAAAGACGCTCAAATTCACCGGATGTGCAATCCAGTTTACTTGCTTCACCCGTCTGGATAAACACTTAGGTCATTGCGTTCTTATATGGAATTTTTAGCGAACGCAATGCATAATCGCTCGTCACTTGTGTTCCGATGGAAACAGAATGTGTGAATGTTTCTCCGGATGTACACAAGGAGGTTCTGTCATCAAGACTTAGCCGCTATAAATCTGGGGTTATGTGTTCCAAACCGATGGGGCTGAAAATTAGCAAATTCAGTATTGGTGAATGCTGTTTTGACGGGAAATGAAATCAATGCACGATAGATAGCTGTGAAAGTCCACTGGGAGTTTTGCAAGACGTTTGAAATGATGTGAATAAGACTGTAGGTGTATAGAGAGAGCGGAGAGTCAGAAAAGTGGGAAGCGAAATGGCATTCATCTGTAGAAGTCGAAAAGATGTCTAATGATGCCCCGCATCTTCGGTTCTCCACAACATCTCCTGACGATACGCTACAAAATGTGTTGAGAAAGAATGGAAACAGTTGCTAGATAGCGATTTGTCTCGTTGACATTGGTGGTCGGCTCCAGATGATGCTGTATATGTCAATGAAGATGGCAACGAACGATACTGAAAGTAGGACCCTAAGGCCCAAGGTTGTAATTTTTAGGAGTGCTGAGCCGGGGGTTGTTGCTAGGGCAGTGTATCAACCCTCCAGTATTCGTGTTCAGCTTTAGTATTCTAAGCCTCAGGGGTTCTAAGTCAAGTGTAATGCACCCAACATGATAGGAAGTGACACTTCTACCTCGCATCATCCTTTTGGTGAATATCTGTCGCCCTGCCTCCGGGTTATGCTGTTCCTTTAATAAAATACTATCAGTAATTTGGGAACGAAGTTCTAGCAGCGAATGACTGTATAGTTTGTATAATGTAACTTTAGCTTCCAGGGTTCCAACCTCCTGAAATGGGGACCCAGGGAGCCCTCTGACATCGGAAACCTGCGAGTCAACGTACTGCGTGACACTGAGGCACGGTGGGTATTTCGAACCTAGTTCCATGATAATTGTGAGTATGGATAAAGATTGATCGCACAAGATGACCAAAAAGCCGGGTGGGATATGCCTAGAGCAGAGTATCTCACGCTTGATGGAATCAGACTCAATCTTCCGCATTTGACAGCAGTATTGAGGTCTATTTAGATCCTCTGGGATTTCTGCCAGAGTGTTTATTAGGCTGAAGCCGGATGAGCTGCAGACTACTTTAGTGTCATCCGCAAATGGGAAACGTCTGCCATGCGGTGTAACATCAATGAACGTTTAAAGCATCGACAATGTTTGTTGATGGCGGATATGTTTTTACGACAGTCCCCACTGGATTCTTCCGTAGGATTCAGGCACTAATATCTGATTCGAAAGGGTGGTGATTTCTCCGCAAATATCTGCGACAGTATTCTGGCTGTTTCATCAAAGGAAAGTTTCCAGAATACTTTGTCTGTACGAATTTTGTTCAACGATCATGTTATAAAGCAGTGGACTTTCGTGGAAGAATGCGTACTTTTTTCCATCGCCGAGCGGTTTGAGGTCAACAAGAAACAAGTTATCATAATTTTTGAACCATGGCTCAAATGTAATGCCCGCGGGATCAAAATTGAAGTCTTGTATTGAAGAAACAAGAGGATCCCATTGAGATACTTCAGGTTGCGTGGAATCTAACACTGGCCGCATGTCACTTATTTTTAGCAAGTGCCACTATGATTCTAGTGGTTGTCTATCAAATTCTATTCTTCTTTTCCCTATGAGTAGCTGAATTTAGCGAGGAGAATGCCCCGTCCCCAGTCAGTATAACCTTGTTGTAAATAATTATGAGTGGACTCTTGGGCGGCCTCCCTGACTTCGCGCTTGAGAGTCCCTCGATCCCTCGAAAACAGGAGAGTGACAGAAACGACAAAGGGTTTATTGTCAAGTCGAACACGCACAAAGAGCAACGGTCAATGTATGTTTTCGATAGCCGTGATATGTTCCCCAGTATTCTGGAAGGCTCCTCAGTCTAGCTGAAGCTGTCGCGTATGATTACGTGGTCTTCATGGATGTTCGGCACGTCATATTTGGTTGAAAAGGTTGAGCAGTGAATTCCAGGCCTGTTTGGGAAGTCAAGGGGAATAAGTGAATCGCTCTATAACAGTAAGGAGCTCGGAATTTCATCTTCTACTTGTTTTATTCAACTAAGTACAGACGGTTCTGCCCAGATATCGACCTGCAGGAAGTCAACATTCAACGAATAACGCATTGATTATCCCAGGTGGACGTCCCTCGGCGGAAAAAGAAACCCGGCTACTTTTTGTCATCAATAATCAGAAAAACTTAAACAGTTGGTGAAATCGACGGAGAGTTGAAGTAACTTCCATGACCGCTAATGTGAAGTGGAGATCCACCCACGTTTTCGAAGGAAATTTGAAGTGTGAAGTGGAACGAGTAATCGCCGTTCCTGAAAAGACTTCATTTATTTGCATTGATTTCTGGGGTGGTTCGGCAATGAAGGTCCTGGTATGTAGGCTATCTAAGTCGTCATTATGGACATTTTTACTACCCGGATACGGATCAGATTCCCCGGTTTGGAGACGTTTACCTCGGTTCAACGAGCAGTAAGTAACCCAATAACCTTTATTTGATACCGGAGAAATCTGCCTATTTCTGAGTTCATTTTCAAACCCCACCGCCACTCTTTTGTTCTGAATTATATATGAACGATATTATGCTCTGATACGATACGATTAGCGATAGAACAATGACTTCTCAGTATGAAACTCAACTGACACTGGAAGTGTCAAACAACGGGACTGAGGGTATATTCACTTCAACTGAATGGTGCAATTATACCTGAAAGTCTAGTTTTTGAATAACACGCGCCTTTTCAGCGACTTTTCGCATTTATTTAGATTCTCGGAATTGTTTGTGTTTACATATCAAAGTCTACTGTATTTTTCTGCAATCGAAATATTCTCCAACTAAAGTGGGGGCAGAGAGGTTCCTAGGTGAGTTTTTTCAGTGTAGGTAGGTTTTTCTGATATTATTTGCGAAAGGTTTTTTGTCGTTCTTCATTTTTAACTAACGTGTCACCTGTCACGCAGCACTTGTCTTATCAAGTTTGTCGCTGCGATATGATGAACCGGAAGTGTCATGAAAATGCTTGTGGTGGGCTAGCGCACCACTTCGCAGTGGCCTTTGGCATGCAGAATTCCGAACGTAGTGTAGGTTCTACGACTGTTGCACAAGCATTTCGCTCTCAGCATATAAGTGGTATAGTAATTCAGGGAATATCTGGCTTCGCACTTCGTGCTGTTGGATATTCGCGGGCTGGTTGAAGGGGCAAAAATCTTCTAAATACGATATCGATGAAGCTGACCCTCAAAGAGAAACTCGATAGCTGTGGTAGTGATAGTGACACAGCACCCGTTGATACACAGATCACCGTGCAAAGTTTTAGGAATATCCCACGACGAGCCAAAGGCTTAGCGCGTAGACTACCTGAGAGGTTTGTTAACGGTGACTTAGAAGGCGCTTCACAAAGCAGGGCAAAGCGGGTATCTTCAGGTTTTCGAATCCCTAGGGCTGGCTCACCCGGTCTGAAAATTATCAGCCGACCAGATCACCTTCTGATGAAAGGGACGTGAGTGGAACACTCGCGGTGCTAACCAAGGAGCTATGCAGGTCGCAGGTCCTTCCCAGCTTGGCATCTTAGCTTGTATCGATAACTGCACAAAAGGAGATGCAAGTCTATTCTCAGGCGGTCAGTGTCAGGGTCACTGATAGGTCTGTAATCTTCCACAAAATGGAAGAATGTGGAGACACAAAACCACATGACCGTTTCGAACATGACCTTGGGAAGGCAGCAAGTTTGCTAAACAAGCTTTTACCGAAAACAAGCCAGAATTCACTCTACTGAAGACACTTGGAGTATGCCAAAGGGAGATAGTCCTCGCTGAAAAGAGATTCTGGCTACCCAAAGTCATGTCCGAATCAACTGAGGAGAAAGACTGGGTTCTGAAGAACGCTCATAGGTTCTAAGGAATTAAAATGTTCTCACGTAAGGACTTGTCTGTTGCTGATCGAATCAAAAAATGAGAAACAGAAGAGGAACTGAGATCAAGATTATCAGCAAGAGAGCAAGAATTGAAAGTAGTGGTTTTTTGTGTAGCTGTGTTTCGGCAACAAATTATGCCGGAGCCTCCTTGGATAGGATGGAAACTCGTTCAACAAGTTTTATTGCCTTTTACACGGATGCACGTAGTCTCTCAAACAGGTGGACTGAACCTGGTGGTGTAATGAGAACAAAAAGTTCTGGTATCGTTGCTCTCTCAGAAACTTAGCTCTCTTCTGAGATCAATGACAGTGAAACACATTTATAAGGATTCGTTCCTTTCAGAGATGATAGATTAGCAAACAGAAGCGGTGGTATCATGCTCTAACTCAAATGTAAAGGCCACAGAAACAACCGCACGTGAAAGTGGGACATGTGAAGTACCGCGCTGCCAACTAAAATGGAAGGGACAGGATGTTAACCCAACCATAGTATACTGAAGCCCTGAATGCGGGCAGAAGACTTCCTCCTGAATAAGCCGACCCTCTGGACAAATGACTGTCGATGCCTTGTTGTAGGAGACTTTAATGCACCGGTTGGCTAGGATAGACTAACAACAGAATTACCATGCAACTCGTTTGATCGTAGGTTAGTGAGAACATCAGTTTTCCTGGCTCTTACGCAGTACATTGAGGGGGGGACCAGATACGACCACCAGCGCGCTCCATCAGTTCCAGACTTAGTATTTTCAAACACAGATGATGCATGCCTCATCCGGCACCTTGCACCCCTTGATAAAAGTGATCACGCTGTGGCCATCTTCAGATTCGCAGTACTGGGTCATTGCCACAGCTAATTTCAATGCATAGAAAGGGACTATGTCAGATATTAACTTGTCAGCCCCTTCAGAGGACTGGACAGTCGATTCAGAGGCCTCAGTTGAAGTTGTGCGGGCTCTTTCAAAGGCATACATGCATGGGTGACTCAATCATTCATTCCCTGAGCCGTTCCAAAGCGACGGAAACATTGTCCTCCATGTGTAAGCCAAGAAATCTGAATCTTACTGTGACACAAGAAAAGGTGTTGGAGTCCTGCAAGCCACCACCACTCCAGAGGTGTAGGGGGACTAATAGGAGCTATCCACTGGTCTCCAATATGCCTTAAAACCTGTCTTGCCCAAACTGCACTGCAACATTGAAGGAGGCTATTTTCTTGTACGAACTATAGGAATAAGACCTATCGTGGTATACCTGCCCTAGTCGAAGGCACAGAAACTGACTGTTTAATTGGAGGCCATAAGGAAGAAGCTGGTTGGAGAAGTGGCCGATGCCTGTCAACGGAGGTCAATGTGTGAGCATGTACACGAAGCAAACAGATGGCAACACCTACTATACTGGTGAGACTCCACTGTCAGTACTGACCCACAGTGACCCAGGAGTCACTGTAAGTTTTGGTTTGAAAAGTACGACAAACTGTAGACTGGTCGCGGCTAGGAGTTCTAGGGCATTACGCTGAACGTTTACAGAAATCAGTGGTGATATGTTCGCCGCCTTATTTACATCACAGCTTGGTCTCGACTAGGAAGCTGTACATAGGCCGCACATCACTGTATGAGAGGCAACTCAGGCCTTCTGGAAAGAATTCAGGGGGTAGCCACCCGAATGGTCCCTGCGATGGCAGATACCACCTATGAAGATCGACTTCAGGGGCCAAACCTCTTCTCTTTATCCTATCTCAGACAGACGGGAGACCCGATCATGGTATTCAGGATTCTAAGAAATGACTAGACCTGATCTATGTTCTCTTTTCCTGTGCACTAGGTTGGAACACCCCATGAGACATAGGAGAACAGAAAAGCAAAGACGATTGATGAGCTGCATTTCAGCTGACCTGCCTGTAATCTGACTCAAAGCTCAAGACCTTTCAGAGTGCTAAGTTACACCGGCCGTCGACTGATGTTAATCCCACTCGAAATTTTCCGAAGTATAAACGACGGATCGCGGCATCTCAGACACCCTCTAACGCGTTCGTGTGCACCTTATACGCGATTCTTTGTGTGACCTCTCAAACAAGTACTCAGTCGACTGTTTCGTTAGGTTAGATAGGGCAACTTTGGGTAAAGCAGTGTGTCGTGAATCTGATGTGGGTCCAGATGTATTACATGTGGGCCAGAACGGGCCACTGTGGCAGGATGTAAGGCCGAAAATCTGTACTTTAGGCCAGATGCCGGAGCATTTTTGGAAAGATACGGTTCAACGTAGGGCCAAGTGTGCTGAACGTGGGGCTAAAAACATCAGGCCAGGCCTAGGGAAAATGTTCCAGCATCAGTGGATCACTGCATCTTGGAAACGCTCTAAAGCACCTGTGTGCAAAGCGATTATTTGTTTGATTGACTAAACAAGTTGTTTGCCACCGTTAATGACACACCCATATATGTTTGTGGCCAACTCAGTGTTCCCGTCCATACTATTGTGCACAAGGATGTTGTCTTCGAAAACGCTCACAGTACTGTGAGGAACTATTTGTAATATGCAGAATGAAGTTTAATTCACCTCCCCAGTCTGGTCCTGATCAGTTTTTTCAGGCAACACCTAATGTCAGGTTGACAAATGGATGTAGCCCACGTCGTAAGAGTTAAAATTCTTCACCTTTGAAAAAGTGTGTGCAACACGTGAAAGGGACGACTAATTGCACTGTCGTGGCTATTGGTGGGTTGGACAGCACCTGCATCGACTACTGATGCCAAGAACCATCACAAAAGTCTTTTTGTCATCCATATAATATGTATGATAGTATAATATGTTTCATATAACACAAGTTACGTGAAGACAAACCAGTTTACAGGTTTCATAATTTGGGTAATGTGAACTGACTCTCATGTAAAGTATGTATCACCTTGATGTAGGGTCAGTTTTACTCTTACGTTCACAAGTAAACACGTTATATCCAAAAACTAGTACGTATTTTACGTAGGAAAATCATAAGAGTCATTTTTGTATGCATAAATTAAAGTGTACATGTAGCTCGAGCGTCTCAAAGATAGGAACTTCTCTCTTCCCAATTTCGTCTTGTGTGGTATATCATTCTCCGGTTTCTGCTCGTGCTTTCCTTTTCTCCTTCTCTTTTCAGCTGAAGTTTGAAGAGAAAACCTTGAGCATAATTCTGACCAAAATTGTCAACCTACTGAATATACTACTTCATACATGATACCGGAAGTTATTGGAAGAGTACTTCATCTGGTCTTCCCCTATTGATTTTCAACTTTCTGAAACGTTCTACAGCGAACCCGTCCAGTTACCAACAGCCTAGATGCAACCAAGTACGAAAACTCGAGTTTTCGTAGTTGACCAACTACAACAAATGATCTAAGGCTTCTTGACAGTCATAATGGCAGCGAAAATCTGGACAAACAACTAAGTCTAAGAAATAAACTCACCTAGTGACTCAAATGCTTCACCTCGTTTGACTCGGTTTTATAAAAGACAACTAACAGTCAACATACCTCCTTGATAATGCTGCCCAGTCAGTCAAAAAGGGGAAATGAGGGGAAAAATTGTTAAAGCAAGGGGAAACAATGAGCAAAAATAGACTTTGATGGGGAAGCTGTTTCTGAAATCGGAAAAAGCTCGGAAAAAGGGGAAACGTAAACAATTAGGCGACATTATTGGGGAAACCGTAGCGCAGCCACCACATACATGGATGGAAATGTTTAAGGGAATATTAATATAGACTACTGACCACTAGATATCCTTCTGATATTTTGATTATGAATCCTTTAACGGAATAAGATTGCTGAAGTAGCAAGTTGTGTTTGTTTAAGTTCATTGTTAGTAGTTTCAGGGCACCACCGCGCCAAACACTATCGCAACGTGTGTCCCTAAGTACCGCCAAAGAGGCTGAAGACACACTCCTTCTCTCGCGACAACCGGACGTTGTTAATGCCTGCGAAATTCGGGCCAGGCCTGACAAGCCATGGTCAATAAGAGAGGAGGAGAGAAAGTCAGCGGTTGGAAATCCCAACAGAAACAACACTATAGTTGTACATGGGATTCCAGAATTACCAAGTGACCGCTCGGTCAAAGATCGGTACTTTCACGACGTCCAACAATGGCAATGGCTCTCAACCAAAGTTGGTCTCAACAGTATACCAGCCAACAGCGTCAGTAGACTGCCAAGGCCAGCGCACCTGAAGACCATACCCAATCCCAGACTACTCGCCGTCCAGTTCGACTCATACGCCTCCCTCACAGACGTTCTGCACGCATGATATAATGCGGAAGATCGCATGGGTGGCTCAATACGTATATGTGAAGGTAAACCTAGACCCACAAGGCAAGAGGAGAGACGACAACCACCAAGACCTCTGGAGTCAGTGGTCGTCACACAGGCGCTGACCAGTGAGTTAGATACACCAAGTAAAGAAGCCACCACTGCCACAGCCCCCACCCAAGTTAAGAACAAAACACAAAAAACGGAACAATGCCAATCCTATGAGGACTGGCGAGGCTAAAATCAACCACGTAAGCGCTCATCCCGCGAAAATACACATCCAGACCTCCCCTCTCATCAGGCACACTCTAATATGTATGTACAACAATGTTAGGGGGCTAAGAGGGAAGGTAGCAGAAATGAGGACGCTGCGTGAACATCAGCACTCCGACATCGTATTCATCACCGAATCCTGGCTCTCGCCAGACATCTCCGACGAAGAGATGCATGTTACTGGCATGGAACTCTTCTGCAGGGACAGGGAACATAGAGCAGGAGGGGGGGTGGCTATCTACGTAAACTCCTGTTTAAAGGCAAGGATGGTTAGCGATACGGCCTTAACCCAGCTCCCAGAGTCTCTATGGTGCTACTTCACTCTCTTCTTTATTCTCTCTTCAATCCTTTACCACTACCTTACTATTCTCTTTCAGGTACCTACACAGACAGGAGTCACGGCAGTTCTCTAAACTTCCCAGCAACCCGTAGCTCCCTAATCACTCTACAAATTACAACCTACTAACCCACAAAACATCCACCTCACCGAAGCTAAAAGCAAGAAAGCAGAGGGGATTTCCTCGTCCACTTCAGGAGTAAACCAAACAACTGGAACCAAGCCCTAAGAACTAGACGCGAGAGGTCAAAAACTACCAGTTTTCTACGCTCGCACTATCAATATTGGATATATTGGATATTGGAACGTGTATCATGGAGGTGAGTAGTGAACTTCTCGTATATTGCGTTTCACGTTTTAATATAATAGTATCCTGAATTTAAGGACCCATTTTTCGTTGAGAAATTGAGAGCCGTCTTGTTACAAAAGCGTGTGCCTTGTCACCGGTCTACGTTTTACAGACGATGTAAACGAATTTATAAAGCCATTTCGGAAGAGTCCACGAGGTGTATGAAACAATCTATTCGGGATGTAGAAATTGTTTCCGGAACTTGTAAACCAGCCTATTTTATAATGCTAAATGAGCAGGTGTTACTGAAGAACGTGTAGACGTGATTGAAGCAGTTAATTGCAACCGCACTTCCACTGCGGTGGAACTGCATGTTGAAACGAGCGCTAGCGGTATTTTTCACTACTTACTTCTTATGAATAACATTTAGAAACTGCCGCACTTTATGCTTCAATCGAAGGCCATACGGAAAGTAGACATGAGCGGATGATGAAGATGGTCATAAGTATGATGCCGCGAACGAATACAACGCAAGCCGACGGTGACGTTATCTTGGAAATATTCCGCGAGGAGTTTCCTCAGTTGCCTCGCAGTATTCGAATTGTATTACGAAGGTGTTCTCCAGTGAGAAGCTAGAGTTATAGGCTCAGAAATATATTGCCACATTGGTCTTAAGAGTAGTGTGCTCCGTTATGTAGAGCGGTGGCTACGTTTCACTACTTTCCGTGAAGTGGGACCTCAGTTGGACTACGATAGACTATCTCTTTCAAACAGTTCTAGTCAGCACCTGTGGCCTATATTAGGTCGATTATGCCGTCCGCGTGTTACTGAAGTCTTTCTTGTTGGTATACACGGTGGACAGCAGAAGCCATTGGACTTCAATGACTTTTCAGGTGATCTGACGGATGAGTTACGCCCATTATTGCTCGAAGGAATATATGCGTCTAAGTTTGACAAACACATACATGTAAGTGTCAATGTGAATTCCATGTGCAAAACTCCATCGCCACTGGATAATAGTCCCTCAGATGTTTATCTCTGTACAGCAACGACTAAACCTGATGGATTACGTCTTTATTGCTGAGCGAGAAAAATGCGAAGACTTATATACTCACGTGGATTATATGGTGATGCTGACACTTACTGTTACCCGAAATCGATGAGGTGAGTTTTCGTTGGCCAACGATACTATAAACGCGCTAACTGATGTCAAGATAAACGTTTATCTGACGAAACGCGGAACTATACCACCAAGTTAACCATCTAGGTCACATGTAACGCAAACGTCGAATATTGTACGACTTATTGTGTAAGAAGAATCGTAATTGGGGACAACCGAAACTCATAAACAATCTGAATGTAATGTGAAGTGATGTTTTTCTGTTCTTTTCATAAACCGCAGTCACTTTTATTATCATGATAAACCGTATCATTCAGGACAGCTCAACTACTGGAGATTTCTTTACCATTATCAATCTGATGGTGCTTGTAAGCTGGCTTCTCCCATGTTAAACTGTTAATTTGAGAATAAAATATTTATTTATGTACAATATCAAACAACACATTATACACCGTTATTCGTAGCATATAAGAGATGCGTTTAGAGAAATAATGTCAGTATTTCTTAGACAACAAAGAATAAAACTGATAAACAACACAATTGTTTTTCATGCTTAAGAGAGCTCGGTTCAAAAATAGGAATTACTCAGACACCGTTTGAACCATCCAGTGTTCGTGAAAGTTGGCCAGGTAGTACGGCCGTGACCTTGGGCTATGTGCGTTCGTCATAAAGTTTTGATAGCATGGTGCAACCTGACAAATGCAATTACTGGATTCCATTTGGATGGACCGGTTAGGCAAACCTGGAAAATGAATAACAAAAGCGAATGGCAGGCGAAATTCGAAATGGGAGCACAAAAATACTACGCACAAGTATATCAACCATCATGCATGTAGGCGAGTTCATTGTGCTGACTGCAAAAATTACTTGGTGCAGTACCCGGAACCAACTGTTTAGAGATAAGCTTATGGGGAATAGCATGAAGGTGCATACGAAAGTAGCGAAAACAGAACCAAAGCCGGAGATAAATCGTAAACGTGAGGTATCGGGTAGCAGTCCGGAGTTATCTATTGGCGGCACCACCTACGTAGGTCAGAGTTTAACCATCGTTAGAACCAAACAATCAGGCGACGCGTCCTACCAAGCAGTTTTGGGGAAATATCCAGAGTTGCAACAACCGAAGCACACTCTTCCGTGCATAACCAGCAATGTTATGCATCACGTCACAACCACAGGTCCACCTGTGGCATCCAAAGCGCGCCGTTTAGCCCCGATAAGCTCAAACGGCGAAAAATGAATTCGACCACATGCTCGAACTGGGCATTATCAGACCGTCAAACAGTCCTTGGGCATCGCCATTGCACATGGTTCCCAAAAAGGATAGCAACGACTGGCGTCCAACCGGTGATTACCGAAGGCTTAACGCCAAAACAACTCCGGACTGCTACCCGATACCTCACGTTTACGACTTGACCGCAACCTTATGCGGAATGAACATTTTCTCCAAAATCGACTTGGTCAAAGCGTACAACCAGATACCTATGGCAGCAGAAGATATCGCGAAAACAGCCATTATTACTCCTTTTGGCCTGTTTGAATTCCTGCGCATGCCTTTTGGTCTTCGGAATGCAGCACAAACATTCCAACGCTTTATGGACGACGTCTTCCGTGGTCTGAATTTTGTTCATGTCTACATCGATGACTGTCTAATTGCGAGTCCAGATAAGGAAACTCACCTTAAACATTTGGACCTCGCATTCGAAAGGCCTAAAAAACATGGCATCACAGTTAACTTACAGAAGTGTGAAATAGGAGTTGAATCACTCAGCTTCCTTGGGCATACCATTGACAACAAAGGTATACGCCCATTGAGAGATAAAGTGGCGGCTATCACAAACTATCCAGAGCCGACCACTGTGAAACATCTCCGCACTTTCAATGGCCTGGTAAGTTATTACCGAAGGTTTATCCCTAACTGTGCCTCTGTCATGAGACCACTCACAGATCTACTTCGAGGAACTGCGAAGTTCGTGTCTCTGGACAACGCGGCTAGACTTGCTTTCTCTAAAGTCAAGGAAGCCATTTCGAACGCAACCATGCTTATGCATCATGACCCCAATGCTCCTCTGAGTATTGCTGTTGATGCATCTGATTCAGCAATTGGAGCAGTTTTGCAACAGTTGACTGACAACCAGTGGCAACCGTTAGCCTTTTTCTCGAGGCGGCTGCAAGACGCGGAAACAAGATACAGTACATTTGGTAGGGAACTCCTAGCCATGTACTGTTCTGTACGCCATTTTCGACATTCTGTGGAAGGTCGTGATTTCATTATTTTCACAGACCACAAACCGTTAACGTTTTCCCTCAGCTCGGCGTCTGACAAATACTCCCCTCGTGAGTCGCGACAGCTGGATTACATTTCCCAGTTCACGTCAGACATCCGCCACATTTCTGGAGCAAACAACTCCGCAGCCGACGCACTATCTCGAATAGCTTCGATAAACTATATCGAGGGTATTGATCTCGTTGAACTAGCTCGGCGTCAAAAGGAAGACCTTGAGCTGCATCATGAGTTGTCGTCCACAACTCTCAAACTGCGACTTTGTCCTGTTGGATCAGACAAGGAACAATTTTGTGCGATGTCTCTGCTAGTCAACCACGCCCAATAGTTCCGAAGAGTTGTCGACGCAACGTCTTCAATACGTTGCACAAACTCTCTCATCCAGGTGTACGAGCCACCATTAGGCTTATCGCACAACGTTTCTGCTGGCCTGGGATGAACAAAGACGTTAAGGAGTGGGCCCAGTCGTGCTTAGCTTGTCAAAAGTGTAAAGTCACACGAAAAGCCCTTTAGGCTCATTTCTAGCCCCAGACATGCGTTTCGACCACGTCCATATAGATATTGTAGGACCCCTACCAGAATCTAATGGATGTACCTACCTTTTCACTTGTTGATCGTTTCACACGATGGCCGGAAGCAGTACCATTAAAGATATTACTGCCGAAACAGTTGCTCGTGTTTTCGTCGAAAGATGGATCGCGAACTTCGGATGTCCATCCTACGTCACAACCGACCGTGGGCGCCAATTTGAGTGCGGACTATTTCACGCTCTAACGGCACTTTTAGGTTGCACTCGGTTCCGAACGACAGCCTACCATCCACAAGCAAATGGCATGGTAGAGCGTTTCCATCGACAGCTGAAAGCTTCCCTTTCAGCTACAAACATACCTCAGTGGACCGAGGCTCTGCCTCTAGTCCTACTAGGTATTCGTAACGCGTTGAAAGTTGATGCTGGATGCACTCCTGCAGAACTCGTCTATGGGACCACTCTTCGCCTACCAGGTGAGTTTGTTTCCCCTTCAACTTTCAAACATGTTTCCGACAGGGCATCTTACGTGACTAGGCTTACAAACGCAATGCGTTCAGTTAGGCCTTCTCCGATTAGACCGCAAACGACTGATGTTTTCGTCCACCCCAGTTTACAGAAGACATCACACGTGTTTGTTCGCCACGACGCCGTTCGTCGACCACTTGAACCACCCTACGACGGGCCGTTCAAAGTGATTAAGCGACACGAGAAATTCTACATAATTGAGCGAGACGGACGTGAAGATACTGTCAGTATCGACCGTTTGAAACCAGCTTATTTCGAAGGCAACCCCATTATAAGTGACGTTTCAGCTCGCTACAGCCGACCGATGGATAGCTCAATTATCGGAATTCTTGACGATGTCCCTGGTATTGCACAGTTGCAACAACCATTGGCGCAACAGAAAACACGATCAGGTCGAACCGCCAGGTCCTCAGGGTATTTAAAATCCTATTCAACTTAGTGTTGTGAAATGAGATGTGCCAGCCATATTTTTTACTTACAAATTTTTTTCCGAGGCACTATTTTCCTTATCTGCCGGCAATGCAAAACTCCTCGTACATTTTGCTTGTTTATAACAATTTTTATTACCACGTAATGAAACTTTTAAAAAAACGGTGAAAATAAGCGTAATTTTTTTGTTTTCGATATGTTTATATATAAATAATTCCCATTTTTAAGAAACGTTTTCGTGGTATTAAAGACTTTTATTTATATTCCAGGTGCAGCGAGCACTGGACGGAACGTCAAAAGGAACTGAGGACGGCGATCGACGTCCAATTCGACTTATTGTATTTTATTACTTAATTGCCACGACACCTCAGAATAAGTTCAGACAACCGGGGGCCACTTCACGCAGTGAGCCCATCGGTAGAGTTTTGCCAGTGGAGAAACCACTGGGCTTCTACTTCCGGCTGGTATCGTCTTAGTGTCCTCACGAACCCACCAGGGGGGTGATCTGTAGCGTCACACACTTCCCCAAAATCAATAGCCTAGGGTTTGACGACTTTCGACATTGATGCTGACCTTGATAGTTTAACTGAACTCGCTAGGCTGAAGGCACCCGGTCAAGCATCCTCGCCATTTGGCACGCTGTCGTGTTACGTTGCACCGCTCGTATTCGACTCTCTAGCCAGTTAGCTGGAACACACCGGTATTTTGGCACAACCATCCAAATATACTACTCCACCCGACTACGCTATCGTGTTTTTCCTTGGTCTCGCATTCGCGGGTATATAACAAGTCCGAATAATTGGTGATTGGTCTTTGCGTCTGCCAAGTTCGCACCAGGACAAATCCTAAACCACCATGGAATAGAGGATTTGGAACCAGGTATTCGCTTATGTGCAGAAAACTTATGTACATTAGTTAAGTGAAGCTATAAACACTTAAATAAAACTCATGCTCCATGCTATAGCGGTAACCACGCTTTATATAGTCACGGGGGAGGGATGATGATGGTGCTCTCTGTTGAGTGTCATCATATCAGAGCCATAGAGACGATATGCTGGTGCAGAGTGGGCTGAGGCGGTAGACATGGCGCACTTATTTATTAGCCTTTTTTAATAACCTCATCCTCTTTTACTATTATTATATCATCAGTAGTACAAGAGCTGTAGGTTTCGTAAGGATACCGCCACACATGCAAGGGTATTTCGAGTTTATCTCCCTCCCATCATGCCTGCTGGTCAGTTTTTACCATCTCTGGATCTTTCCACGTCAATTTTCTAAATATTCCTGTACTACGCCCAACAGAGTTGATCGTTACAAGGATACTATCAGCTGGCTAAGACCGTGCATAAATTATTGGTTCAGTCATCATCATCGGGCGACGCTTATGACCATTATACCTCTACCCACGCCATAATCAAACCTGGTTTATCACATAAAACTGACTTGTGCTACAGTACAGCGCAAAGGCTTCTAGCTTATTACAAAGAGAAAAGGGAATGGTGGGTAGAATGTTTATTTGTAGGAGGGGATAAGAGTAGCTGGACTTTGGCAAGATTGATGTTAGGGACAGTAACCAGCATCAAACACAATCACCACAAAGTCGCGTAGAATAGTATGTGACTCAACAAAAATTAACTACCGCATGATAAATTATCGTGGTCGCATCAGATTATTGCATGTTGGGCTCTAGATATTTGGTTGACCAATGGGAGATATGGGCGTAGGGGTTCAAAGTTGACTGAAACCGGGATATGGTCTTGCAGCATCAGACATCATGCGGCAGTCTGTTCTAAGTGTTGGCATAACGAGTCGTGGAAAATAAAGAGTTGAGCTGTTTGAATGCATATGGTAGTGACCTGACAGTCCTGGTCTGTATGATCGTAGCTTTTATTAGGTGAACTTTGCTGTATCCACATTGTTAGTCGCTCCATGGTGTAGGACTTCGTAGAAAATGCTGAGGTTCAGCGTTATTCGCCTTAACCACATAAGCTCTAATCGATTAGCATGATATCTGCTACAGTATGAATCACCGGGAGAAATAATCCTGGTAAAGTGTCGTCGAGTTTTCTCTATTTTCTGATTGTCACCACAGTGCAGGCAAATAAGCATGATAGGACAGTATTCAAGTAGTGGTTGCACACACATCTTATACAAAATCACGTTGGTTTTATCCAGGAGAAAGTTTCGGTGAACCAAGCCGATGAGGTGGTGTGATTTGGAGCGCTGCGTCGTTGCATGTTCTGCGGAGGAAAGGTCGGTGGATTACTTTATTCAAAAGTCGCAAATGTTACTTAGCTGTGGGACTGCAGGGTTGCTGAGTCGAAGATTAGTTGGCACGGTCTTTTCGCCGAGGAGCGCAGGGCCGGACTTCTGTTTATTCAGCGGCAGCAGCCACGTGTCACACCATTTTTGTTGCCTGCCAAGATCGTTTTGCATGGCGGTATTGATGCTGCTACACTGATTAAGGTGAAAAGTGTACACTACTTTCAAGCCATCTGCAAAGGGTAAGGTTTTTCCTGACTGAAAGCAGGCACATATATCATTCATGTGCATTACAAAGAGAAGGCGTTCCAGAACGGAGCCTTGGAGTGCTCCACTGGCAATATTTCTGAGAAGGGAACAATGCTAGCCCATTTCGACGACTCGGATGAGATTCAACAGAAATGGGCCGATCCAGTCATGGAACTTGCCATTTATCTTGAGTGTATTCAGTTTATGGTGTAGTGAGGGGTGATGCACTTTGTCAAAGGCCCTGGAGAAATCCGAATAAAGCGAGACAACCACTTTTCCATCGTCTCCACTGTTAATTACGCGTTTGAAGCGTTCTGGGTGACATTTGATACAAAATTTTTTAGGCAGAAGTCCATGCCAAAGGAGCTCATGAGCTTGTGATCTAAAAGGTGCAAAAAGATGGAGATTTTCGCTACGTTTTACATTATATGTAAAAAGACAGATGTTATGTTGATGGGATGATAATTTTCCGGGCTGAGTCTGGAACCTTTCTTAAGGCGTGGGGTAATATGACTAGTCTTCCACGAAACTAAGAAAGTGTAAGGGTTTGAGGATGGGTTGGATATTGTTGTTAGCGATTCGGGGAACTCCAGGCCGCCATTTTCAATTGAAATGCCAGGTGTTCTACCCACTTCCCGCTAAGGGAGGGTTTCGGTGAGTTTATTGCGTCACGCTGCCCAGATTAAATTTAACCTCCTGGATTTGATGTGCACCACTGTCACTGAGTGCTGCAAGGCTTCGATTGCAATCGGTGAAGGAGAGGCTAAACGCTTCACTCAGTAGTTCACATACCTCTGTGGGGTCTGTAACAGTCTTGCTGCCTGCTGTCAACAGTTTCAGTTAAATTAACACCCGCCTAAAGGTTAAGGAGGTGGTTGATAATGTATTCAACCAATCACCGGACTCATCGTGGTGCTATTTCACCGTAAACTATGCAACTTACCTACTAAGGGTGGTATACAGGTTTTCGTTATGCACAGCAAGACGTAAAAAATGAGTGCTCACCACGAATTTAGCATCTACCTCAGCGGCTTACGATCACGTAGTCCTCACTCGAAGCTTCAGCACACTGCCACCTGAACAGAGGTTGGAGGGGGGTTGTAGGCAAAAATCTCTCGAACAAATACTTCGAAGTAACTTTACGGCTACGAGACTTACAGGGGAAAATGGGGAAAATACCGGATAGGGTCTTAATGGAAAGGGACATATAATATACATAATACAATATATAATATAATATCACAAACGATGCTCAAGAACGTCAATAGAAATAAGTAACGCATTGTTAGCTATCTCTTCCCTTAAAAAGGCGCACGTTATGGTGTGGCCACATGCCAAATCATCCGCAATAACTTGCTGGAATGACGAAATTCCGGAGGGGAAAACCAACAGTTTCCCAAACCTAACCTTTTCATCTTGTACTTTGAGTCAATAGTCGCCACCACAAGTAACGGCTGGCATGTACTTTTATGCTTCTGTCGGAAATAGCGAACAATAATAATTTCACCACTCTAAAAGTACGTCCAAACCTCTGTGTTTCGCGTGATACAACTCAAAATATCGCTGATTTCCTTTGAATTTCATTGCAAGTCATGAAGCGCTGCTCTACTTTCCTTTGAAGTTATTCACATTCGCAGCCCACGAGTAAAGTTTTTATTCGCAGCTTATCCTCAGACTCACGAAACGCGTGTATTTTGCGAATATTTGATAGTCGTACGTTGAGCAATACACAATTCAACTTGTTTCGCACAAGTAGCCGTTTATGATACAAACTTCAAAATTTTCACTTTTTCAGAGCTGTCTTGCACATTTGCCAACGTTAATGCCATGAACTAGGCCATGAATGTGGTATTTCAAACGAACGAAACCATGTGACCATGACCTTTACCCCCTGCCATGATCACATGTGACGTGCAGTACTCTTGTACAACGAAGGCAGACAAGAGACAGGCATATCTATCAGAGCAAGAAGCCAGTGAGAATAGCCAACCTTTGATTCCGCTTCCCACTGTCTCTACCGATCCCACGTCTTATCGAGTTCATCCAACACGTAGCCGCGGTACTTTGTAATACCTTCTTGTAACCTCACCGGCGGTTCCGAAACCGTCATCCCATAGTGAGTCGAACTAGGTGGCATTGGCAACTGCAACTCAAGTCCTCTCCACAACAGATGAAGCGACATACCGGCGGAGAGATGCATAATGCCACTTTTTGCTGGTAAAGAGCGTTGTAACGGCGTACCCCCACGCAGTTTCTCTTTTTGTTTCTACAAATGTGCGAAGTGACGATCTGATTTTGCACTTCGTTCTTTCCGCCAAGCTACCGTCTTTGGAATAATATGCCATGGCCTGAGATTTGCGAACCCCAAGCGACTAGCACATTTGCCGTAGCACTGAACTTTCAGAACTTGAACCCTGACCTGTGTATCCGCCCCGTGGCTTCCTGACAGCAATCCACGTGTCCAGCTTCCCCTTCGCAGTAGTGTTGGTGCCTATGTGCTCCAATGGGTATAGCTTCGCACCATCTTGTGAAATAACCGACCGTTTCACACAATGACCCGATGATACCTGTGGCAACTATTTTGTTTGGATGCCAAGCCTTGATGTTGACTCAAGGTGCTTCTTCTCTTCCTGGCGAGTTTTTAGCCGCCCGAGAGCTACGTGGCCCCGGACGAAATGCAAGACATCCCGTTATTGTCCAAGCCACCTGTACCGCCGTTTAATAGCCAAGATCAACTTGTTTATTTCTTCGTGACCTGGGTCGCCGTCGACTCTTTCCATTGCCGCCGTTACGTACGATTGTAGCGTGACAACCCTACGAGCGTAAGTGCATAGGCTGCAATCCACTGTCAACATTCGGTCCTTAACTACCCATAGACGCCTTGTATCCCAGCCTCCACCCATAATATCAGTCCCTGCTGGTTCACCGGTTCTGTCCCGCAACACTGTATCGTGTACTCTTGTTCCAGCCTCCGTAACTTCTTAAAGGGCCCACTGTGGCCGACGAAGTTATATGGGCGACGCCTTGCAAATACGAATTTCTGCGCAAGAAGGGTGGTCACTGTGCCTTCTAAATGACCGTCGGTACGGTGCACCAGCATTCGTTTACTACTTCATGGGTCTGTTTCCGAGCTAAGACGCATGTTCCCGCCACCTGGCAGTTCGTCCTTCTGCGTCCCTAAAGCTTTGTAGCTACTGTAGTGCAAAGTGGTTTGTCCTCTAAGGTGGTATGTTCTGTGCTCACGAATACAAGTCACTACAGCCAATAACTTTACGTGTTACACAGTAATTTATCTCCGACCGACCTAAGCCGCCGCCGTCAAACTCAACGACGTGTTCTTTACCGCTCAGGCCTACTTGAGACAATGCAGAGCCAACAGCCAAGAGACTTCCGTCGGAATCTAGGTTGCACCTACCGGTGGTCGGAGATATGTCAGGGAAAGAAAAAAAGTGGCACCGGACACAATGAGTCTTTGGAGGTGGTATAAACAAGTTGATGCGCCCCTGTCCTCCTAAACGGAGTATTTTCCCCGTAGGATGAGTTAGTGGCTGATCATACCAACGTAGTTCCAAACAAACCGACGACGGTATGAAGCTCATCCAAGGAAACTGTACGGTTCATTGAAGGGCGTCACCACCAGCCAGTTTTTAACCGCAGCAACTTTCCGAGGATCACTCCAATCCTCACCTCCGCCCACTGCATGACCAGGGGACGTCACATCTTTCCTTAGCAAACATTGTTTATCCAGCTAAATTTTAGGACCGAAACCAGAAACGCGGAAACCGTCCGTAGCCGTTCCACATGTTTTTCATCCATGTGGCCGAGTACTGGTATCATCTCATTACACCACAGGGACACAGGGTATTGGATCCTTTAGGGCCTTGTACATTGGTCTCTGGAAAGTTACAGGGGATGTTCGTCAAACTTAAGGGTATGGTCGTGAATTCATTTAAGCCATTAAGTATTCCAAACGCGGTCTTTGGGTGAACAATAGGGTGTCCTTCCCCTCTGCCGTTATCCAGTAGCTGAATCAAATGTGTAGAACCACAGTGGTCCCGCTAGCGCTTCTAACGTCTTATCAATGTGTGGTAGTGGGTTTCTCCGCGTGGCCAAAATTAGTTTGCGTTAGTCTACGCATGAGCGAAGCCGTCCATTTTTCTTTCCGACTGAGGCAAGTGGTGAAGCCAATAGAAAATATGGTGGTGTGCTTATTTTTATTTTTAAAGTGTGTCCTGAATCATCCGTTCAGGTCAAGGTTGCAATTCTGCAGGCGCTGTTTGGACTGCTCGTCTAAAGGGTGCAGAATCCGCCATATCAACATGATGTTCTGCCCAGGTCTTCAGAAGTTCAGGCAACTACACCGGTGAACTCTTATAGGGCCTCACTGACCATATATCTGCTAACATCTCCGCGATCACGTGGAGATGTAACGATGTAGGTTTACTGTTCCATCCCGACTGCACCTTACAGCCCGACATTGTAACCATTTTTTCTTGTCATCGATATAAGTCTTACAGTGGTGTAGTAGGTCGCAGCCACCTATTAGATCCCACGCAAGACTACCCACGATAAGACAGGTATATAACAACTGGCCACCCGTGCTTCCCCACAAAACTTATGACCACCCAGCCACTTGGACTGCTTACCCATTGTCTGCGCGTAGCCGAAATTCTGGTGTGGCCGTTATGAGTACCGGCCTGAAGGCCTATTTTGAAACTGAAGTGCGTGGTGCGCCAGTATCTAAATCGATTTAGACACTCACCTTGGTTATATAATTGTGGATACCTACCGATACTTCTGATAGCATAAATTGGTCCTTTGTAGTTAGCATAGCTAAAAACTCAAAATCCTTCCAATGAATGGACGGTTATATTACTAAATAGCAAACTATGCAGATGGACCAACAACGTCGGCTAGTTGTAACGTGAACTTTGAATGTTGCCCGCTTTTGTTGTTGACAGTGAGACCTACCTGTGTAATGGTAGGTGCACGTCCATGCTCATCTCATGATTTGAAGCAAATTTCAAGGAGGTTATGCGCATCAATAACTTAGTGTGTGGCTTATATGATACCAAATAATATTCTGCAAACCTTCGAGAATTATCACTTTGACGGTACTTGTGGACTGCTATCTTCAGTGTTCAACATCCAACATCAATAGCGCGAGCTCTAGCTTCTAGGTCTTGAGGCTTGGTTCTTTTTGTTCCATTGTACTCCTTCGATGGTTGCGGAATTCTTTGTGTCTTCCTGCTCGTAGTTTTAGAGGTAGTGCTTGTCTATTCGAAGGTATTTTATTTGCAAATTGTAGCTTTCTTTGTTTTTTGGGGGGCGACGGAGCTGCTGATAAGATCAGCCGACCGTTTGCAATTCCTGCTGTTGTAGGCACCTGCAAGTTAGCATTAGGCGTTACTTAAAAAGTGATAGAAACAGGGTGAGTGGGGAATAAGAAAAAGAGGAGCGAAAAATACTTATGAAGAGATAAATGTGACTAGTAGTAATACGGGGAGAGATGCTTCCTATTGCAGATACTAGGGTTGTGAAATACAAGGATAGAAGGGCGTATCATCCGTTGCCACTGACAAATGTTCGCGGTAAGCCATTCGCGCTCACATGCTCATCCAGTAGTCGCTTGAAGGAGTTGGCTGATGTAGCTGTGGCCACTTCTTCCGGCACAGCGTCCCACAAGGTACATACTCTATAGGAGAAAAGTTGGCTCTTACTTTAGTCCTTGCCCTGTGATGGGGTAGCGGGTGGGGTTCCCGCAGGACTGCAGGTTTTGGACCGATAACGTTGTCCTGTTTGGGTGGTCCACTTGGTGAATGATCTTGTAGGCTGTTGTCGGATCACCTCGTTTTCTTTGGTAACTTGGCGCAAACAAGTTGAACCGTCTGAGGCGTAGCGCATATGTTTTGCCTGTTAGTCCAACAACCAACTTCGTTGCTCTTCTCTGTACCTTCTCGAGAGTGTTTCTGTCTCCCTTCGGTAGTGGGGGGCTATCGTGTTGAACACCTCTGGGTGTGGTGCAACATGGGTTTTGAATACGATAAGGAATAATTCTGGGGTTAACAATCCAAGCCGCCTTCTTTGAAAGTGCATATTGGCGTTCGCCTCAACTACCATTCCATTATAATTATCAGTAGTATCCAGCGTGTCAGAGTTCAGTCACAGGTCCTTTTCTGTGGATAACCTAGTGAATGCGCATTTGTTAGGAGTGCAGATGGTTTTCATCGCCCCTGGTATGCAAAAACTCATCACCCCCCACTTCTCCGGTTTAAAGCTTAAACCGTTTGCAGCTGACCAGGACCCCAGCGGCAACAGGTCGTTTTGGAGTGTCCTGGGATCCTCTTTGGCACCTATCGTCCTCCACATTTTTATGTCGTTGGCGAAAAGGAGGATAGATGAAATTTTAATGGCGAAATCGCTTATGGATCTTAAAAATAGCAGTGGCCCAAGGATCGCCCCTTGAGAAACTCTTGTTCTTGCATTCCTCCAGGTTGACCGAATTCTGCTTACCTTGGTACAGAAATCTCTGTCCTCTAGGCATGCTGTAAACCGTACTAGGAGTGGGTCGGTGAGTCCCATTTTGCAAGTTTGACGAGCATAATGTGGTGTGGGACGCTATCAAAAGCTTTGGCCAAGTCCAAGGAGATAACATGGACTGGTTTTCTTTTGTCCCATCTGGTAGTCCAGTCATCCCAAGCGGTCATCAAGTTTGTGGCACATGACCGCCCGATTTTGAAGCCATGCTGGGTGGGGTGGATGATGCTGCTTCTGTTCAGGCAGTCCCAAACGATATCTGCAACCAGGGTTTCCAGTACTTTGGAAAGTATGGGGAGTAATGCTGTTGGTCTGCAGCTACACGGGTTCCTTCGATCTCCTCCCTTGAAGATTGGTGAAAGGATGACACGTTTTCATTCTTTAGGGAGTCGACTTACTTCCAGCGAGTGCGTGAACAGGTTGCATGTGGGTATGCTTAACAATTCAGCACAGTTGCGTTGGATAGCCGGTCTTGTGTCATCAAAGCATAGGGATTTCCCTATCCTCAACGTGAAGGTTTCGCAAACACTTGGTTTGACGAAACTTTTACGATCATCGGCTTTGTATTGCAGTCCTGGGACCTCGTTGAATTACTAGATGTTGACAGTGGATGTATTACTGGGTCGAGTTGCTCGTCAAATTGACTGCTCAGTAGTTCGCTACCTCCGCTGTGCAAAGGTTCTCCAGCCGGCCCAATGATCAGGCTTGCGTTGCGACATGAACTGATACAGACATTTTGGATTGCAACTTAACTGTTTAGCCAGGTCGCTTTGGTATGTATGCTTGTCATTATGAATTCTTATATTACATAAGTTGAGCAATATCTTTGGCTGTGAAAGTCTGATTCTTTGTGTGATGCACACCACCGATACCATGTCTTCTTTTTACCCCGTATCGGCCTTTCGGTTGCGCGGGTTACCCAACATCGTTTGGAAGGTGGCCGTCTGGTTATTTTTGGAACACTTTTCAAACACTCCAACAATATATCTGATATGTGTCCAGTGTTCGTCTATCGATAGTGACTGCCATTTTTGTGGCCATGCAGCCTCCAGGAATTCGTTGTTCATGAGATAGTAGTCTATTTTTGGTAACAGCGGAGCGATTCCGGCCTAACCATTGGTAACGCCTCCTTGATTATCACGGCGAATCTCACCAATGCGTGGTCGTTTTTACCTAGACGGGTTGGACATAGATATCGTCCACCAAAAGATTATAGTCTGTTAGAACGTGGTCGGGTGGTGATCTCCTTCCATCTGGCCCCCATCTGGTGTCTTCCGCAACCTTCTCTATCAGTCCTGCTGCCATGAACCTATTTCGAAGTTTGTGTTGGAAAGATATATGAACACATATTACATCCCATCTCAGGTTGAGTGCCGGTGTGTTGAAGTCCCCAGCGAGAACTGTATGGTCATGGGCTGCCGAGGCAGTTGTTGAAATGGCACTGAGCAATTGTGCCTTATGCTCTGTCGTGCGAAGGGGAGGCCTGAATACCACTCCTGATAGGTACTCTGTTCGGTTTACGGTGAAATGGTCCAATAAGGGGTCCGGTAATAAGCCGAACACACCATCGGTCGCTTCCTTGACTTTTAGATGGGTGCTAATATACACTGCAACTCCTTTGCCTTATTTGAACTGCCTGTCCTTTTGAAACAGGGTCATGTTAGGCGAAGATATTTCCTCACCCACGATGTCTGCTGACAGCCATACATCAGTGATGAGAATTATATCTGCTTTCAGATTATATCACACTGTTTTTGGCTCCAGTAGTTCACTCCTCAGACCTCTTACACTGGCGTAGAAGCATGTCAAGGGGCTACATCCTAGGCTTAGTGGGATATGGGAACTTGTTTGGAGGCTAGTGTGCCGTTGCATAGGATTCTTACCGCCACTTCTCGTTGGACTGACAAGCCTCCGTTTTTGGTCCCCCTCGGCATCCTGCCACTGGTGTGGCGGTATTGCTTATTGCACCTGCAGGTAGTTCGCTAGCCAGTTCTTTTCTGACCAGCACTGT